>CM062626.1:2619863-3219863 GCA_025617555.3 Puccinia polysora | reverse complement strand
GTATTATAAGCTATTATCTCAAATATTGTATCTTAAAATGGTCAATTGGGTTACCTGAGTGGAGTTGCATACCCATTGCTTCACCAGGGCAAAAATGGAGGCACATGCTAGTATTTTCCACCCTGTAAAAATGATTTGAATTTTTTAAAACTGGGTTGTAACTCTGTCCTAATTCAGGCAGTCAATTTTAATAACTCTCAAATACCAACACCAAAACATGTGTTGAAATATATTTCACAACCAATGTGAAATCAAATATCATTCATGCTTCAAAGTGTTGAACCACAGTGGTGAGAAGACCTTTGTAAAAACCACCAAGTTATAGAATAAGACAAAAGAACAAGAGAGATGAACAAGGAATGTACTGAGGAGTGTCACACAAACACCACACCTACTACAGGGAAAGCTTAGATGATCATTAGCCCAAATGGAAAGACTGAGTGCAAGGGAAAATGCGAGGTAGCAAGGCTAACTGCAAGTTGAATAAATATGATGAGATGTGTCAGCTTGCTACTGAGCAAAAGTAATTGAAAAACAACAGAAAATTCAAAAATAAATAAAAAAGTATGAAGGAATAAATAATCTTAGAGTATCATGCCAAATTTGAATCCTCAACTAAAATTAAGGTAGGGTCACTCACTGACATGTACCCCAGATTCCCACTCCTTGTATTTTTAAATAATTAATGAAAGTTTAGGAAAAGATATGGCCTTGAGGTTTTGGCCATTTTAATATTTCACACAAAAACCCACGCATAGGTTTCCAAAAGAAACTTGTGTCAGAATCCATGAATTCTGTGATTTAAAGGAGTTACGTGCGGAAAGGTTATTTGTCAGAATTCCTGCAGGCAGCCATGGAAACTATGAAATCCGCACGCCACTGAGCATCAACAAATCCCTCCTGTCTACTTAACCTGACAAGCCTGGTACACAGTCCTGGGCACCTGACAATTATGCAGCCTCAGGAATACGGGATGACAGGATGACAGAAAGCATGAAAGCTGAGGTACCCCGTAAAGGTACTACTACCAATGTGGGGACATGCTACATATGTAACAAATATCCCCATCAATAGTACATAGTATAGAAATAAATAAAACTAATATTAGGGCGTATCAGAGTTAAGAAAACCAGCCATTTTTCAATCCTGGGTTTCAAACCAAATCTTCCATTTCAAACCCGCCATTCAAAATCAAAAAAAACCACTTATTTCACATCAGACGTGTCAGAGTTACCTGGAAATAAGTGGGTTTTTTCAAATAAAGTATTTAAAGGCTTCCACCACCTGTCCACCTCATCCACCCCTGGCTTTCCACCTCCTTCTACCTCCAAACTCATTGCAAATCTTTCTACCTCTATCCTCATAATAAAAAGATTCACCACTCTCATGACTTTATCACTTTCATCATCACTCTCATTAATTTATCACCCTCATCACTTTATCACTCACCACTTTATCACTCTCATTGCTTCATCAATCTAATCACTTCATTGATCTCATTTCTTCATTTCTCTCATTGCTTCATTGCTATCATCACTTCATCACTGTCATTGCTTCATAATCTCATCAATCTACCTCCAATGAGAACTTTTACCGCCAACCTCATCCAAATAATCCAATCATGGTTTTATTGCTCTTGTAACTGTATTTCTCTTGTCACTTCATATCTCTCATCAATTTATCTTGCTTTTCACTTTATCCCTCTCATCACCTTATTGCCCTTACTCTTTCTGAATGGCCCCTCAGCAAACATCCCCCCGCAAGTCCACAGAAAAGTCCAACACACCAAAGCAAAAATTGCCAAGGAACTCCACAACAAACAATCCTCCCTCAAGTTTTCCAAGAAGATGTCCTATATCCCTGATTTGAGCTCCACCAAGATAGTTCTGAACACTCAGAATTATAATGCTTGGGCTGTCCTTATGGATAGTGAGCTGGAAAACATATTTTGTGGGGAGATAATGGATTCAGATGACACTTTGATCAGTTCAGAATTGGATAAAAAGTCTTATCATCTCATCCTTAGGCAAAGTCCAACACACCAAAGCAAAAATTGCCAAGGAACTCCACAACAAACAATCCTCCCTCAAGTTTTCCAAGAAGATGTCCTATATCCCTGATTTGAGCTCCACCAAGATAGTTCTGAACACTCAGAATTATAATGCTTGGGCTGTCCTTATGGATAGTGAGCTGGAAAACATATTTTGTGGGAAGATAATGGATTCAGATGACACTTTGATCAGTTCAGAATTGGAGAAAAAGTCTTATCATCTCATCCTTAGGCATCTTGATGAGAATCATGTGACATGTGTTGAGATTGTAGAGGTATCTTACCCCGCGCTCTCTGCGCTATGAACTCTGAGACAAGTCCGCGTGACATGTCTGTACCACCCGGGTCTTCTTACCTTACAGGTGACCCGGGTGAACTGACAACATGGCCAAGAACCGCGGATTTCACTCCTCTCCTCCGGGAGATCTCTTCTGTCTCTCAACGGTCATTTCTTTTTCTTATTATATTTTTTTTCTCTATTTATTCTTTTTATTCTTTCATATCTTTTCTCGCTTGTGTCTCCCTGCTCAATGAACTCTCATCTACTCGCTTGATGAACTCTTCTCTACTAAAATCCATTTCAATCCAACTCTCCTATTCTACTTGTCTCTTTGTGAACTAACCTCTGCCTGTCTTCCATCTTCTATGTCTAAACTCTTCCAACTTACATTCTGCCGAAACTTCATGCTGTCTAATCTTTCTCTTATTTACTAAATAACTCAAAGCTTCTGCTGGTTTTCTGTTCAGAGGAATTTTATTCAAATCTTATCAACATGGGTTGCCAATACTCTTTGGGAAGATGAGAGAAGGAGGGGCAGCATCCTTTGGTAGTTGCTTAAGCCCAAGTATGCTGGTGATTCTGTTCACCAAAAGGGTATAGCTTTCAATAAACTGCTTAAGTTACAATATTTGAATTGGAAACAGTTTGTTGCAGCAGCTTGGTCTAGCATAGCCAATTTTAAGTCATCAGGACTTAACATGGATCCTGAGTGTTTGTCACTCTTAATCCTTCAGAAGATACCAAAGTAGTTTGATTCTTTAGTCAGAATTATTTCTCAATTGGATCCTCCTCCGCAGGAAGAGGATTCAATTGACACTTGTTTCCCTTGGAGTGTTATGGAAAAAAGCTTTCCAGATCCGTTATCTGAAAGAAGATAAGTTTGTTATTGATATGAATGGGAGAACTGTTCTTATTGGACAGGTTTGTAACAAGCTTTTGTGTGCAAGCGTATTCTAAAACTCAGCTTTGAGCACTGTTGCTCACAATAGAAGTGGCCATAAGGTAAAGGACATCAACTGTGAGAGTTGAACCTTAGGGGCTAAGACTAGAAATGTGTTCTCAAAGAGTAGAGATTGCACTGATGTTCCTAGAGAGGAATTTTGCATTGATTTGGCAGGGACGTTCACACCAGAGTCCCCTGGTGGGGCAAGATACTTCATCAATTTAGTTGATACTGCAACTAATTATTTTTGGGTTAAACCAATTTGATCTAAGGATCAGACCACAGAGGAGGTTTCTGTAATCTTTAATTGATACTGCAACTAAGTATGTTTGGGTTAAACCAATTTGATCTCAGGATAAGACCACAGAGGAGGTTTCTGTAATATTCAAAGTATGGAACCAGAATGGTCTGATGAAGGAGATCAAGAGGTTTATCACTGATGGAGGTGGTGAATTTGTGAGTAAAGAGTTTCAGAGGTTATTGAAAGATTATGGTATCATTGATATAGTCACTACTGCAAGTAATTGAAAGAATTAAGATGGCTGAGAAACTTGAACCAGACTGGTTTCAATAGATTGCAAAAGGAATAAGCAAGCCAGAATAATGATCTGGATGAAACATCAGAGAAGACAAAAGAACCAACACGGAGGTAAGTTCTGTAGGCGGTAAAGTGGCCGGTGAAGTATGAACAGAACCAAGCAAACTGAGGCTGACTAGGAGAAAAGAAAAGATATGAATAAAGAGACCGTTATAAAGATGTTTGAGATTGAACAGATTTACAAGGTACTAAATTTATAACTCTAAACTCTTGAACATCCAGTAACCAATCCGACCTGGTAGGGATTTTAATCTGAAGCAGAGGGTTTGCGTTTTGGATAAGCCTTGATGTAGAGTTGAAGACAGTTGGAATAACTATATGTAATCCAGACAAGAGGTGATCAGGTCCTTGATGAGTCAAAGGAGTTGAGTGGGTTAGTATTGTGCCTTGTATGTTGTGGTTGGTGTTGAAGTTGAGGAGCAGAGTTCAATAGGAAACACTGCGAGGATGTGGAAACTACCCAATCGGGTTCGGGGTTCAAATGTGGTGTGAAAAAGAAAGGATGAAAAGTAGAGACTTAGTAGGAAGAAGAGACAGGGCAGGATAGACAAGGAAAACAACAAAGAGAAATCAACACTCCGGCACAACTCTACATCAAGAGAAATTAGGAATTGACAAACTCAGCCAGCTGTTTTACAGAGGCATTTCTAGCAGCTTTAGTTAAGGCTTCTGCGAGCATATCTTGAGAAAGGATCAGCATTATTTTTATGATTCCTTTGTTCAAGTCGTTCTGTAAGCTTTTCAATTTTATGTCAATGTGTTTAGCGTGAGATTTTGTACCAAAATTTTTTAATTTGTCGTCTAGGCCTTTATTGTCAATCAGATGTATAGGAGGATTTAAAGGTTGACGCCATAGTTCGCTTAATAAGTGATGAAGCCACTTTCCTTCAAGATGACTTGCAGAAAGAGAATTACACTCAGCTTCGGTCGAGGAATGAGCAATGCAACATTGCCTTTGACTAGTCCAGTAGATTGGGCTTCCCTTGAACAGACATAAGAAACCAGATTGGGAGAGACAAGTGTCTGGTTCGTCTCCCCAGGTGTCATTGCTGTAGATCGTGAGATGTTGAGCATCAGACTTGCTTCTGATCACAATTTTGAAGTCAATTGTGTTTAATAAATATTGCCAAACGTGTACGACTTCTTTCCAGTGGGTAATACCGGGTTGTTCAGAAAATCTAGCTAAGCTGGACACAGAAAAGCTGATGTCCGGCCTGGCGAGATTAGCGATGAAATTGAGACGACCAATGGGGGAGCAATAGTTGACATTGAGTTCTTTGAACTTTCTAATTTCTTCTTCCAACGCTGGCAGGAGATGAAGCCCCGGAGTGCAGGGGTTACTCAATGGTTTAACGTTGGTTAAGCTTGAGTTCTTCAAGGCCTTTTTTAATGTGATTGGGGAGTGATAAACTGATGGAGTTCTTCCCCCAATCCACTTTTATTCCCAGGAGGGTGTCAACTTTGTGTGCAGATGAGTCTTTGAATTTCTACAAAAAGACAGCTTTAAAGTGTTCAACATTGCCAACTACAACTAGGTTGTCCACTTGGAAAAATAAACTGATGTAAGAGTCATCATGTAAATACAGACAAGGATCGGAATTGCTTTCTCTAAAGCCTTCACTTTTGATCCAGTTGACCAAGGTTTTATACCAATTTAAGGGAGCCTGTTTTAGGCCATAGAGGGATTTTTTGAGTTTAAGATATTTACATGTTCTCTTCAATCCTACAGGAGTTTTGATGTACACATTTTCATCAAGAGGAGCATGCAGGAAGGCCCCCTTGACATCAAATTGGAGTATGGGGAGTTCTTTGTTGACTGAGTAGGCCAGAAGAGCTCAAAGAGAGGCGATTTTGCTGGTGGGAGCAAAGGTGTCCAAGTAGTTGATGCCGTATCTTTGGTTGATACCCTGGACGCTGTGGTGTCAATTTATAGACACGGATTGGGAACTGCGTCGCGGCTGCGCGCTCAGCATTGGGGGCAAGCGGGCTCAGCATTAGGTTATGCGGCGTGCTCAGCAGCGGCAGTTGCTGGATCAGCAGCAGCCGCTGTTTGGCTCCGCACCTGGTGGACGCGTTGGGCTGAGTTTTGGATGCGGCGTGGGCAGAAATCCGCCCCGGAGATCAGATTCAGAAGGTAGTGCACTCGACTAGGTTCGCGGGAGCGCCGGTTCGGATACGTAGGGGCGGAGCAATCGGCGGGCTATGGAGGAACGGATGAAGCACGCGCGCAAGCGTGCGGGTCATGCCGGATATTACCAAACACCCACAGCGGGCGCGGACAAACGGATACGGACAGGCGTGGGGGGCTCCGAGTAGGGCGCGGTGCGAGGACCGCGTCATGAGAAGGAAGAACCAGATGAACAGAACGGCGTACGGACGGCAGGGGGAGTTTGGTACGGAGGAGGTGGGGAGAGGAGGCTAGGGTTTCTGTTTTGGGATTGTTTTCTGTTTTGTTGTCATACTTTTATTTGCGCGTGTACTTAGGTTAGGGTTGAGAGGGAGGACTTATCCTCACTCTCAACTCCGGGTTGGAGAGGGGGGGGAGGAGGGGAGCATCAAAGAGGAGGAAGAATATCATCATCAGATTGAATCACTCATCTCACCAGGAGATTAAAGGAACTCATATCGGATACGCATCCAGGTGGAAAGTTCTGAGGATTGAAGGATTGGAGATTTCTCTCTCTCTACTTTTCTTTATCTCTCATCTCCTTATTCTATCTCTCATTTAAGTGCAAATTTGGACATCCTCATCTCCTTTCAAACGTAGGGAACCGTTAACTTCCGAACCTTGGGACCATTATAGGGGGATAACCTTTATTCTTTCCACAACGCAGACTCTGGACTTGAGCGTGACAGCACCTGTGTGTAGGTCTTCTTTGCACCTGAACGTCCAGGTAGTTTCCAGAGGGTTGGTAACCTCTGAGTCCTTGGCGTCTTCCCAAACTTTAAGGTCTTCAGCGGTATTGAGTTCTTTGTTGATGGAAGGGATCCATTTGGGTGGTTTGAGGGCCTTGTGAATGTTTGAGGGGACCTTGTTGGACTTGAAGTAAACATACCTGACAGGGGGTTTTATTAATCTGCAATCCCTTAGATTAGGTTGCATAGAGGTTTGTATTGACTGAGCAGTCTTGTCAGAGTCGGAATCTGATCCAGAAGAAGAGATTGACTTGGAGATGGCTGGTTTTTGATCTTCAATTTTAGTTGAGTCCTCAGTGGTTGAGGGCCCTTCAAGGGGTTCAGCTGTGACGGAGTTAACAGGAGTGAGCTCTAAGTCACTGGGTTTTTTGAGGGGAGAGGCCTTGGACTTGAGGAACTCTACATGCTTGATGTCTACAATCTTACCTGACTTAGAGATCAGTTTATAGGATAATAGCCTGGGGTTGTACCCAATTAGGATGCCTTCGGCCCCTTTTTCAGAAATTTTGGAGGGAATTTTAGTGTTGCTGAGAAGGTAGATTGTTCTTGATCCAATAGGTTTTAAATAATTGGATGGAATGTTGGTCTTCTGCAGTAACTTCCAGGGACTTTCTTCACCTTTGTTTGCTGGGATTTGGTTCAAGGCAAAGCAACAGCTTTGGATGACAACATGCCAGTAGTTTTTTGGAATGTGAGATTCACTGAAAGCAGCTCTAAGGGACTCCATGATCGTCCTATTTGCACGTTCAGCTTTCCCATTATGCTGAGGATGGTAAGGTTTGCTGACTAGATGGAGGATCAATTTTGATTTGAAATATGGGGATAAGACTTTGTTGACAAATTCACCGCCTCCATCACTGACAATTTCAATAGGGTAATGGCCTTGCTTCTTGGCTTCATTGTCAATCATGAAAATGATTGTGGCCGTGGTCGCGTCCTTTTATGGTAAGGGGAAGCTGAAAAAATAGCCGGAGAAGTTGTCGACTACTGTAAGGGAGTATCTCATACCTCCTTTGCTTTTAGGATTCAGAGGCCCCATCAGGTCGAGATGCAGTCTGTCAAAGGCTTGTTTGGCGGGCGTCTGTTTAAGGTTGAAGGGAGTTTTTGAAATCTTAGATTTCTTGCAGGCTACACATTCAAAGTTGTCCTTGGCCTCTTGTTCAAGACTATAGCCTAGATGTTTTTTGATTCTGTCCAGACTGGCGTGACCGAGTTTAGTATGAAGCTTGTACAGTTCAGTTTGGTTTAAGTAGCAACTTTTGTTGCTGAGAGAAGGCATTTTGTCAAGCACCAAGAGGTTGTTTTGAATAGAGCCTTCTAGAATTGTTTTTCCGTTGAATTTGACTGAGAACGTAGGAATAGTTGAGTTGGTATTTACAGAAATAGTACACCCTTTCTTCAGTAATGCTCCCATGGATATAAGGTTGACCGTAGCCTCAGGAACCCAAGCAGCTTCTGTGAGTCAGATGGTATAGTTGTTGACTGAGAGGTTGGCGGTGCCTAATCCCATGATGGTCAAATCACTCCCCTTCTTTCCAGTCTTAATTTTGCCGAGTCCAGATTGGAATATTAGCTTGCTGAAGAGACTTTTATCTTTGAACATGTGGATAGAGCAGCCACTATCCAGTATGAAACAATTCTTCTGAGGTTGACGGATGTGGTTAAGGGCGCAGAAGAATGAGAGAAAATGGTCTTCTTCTTTCTTTTTAGCATTGAGCCTGGCTTTATTTGGCAGGTGTTCTGGTTGGAGATCAGGGAATTTGACCCAACATGAGGACGGAGGATGAGTTTTGACCTGAGGATTATGTTTCAATTTTCACAACAAGGAGCATTTGGATCTTGATGGTTTTGATGGTAGAGGACGGTGGAGGTTTCCGAGGTCTCTTGATTTTTTGATTGAACTTCATTTCAATGTTGAATCAGATGTTTGAGAATGAGAGTGAAGGTGAGATTGGCGCCAGAATGCATTATTTGAGAGCAAATTGATTTGAGAGAGTCGGGTAGCTTGAACAGAATTAGGTAACTGAGTATATCTGAGGGCAATTCAATGCCAACTTCATCGAGTTTACCTAAGTGTTGCTTAACAGACGTTACAAATCCATCATTGTCATTTTGGTCAAATCCAAGATACAAAAAGTTGAAGAACATGCGGGCCCTGTTGGCAGCTTGTCTGGAGGCAAAGTGGCTTTTTGCAGCCAACCAGATGAGTTTAGAAGAATCTTTGTTATCAGAGGTGATGATGTTAGTGTGGGTAGCAGGATCAAGCTTGGACATCAAGTAGCCGGCCATTTTGTCATCTTCTGGAATCTCCTCGCGAGGATTGTCTGAGTTAATGAGATGAAGAATACCTCGCATTTTGAACAGCCTTTCCATTTTCTTTTTCAAGACTGAGTAGTTGAGGTCGGTAAGTAGAGGAGTTGATTCCGTGAGGGATTTAAGGGCCAACGCTTTGAAGTTGCTTTCTCCGCCTGGTCCAGGTGTTTTAGAGGGCGGTGCCATGGTAATTGAGCTTTTCAAGCCCCTTTCGGCTTTTAACCGTGAAAGAATTAAGATGACTGAGAAACCTGAACAAGACTGGTTTTGATAGATTGCAAAAGGAATGAGCAAGCCAGAATAATTATCTGGATGAAAAATCAGAGAAGACAAAAGCACCAACACGGAGTTAAGTTCTGTAGGCGGTAAAGTGGCCGGTGAAGTATGAACAGAACCAAGCAAACTGAGGCTGACTAGGAGAAAAGAAAAGATATGAATAAAGAGACCATTATAAAGATGTTTGAGATTGAACAGATTTACAAGGTACTAAATTTATAACTCTAAACTCTTGAACATCCAGTAACCAATCCGACCTGGTAGGGATTTTAATCTGAAGCAGAGGGTTTGCGTTTTGGATAAGCCTTGATGTAGAGTTGAAGACAGTTGGAATACCTACACGTAATCCGGACAAGAGGTGATCAGGTTCTTGATGAGTCAAAGGAGTTGAGTGGGTTAGTATTGTGCCTTGTATGTTGTGGTTGGTGTTGAAGTTGAGGAGCAGAGTTCAATAGGAAACACCGCAAGGATGTGGAAACTAACCAATTGGGTTTGGGATTCAAATGCGGTGTGAAAAAGAAAGGATGACAAGTAGAGACTTAGTAGGAAGAAGAGACAGGGCAGGATAGACAAGGAAAACAACAAAGAGAAATCAACAGTAATCCACAAAATAATGGAATAGTTGAGTGAATGAATAGGAATTTACTGGAGAAGGTCGGAACTATTATGTCTCAATCTGGTCTACCAAAGTTCTTATGGGCGCAGTTGATGTGTACAGTCAGTCAGTTGCATAACATTGTAGGTTTTAATGGGAAGACTCCTCATGATGAGTTTTGGGAGTTGTACCCCAAAAAATCACCCCTAAGAACATTTGGTTGCTTGGTTTATTATAGTGTCCACCATAATGAGATGGTCAGAAAATTAGACCCTAGAGCCAGAACAGGGGCCCTTGTATGCTATGATTTAATAATTAAATTGTATAGGATCTATTTTCCAGGGAAAAGAAAGGTTATCCGTAGTAGGGATGTAAAATTTGATGAAAGTACCTTTCAACTCAAGAGGAGTGAAGATGTTGTTGTGAACAAGTCACAGCAAGAAATAGAATTAGCACCTATTTCACCAGAAAAGGCTGAGGAACATGTGGTTCCAGAAGATGAAGAGATGGCAGACGTTGTTATAATTATGGCCAGCAATTAACTTAGGCAAATAAGCAGTATTTAAAGCAAAAGAAATTCTTGACACCTTGTGTCAATAATTGCTTGATGGGCTCTCACAATGGGGCAAAACATTGGATGATATTGTTGATCAATTCAATTTGATGATGAATGGATGATGGAAAATGGCAGGGAGAAGAGCTCCTTAAGTAAAAAAGATTGACCTCTTGTGAGCCCATGATACAACAAGCCAAAAGGCAGATTTTCCGCCCCAAAAAAGCTATACAGGCTCTACAGGCCTTGTTACTTGGTTTGGGCTACATCAGCCAATATGGAATCAGTCCCTTTACCCTTACACCCAGCCTATTCCGGTTGTTTCTGGTGTTTCCACCTCAATGGGGCTGAACCAGCCCCTGTACTGTTCAATCCCTGGCTGGTTGTCTGTGACAACCAGCCTTGTTACTTATCTTAGCACTTGTACAGCCCTGGCCCCTCATATGTGCCAGGTGGGACCCAGGACTCACCTGAGTCCAACCAAAATCTTACCTGGGGGGGGGGGTGGGTGTAACCGGCGGACATGCCTCCACCCCTCTTTATCTCAAATCCCTGGAGAGGGCAGTCAGATCCCCCTACCAGGGGCCCTTGGGGTTGATACCCCCAGGGAATTGCTACGGTAAATGGGCTGGGGGGTGTTCAGGTCCCATCCAGCCCATTGCTCCTCCCCCTTGGTAAAGAGGGGGGGAGAGCGCCCCTTTGATGGTGGGGGGGTGGTCAATTCCCCCCCACCTCCAGTCACCTTGATGCAACCGGCCTGGCCACCTCTTTTCCCACCATGACCAGTTGCCCCTTGCAACCCGTTGCTGGCTGTTTACAACCAGGCAGCCCTCCCCTCCCACTGGCAATGGCAGGCAAGGGGAGGGGGCCAAGCTGGGACCACCAGCACCGCAGCCGCCACCAAGTGTGGCAGCCGCCATGACGGCCCCACGCAGGCTGTTGGGCCCAATAGACGGGCCAATGGCAAAAACAGCAGCCCCAAGCGGGTCGCAACGTGGGCAGCAGCCCCAAGCAAGCCGCAATGCGGGCGGCAGCCCCAACTGGGCTGCAACACAGGGGGCCCCAATGGGCCTCCCCAAGCCCAAAAACTAAGTGAAACATAATTTGGTGAGCCAGCCCATCTGGTTAAGTATGTCCAAAATAAACCTTGGGCCCAATTATGTCCATACAAGCCCATCTGGCTGTATTTGCCCATATCCCCCACCGGGCCCATTAGTGCCAGTGTATCAATGAGCCAAATTCATGCATTTTTAGGCCAGGTTCCCCAAATCAGTGACATCCACACAGGCCTGTATGTTCTGCGTGAGTGTCCAATGGGACGCAGAGGCCCATACGTGTATCCCATTAGGATTACACTTATACGCAGCACATGCCTAAGTGCATAGAAATTTTAACACACCCCCTTAATCCAAAAGGGGTGACATCCGCATGTTAGTCACAAAGCCTTGATGCTAATTCCTATTGAAAGCCTTAGTCAAGATATCCCCAATCATTGCTCCAGTGGGCATGTACCTCAACACAATCTCCTTGCAGTTAACTGCATTGCAAATATATTTATAGTGAAAATTGGTATGTTTGATTCCTGAATGGAACAATTGGTTTTGCACCAACACAATGGCACTCTGGTTATCAGAAAACAACAACGCAAACCCTTGTGGTTTATGTGTATCCTCTAAGACTTTTCTCAACCATTTTGCTTCCTGTGAAGCTGCTATGTAAGCTCTATACTCAGCCTATGTTGATGAAAGACTTATTTCGAACACCTTCTTGGAAATCCATGACACCAGATCCTTACCTAAGAAGAATACAAAACCACTTGTTGATTCCCTAGTGTTACCATCTGCCCAACTTGCATTGGAAAAACCAACCAAATAAAATTTTGCTGACTTTGTAAACAACAGTCCCAGACTGTGTGTTCCTTTAAGATACCTCATAACTCTCTTAAACTCTGACCAATGCCTCCTGCTTGGCTTTTCTAAGTGTTGCAACAAGACACCAATTGCAAAAGCAATGTTGGGCCTTGTACACTGCCCCAAATAATTAAGAAATCCAATAGGTGACCTGTAGTCGTTCCCAGATTGAACAAACTCCAGATAATACTCATCTGTAGACTTCTCTAAACAAATTTTTGACTGCATGGAAGTACCAAACTCCTTTGCATCCTCTCAGCCATATTGCTTAAGAAGAGCTTCCACGTAATGGCTCTGGTCTAATTAATACCATTCTTTCTCTTACTGACTTTCATTCCTAGCACCTTTTGCACCAGACCAAGATCTTTTATCTTGAATTCTGTTTTGAGTGTCTCCATGACTCTCTCTTTAACATTTCCAATAATGACAATTTTTTTGATCCATATAAACAAAATAACATCCTTTCTTACAAAAAGACAAGGGTTGGCCTCAGACGTCTTGAAACTAATCTGTATCAGTTCCTCACTCATGGTATTATACCACAACCTAGCTGGTTGCTTCAATCCATAAAGGGATCTACACAGCTTGAGGACATATTCCCCTTCATCGGCTGAAAGAAAACTTCTAACACAGATTTTCTTCATGGTTTCAGGTTTAGTCTCTACTAACCATTCACAAAAACCTCCAGGGATTGACATATAAACAGTCTTCTCCTCTCCAAGTTTTGCATTCAAGTATGCTGTTACAAAATCAGCTTGTCTGATTTCTTCTCCCAACTCCACTGCGAGAGCAATGATGTACCTGAAGGTGGACAGCCTTCCAGTTGGTGAGAACATTTCTTGGTAATTGATACCCTTTCTCTGCTTGAAGCCCTGTTCAAAGCATCTAGCTTTGAATCTTTTCACAAGTCCATTTGTGTCAAACTTCTTGTTAAACACCAATCTAGACCCCACAATGGTCTTTCCTTTTGGAAAGAATCCCACTTAACCACTTCAAAGACACTATTATTTTCTAGAGAATCAAATTCCTCAAAAATAGCACTCTTCCACTTGGCTCTCTCATTAAAATTCATAGCTTGGCCAAAGCTATTTGGGTTAACCCTGTTACCCATTTCTGAACTCAACTCCAGGACTTCATTGAGCATACACTGTTCCTGAAATGTATCTTGTTTATATCCTGCCGCAGCATAATGCAAATTCCATTCCCCGTACCTATCAACTGGTTTTCTAACCCTACCACTCCATCTTCCTGGAGGTGGAGGCTCATCAGGTTCCAAATTAACGGACTCCCCTGAAGTGGGCACTGAACCCTCTGGTGGCACGTCTGCCATTTCTTCATCTTCTGGAACCACATGTTCCAAATCCTTTGCTGGTGAAATAGGTGCTAATTCTATTTCTTGCTGAGACTTATTCACAACAACATCTTCACTCCTTTTGAGTGGAAAGTTACTGTCATCAAATTTTACATCCCTACTACGGATAACCTTTCTTGTCCCTGGACAATAGCTCCTATACAACTTACTTATTAAATAATAGCCTACAAGTGCTTCTGTTCTGGCTCTAGCGTCTAATATTCTGACCATCTCCCTATGTTGGACACTATAATACAAAAAGCAACTAATTGTTCTTAGGTATGATGTTTTGGGTTACATCTTCCAAAACTGATAATGAGGACTCTTCCCATTAACACTTACAATGTTATGCAACTGACTGACTGTAAACATCAACTCCGCCCATAAGAAATTTGGTAGACCAGATTGAGACATAATAGTTCTGACCTTCTCCAGTAAAGTCCTATTGATTCTCTCAACTATTCCATTATTTTTTGCAGTACTTGCAGTAGTGACTATATGAAAGATACCATAATCTTTCAATAACCTCTGAAACTATTTACTCACAAATTCACCACCTCCATCAGTAATAACTCTCTTGATCTCCTTCATCAGACCATTCTGGTTCCAGACTTTGAAGATTACAGAAACCTCCTCTGTGATCTGATCCTTAGATCAAATTTGTTTAACCCCAACATACTTAGTTGCAGTATCAACTAAATTGATGAAGTATCTTGCCCCACCAAGGGACTCTGGTGTGAATGGCCCTGCCAAATCAATCAAATATTCCTCTCTATGAACATCAGTGCGAACTCTACTCTTTGAGAACACATTTCTAGTCTTAGCCCCTAAGGTACAACTCTAACAGTTGCTGTCCTTTACCTTATGGCTACTTCTATTGTGAGCAACAGTGCTCAAAGCTGAGATTTAGAACAAGCTTGCACACACAAGCTTGTTACAAACCTGTCCAATAAGAACAGTTCTCCCATTCATATTGATAACAAACTTATCTTCTTTAATATAACGTATCTGGAAACCTTTTTTCCACAACACTCCAAGGGACACAAGGTAATGAGGCAACTGTGGTACATAGAACACTTTCTCACAAGAAATTATGAAACCAAAGTGGTTTGCAAGAATAACTTTTCCAATTCCTTTAATCTGAATTGTTCTTCCTTTCTGACCAATATTTACAACTCCATCATAATCACTAAGATTTGAACAAAAAATTTGGTTTAAAGAACATGTGATCTGTACAACCAGAATAAATCAAAACAAGAACATCTTCCTTCAATCCTCCTAATAGAAAAGAATCTTTATCAGTAACTCATAAGTTCTCATCTTTGAGGTTAAGATTACTCACTTTGTAATGAATCAAGTCCATTTCTTGATCCTCATCAATTATGGCGTTCTTGTTGGGAACTTCTTCCCCAACAACCATTTCCATCCAACCATCAAACGCCACCATTGGAATGTTTTTACTAGTGAGATTGACCTCCTTGTCATTCTCTTCAGACTTCTTCCTCTTCTTTGCCTCCTTGCAATCCTTAGCATAAATCCCCTTATTCTGAAAATTATAGCAGAAGACCTTGGAGAAATCCTTTTTAACCTTCTTTCTAGATTTTCCAGTCTTTCCAAAAAGGTCTTTTCCAGAACCCCCCTTCATCCTGAACTGAAGATCATCCTTTTCAATCATTTTCAGCACATCCTCCTCCCCAGGGAGAGGATCCAAGTGAGAAATAATTCTGACTAAAGAAACAAACTCCTTTGGTAGCTTCTGAAGGATTAAGATTGAAAAACACTCAGGATCCATGTTAAGTCCTGATGACTTAAACTAGGCTATGCTAGACCTAGCCTCTGCAACAAACTGTTTACAATTGAAATATTGTAACTTGAACAGTTTATTGAAAGCTATAAACTTCTGGCAAAGGGAATCACCGGAATACTTGGACTTAAGCAACTTCCAAAGGATGCTTCCCCCTCCTTCTCTCATCTTCCCTAAGATTATCAGCAACCCATGTTGCATGATTCTCATCCAGAGGCCTAAGGATGATATGATAAGACTTTTTCTCCACTTCTGAACTGATCAAAGTGTCATCTGCATCCATTATCTCCCCACAAAAGATTTTTTCCAGCTCACTATCCACAAGGAGAGCCCAAGCATTATAATTATGAATTTTCAGAACTATCTTGGTGGAGCTCACATCAGGGATATAGGACATCTTCTTCAAAAACTTGAGGTCTTTGAGGTTCTCCAGAGTAAGTTACAAGGGTCTAGATGTCTTGGAAGTAATGATGATGTTGATACTGATAATGTGTTATAATTATGGCCAGCAATTAGCTTAGGAAAATGAGCATTATTTAAAGCAAAATAAATGCTGGACACCTTGTGTTGATAAATTTTTGATGGGCTCTCACCATGGGGAAAAAAGTTGGATGATATTGTTGATGAATTCAATCGGATGATGAATGGATGATGGAAAAGAGAAGGGAGAAGAGCTCCTTAAGTACAAAAGATTGGCCTCTTGTGAGCCCATGATACAACAAGCCAAAAGGCAAATTTTCCGCCCCAAAATATCTCTACAGGCTCTACAGGCCTTGCCACTTGGTTTGGGCTACATCAGCCCATATGGCATCAGTCCCTGTACCCTTACAACCAGCCTATTGCGGTTGTTTCTGGTGTTTCAAACTCAATGGGGCTGAAACAGGCCCTGCGCTGTTCAATCCCTGGCTGGTTTTCCTTTACAACCAGCCCTGTTACTTATCTTAGCACTTGTACAGCCCTGGCCCCTCATATGTGCCAGGTGGGATCCAGGACTCACCTGAGTCCAACCAAAATCTCACCTGGGGGGGGGTGTATCTGGCTGACATTCCGCCCCCCCCTCTTTCTCTCAAATCCCTGGAGGGGGAGGTCAGATCCGCCTACCAGGGGCGCTGGTGGTTGATACCCCCAGGGCGTTGGTATGGTAAGTGGGCTGGGGGGTGGTCAGGTCCCATCCAGGTCGTTTCTCCTTCCCCTTGGTAAAGGGGGGGGGGGGAGAGCGCCCCTTTGATGGTGGGGGGGGGGGTGGTCAATTCCCTCACACCACTGGTTGCCTTGATGCGACTGGCCTGGCCACCTCTTTTGGTGGGGGGGTGATAAATTCCCCCCACCATGACCGGTTACCCTTTGCAACTGGTTGCTGGCTGGTTACAACCAGCCAGCCCTCCCCCTACCCCTTGCAATGGCAAGTGAGGGCAGGGGGAGGAGCCGGGACCACCAGCCCTGCGGCCGCCACCCAGCGCAGCAGCTGTGACAATGGCCCCATGTGGGCTGTCAGGCCCCATAGAAGGGCCAACGGCAAAAACCGCGTCCCTGAGCGGGCCACAACATGGGCAGCGGCCCCAAGCAGGCCGCAACACAGGCGGCAGCCCCAAGCAGGCCACAAAACAGGCGGCAGCCCCAAGCAGGCGGCAACACGGGCAGGGGCCCTCAGCAGGCCGCAATGGGAGTAGCC
Organism: Puccinia polysora; assembly: GCA_025617555.3. NCBI lineage: Eukaryota > Fungi > Basidiomycota > Pucciniomycetes > Pucciniales > Pucciniaceae > Puccinia > Puccinia polysora. The sequence continues at coordinate 3,202,602 of CM062626.1, read as the reverse complement.
GCCCCAAGCATGCTGCAATGTGGGCTGCAACACAGGCAGCGGCCCCAAGCCCAAAAACTAAGTAAAACATACTTTGGCGGGAAAGCCCGTCTGGCCAAGTATTTCCAAAATAAACCTTGGGCCCAATTATGCCCATACAAGCCCATCTGGCTGTTTTTGCCCATATCCCCCACCAGGCCCTTTAGGGCCCATGTATCAATGGCCTGTTTCACGTGTTTTGAGGCCAGGTTCCCCAAATCAGTGACATCCACACGGGCATGTATGGTCCCTGTGAGTGTCCAATGGGCTGCAGAGGCCCATATCAGCATCCCATTTGGATTACACTTATATGTAGCACACGCCTAAGTGGATACGTATTTTAACAGACGTGCCACCAGAGGTTTTGGTACCTGCTTCAGGGGAGTTGGTTAATTTGGAACCTGATGAGCCTCCACCTCCAGTAAGAAGGAGTGGTAGGGTTAGAGTACCAGTTGATAGGTATGGGGAATGGAAGTCCCATTATGCTGCTGCAGGATATGAGGAAGATAAATTTCAGGAACAGTGTATTCTCAATGAAGTCCTGGAGATGAGTTCAGAAATGGGTAACAGGGTTAATCCAAATAGCTTTGGCCAAGCTATGAATTTTGATGAGAGAGCAAAGTTGAAGAGTGCTATTTTTGAGGAATTTTATTATCTAGAAAATAATAGTGTCTTTGAAGTGGTTAAACGGGATTCTGTTACAAAAGGAAAGACCATTGTGGGGTCTAGATTGGTGTTAAACAAGAAGTTTGAAACAAATGGAGTTTTGAAAAGATTCAAAGCTAGATGCGTCACACAGGGCTTCAAACAGAGAGAGGGTATTGATTACCAAGAAACTTCCTCACCAACTGGAAGGCTGTCCACCTTCAGTTACATCATTTCTCTGGCAGTGGAGTTGGGAGAAGAAATCAGACAAGCTGATTTTGTAACAGCATACTTGAATGCCAAATTTGGAGAGGAGGAGACTGTTTATATGTCAATACCCAATATTTTTCATGAATGGTTAGTAGAGACTAAACCAGAAACCATGAAGAAAATCTGTGTTAGAAGTTTTCTTTCAGCAGATAAATGGGAATATGTCCTCAAGCTGCGTAGATCCCTTTATGGATTGAAGCAAGTAGCTAGATTGTGTTATAATACCATGAGTGAGAAACTGATACAGATTGGTTTCAAGGCGTCTGACGCCAACCCTTTTCTTTTTGTAAGAAAGGATGCAATTTTGTTTGTATGGGTCAATGAAATTATTATTATTGGAAATGGTAAAGAGAGAGTCATGGAGACACTCAAAAAGGAATTCAAGATAAAAGATCTTGGGCTGGCGCAACAGGTGCTAGGAATGAAAGTCAGTAAGAGAAAGAATGGTATTAAGTTAGACCAGAGCCATTACATGGCAGCTCTTCCTAAGCAATATTGATTAGATAATGCAAAGGAGTTTGGTAATCCCATGCAGTCAAACATTTGTTCAGAGAAGTCTACAGATAAGGAGTATCTGGAGTTTGTTCAATCTGGGAACGACTACAGGTCAGCTATTGGGTTGCTTAATTATTTGGGGCAGTGTAAAAGGACGTACATTGCTTTTGCAATTGATGTCTTGTTGAAACACTTACAGAAGCCAAGCAGGAGGAATTGGTCAGCATTTAAGAGAGTTATGAGGTATATTAAAGGAACACACAGTCTGGGACTGTTGTTTACAAAGTCAGCAAACTCTGATTTGGTTGGTTCTTCCAATGCAAGTTGGGCAGATGGTAACACTAAGGAATCAAGAAGTGGTTTTGTATTCTTCTTCGGTAAGATTTTGGTGTCATGGATGTCCAAGAAGGTGTTGGCAATAATTCTTTCATCAACAGAGGCTGAGTATAGAGCTTACATAGCAGCTTCACAGGAAGCAAAATCATTGAGAAAAGTCTCAGAGGATACACATAAACCACAAGGGTTTGCATTGTTGCATTCTGATAACCAGAGTGCCATTGTGTTGGCGCAAAACCAAGTGTTCCATTCAAGAATGAAACATACCAATGTTCACTATAACTATATTTTCAATGCAGTTAACTGCAAGGAGATTGTGTTGAGGTACATGCCCACTGGAGCAATGATTGCGGATAGCTTGACTAAGCCTTTATATAGGAACAAGCATCAAGCCTTTGTGACTAATATGCAGATGTCACCCCTTTTGGATTAAGGGGGTGTGTTAAAATATGTATGCACTTATGCGTGTGCTACGTATAAGTTTAATCCAAATGGGATACACATATGGGCCTCTCCGGCCAATTTTACACTCACACAGACCATAGGGGCCCATGTGCATGTCACTGATTTGGGGAAACTGGCCTCAAAACGTGTGAAACAGGCTCATTGATACACGGGCCCTAAAGGGCCTGGTGGGGGCTATGGGAAAATACAGCCAGATGGGCTTGTATGGGCATAATAGGGCACAAGGTTTATTTTTCACATACTTGGCCCGAAGGGCTGGCCTGCCAACATGTGTTTTTCTCAGGTTTTGTGCTTGGGGTGGCCCATTGGGGCCGCCACCCATGTTGAAGCCCACTTGGGGCTGCTGCCCGTGCCGCAGCCTGCTTGGGGCTGCTGCCCGTGCAGCGGCCCGCTTGGGGCCCCTTGTATTCTTTGGTTGGGCCCATGGAGGGCCCAAAGGCCTGCGCAGGGCTTTTGCGGCAGCCAAGGGATCCCGCGCATTTCAATGCCATGTGGGCCCGGCCGGTCAAGAACAACAGCCACCGCCGCAGGAGCAAGGGCCAGCAGCCCTGGCTCCCTCCCCCTCCCCTCGCTTGCCATCCTAAGGGGGAGGGGGTGGCTGGCTGGGTTGAACCAGCCAGGGACTGACTGCAACAAGGCGGTTGGTCAGGGCAGGGGGGATTTCATCCCCCCCTTTCCCAAAGGATGAAAAGGCCGGGTGCAAGGAGAGCGACCAGCGGTGGGGGGTGTGTGATCACCCCTCCAACATTGAAGCAAAGCAGAGACAAGGGGCGCTCTCCCCCCCCCCTTTACCAAGGGGGAGGAGTGATGGGGCTGAGGGGATTTGACCACCCCCCAGCCCACTTCCATTGACAATGCTCTGGGGGTATCAACCCCCAGGGCCCCTGGCAGGGGGAATTGAACGCCCCCTCCAGGGATCTGAGAGAAAGAGGGGGGGAAAGCAGTTCTGCTGGTCACCCCCCCCCCACGTGAGTCTGAGAATGACCCAGGTGTGTCCTGGGTCCCACCTGGCCATTTGTATGCCCAGGGGCTGGTTGCATGAGGCAACCAGCCAGTGTGTGAGGCAATAGGACGGGTTGTAACAGACAAATGGTCCAGCCATTGAACAGCACAGGGGCTGTTTCAGCACCGTAAGGGTGGAAACACCAGAATGTACCAGAGTGGGCTGGTTGTAAAGGTTCAGGGAATGATGCCATGTGGGCTGATGTAGCCCAAACCAAGCAACAAGGCCTGTAGAGCCTGTAGAGCTCTTTTGGGGCGGAAAAATTGCCTTTTGGCTTTTTGTATCATGGGCTCACAAGAGGCCAATCTTCTGTACTTAAGAAGCTCTTTGACCTGCTGTTTTCCATTCATCCATTCATCATCCAATCAAATTAATCAACAATACCATCCAATTTGTCTCCCCATTTGTGAGAGCCCGTCAAGCAATTATTGACACAAGGTCTCCAGCATTTCTTTTGCTTTAAATACTGCTCATTTGCCTAAGCTAATTTCTGGTCATAATTATAACAATAATAATATATTTATTATTTATTCCCTCACCTCTTGTACCTAAAAACTAGCAAGGACCTTGGCATCCATGAGGCTGACAAATGGGGGTCTGGCTGGGAAATATTCCATTTTGTCATATTAAAAACCTTGGACCAGATTTTTTCAGGTAAAATCAATATCATTTACCTAACATTTCAAACATGATTTATCACCAATTTGTTTTGCAGTGGATTTGAAAACCAATGCAGAATTAATATTATATTATGAAAACCATTTCAAAATGGGAAAAGAACAATATATTAAAAATTATAACCCAACGTTTTGGGAAGCTTTAACTCCTGCTGAAAAACTTGAAATATCTCTTCACCGTAAAAAAAGAGATAAACTCCTTGAAAAAGTAGATCTTTGGAGGTGCATTAACTTTCAAGCCCTATTAAGACAACTCAAACCTTGAAATAAATATTTTAAAAATTACTTTCTGAAATACAAAAGTAAGTAAAAACCTTTCAAAATCATTTGATTAAAATAATATTAATATATTTTATTTTCCAATTTGATCTTAGTAATCAATCAAAGGCTGGGGGATAGAGGATCTTAAGTTAAATAAAGAGCAATTATTTGAAACAATGAATCAAGGTAAAAACAGTCAAACACAAACAATCCAGAATATTTATCAGTTATTTAAGAAGATTTTATTATGTCAATCCAACCATTGAAAGATGAATTAATCAATGCTACAAAAAATTCCATTTTGACTATTAGTGAAAAATTATATCTTCTTGATAGTAAATTGGAACTGCAACTCAATTTGATCAAAAATGATCTTAGGCACTTGAAATTCCATCTGACAAACCCCTTGGGGAGTAGAACAGAGGAAACAAAACCTCCCACACAAAATATTACCTTTTAAGTCTCAGTAGGCTTCTTCCCCCTGTGGTGAACCATTTGGGACACCTTGGGAAAAGAATTCAAAAATTTTTTAAAAAAAAAAAAAAAAAAAAAAAAAATTTTTGAACTTAGAAAAAAAAATTTGGATCCTTTACTCCAACCCTTCCTGTCCTAGTGGTGTAGCTCCTCCTCATCCTAATTGCGTCGCTCCTCCTCATCCTCATTGTGTTCCTCCTCCTCATCCTCATCAAGTTGCTCCTCCTCATCCTCATCGCATCACTCCTCCTCAGCCTCATCGCATCTCTCCTCCTCATCCTCACTGCGTTGCTCCTCCTCATCCTCATCCTCATTGCGTTGCTCCTCCTCATCCTCATTGCGTCGCTGCTCCTCATCCTCATCCTCATTGCATCACTCCTCCTCATCCTCATTGCATTGCTCCTCCTCATCCTCATTGCTTGTATCCTTCTCATCCTCATTCCTTGCATCCTTGATTGCTTCCTCACTTTCATTGCAACCATCAGTTGTTCATCATGACCCTCCCCATTGCTTGGCCATGCGCGAAGCATTGCCTTCCCTCTCATCATTTCTTCATCCATTATGGCATCCTCATCATCACCACCATCACTGCTTGTGAGCAAGTATCATTGATCATATCAACCCCATCGCTCATCATCAAAACCATCCAGCAATGATGAGCATCATCATCATTGCCTCCATTATCATTGGGATCACCCTCTCCTCCTAGATTGGACAATCGGCAGAGACCGTCCTCCTTTTTTTCATTTATTTGGATGGGAGGGGGTGTTGCGTTGTTACTAGGTGGGCAAACGTCCGCACGGATGTTCACAAGCAACAGGCTGGGGTGAGAATCTCTCACCCCAGTCTGGAAGATTGGCAGAAGGGAAACGAGCCTCATCATTATAAAAAAAAAAAAAATTCAGCTTTCATTTGTGTTATCAAATTTTAAATAGCTACAGGGCTCTCTAGCCTATAAAAGGAGGGGCTCTACCCTTTTTTTTTCATCATCAATTCTTCCCACTAATAAGAATTATGAGCTTCTGATCCAAGAGCTCCTTTGTTTGTGAAATTGATCACTTATCCGGATATATCTTTTGATTATCCCTTGATCCTTATCCCTTACCCTGGCTCTCTAGCCTATGAAAGGAGGGGCTCTCCCCTGCTTTTTTTCATAATAAATTCTTCCCACTAATAAGAATTATGAGCTTCTGATCCAAGAGCTCCTTCCTTTGCCCAATTAATCACTTATCCGGATAAATCCTTTGATTATCCCTTGATCCTTATCCCTTACCCTTGACTTTTTTTCAAGTCCAAAACTCTGATGTGCCCTTCTGTGGCCCTGTTCCTTATCACCAACCATAGCCTTGCTGGTTGAAGAAGAATTCATTAAATTGAATTCTTGAGTGTGTTATACCACTCTTGATCCCTTTTTCTGACCATTATTTGGTCTTGATCATTCATTTGATTTTCTTTCTGGACCAGTCACATTTGACTAAGAGGTTTTATTAAGTTTGAACCTGGAGTGTTAAACCTCCCTTTAACTATTCAAGTTGCATTCTGCAAAACTATTCTTGCATCCTTGAGAAGTGTTGGGTTACTCTTAGTCCAAAATTGTTACTTTTTGTTTCAGTGATCCATAAACATATTGCATTCTCTTGTGCAGCCACCCACTGTTATCTGGTACCCTTCAAGCGCTTGATTGGGGAGAGTTGGGAAGGTTCATTGAGAACCTGGAGGTTGATTGGGTTTGAGTTGATTGCTCCCAAGCACCTGCTGATGACCAGAGTTATTAGCGTGTGGGCACCGTTACTTACAACTGCTTTGTTCTATTGGGCTCTGAGCAAACTTAAACTTATTTTGTTCAAAGTCTTTCTCCTCATCATCTTGGTTCAGGTAGTGCTGCTTCCCCCTCAGCTATTGTTGCTATTGACTTATCCCTATCCCATTTGATTCCTCATTAACAAAGGTTACTGGACCTTGATCCTGGTTACATTTAAATATTTTTGTAACACTCAGGAGGGCAGCCTAAAAAAGCACCTATCCCCTCCACAGAACTGTCAACGCCCTGCGCCATTTGGAGTCTTACATTTGGTCCCCCGGGCAGGGATTGACCCAGAAACCTTGGGATTTACAGTCCCAAATTTGTGGAATCAACTTTGAAATCTGATTGTTTTCTCTTTTTCTGTTTTTTTTTTTTTTTTTTTTTTTTTTTTTTTTTTTTTTTTTTTTTTTTTTTTTTTTTTTTTTTTTTTTTTCTGTGTTTCTGTTATCATCTAGATCTGATCCGTGGAGGCAACTTGTTCCAGAAGTTTGTGTTCCCAATTTTGCACCATCAAGGGGTTTGATCCTAGTTGTTTTTTTGTAAACGCTACCATTGCCACACTCGTGAGCCACTTTGGAAATCTGTTCTTTGGATCCCTTAGGAAATATTTTGTCAAAATGGAATCTATTGGTACCCCTTCTACCTCTGTTTGGGCCTAGATGATTGAGATCAAACCTCAGAAAAAGAACTTATGCTTTAACGGTACAAATGTTGAACGGTTCCTGGATTCCTACAAGATGGCTGCTGAAGTGGACGGTGCTAGCAAATATGACATGGCTTATCAACTGAAATTCTTTATCTCCTCTGATGAAGTCATGGAAGTGATTGAATCATTTGATGGATTTGAATCCCATGACTGGGTACTTTTTAAGGAGGAAATGATTGCCTACTGGGGCAAAATTGATATAGCTAGGTTCACTCTCCAAGATCTGGATGCCCTAGTCTCTCAATGGACCTCCAATGGTGGTATCTCCTCAGCCTTGGATTATCAACCTTTCAGAAAATCTTGGGACCCTATCCAATCCTATCTTATCCAAAACAATCACATTGAAACTGTGGATGGAATTTGAGTGCAATTTTTTCAGTCTTTCTCTCCAGGAGCGCAGGAAAGAATTAAGGGTGAATTGGTGAAATCTGGATCCATGATCACTACAAGAGATAATTGGTTCAAGCTCCCTGCTTTCATGGTTCTTAGGAATACTGTGGATAACGTAATGAAAGGTCAAACAGCTCTCACCTTTGAAAAACCTAGAATCACTGAACCAGTCCCTGCCCCCTCTTTTCAAGTATCTAACAAAATCTTGAATAAGATGGAAGCCAATCGCAGACCTAAACCAAATCCTCAGACCCACAGGGAAATACCTACTATTTATGAGATCACCAAACTCCTGCAAGCTTTTTAGAATAAAATGGATCAGAAACTCTCCTCTCTGGTTGTCCCTAAACCCTCAAACTCTGTTCCTAGGTCAACCATGGTTTGCTATTATTGCCACAGAGAAGGTCATGGAACTGGTTGCTGTCCTGAACTCCAGAAGGACAAGGAGGAAATGTTGGTGGAACAGAAAGGGAGAAACTTCTTTCTGCCTAATGGTGCACTTATACCTTTTGATTCATCTTGTCCAATTCGTCATGTGGTGGCATCTTTCCAGCCTTCTGCTCCCAAGAAGGCATCCTTGGCCTCTTTCAATTTTTGATCTGCTTGTGGAACTCTTCAACCTTGGTATCCTCCTGCTGTCTCTTCTTCCAGCTTTTCAGGAAGTTATCAATCTGATCCAGCTAGGAAATGACATGAAGAACCCAGACCTCATAAAGCTCCTCCTGTTCCATCTTAAATTCTTCAAAAACCTGTCAAACGTCAATCTTCACTGGAGCCTCCTTCTTCTGAGGTAGAAGACATGGAAGTAGAAAAGGAACCCCTCATGGATAAGTTCCCAGAATACTCTTATCCTTCTCCTCTGCCATCCAAATTTCCCTCACCAACTGATCCATTTATAGTGCCACCCTCACCTGAACTTCCTCTTCCAACTCAAACCAAGGTTTGATTCAAAAGGGGAATTTCCAAAGACCACCCCAACGCTGTGGAAGGGGTATTAAATAAAATCTCTGATCTTAAAATCCCTGATCTATCTGTGGCTAAACTTCTTTCCATCTCACCATCTGTGGCTGAAGGCATGAAGAAATGGGTTTCTCGGCAACGTGTGGAGATTGGTCCTGATGAATTGAAAGTTTCCTCTGGAACCTTGATGGAAGACTCTGGTGGAAAAGATCCTCCTTCTGATTAAAATATTTATTCTTGTCCTCTTGGATTTTTACCATGCTCTCTAGGTGACTCATCCAAAACAGTTTCTCTACTTGTTGATTCTGGGTCCCAACTAAACTTAATTTCCAATGCAATGGCCTGCAAGCTCAATCTCAGTCCAAGGGTCAGCTTCAACTCTTCTGTTTATGGAATTGGGAATAAATCTTGTGAGTTGGTGGGTATTGCTGAGGATGTGCTAGTTCCAATTGGTCAAAATATTGTTGGAACCTGTCACTTTTGGATCACTCATTTGGAAGATCCTATGATTTTGGGTTGTCCTTTCTTAATAGACTTTGGAGCCACCCTGATGTTTTCTGATCAAGTTGGGGAGATAATTCTTCTGCCTGATGCTGATGGTAGGAAGATTGAATTTCCTCTCTGTTCTTTGGATTCTGGTCGTTGGGAAAGAGATTTCCCTGGTTTTTCACCTAAATTGGTTCTGAAGGGGAAGCAGAAGGACTCTTCTAACTCCTCTCATTTTTTAGCAGAATAGTTGGTAATACTAATAATTGTAGTTCTTCTAAGCCTCAGACTTCAACTACAGGGTCAACTTTTTTCTCTGAGGCATATTTTTCATCCTTTTCATCTCTTTCTTCTTTTTCTTCTGATCTTGAAAATGTCCAAAATAAAAAACATGTTAAAACACAAAATTTCAAAAATATTTCCCTTCTCCCTGGTTCTGTTGTTTCTTCTTTTCCTTGTACTCTTATCACTTATCAATCTTCCTCTAGCTCTGGTTAAATTCTCCGCAATGAGTATAAACTAGATCCTGATATCAATTCTTTTTAATGGTTTTGGTATGGAGGAGTATGGGCTCCAGTGGAGGCACTTGGGGGTAAAAGTAAGTCCTCCCAATTGTGCACCATCAGGGCATTCTTCTACCATTGTTTTCAAAACTCTACCTTGTGCCACACATGTGAGCAAAGCTTATCTTTTGGATCCTTTTTTATGGAAAAGGCACCTTTCAAAAATTTTATGGAACATCAAACTTGGAGGATGTTGGAATCTGGTCTCAGTTTTTGTACTCAGGTGTTGCTGGTGAATGCTTGGAGGAAACAAAAACTTCTCTCTTTTGCCACTAAGTATAAGCCAGTTGCGAGAAAGTTCCAGCCTCTCAACCAACCCATGCCTCTCAATCTCAATCCTCCTCTCATGCATCCTCCTCTATCTCGTGATCCTTATTGTGGTCTATCTCACTCTCTTACTGGCCCCTTTGTACCTTGTGGTTGTTTCACCAAAGAACAATTGAAGGTAGTCAACTTTGGTCTAGATGGATGGCTTTTACCTGATGAGTTAAATTTGATCAAAAATATCTTATCTCTAAGGGAAAAATCTATTGCATTCTGTGAAGAAGAGAGAGTTCTCTTGAAAGAATCCTATGGTCTCCCTTATATCATCCCTGTAGTTGAACATGATCCTTGGCAAAAGAAAAAGATCCCTATTCCTTCTGCAAAAGTCAACAAATTCATCAAGTTGGTCCGCAAAAAAATCCGTACCGGTCTATATGAACAGTCAACCTCCAGTTACTCTAGCCCTGTTTTCTGTGTTCTAAAGAGTAATGGTAAACTTAGAGTAGTTCATGATCTCCAACCTCTCAATAAAGTTACTATTAAGGACTCTGGTGTTCCGCCTGCCACTGAAGCATTTGTTGAATCCTTCTCTGGGAGAGCCTGTTATGGTCTAGGAGACATCATGGGGGGTTATGAAAAACAATCTTTGCATCCTATTTCTTGCCCTCTCACTACTTTCAATACTCCTCTTGGACAATTTCAACTGACTCAATTGCCTCAAGGTGCAACCAACTTGGTTTCAGTCTATCAGGCTCAGATGATGTGGATCCTCCAAGACAAAATCCCTGATCATGCTGGTATCTTTATTGATGATGGTAGAATTAAAGGTCCAGTTGCTGACTATGATAATGAGCTATTACCTTGGCACTCAGGAATTTGACAATTTATCTGGGAGTATGCTACTATCTTGGAAAGGATTTTGTTTTGAATTGAGGAATCTGGCCTTACTTTCTCTGGATCAAAACTTACTGCCTGTGTGCCTGCCTTGGAAATAGTTGGTCATATATTCTGAAAGGAAGGAAGAAGGATGGCACCCTCTAAAGTCAACAAAATCATTTCCTGGCCTACTCCAATAAATCCAACTGAAGTTAGAGGTTTCCTAGGTGTTGTAACTTATGTCAGGATCTTCATTCCCTCTCTATCCAAAATCTGTGCACCCTTGCTTTGTCTAACCAGAAAGGAAGCTGAATGGATTTGGACCTAAGATCGCAAAAAATCATTTCAGTTGCTCAAAACTATTGTTGGAAATGACATAGTTTTGAAAAAGATCTCTTATGGGCCTGGAGCTGGAAAAATAAAATTTGCTGTCAACTCTAGTTATCAATCTTTTGAGGCTGTCATTACTCAGGAAGATGAAAATGGTTTAGACCGCCCTGTTCTTTATGAATCTTTGCTATTTTTGGATGTGGAATCTAGATACTCTCAGCCAAAACTGGAACTCTGTGGTGTGGCCAGAATGCTGAAGAAACTCCAAACAGTACACTGGGGACAACATTTCAAATTTAAAGTTGACGCTTGATCCATTGTGGAAATGATCAATGCTCCCAGTCTTCCAAATGCTCCAATGACTTGCTGGGTAGCTTTTATCCAACTTTTCTCTTTTGATATTGTTCATAGGCCTGGGAAATCTTTTACTATGCCTGATGATTTATCTAGAAGGCCTATTGGAGACAATGAATCAGATTTTGTAATGGATTTCAATGGGGAAGAACCTTTGATCCTCCCTTTTTTTTCTTTCTGCTCCCAAGATTACTCTGGTTTCCAACAAGGTTTCTGTCTTAAGTTAGAGCAGTACCTTTCAACTCTCCAAAGACCCCCTGATCTCTCTGCCAAAGAATTTTGATCCCTTAAAAGAAAGTCCTCTAGTTTCTTTGTCCAAGTTTCTAGGCTTATGAAAATAGGAACTCCTTGGGCGCTTGTTGTGGTTACTATCCTGGCTAAGCAAGATTTGATCCTTGAAAGTCTCCATGAGGGCCTTGGTCATTGTGGGGAAACCAAAACTTATCAACAATTATACCAACGGTTCTGGTGGCCATCTCTGAAGAAATCTGTCTCTCAATGGTGCAAGAGTTGTGAAGTTTGTCAAAAACTTGATCTTAGGCATCCAGCTGAAATTTGCTATCCTACTGGGGAGTCCACTGTCTTTGGAAGGGTTGCTATGGATGTGGTTCATATCAAGGCAGGTGGTGCTAAGTACCTCATTGTGGCTAGAGATGGTTTTTCTGGATGGGTTGACGCCAAATTCCTTAAGAACCTTAGTTCTGAATCTATGGCAGCTTTCCTTCATGAGAATTGGACAATGCGTTATGGTTTGGCTCAATCTTATTCTACTGATAGTGGCTTGGAATTTGGTGGAAAACTTGCTGAAATGATCCAATTGCTCCCTGGAAAACATAGAGTTACTACTCCCTATTATCCTGAAGGAAAAGGCATGGTGGAAAGAGGCCATGCTCCCTTGAAGGCTGCTCTGGTTAAACTGGCTGGTGAAAGTGGCAAGAATTGTCAAAAGTTTCTTCCCTTGGTCCTCTTCTCTGATCAAATTTCCACCAAGAAGACCACTGGCTACTCTCCTTATGAAATAATCTTTGGTCAAAGGGCTTTTCTTCCTCTTGATCTTGAAATGGATTCTTTCTTGGGCATCTCTTGGGAACAAGTTTCTTCAACTACTGACCTATTAGTTTCCAGATCAAAGCAACCGGAGCGGAGTGAAGATATTTGTAACAAAGCTTATCAGAAGATGATGGAATCAAGAGCACAATCAGTTCAGTATTGGGAAGATAAACATCTAAATCAAATCAGAGATCCTTTAAACCCTGATGATCAGGTATTGGCTTATAATCAATCTTAGAGACTCAGTGGGGAAAACTTTTTTCAAATCGTTGGAATGGTCCTTATAGAGTGGTTTGTCAAGTTAGAGGTTGATCTTATGTTTTGGAAGAACTAGATGGTTCTCAGTTGGCTAGAAGGTTCTCTGCTGATTAAGTTAAGAGAGTTTATTTTCATGGGGGCAATTTTGGTTCAAAGTAAGTCCTCCCAATGGTTCACCACCAGGGTCTTCTGCTGCGTTTTGTTGTAAAAACTCTACTTTATGCCACATACGTGAGCACCTGGGATGCCTTTTCTTTTATCTTCTCCACATTTAGGCTCTTTTGGATGGATCAAGATGGGTTTCAACATTTTTTTTACTTAGAGGATCAAGAAAAGGCCAATTATTTTCTTTTTTTCTCTTCTTTTTCTTTTTCATGTTTTCAAAATTATGATGCAGACTAGGGACAGTCTGTAAGTTGGGGAGAGATGTGGTGAACTATATGGGACACCTTGGGAAAAGAATTCAAAAATTTTTAAAAAAAAGAAAAGAAAAGAAATTTTTTTTTTTTTTTGAACTTATAAAAAAGAATTTGGATCCTTCACTCCAATCCTTCCTGTCAGCTAGTGGTGTAGCTCCTCCTCATCCTCATTGCGTCGCTCCTCCCCATCTTCATCGCTTTGCTCCTCCTCACCCTCATTGTGTTGCTCCTCCTCATCCTCATCGCATTGCTCCTCCTCATCCTCATCGCATTGCTCCTCCTCATCCTCATCCTCATTGCTTTGCTCCTCATCATCCTCATTGTGTTGCTCCTCCTCATCCTCATCCTCATTGCATCGCTCCTCCTCATCCTCATTGCTTGCATCCTTCTCATCCTCATTGCTCGCATCCTTCTCAACCTCATCTCTTGCATTCTTGATTGATTCCTCACTTTCATTGCAACCATCAGTCGTTCATCATGACCCTCCCCATTGCTTAGCCATTAGCTGTAAGACTCCAAACGGTGCTAGGCGGTGGCAGTTCTGTGGAGGGGAAAGGTGCTGTTTAGGCTGCCCTCCTAGGAGTTACAATAATATTTAAATATAACCGGAATCAAGGTCCAGAACCTTATGGATGAGAAATCAAAGTAAGGGAAGAGGATAAGAGTTGTTGGTAGCGATGGAAACAACACTATCTGAGGCAAGATGGTGCAGGTAAAGACTTGAAAAAATAAGTCAAGGTTTGTTCAGAGTTCAATAGAACAAGGCAGTTGTAAGTAACAACGCCCACAAGCTAATAACTCTGGTTGTCAGCAGCTGATTAGGAAAGATCAACTCAATCCCAACCAACCTCCAGGTTCTCAATGAACCTGCCCAACTCTCCGCAATCAAGCGCTTGAAGGGTACCAGATGACTGTGGGAGGCTGAAAAAAACAAAAGCAATTTGTTTATGAAGCTCTAGAAGCAAATCAATAACGAATTCGAGCAAGAATATCCCAACACTTCTCAAGGGACTCAAGAATAGCGTGGCAAAATTCAACCTTAAAGAAGAAGGGAGGTATAACCCTCCAGGTTTTAAGCTTAATAAAACCTCTTCAATCAAATGTGATTGGCTCCAGAAAGATGATCAAGGAGAGATCAAGACCAGTATGGTTGGAAAAAGGGATCAGAGTGGTATAACACACCCAAGAATTCAGACAGGAATTCTTCTTCAACCAGCAAGGCTATTGGTTGGTGATAAGGATCAAGGTCACAAGGGACAGAGTTTGAGTACGGAGGCTCAAAGGATCAAGGGGAAATCATGGATATACCCAGATAAGTTTCTCAGATAAGTGGGGAAGGATGCCCACGGATAAGTTGATTATGATGATGGGGGAAAAAGATGAGATGAGATGATGATGGTCTGATGGGATCCTGGGCCAAAAGGCAGGGGAGAGCCCCTCCTTTTATAGACATGAGGCCCTGTATACTATGTACAAGAGATACTACAAATAGGTGCGGGAAAATGAAAACATAAAAAATAAAAAAAAATAAAAAATAAAAAAATGACATGAGAGGAAAAAAAAGAAATGTCGCCCGCATCAAGAATGACCGCGGGCAACCAGATGGACACCCGCGACAGCGGTCGCGGGTGTTGACAAGGGCTGTTGTTGCCCGATCGGCGGTGACAGCGGGGTGAAGGTTCCGACGTCCGCAAGCGGTCGCTCGCGGTCGTCGGTTGGATCAGATGATGGGCGAGGAGTGGTCGAGTTTGAGATCGATCTTAGTGATTGGATGGAAGGTGACAGGAAGTTCTTCCTATTCTTGGTTGTCGTCGTTGGCGATGATGAGGTGGTTGATGCCTTAGTAGTATGACGAGAGACAAGTTGGAGGAGAGAAGCCCTTGAGTTGGGTACGACGGGATGGATGGGCAGATGATTGATGACGACTGGTGGGAGTGGGGAGATCAAATTGATGGTTGACGACCATCGCAACAAGCGACAGCGTTGGTTGATTGAGAGGATCGGGAAGGATCAAAGGGATTGTCAAAGGTGGTTTGACAATCGCTCGCGTTGCCAAAAGTCAAGGCCGCAAGCGCCACAAGTAGGAGTTGAACATAGGAGGGGGGGATCGAAGCGGAGAGACAGGCAAGAGGCCTGTCCTAGACCGCTAGGACAGGAAGAAGTTGAGAGATGGGGGGAAATGAAGGTACCCATAGGGGTACAACCAAATTTTTTTTTTTTTTTTTTTTTTCCGTGGTGTCCCGGATTGGTCACCACAACGCAAATCATCGCCTTCCCTCTCATCATTGATTCATCCATCATGGCATCCTCATCATCACCAACATCACCGCTTGTGAGCAAGGATCATTGATCACATCAACCCCATCACTCATCATCAAAACCATCCAGCAATGATGAGCATCATCATTGATGCCTGCATCATCATTGGGATCACCCTCTCCTCCTAGATTGGATGATTGGCAGCGACCGTCCTCCTTTTTTCATTTATTTGGATTGGAGGGGGTGTTGCGTTGTCACTCGGTGTGCAAACATCCGCACGGACGTTTGCAAGCAACAGGCTGGGGTGAGAATCTCTCACCCCAGTCTGGAAGATTGGCAGAAAGGAACTGGGCCTCCCCAAGCTTGAGCCTCATCATTGTAAAAAAAAAAAAAAAATCCCCTTTCATTTGTGTTATCCAATTTTAAATAGTTACAGGGCTATCTAGCCTATAAAAGGAGGGGCTCTCCCCTGCTTTTTTCCATAATCAATTCTTCCCACTAATAAAAATTATGAGCTTCTGATCCAAGAGCTCCTTCCTTTGCCCAATTAATCACTTATCTGGATATATCTTTTCATTATCCCTTGATCCTTATCCCTTACCCTTGACTTTTTTTTAAGTCCGAAACTCTGATCTGCCCTTCTGTGGCCCTGTTCCTTATCACCAACCATATCATTGCTGGTTGAAGAAGAATTCATTAAATTGAATTCTTGAGTGTGTTATACCACTCTTGATCCCTTTTTCTGACCATTATTTGGTCTTGATCATTCATTTGATTGTCTTTCTGGACCAGTCACATTTGACTAAGAGGTTTTATTAAGTTTAAACCTGGAGTGTTGAACCTCCCTTTAATTATTCAAGTTGCATTCTGCCACACTATTCTTGAATCCTTGAGAAGTGTTGGGTTACTCTTAGTCCAAAATTGTTACTTTTTGTTTCAGTGATCCATAAACATATTGCATTGTCTTGTGCAGCCACCCACCATTATCTGGTACCCTTCAAGCGCTTGATTGCGGAGAGGTGGGAAGGTTCATTGAGAACCTGGAGGTTGATTGGGTTTGAGTTGATTGCTCCCAAGCACCTGCTGAAGACCAGAGTTATTAGCGTGTGGGCGCTGTTACTTACAACTGCTTTGTTCCATTGGGCTCTGAGCAAACTTAAACTCATTTTGTTCAAAGTCTTTCTCCTCATCATCTTGGTTCAGGTAGTGCTGCTTCCCCCTCAGCTATTGTTGCTATCAACTTATCCCTATCCCATCTCATTCCTCATTAACAAAGGTTCCTCGAACTTGATCCTGGTTACATTTAAATATTTTTGTAACACTCAGGAGGGCAGCCTAAAAAAGCACCCATCCCCTCCACAGAACTGCCAATGCCCTGCGCCGTTTGGATTCTTACACCGCGCTCCCGCGCGTTCCTCTCAGTTCTCTCTTTGCGCGCTCTCTCTTCCACCCCTGGAGGCCTCACTCTGCGGCCACTTCAACACTCAGACGGTTGGGACAACCTTTGATCTTCAGCTTTCTCTTCTTCATTCTTTCTTGTTCTACCTTTTCTTTTCTACCTTTTTTTCTTCTTTTTCCCCGCCACCAATTCAACTCAATTCCATTGACCATAGATTTTTTCCTGGTAAGACTCTGATCTCTCAAGCTCTATCAATAAGACCCTATCTGATCCTCCAGCCATCCAGCCTACCTCTCCGACTTCTCCTCCCAGCCCTTCCTCTCAATATGCGCTGTTTTCCCTGAGTAACTTCCGCCTTTGACATACAAGCTCTGGTGAAGCTGTAGGATTCTCTTTACCTTCTCTTTCTCCAAATCTCTATTTTTATCAGATTCTCCATTCTCATGTTCTCCTATTCTTTTTACAGCTTATTCTGGTTCTGAGTCATCTAGAAATCCAAATCTATTTTCTCGCGGTTAAAATCCAAATCCTCTACAATCAAATCTAACCAAACCAACCATGAACAAACCAGCAGGGGCAGCCAACTACTTTCACCAGGTGGTGCTCAAATCCTCTGTGGAAGCCATCCCTCCTCTGAATGAAGAGAACTACTTGATATGGAGGGAAAAGATGCTCATGCTATTTTACTTGAAAGACATCAAGGACGCTATTATCAGGAATTCCGGCCCTCTGTCCTCCAAACAAGACAGAGAAATTTGAGCCATAATTCTATCTCAATAGACAGCACGACTCATGCTAACGTGGTAAACTCGACAAACATAACTTCATCAAAACTTCTATGGGGGGAAATTACCAGACGATTTGCCTCCTCCAAGACAGAAAACGGGGCAAGGATATTTAACCACTTCCTCGACTCAGCTTTCAACAAACAGGCCATCAAAGGATCCATTAATAAAATGAAGAATGCTATTATGAGGATGAACAACGTAGGAATCAAACTGCCTAAAGATATACTCACATATCTAGTACTCTTCAAGTTTCCTCTAGTTCTTGAAAATCTTAAACAACAAATCATGCATGTAGAAAAACACATGAAGGTAGAAGTAGTCTTTAACCATCTCACACAATACAATAACAAGAGAAAGGAACAATAAA
Organism: Puccinia polysora; assembly: GCA_025617555.3. Taxonomy (NCBI): domain Eukaryota; kingdom Fungi; phylum Basidiomycota; class Pucciniomycetes; order Pucciniales; family Pucciniaceae; genus Puccinia; species Puccinia polysora. The sequence continues at coordinate 3,184,685 of CM062626.1, read as the reverse complement.
ACTCCAACAAATCAGCCACAGAAGTCTCACTGTTTTTGACCAAGGCTAAGATCCATAAAGACAAAAAGAAGCCCAGAATGAGATGCCAAGAAGGATACCACAACCCTAATGCACCACATTCCGAATCCTCTTGCTTCCATTTTCATCCTCAAATTGCACCTGAATGGTAGACCAAACCACAAAACAATTGGAAGAACAAATCAAAGAAAACTCCTACCATCAATTATCATGCCTTGCTGACTCTCTGGATCAATGCGGACAACAATCACAACCTTTTTCTAGACTCTGGACCAAATGTCCATATATTCAAAAATATCAAGCACTTCTCCTTGATCAAACTTCAGGAAGGATTGGAAGAAATCAAAACCGGAAAATTAGAAGCTAATCTTAAGATATGCAAAACCGGAAAAATGAAACTAGAATGGAAGGACTCCATGATTACTCTTGAAGGTTGCATCTACGTACCCAATATTGTTGTCAATCTTATCAGTCCTGGTCTCCTTGCCAAAAAGGGCTGCAATCTCTCTCAAGCTCATGACAGATTCTCTCTCACTTGGAATGAAAAACCCGTACTGAAGGGATTGATTAGAGATAATCTATTTGTCATCAAAAAACCCATCTCAGGAGGCTAGCGTCAAATTGTAAAACCCACCAGCCAATCTCACACCCCTTCTATCTCTTTACTAGATATTCACAAGAAGTACGGACATGCCTCCATCTCCACGCTCAAGCCAATTGTGAAGTACCTCTACAACAACCAGGAGCTCCAGAAATTCCAATGCAACAGCTGCGTCAGGAGCAAAATCACTAGGTCTGCATTCTCTCACACCTCAACTCCTTTGAAGAAACCTCTAGATAGAATCCACCTTGACCTTATAGGGCCAATAATACCTCAATTGAATGCGGGCCATTGTTACATCCTCACACTGGTCATCAACTACTCAGGTTACCTAGCAGCCTTCCCACTAGCATCCAAGGACAAGGCCACTGAAGCAATCATAAAACTCCTCAAAGTGGAACACAAGAGGCTGAACTACTATCCCTAGAAGATCTTCTCAGACAAAGGAACCGAATTCACTAACTCTACTCTCAAAGAATTCGCCAAAACCAAACACATTAAGCTGCAAACATTGGAACCCTACCACTCCCAACATAATGGCAGAGCTGAAAGAGATAATAGAACTATCATTGAATCTGCTTGCCCCACGTTCTTGTCAACCAGGTTAGCCACAAATTATTGGCACATATTAACTCAAAGCTGCTGCTTCATGCTCAACCAAATTCCTCAAGAAGTTAATCAGCTATCTCCCTGGGAGCTCATGTTGGGTACAAGCCTCCCCGCTAGCTATTTGAACCCGCAGGCCCCTCTGTCATCTATCTTGCAAATTACATTCAAACAGGCCTAAAGTTTGATTAAAAGGGACTTGAAGAAATTCTGATTGGGTTCAACCCTACTTTTCACTCCTATCTCATTCTCAACTTGCTTTGTGTGGTTGTTTAAACTAAACATGTTAGATTTCTCAAGACTCAGCTAAACGGATTCCCTTTTCTTGAATCTCCCGGCTTAGACTTATTTTCCCAATCCAAACTGGACGCCTACGGAGCTGACTTTTAGACAAACAACAAGCAATATGAGATCAGGGAGACACCTCCCAAATCTTTTGAATCCAACTCTGATCTGGAGGACACCAATTCTGCAGAAGCTCACTCTCCAGATCTAATAAGTATCTATTGAATTTCTCCAAAACTAAAAACCAGCTGAGGCTGAGATAAACAAACCAAATCAGAGAAGGACTCTAGAGAGAGAAGAGAAGATATAAAGAGATGAGAAATAAAGCCCTACAGCGGAGATTCATCAGGATAGAGAAAAAGAACAGCTTCGAGTGGTGAGAGTTTAAGAATGAGAAGACAGGTTGACAAGACAAGAGTGACGTTATTTGAGAATAGACAGAAATGGATTGATAGTTAGACCATGTTCAATAGCGTTATTGGAGAATTGAGTATCTTACCAGTCAGAGATTTGAGAGAAGATTTGATTGGGTTGGTAAAAGGTTGATAGTTGAGAGGATAGAAGAAGAAGAAATAAAAAATAAAAAAGGAACAAAATGAGAAGGAAGAGAAAATATAAAACGAGAATGTGAGAGTGGGCTGATGACAAGTAAGATGGATCAGAAGTAGATGAGAAGTAAGACGGATGAGTAAAGAGATCATCCATCTAGAGAGACATCGCGGACATGATATTGAATAGAGCTGTATTGTTGGGGTCCCCGTCATGGACTCCAAGAGCACCCGCGCGCACTTGGGTGTAGGTAGAGATGGTGAGCACGGGGAATGGATACTCAACAAGATCCTCCTCTCCCTCTTGTTCCCGAACCAATATCTCAGAGAACCAATATAAGGCCGCAAAATGAAATCTGAAAACCACAAAAATATGGGTTCCATCACTACTACAAGCCTCCTTCTTATAAGGCTGCACAAAAGTGCCCTGAATGGCCTAAGTGGAAAAAGGTGTTGGAAGAGGAACTGAACTCCATCAAATCCCAAGAAGTTTGGGAAGAATATTACAAAGAACCTAACAATATCTTGAATACCAACTGGGTTTTCAAAGTCAAAGAAAACTGCCATGGCAATCCTGCAAGATACAAGGCCCAACTATGCGTAAAAGGATTTGACCAGGTCCAGGGCGTGGACTATGACAAAACCTGGGACCCAACAGGAAAATTGGGATCTCTCTGCCTTGCTCTGATCTGCGGCCTAAAGAATAAGATGAACTTCACTCAATTCAATGTTAAGGGAGCCTTCCTACATGTGCCTCTCAACAAAGTAGTAATCATTGAAACAACTGAGGGATTGAGCAGAAAATCACCTTTTTTAAAATTAAAGAAATCTCTTTATGGCCTCTCCCAATCCCCAAAAACTGGTATGAAACTCTTACTACATTGATTAAACTTCAAGGTTTCCATGAATCTACCAGCAATCCTTGCGTGTACCTAAACTCAGAATCTGGTGAAGTCATCTATTTTCACGTCAACAATCTCATTCACGTTGGGAACTCAAACATCTTTGCCAAGAAATTCCTGAGTAAATTCTTGAACTCTTCCTGTCATCCTCCAAATACCATCCTTGGGATGCTAATGGAGATCAAAGAGGACAAAATTTTCCTCAGTCAACCAAGTCACATCAACCAAGGATTACAAGAGCTAGGTCTCGACAATTGCAAGCACAAAAACTTTCCATTAACCCAAAATTTCCATCTCAAACAGGCTTCTGATGAAGATCATGCAGAGTTCACTCAGCTCAATATAAACTATTTTTCATCTATTGGACTCCTAAACCACCTGTTCCAATACACTCTCCCCAACATTGCTTTTTCCGTCTCAAGTCTGGCCCAATTCAATAACAAGGCCGGAATGTCACACTCAAGAGAGTTGCGCAAAGTATGGAAATATGTGAAAACCACTAGAGATTTCAAGCTCACTCTCAAGTACAATTCTTGTCAAGAAATTATATCAGCCTACAGCAATGCTACCAGGGGCAATGATCCTACATTTTTTAAGTCTCAAACCGGGTACATCATTTTTCAATACAGCAGGCCTGTCATCTGGAACTCTTCAAGACAAAGAAACATAACTTACTCTTCTACTGAATCAGAACTCAATGCGCTCCTAGACTTCTACCTCAAGCCAAGATGGATTGTTCACCTTGTGGGCAAAATCTTTGCCTTCCCCAAGTGCAAACCAAGAATGTATATTGACAATAAAGGTCTGGAAGATAAGATCAAGAAGTTTGGGTCGCACTCCAAATCCCAACACATTGAAATTAAGACTAAAGGATTAGGAGAAGATTTTTCCCTCTCCAAATTTGACCTGTCTCTCATTCCTACCAACAAGATGATAGCCAACCCTTTGACTAAGGCTTCTGCTGTCAATGCCCTCAGGATCCTCCAACAAGAAGTCTTTACTTAGAATCTATTGTGAATCTTTTCTTTCCCTCCTTTTACCAGTCACAGGGGGTGTTAAGTCTCAGTAGGCTTCTTCCCAGCGCTCCGGCGCCTTCCTCTCACTTCTCTCTCCGCGCGCTCTCTCTTCCAACCTGGGGTGAAAGAGAGAGCGCGCAGAAACAGAACTGAGAGGAACGCGCCGGAGCACAGGGAGAAGCCTACTGAGACTTAAAATTACCCTTTATGTACCAGCCTTAACAGGAGTGAAACGCAGTGAATATTTCAGGCCTATTCCTACTCCTGAAATGCAACAATCCCTCAAAACTTTACCCCCATCTCTGAATGGCCTAAGCCCTCTGGTGAAAAAGCATACAATCATGCAAATTTCATCAAATGGATTGTCTATAAAATAAATTCTTATGACCTTCCAGAAGCTAGAGCTGTAGTCAGACTGCCTAGCCTATTTGAAGGAGTAGCACTAGGTAAGTTTATCAGTAAGAGAGAGGAAGTAGGATCCTTACCATGGAATTTTTGGAAACTCTTAATTAAAGAAAAATTTGGTTCTGGGATGTGGTAAAGAAAAATGATGAAGAATTTTGAAAATTGCTATTTGACCCCTCCAAAGATAAACCTCATAAATGTTGTCTGGAACAGAAGAGGAGGCAAGATTGCTGCTGATAAAAAAGAGGTTAATGAAAGACTTCTTAATCTCCTTCCTGGTCATCTTACTCACGGTGTGAGATGCAGAATGAGTATGGATGCTGACTTACCAACACTGATCAATGTGTTAGAAGAAGTGATAGATATTAATGGATTGGAAAAAAAGGCTACTTCTTTTGGAATCCTTCCTTTTTTTGTTCAATACTATCTTCTTCCACCCTCCCTCATTCCCATCACCACATTCATTATTATTCAATACTGTCATCACCCACCATCATCAAATAACTGTCACCACTCCATTCCAAATTCATCTCTATCATCATCACCATCACCATCACCATCACCATTACCATCATCATTACCATTACCATTACCATCACCATCACCATCATCATCATATAATTCTTCCCCATTAAGCTATACAATTACCCTCATCATCATCATAATCATATCATTCTCCCCATTAAGCTTTACCATTACCCTCATCATCATCATCATCATATCATTCTCCCCCATATCATGCTAGGAAACTATGCCTGAGGTCCTTGTTGCTCCTCTTAAAATAGGCTACTGTTTCCCCATCTCATATCCTGACAAGGTGGTGTCTTGTCATCTATTACTCAACTCTCATATCTCTATCATTCTCATATTCTCCTCTTATTTCTCCTGAATCTCTGGAATGTTGGCTGGTCTTAAATTGGTTCCTAAACTTGTCAGTTAAGGTGGTGTGTTTTCTTTTTATGTTCATATTCTGTAACTAACAAATTTAGTTACCTTTATCTCTAACTTACTTTTTCCATTATATAACTACCCATGTCTCAGGCCCCCTCTGGGGCTCTCTAGTTGTCACTAACCTGCTGTCTTAGGCCCTTTTTGGGGGTTCTCTAGTTGTGCTTAAATACTGGTCCTTCCTTGGGACCATGAATGAAAAATCATCTGATTACCACACAACTTTACCGGAGTGCCCCTTCCTTCTCTTCAGATCAGTTCCACTTGAATTTACAAGTAAATCCCTATTCCTTGGCTCTTAGTAGCCTTATCCTTCCTCTTCATTTGACTCTTCAGAGTCATACCGTGTCCCCTACTTCAAAAATAACCTTGCTTCTCATCATAAACTCTTCATGGTTAAAAGCCAAAACTCATCCCGCCAAGCTATCCGGTCAACTTCATTGTTCCAACTTGTTGTGTCACCGCCAATCACATCAATCCTACACTTCTCTTCATCCTCATTCCTCTGCTCCAATATTCCTTTTCCTTCCTCTCCCATTCATCTTGTCTCCTCTCCTCCGCTTCAACCTTAAACCATGCTTACCCTTACTCAACTCTAACCAAATCCAATCTCTTCCCTTGGCTCATTATCCTCACCATCATCAACAAATTCATCATCATCCTTGGCTCTATGGATCATTAAAGCTACATTGGCACCATTCATCTCAATCTTCAAGCTCAGTTTGGGCTTTGAATTCTACCAATCTATCCTCATCACCATTTTTTTCAGCCTCCTGGATGCCAAGAACCTTGCTATCCTTTAGCTACCAGAGGTGATAGAGTAAATAATAAATATATTATTTACTGAATTCAGCAGAAATCCCTAAAATATGTGGATTAAGCTTATTGCAAGGTAAAGTGATTTGGTTATTGTTTATTTTTTTAAATCAATGTGAATAAATTGATTATCAAATATTTTTATAGAGGGGCCACAATTATATTGGGGATCTTTAACACCTCTCTCCAGGGATTTCAGTATGAAAACACATAGTCCTGGTTACTTTGGGCTCTTTAGTTTAAAGCAATATTTTACCCAAAGATAATATGTATATAAAATATACAGTGGAGTGGCAGGGCCTTTTAGCCAAGCTACCACGACAGAGAAAGGATAATAAGACTCACTGGTATGTTATTAAATCCTTTGGGTATCTGTTTGAAACGTGTACTGATGGGTTAAACCTGTATACTGGGGTTATAAGGTTGTTCAGCAGTTTTAATTGATAAAAAGAGGTTTTAGGACAGATATTACTGATCAGACATTGCCATAAATCACTTACTTATCTCTTATAAGTACTTCATTACCTTGGCACGGCATCTGGATATGAATATTACTGGGTCTCTTCCCATCAATATCCTAAAAAGAGCTCTTTATTTATAGCTTTGGAGTCCCAATATGGTCCTTCTGAGGGTTGTAGGTGCTCAAAGGGACGGGCACTAAGGCTAGCAGGGTAACCAGAGGTATCCTGTCATGTGTTCTTGGTGCTATAGCACGGGTAGCATCTAATTCCTCAGGGTATGGGAATTATTCTACCTTATAATAGACATTAGGACGTGTGAATAACACTAATCTGTCCTATTTATGTATTATTTAATTAATTATCCTTGGTAAATTTTCCCAGTAATTTAATAATTATATTAATAGACATTTTTAAGGAGATCTTGATTTCAGGTAAGTTCTCATTATGTATTATATAACTTGAGTAAAAGTCATAATATTGATTTTACTCTTTATTTTTGAGTTCCAGTTGATTTATTAAGATAATTACTTACAACTATAAGTCATGTGAATTCATGTAATATTTTTACATCATTATTTTCCTTAGTATGTCACGAAGATAATGATGTCTAGCCATTCTCATAAAAGTATATCAAAGTATTTTAATATATTTTTAGAAGTTATCATTGTCTTATTGTTGACATTCTTGGTACTTTGCATTATATTAAGGAAAAAATACGTTTAAGGATCATTTATGTATTTTTATATAATATTATGTATTTTTAGACAGTATACTATCCACGGGAACATTTATTACATATTTAGAAAGTTCCAGTGTATTTTGTAGCCTGCTTACGCGGTACCTGAGCCTCTCAGGCCGCCTGTCACTCTGTCAACCCATAGTCCCGTGGCTGGGTACTCGTCAGAGGCCCGGGGCTGCGTACACAACCTTGACGGAGTGACAAGGCTTTATCTCAGTTTTGCGTGGGTGCATTGGCTGCCGCCGCTGCGTGTGGGAATTGTGACAAAACACATTTCCGTCCATAACTCCTAAAATATACACAACACCTCAATTCTGACTGAATTTTAGGTGTGAAACCTATACGTGTCAATGTGTGTGAAATATGTAATTGGCCAAAAAGCTCAATAATGGAGCCATGGTATTTTGGTTTTTCTTTCCTTAATTATTTAAAAATATAAGGAGTTGGATTTCAAGGGTGGGGTCAGTGAGTGACCCCACCTAATTATGGGTGGAAAATCCATTTCTATAATAATATTTATGGTATTTCTACTCCTTCTTAGGTTAATTGTATTTTTATTATTTTTATGTTATTTTTGTTACTTCTGCAGCTTGCTCTGCAATAGTAGGAAGCTGACAATTTTCATCTGATTTGAGTGCTTGCTCAACTCATGCTGATCCTCAGAAGGTCTCATTGCACTGTACCGTGGCCATCCCTTCAACTCATTCCTGTCATCCTACTCTTGAAACCTTGTACTTGGAAGTTGCTTTCATCCCAACGCTCATCTCAATCAACCATCAATTCAAACCCTTACCCAATTCAAAACCTCTCCCTCCATCCTTATCTCATCTCTGTTGGGATATCCTTGACCATATCCTCGCCAGTCTTCCATCAGCCACCAAACTCAACTCCCATCTCACCTTTGCTACCATTTGCACCACGACACTTGCTAAATCCTCCTTCTTCCCTGATGTTCTTGCTCAGCTTTGGATGGGTTGGGATGTTTTGGTGCGCTTGATGCCACTCATTAGGCCCTCTTCAGTCCTTGTCACATTCCATCCATCATGATGGCAACTTCAATTTTGGTTGAAGCACCCAAGTGCCAATCCGGAATCCAATGCTTCCAAACGCCCTTGCCCTCTCAACTCCTTTTCTTTTTCTACCCATATCATCAGGATCATTGATTCCCTAGACATCCGCAACCTTGCCCGCTTCTCAGCTTGCTCCTCAAACTCATCCTCCGGTCCATCACTTTGGACTGCAAGATTGGCTAATCCCAGTATCTCCTCTTTCTCAAAAACATCTCATCTCCACCTCACTTGCGACGCTGTCACTGCTTCTCATATTTCTTCCTCCATGCTTGTCCACTCCTTCTCTCACTTGTCTCTCCAACAACTAGCAACCTTTGTTGCATCCTCCCTTGCGATCTGGCCTGCACCCTCCCATGCAATCTTGCCTGCACCCTCCCTTGCAATCTCGCCTGCACCCTCCCTTGCAACCTAGCTTTCACTATCACTCGCAATTCCAACCACTACTGATTCCCACCTCACTTGCGACATCAATCACCTCTCAGCTTCCCACTTTCAAACCTTTCTCTTGCAACATCTCCTTCATCTTTGCGTTCTTGCTTGTTTCACCTGGGCTCAACTGCTTGGTTCATTGACCTTCCAACTTTGGTCCCAACATTGCCCGCAAGATCTCTCACATCTTTATTTTCTCTTGAACAGATTGCTCGCAACCTTGTTTGCGCACTCCTCCCCGCTTGTCTACAACTTCTCCTGCTGCCATACTCAACATTTGCAACATTTTTTGCAACCTTGGTCGCTCCAACTTGTACTTGCCCTCTCATCCTCCACTATCCACCATCCATGTGCCATCCCAATCCTCAATTGGGCCAGTCATCATCCTATGCACCTTTTCTTCTTGCTGCTCTCCATTGTCTATTCCATGAATCACTAGCTTCATCAATTATCATAAACTATCATCAACATTTGTGGGGTGGTCCATTCATTTGGCCTGTCCTGTCACCCTTGCCATTCTCCCATTTCTCTGCCTGCTACCTCTCTCCTTGCTTCATCTCATCCACTCCTCATGCTTCATCACTACTTGCTTGCTCCAATCCTCACGCTAAATCACCACTTGCTCCCTCCCATCCATCTCATCTGCTTCACCCGCTGCTTCTCTACTTGCTCCATCTCCAACATCAATACACCCATCATCAATCCAATTCAATCATCATTCCATCCATCAACCATATCAACAACATGCAACTCTCATCACCATCAACAACATTCAATTCAACTTCAGAAACATATCTATATTCCTTCTCATCTAGTATTGAACAGGCTGGTGTGTTGGAATCCTTCCTTTTTTTGTTCAATACTATCTTCTTCCAACCTCTCTCATTCCCATCACCACATTCATTATGATTCAATCCTGTAATCACCCCCCATCATCAAAAAAATGTCACCACTCCATTCCAAATTCATCTCTATCATCATCACCATTACCATTACCATCACCATTACCATCATCATTACCATTAACATTACCATTACCATTACCATTGCCATCATCATCATATAATATTCCCCATTAAGCTATACCATTACCCCCCTCACCATTACCATCACCATTACCATCATCATTACCATTACCATTACCAGAACCATCACCATCACCATCATATCATTCTTCCCCATTAAGCTATACCATTACCCTGATCATCATCATCATATCATTCTCCCCATTAAGCTTGACCATTACCCTCATCATCATCATCATCATATCATTCTCCCCCATATCATGCTAGGAAACTATGCCTGAGGTCCTTTTTGCTCCTCTTAAAATAGGCTACTATTTCCCCATCTCATATCCTGACAAGATGGTGTCTTGTCATCTATTACAAAACTCTCATATCTCTATCCTTCTCATATTCTCCTCTCATTTCTCATGCATCTCTGGAATGTTGGCTGGTCTTAAATTGGTTCCTAAATTTGTCAGTTAAGGTGGTGTTTTTTCTTTTTCTGTTCATATTCTGTAACTAACAAATTTATTTACCTTTATCTCTAACTTACTTTTTCCATTATATAACTACCAATGTCTCAGGCCCCCTCTGGGGCTCTCTAGTTGTCACTAACCTGCTGTCTTAGGCCCCTGTTGGGGGTTCTCTAGTTTTGCCTAAATAATGGTCCTTCCTTGGGACCATGAATTAAAAATCATCTGATTACCAGAAAACTAAACCGGAGTGTCCCTTCCTCCTCTCCAGATCAGTTCCACTTCACATTACAAGTAAATCCCTATTCCTTGGCTCTTAGTAGTCTTATACTTCCTCTTCATTTGACTCTTCAGAATCATACAGTGTCCCCTACTTCAACAAAGACCGTTCTTCTCATCATAAACTCTTCAACTTCTAGACCTCAAGAGAGATTCAAAACCAAAAAAATCAGGGAAAAACCTCCGCATATGACTTTCCTTGATAATAATAAATTTCCTGAGAATGAGGATAAGGAAAGAATACCTGGACCTTTTTGGAATTAAAAAAAATGGGCACATGAAACAAGATTGCCCCTTACCCAAAAGAAAAATAGCAGTCATTGAAGGATAAAAATAAAATGAGGATAACTTGAATGATAAAGAAACAGCTGACACTGAAGGGTCATTGTCAGAATTTGAATTAATCATGAAAAATAATCTAAGTGTAATATAGGGTGATATAGGTACTTACGTGGAAATAAACAGCATTCATGGTGAATAAAGTCTACCTAAACAGTGGGAACCCTCCATAATCCCTAGAAATAATACAGTAGCCAAACAATTATTGGTTAAACCCATGAGTGGTAAAGGTTACAGCACAGGCCAGACTTGCTATGCAACAGGACTATATAAAGAAAAACCAATAAGGTTACAAATTCACAGTGGGACTTTTTTTTCATGAGTCTGTGCTGATTTCTTGGAAAAATGGGATCCCACTTGGAGAGGTCACCTGTTTCTTGTCCTCAAGGCCAAATTAAGCTGTTGCAACTCTACTATGAGTGCTATTGAATTATGGACTGCCTCTATAGTGGTACCCCACACCAAAGGATCCCTGAGGATTCTAGTGGAATTTTTAGTGTTCATTAAGGATTATGTGGGTACCCTGATAATAGGTAATGATAATTTTTTTCTATTTGGCATATATGGGTTCAAAATTGAATGAAGATACTTTAGTTTAGGAGGTAATTGGGACAAAAAGTTCAAGATATGCACTATCCAGACCAATCTCTTCCACTTAGCAGAAAAACTTAGAAGAATTCAACAAAGAATAATTGTCTCAAGCTGCTTTGAATAAGAAACAATCTGAAGAACAGAAGAAAGATATTTTCAGCTTTCTACTGTTACAGAGCAATCTGCAAAAGTAACAGAAAAAAATAAAATAAAATGTGAATTAAATACAAACATATGAAGGAAGAAATAATCTTAAAAAATTATTTCAAATTTGTCAGCCTCCTGGATTCCCAGACCCTTGCTTTCCTTTAGCTAACAGAGGTGATAGAATAAATAATAAATACATTATTCAATAACTGCAGCAAAAATCTGTAAAATAGTTGGATAAAGCTATTGCGAGGTTGATTGGTGTGGTTATGGTTTAATGTTATAGATCAATATTAATAAGTTGATTATTAAATGAAGTGATAGAGGGGATATTGGGGATTTTTAATACCTCTCTTCAGGGAATTCACTTTGAAAACACGTATACCTGGTGAATTTGGGGCCTTTAATTTATATTCTGAAAGGAGATATTGCCCAAAGATAATATATATATAAAGTATATGGCGGTGTTAAACAGCCTTTTAGTCAAGCTTCCACAACAGAAAAAGGATAATTAGACTCACTGGCATATTATTAAATCCTTTGGGTACCTGTTTGGGATGTGTAATTATGGGTTAAACCCATTACTGGGGTTAAAAAGGTTGTTCAGCAGTTTGAGTTGATAAAAGGGTTGGGGATAGATATTATTAATCAGACTAAAGCCATAAATCAGTTACTTATCTCTTATGAGTATTTGATTACGTTGGCACAGTGTCTGGATTTAAATATAACTGGGTCTCTAGTTATCAATATCCTCAAAAGAGCTCCTTATTTATAGTTTCATGGGTCCCAATATTGTCCTTCTGAGGGATACATGGGCTCAAAGGGACGGATATTAAGCCTAGAAGGGTAACCAGTGGTAGCCTGTCACATGTTTTTGGTGCTGTAGCACGGGTAGCATCTAATTCCACAGGGTATGGGAATCATTCTACCTTTTTAATTAATATTTGGACGTGTGAATAACACTAATTTATCCATATTATCTATCATTGAAGTAATTATCTTTAGTAAATATTCCCAGGATGTTAATAATTCTTCTAAAAGACATTTCTACCAGTAATCTGATGTCAAGTGGGTTCTCATTATGTATTAACTGCTTTGAGTAAAATCATGATATTGATTTTACTTCTTATTTTCAAAATCCAGTTGATTTACTTAAAATAATTAATTAAAAATATAATTTATGAGAATTCATGTAATATTTTTACAACATCAGTTTCCTTAGTATGTCAAAAATAAATGATGTCTTGAAGCTTTCACAATTGTTTATTAAATTATTTTAAGATAGTTTTACAAATAGTTATTATCTTATTTTCGACATTTTTGTTATTTTAATTATATTTTCTAAAAAAATACATATAAAGGTTATTTAAGTATTTTTATATATTTTTATGTATTTTTAGACTATCTACTATCCACAGGACATTTATTACATATGTGGAATCTCCCCGTCTAGGTTGTAGCATATTTATGTGGTACCTGAGCTTCTCAGGCCTCCTGTCACTCTTTCAACCTGTAGTCCCGTGGCTGCGTACTTGTCAGATGACCAGGGCTGCGTAAATAGCTTTTGAAGGTATGCTGACAGGGTGGCATTGCTGCTGCTCAGCCGTTCACAGGTGTATTGGTTGCCACGACTGCGTGTGGTAATTGTGACAAAGCACATTTCCGTGTGTAACTCCTAAAATATACACAACACTTCAATTCTGAATCAATTTTAGTTTTAAAACCTATACGTGAAAATATGTGTAAAATATTTAGTTGGCCAAAAATTCCCATGGTGGTGCTGTGGTATTTTGGTCATTTCTATTTTTAATTATTAAAAATATAAGGAGTTGAATTTCAAGGGTGGGGTCAGTGAGTGACCCTACCTAATTTTGGGTGGAGAATCAATTTCTGCAAGAAGGGTGGAGAATCAATTTCTGCAATTCCTACTCCTTCTCAAGTTAAATGTAATCTTTTTATTTGATGTTATTTTTGTTACTTTTGCAGCTTGCTCTGCAGTAGTAGCAAGCTGAAAAAAAGAAAATTCTCCACAAAAATTAAGGTACGGTCACTCACTGAAACCTACCCAAAATTCCCACTCCTTGAATTTTTAAATAATTAATGAAAGGTTAACAAAAAAAATGGAATTAATTTTAATATTTCAAAAAAAAACCCATGTATAGGTTTCACAGTGAAAATATCTCAGAATGCATGAATTCTGTGATTTAGAGGAGTTACGTGCGCTAAAGTGATTGTTCAAAATTACTCCACGCAGCCGCAGAAACTAATAAATATGCATGCAGATGAGCAGCTGCACCGCCCCATTTTCTACATAACCTGAAAAGCTGGGTACGCAGTCCAGGCACCTGAAAATTATGCATCAACGGGAGTATGGGCTGACAGGCTGAAAGGCAGCACAAGAGCTGAGTTACCATGTAAAGGTGCTAATACCAACATTGGGACAGGCTAAATATTTAAAAAATGTCCCCATGAATAGTAAAAAGTATAGAAATACATAAAACTATATAGAATCACTTTAAATAAACATTAAAAATATTTTTAAAAAATATAATAAGTAAATACTAAAATGTCAAAAGTAAGATGACCAAAGCTTGAGAAGTCTTTCAAAATACCTTAAAGCTAAAAACGTGAGAACTTCAAGGTATCAACATTTCTGTGACATAAAAAAATAAATTGAATATGTTAAAATATTAAATATATCCCCACAGGATACATTTTTAATTAAGTATTTTAAGTAAATGAAAAAAATTCAAAAATAAGGACAAAGATCATTATGATGATTTTGTTCCCATCAGTGAATACGTGATGAGAGCTTATCTTACATCAGATGTTTGGTAGGAAGTTCTACTAAAAAGAAATATGAAAAACCTCAGAATATTCACTCAGGATAAGTAATGGAATAAAAGATGATGTTAATAAATAAGGTTTTATTCACATGCAAATTAATCAATCAAAGAGTAAAATTACGCATTTACATCCTGTGTAACTTAATTCTACCTGTGATATTGCACCAAGAATGCGTGATGGGCCACCAATTGCTACCCTTATAGCCTTAGAAACAGTCCCTTTGAGCCCCTATATCCCTCAGAAGCACAGAATTGGGACCCCAAATGCTATAAATAAAGAGATCTTTTGAGGTTATTGATACCCCAGACTCAGTTAGATATACATCCAGACACCATGCCAAAGTTATCAATACTTATAAGAAATAATTAAGTGATATATGGCTTTAGTCTGATTAAGATTATCTGTCCAAAACCAATTTTTATCAATTTAAACTGCTGAACAACCTTTTAGCCCAATATAGAGATTTAGCCCATCAGTACACATCCCAACAAGGTACCCAAAGAATTAAATACTATAGCAGTAAGTTTTTTATCCTTTTTCTGCCAAGGAAGCTTGGTTAAAAAGCCCTGCCACTCCACCATATATATTCTATATATACATTATCTTTGGGCAATAAATCCTTTAAGAATAAAAATTAAAGGTTCCAAAGTAACTAGGTATATGTATTTCAAATTGAATTCCCTGCAGAAGAGGTGTTAAAGATTTCTAATGTCATTTTGGCCCCTCTTTTTATTCATTTGATAATCAATTTATTAATATCCATTAATAATAACCATTAGAATCCAAACCATATTGTCTTGCATTGGCTTTATCGAAATATTCTATGATTATTGCTGCATTTTTATAATGATACATTTATTATTTATTCCATAACCTCTGGTAGCTAAGGGTAGCTAGGACCTTGGCATCCCGGTGGCTGAAAGATATACTGACCATTGGTTTTGAGAATAAAAATTATTTCCATACCAGGGATTATCCCATTGGTAATATCAAAGGACATCACATGTTTCTGACCTCAGCCATCAAACCTCCTTACCCACCCAAAACTAAGGAGACCTGCCTATCCTTCTAGCCCTTGATTCCAGTTTGAATCTTGAAGAATCATATTCATGAACTAATAAAACTCAAATTATTGAGTAAAGTAGGACACAATGAGCAATTGGATATAACTACTCCTGTTATAATACCATTGCATAATGATAATTCCAGAATTGTTGTAGAAATCAGAATTCTGAAAGATTATACACTAGCAGACTACTATCCTGTCCCCCTTATTGATCCTTCTCTTCATAAATTGTCAAAAGCAAAACTCATCGCCAATATGGATATGCTTTAAGGAGATACCAATAAGTCATGAGAGTACAAAGTTTATGAGAATAATTTGTCACCTAGGTATATATGAATACCTCAGAATGCCTTTTGATAAGATTTCAATAAAATTGACTGGAACTAAGAACCAACAGACTGCAGATCAGAGTTAGAAAGAAGGAAAATTTCAACAAAGATGAAAAGGAAGAAAGGGAGGAAGAAGAGACAAACAGCTCAAGCGTTGCTTTAGAGAGTAAGTGAGAAAAGAACCCTGGGCGGCATAGAGGTGACAGACAAAGGAAAGCCTAGGAGAATGGCTGCAGATATGGCACTAGATGGTCAGATGCGTCAAACTAGAGTGATCTGGAGGATCATATTCTTACCAGACACAAACTTGAAGATGAGTATTTGGTTGGATGACAAGTTAGACAAGGTTGGATCAAATTGGCAAAGACAGACGGTGGAAAGAAAGAAGATGAGATGTTGGTGATTTGAGAGGAGAGATAATTTGAGATGGTAGGACGAGTAGACTTAGAAGAAGGAAGGAAAAGGAAGGAAAGAAAAGGGAAGAAGATAGGAAAGGTATTTTTTGGGAAAGAGAAGGGGAGAGAGATGGTTGACCAGAGGAGGAGACCTCCAGAAGAGGAGAGAAAACCCGGGATCTGAGATGAGAGGTAAGGGGGGTTGCCTGAGTGTCACAGGAGAGATCATTGGGGGACCCGCCCCAGCTGGCGCAACCTTTGAGGACAGGTCTGTAGTACTCAAGTATTAGGCAATACTTAATACCCCACATGGGTGGTGAGGAGATGGTCAGAAATATCAGTTGTTTGGGGAGGCAAAGATTTTCTTTTGAAGGAGTTCCAAGGAACTTCTTGAGGAGGCTTTTGTGAGAGATTTGGCGACCATTAGCTGACTTTGAATTAGGTTGAGAGTAAATTCCCCGTTTGCAAAATCCTTGCGCAAACCTTTTGTTTTGATATCTATATGTCTTGACTTTGAGTGAGATCCAAACCTTTAAATCTTGTCATCTAAGCCCTTATTGTCAATGTGTAAGATAGGCTTGGGTTTTTCCATTTGGTATATTTTTCCAATGAGGTGCTTGATCCATTTGAGTTCCAGGTAGCAATCTAGTAGAGCATTCAATCCATATTTGGTGGAGGAATAAGTAATATTTCTTTGTTGATTGGAGTTCCAGATAATTTGACTTCTGTTATGAAGAATAATGTATCAAGTTTTTGACTTGCAGAAGGTTGGATCATCTCCCAAGGTGGCATCACTGAAGCTGGACAGAGGTTCTTGATCAGGATTGTAGCTGATGACCAGTTTGAAACGTTTAGTCATTTTGAGGTATTTCCAAACCTTCCTCACTTCCCTCCAGTGATTCATCCCTGGTTTGGCATTGAACCTAGCCAGGCTGGACACAGAGAAGGAAATGTTGGGGCGTGTGTATTGAGCTAGATGATTAAGGAGACTGGTGGCTGATTGATATTTAATGTTTAACTGACGGAATTCATCATGATTGGTGTCTGATGCAGGTTTGAGGTTCAAATTTTGAGTAAGTGGAGAATGTACATCTTTACAGGACGTAAGGCCTAGTTCTTCTAAGCCGTGAGAGATGTGATTTGGTTGACTCAGGAGGATTTTTTTGTCTTCAAGCTCCATAAGCATTCCAAGGATGGTGTTGGGAGGATGACAGGCCAAATTCTTGAATCTTTTGAGAAATTTGAGTTCAAAGAATTGAGAGTTACCTGCATGATTTAAGTCATTGATGGGGAAATAGATGATTTCTTTTGTTGTAGATTTGAGATACAGGCAGGGAACACTAGTTGACTCTTTGTAGCCTTGAGATTTGATCCACAAAGTCAACGTTTCATACCAGTTTTTGGGGGATTGTTTCAAACCGTAGAGAGATTTCTAGAGTTTTAGATAAGGAGACCTTCTGTTGGACCCTTCTGGTGTTTTTATGATAACTGTTTCCTCAAGAGGGGCGTGTAAGAATGCGCCTTTCACGTCAAATGGAGTCAATTTCACTTTTTGTTTTAGGCCTTATGTGAGAGCAACTCGGAGTGATCCTAATTTGCCAGTTGGAGCCCAAGTTTCATTATAATCAATCCTTAGAACTTTATTAAATCCTTGAACGCAGAGTCAAGCTTTGTACTTGACCAGGTCGCCATGACAGTTCTCTTTTACTTTGAAGACCCAGGTTGTGTTCAGGATGTTGTCCGGAGTGCCATAGTATTCTTCCAAAACGTCCTGGAGTTCTATGGAGTTCAATTCATCTTCAGCTGCCTTCTTCCATTTTGGCCATTCAGAGCATTTGTTTGCAGCCTTGTAAGAAGGGCGTTTGTAATAATGGTGAAAACCATATCTTTGAGGTTTTCTTGTTTCGCGCTTGGGTCTTTGAGAGGTAGATTGAACAGGGAACTCTGGAATTTGAGAAGGCATAGAAGGAGGATTGGGGGAAGATGATTCTACCAATGTTGCATCTTCCTGATCCAACTCAGATTCTGAAGAGTTTTCCTGCGATTCTCTTATAGTGTATTGTTTTTTAGCTGAGGAGAAGTCAGATTCTCTGGATTCTGTGTTAGTTTGGCTGAAGAGATTGGTCCCAGGCGATTCAAAGAATGGAAAGATGTGTAGAGAGTCCTTGAGAAACTGAATGTGGTTGGTTTCAAAAACCCCACCCGATGAGTTGAGAATAAGATAGGAGTGAAAGACAGTATTGAACCCAATCAGGACTCCTTCCAGTCCTTTCTTGTCGAACTTTCTTCCCTTTTGTAGACAATTTGCAAGGTAAATGACCGGAGATCCTACAGGTTTCAAGTATTTAGCGGGTAATTTTTTGTTGAACATCAGTACCCAAGGGGATCCATCATTACCTTCCCTGGGGACTTAGTTGAGCATGAAGCAAAAGCTTCTGACCACAATGTTCTGGTAGTTCTTACTCAACCTAGAGGATGAGAAGGTCGCACGTGCCAACTTGATGATTGTTTGATTGGCTTGTTCTGCTCAACCATTGTGCTGAGAGTGGTAGGGTTTGGACGTCAAGATTTTGATGTGTTTGATTTTGGCAAAGATCTTCAGGGTGTCATTTGTGAATTTGGTGCCCTTATCCAAAAAGATTTTTGTCGGATAGTAATTGAGTTGTTTCTTTTGTGTCTTGAGTATGCTGATGATGACGTCTGGGGTTTCTTCTTTGGTCATGAGGGGAAAGGCCAAGAGATAGCCCGTACAGTTTTCCAAAAGCATTAGAATATATCTGTGACCACCTTTCAATTTCAGAGTGATTGGACCTATCAAATCTAGATGAATCCTCTCGAGAGGCTTTGATGACGGTATGGAAGTAGCTGAGAAGGGAACCCTTGTTATTTTTCTCTTCATGCAACCATTGCACTGGAATTCATTCAATTCCTTTTTAGAGTATTGGTTTTTGAGAATAGTTTTTAGTGTCTAGATCAAGGCGTGTCCGTACATCTTATGGATTTCCGAGAGCGGTTAAGCTTGTGTTGGGAAAGTCGACAAAAATTGATTTGTGAGGTTGACCAATAGGTTGCTCCCAGCAGTTTTGGGTTTCTCAATAACAAATATGCTGTCGCGGATCAGTCCTGTAAGTACCGTCTGGCCAGCTTGAGTGATTCTGAATTGATCTTGTTCTTGGGAGAGATTACAAACTTTTTTTGCCAAAAGGCCGGGACTGATAAGATTAACTACAATGTTGGGTACGTACATGCATTATTCAAGAGTGATGACGGAGTCCCTCCATTCCAGTCAAACAATTCCTATTCCTCATATCTTGAGCTGAATCTAAACCCATCACCACTCCAATGACCCCTAATATTAAGTTAATTCCCGCCTTGGAAGAAGATCATGCTAAATTCCTGCAACTCAATATCAACTACCATTTGGCGACGGGATATTTGAACTTCATCGCCAGTTGCACCAGACCGGACCTTTCATACGCAGTCTCCAACCTTTCACATTTCAAAAATTGACCCGGAATTTCCCACTGGGAACAGGCCAAGCACGTCTGGAGGTACGTTAATGCCACCCGTGACCTTTCCCTGCGCTTAACATCCCCAAACTTCAAATACGACATCAAATTCTTTAGCAACTCCGACGGTGGAGATGATCCAACCAGTAGAAGAAGCCACACAGGTTTCATAATCATGCTTTACGGGAGCCAAGTCGCATGGCACAGAAAGCTACAGTCCACCATATCGCTCTCCTTGACCAAAGGAGAGCTCAAATCTCTGGTTCTTGCCACCCAAGAAAAGATTTGGCTCCAAAATCTTCTCCTTGACCTAAACCCTGAGTTGAAATTAACTCATTGCGCTTACATCAACAACAAAGCCCTCCATGACTTAGTCAACCTTGACTCTCATCACAACGCTCTGAAACACGTCAACATACACATCAAATGGCTGTGAGAAAAGAAAGACAAAGGAAATATTCTCACCACTCTAATCACATCTGCGGAGATGCTTGCCGATTCCCTCACAAAGCCGGCCATCAAACCATCCGTGATCAATTTAACATCCAAAATCCTCGATCTTCCTTCTAGACACGGCGGTGTGTAGAAATAGTTGATCTCTGCGCCACTTTGATCGCGACACCCTGACACCGATGGGGTGTGGTGACTTCAATTTGAAATCCTCCAATTTGAATCTTGCTCGGTTTCCTCGAGTCCTCTTGCTTTACTCTGACCAATTGGCCTCTCACTTTCCTCATTCCATCCAACCATTCCAATCTCCCGTTCTCATTCTCCACTTTCCCATTCTCATTTGCTCTCCTCCCATATTCACATTTGCTCTTCCTCCCATTCTACACCATTCTCCAATTCCCTCCAAATTCATATTTCATTCATTCATACAAATCTCAATAATCCTTTCGTCTCCATCCAATCCTCTCACCATCTTGATCAACTGGCCCATTATCTTTCACCAACATCTCCTAGCCTATCCGATCAACCATTTCTTTGATCTGTCTAGTTGTAAGATCTCCATCTGCTACTTTCTTTTCTTTCATGGTTTTACACGCTCTTTTCCTTTCCTTGAATTTTATTTAGAAAAACTCACACTCATTACTCTTTATTTTGAAGTCTGCTGGTCTTGTTTCGAATTCAGTTTAATTATACCTTCACTAACCACCATTTTGGCTCATGCGCGGATGAAGACGGGCTTGGCTTGCGGGCTTCTATCCAGCACTGGCACCCCCATCTGGCCATCAACCTCCAATCTCATTTGCCATCAACCCCCAATCTCATCAGCCATTGAGCTCCCCAAAACATCCCAATCTTGCTCTCCATCCTTGCCGCCATTGACCAACGACTGCAAGTAACGCTTTTGGTTGTTGGTGACCTCATCACCAGCCCCCCACCCTGCCTTCAATTCTCCCTTTGAAAGCCCATCATCTCTGATCCCCTGCATGAGATTGGTCATGGGAAAAATCTGCCTCACCTGACCCAATTCGTCATCCCCGTGACCAATCTCACCTCTTCCTTGTCCTAGCCATCTAGGCAGGATCCCCTCCGGTCTCCCTACTTCACAATTGCCAATCATCTTCATCATCACCCTTGCCGCTGTCATTGGCACCAACAATGGCATTGAAAGCAACAACAACGTGGCGTCAATGCTGTCATTGATCTCCCCCCCTCAACTTTTCCTTCATCCGGCTGGCGGTCCTGGTTGTTGCTGACTGTCTTGCAAGCCTGTGAACGCCATTGATCCATCATCTGACGACTGCAAGCAATGTTTGCAATTTTCAGATTCCTGTTCCCAACCAATTATCCAACTCACCTTCCCCACATCATCACCTCTTTGATCCAAGCCCCTCATCCATCAATCACCTGCCAAGATTGCGCAATCTGTTAAGTTGAAGACTGAGCAGCACTGCTGCTGATGTGGTCTTTATTCTGCTGATGTGGTCTTTATTCACATTCTATCTGTTTCCTTTTATTTTTTGTTGTCTATTACGTTCTATCTCCTTTTTATGTTTATTTATTCTCTTTTCTTTTCTACCGCTGTTGCTAGCGCATGTTTTACTGGGTGCCAAGACTCCAAATCTAGAGTAAACATCCTGAGCGCGAACTTCTCTAAATTTCATCCAACATCCAACCATCCACTTGACTAATCTCTGAACTTTCAACTCGCCAGCCTTGATACTCTCGTCAGCCTTGTCAATCTACCGCCAGCAGCCAGCTCAATCTAAGTAAGATCAATTCCGACTCTCCCGGTTTATGATACAAACTAACCATTCACTCCAGATTTGTTCAAGGCGCTACTACGGTCATCTAATCCCATCCTCTTAGCTGGTTGCATTCCAACTGTCTCCTAAAAGACTTCTGTTGGTGTTGTTTTCATCTTCACACCTTTCTGATGATATTTGTGTCTCTATTTCTTCTCTTACTCTTTTCCATTTGGCAATTCAGTTTGGTCTTGGTTTTCTCACCAATTATATTTCTATCACGGTTAAAAGCCTAAACGACTTCACCGACTGGCCATCAGGACCATGCCCAAGCCAGGGTCATTATGAACACCAGGACCAGGGGGAGATCCCATGAACTTCAAATCCCACGCCCTCAAAGTTCTCATTGAATCTACTCCTCTATTGAACAAAGAAAACTACATTATTGGCGTAAGAAGATGGAGAAACTCTTTAAACTCAGGGGAATTTTCCAAATCATGAACTCGTCAGATGATCTATCCTCTCTGGACGAAGAAACCAACCAGGAGATGGTAGCCTATTTTATAGCTAAACTCAATTCTAACACCTACGACAACATTATCAACAACCGTAATGAGGATAACGCTAAACTGATATGGGCAGCTACGCAATCCCATTTTGCTTCATCACAATCTGCAAACAGGGCACAAATTTTCAACAGGTTCCTTCATCTCTCTATGTCACCCAACATCAAGGCGTTTGTTACCACTGTCAAAAACTATCTCAAGAAACTCACTGAAGTTGGTATAGAACTTCCATTGGATGTAATAGCATATCTTGTCCTTTTTAAATTTCCTGTCTCGATGCAAGGTATGAAGATGCAAATTATGCACTCAACCGCAGAAATGAGGATCGAAACCGTCTTAGATCATCTTATTCACAATAAGAATGAGATCAGCGCACAAGAAACTCCCAACAAACCAGTTAACGTGGCCTTGTACAACGGACCAAGATGCGAAAACGGAAAACACAATCACGCCGTAAAATCCCATCCTGCGAGCAACTGCTGGATTGAGTTCCCCGAACTTAGACCAGCAAATATTCACTATCGAGGCAACAAGAATAAAAAGAAGACTGTGGAAGAGGCCCACTACTATTCTTTTTTCTGTGGACTGAACAACTCGAGTCAAGAGAAACTACCTCCCAGCCACTAAATACTTGATTCCGGTTGTTCCATTCATATGATCAAAGACAAGAGCCTTTTCCATTCTCTTACCTGTTCTGACGGCGAAGGAAAGATCCAAACCGGAAAGAAGGACGCTGAGATCAAGATTGAGGGAATTGGTACAGCTTTGATTCCTTTCGAAAACTGTGAAATCCGTCTTAGTAAATCTGCCTGGGTCCCCAAATCAACCGTCAACCTGATATTGCTTCGAGCTTTGGTAGAAAAAGGAGCCACTTTGAAAATCAACTTGATGGGGTTGCCTTGTACCTTTTCCGTGTTTTCGGACAACAAGGAACTATTCTTGGGAAGGATCTCGAACAATCTATTTGTCATCAACATGAAAACAAAGCTTGACTCCGCCTTATACTCCCGCAAGGACCTACCCAAAATTCACAGAACTCTGGGTCATGCTTCTCTCGGACGTATGGAGAAATTCCTGAACAAAACCATCTCTCCTAAAGACAAAGCCGACTTCAAATTTCTGAATTGCAACAAAGCTAATATCACGAAGGCCAATTTTCCTCAAAGCCATCAAGCAGCATCGAGAGTATTGGATTGAATTCATGTGGACTTGATGGGACAACTAAATCCTACCGCCAAAGGCAGATTCAGATTTGTTCTCAATCTCATCGACTCATTTTCCAGCTACCTCGC
This sequence comes from Puccinia polysora, assembly GCA_025617555.3. Classification (NCBI taxonomy): domain Eukaryota; kingdom Fungi; phylum Basidiomycota; class Pucciniomycetes; order Pucciniales; family Pucciniaceae; genus Puccinia; species Puccinia polysora. The sequence continues at coordinate 3,160,812 of CM062626.1, read as the reverse complement.
TTGTTTTTGGCTTAAAACCAAAGACAAAGTCCACAACACCTTGATCCTTGTGCTTGAAAACGAATACCAAAAACATTGTTGTTATCCCATGGAAGTGTGCTCAGATGGAGGAGGTGAGTTTATTAATAAAAAACTGACTGCATATCTAAGAGAGCATCATATCAATCAGATTGTTTCGGAACCGTACCACTCGCAACATAACGGACGTATAGAAAGAGCCAAAAGGACTGTCATGGAATCAACCCGAGCAATATTTTCCGACGGTCAAATTCCCAAATCCTATTGGCACGAAGTAATCCAAAGTAGCTGTGTATTACTCAACCAAATACCTAAAGAAAAAGGGGCGGAATCACCCTGGAAATTGATGCATGGCAAAGATCTTCCGGTAGGTTACCTGAGACCTGTAGGCACTGATCTCACGTATTGACTTAACGACACGCAGATTCAGTCTAAATTGTTCAAGAAAGGGGAGTCCGGCAAACTTCTTGGTTTTAATCCGGCGCTACTCTTGTACAAAGTTCTCTCTGCCTCTGGAAAGATTGTCAATACAAAACATGTAATCTTTTCCAAATCTATTTACAACAAAGCAATAACGACGGAAAACCAGATAGATCTTGAGTCCTCAACCTTTCCAACTGTTGCTTCTCCGATGCCTCTCAACATGTCCGTCGATCAATCTCAAGACTCTGAAGACAAACATACGTCCAAATTCATAAAACAAGAAGAAACTTCTGATGCTGCCAGTAACAGCACGGAAGAAGATGAAGTAGTGTCCACCATCCTGAGACCGAATCTGAGAAACAGGGAATGTTTAAACAAACCCGACAGATACGGATATCATGCAGAGAATCTGCCTAGATCCATAGAAGAAGCCCTAACCATTCCGGTATGGAAGGAGTCCACGTTGAAAGAGTTCAAGTCCATCAACGACCAAGAGGTCTGGGAAGAAGTTGATGAAGAACTGGTGACTAATCCTCTTAGAACGTTGGCGGTTTTCAAGGTGAAGCACAACACGCATGACGAAGCTCCTACCTACAAGACTCGACTTTGCGTCCAAGGGTTCAACCAGCGATATGGGTTGGACTACTTTGAAACATACGCTCCCACAGGAAGAATTGCTTCTCTTCGGGCCCTCCTCACATTCGCTGTTGACAGAAGACTTGATCTCCTTCAGCTTGACGTCAAGGGGGCGTTCTTACATGCCGATCTCGACGAGGACGTTTTCATCATGAATCCTGCCGGATCTGGTCAAAGCGGAAAATACCTCAAGTTAAAAAAATCTTTGTATGGGCTAAAACAAGCGCCCCGTAATTGGTATAAGAAGCTGACCTCATGGATCGAATATCAGGGTTTCAAAAAGTCGACTTGCGACCCATGTCTCTTCCTGGGCGAAAAAGACTCCTCGGCCCTCTTCTTCCACGTGGACGACCTCATAGTGGCTGGAAAAACTTCTGACTTTCAGAAAAAATTCCTAGATCGCTTCAAGAATTCCACAGCTCACCCCCAAATACTCTGCTTGTAATGAAGGTGAAGAGGGAGAATGATTTAATGCATCTAAGCCTACCTCTACACATTGAAAAAGGGTTGACTTTGTTGAACTTAACTGACTGCAAAACCGTTACCACTCCGAGAGATCCAGGCTTGCATCTCTCTCCGGCGACTGAAGAAGATCATCAATGCTTCCTAGACCTGAAAGTGAACTACCGGTTGCCAATTGGCAGGTTGAATTTCATAGCGGGACTCGCAAGACCGGACATCAGCTATGCTGAATCCAGTTTGGCTTGAAGACTGAGCAGCACTGCTGCTGATGTGGTCTTTATTCACATTCTATCTGTTTCCTTTTATTTTTTGTTGTCTATTACGTTCTATCTCCTTTTTATGTTTATTTATTCTCTTTTCTTTTCTACCGCTGTTGCTAGCGCATGTTGTACTGGGTGCTAAGACTCCAAATCTAGAGTAAACATCCTGAGCGCAAACTTCTCTAAATTTCATCCAACATCCAACCATCCACTTGACGAATCTCTGAACGTTCAACTCGCCAGCCTTGATACTCTCCTCGTCAATCTACCTCCAGCAGCCAGCTCAATCTAAGTAAGATCAATTCCGACTCTCCCGTTTTATGATACAAACTAACCATTCACTACAGATTTGTTCAAGGCGCTACTACGGTCATCTCATCCCATCCTCTTAGCTGGTTGCATTCCAACTGTCTCCTGAAAGACTTCCGTTGGTGTTGTTTTCATCTTCACACCTTTCTGATGATATTTGTGTCTCTATTTATTCTCTGACTCTTTTCCATTTGGCAATTCAGTTTGGTCTTGGTTTTCTCACCAATTATATTTCTATCACAATCAACCGTTGGAGCTCTCACTACCCTCACCAATGCCTTTGCCTGTCGCAACGGCCACCATCCCCCAACTTCCTTGATCATTAGCTGATCATTCTTGACTACCCAATCCTCCCACCGGGCTTGAAAACCACTCAAGCACACCAATCAATCCCACATCCAACACCAACAGATCAGCGGACAGCTGTTGCTTGCTCAGCCTCCTCCGCACAACCCGCAAACAAATGCTTTTGCGGGTGTGCGTCCTTGCTCCTGTTGCTCACCTGCCAATTCAACCCACCACCTGCTGTTGTCTTTGACGCAGGCTTCCTTTTTTTATGTCACTTCATTATATTATTTTTTTACTTTTACATATGCCATGTGATCAAATTTTGTCATAGTTTCTTGCAGCTCGTTTTTTTTCCCCATTTCTCTTGTTTTCATTCAAAAAAAAAATTCCTCTCTATTTGTAAATCTCTCTTGTAAATATTCTACAGACCTCTTTTCTATACAAGGAGGGGCTCTCTCCTGCCTTTTCCAAGAATCCAGGGGAGTGTGTGCATATGTCCCCCCCATTATCACTGAAATCTGATCCTCATCCTCATCCTGGGTATATCTCTGATTGCCCCCTGATCCATTGATCCTTAGTCTTGGCCCCTCTGTGGCCTGATCCTTATCACCAACCAATAGCCTTGCAGGTTGAGGAGAATTCTGTCTGTTGGAATTCTTGAGTGTGTTATACCACTCCTTGATCCCTTTCTCTGACCATACTGGTCTTGATCCCTCCTTGATCATCCTTCTGGAGCCAATCACGATTAATTAAAGAGGTCTTATTAAGCTTAAGACCTGGAGTTTTATAACTCCCTTATTTTTTTGGAGTTTCATTCTGCCAGCCTACTCTTGAGTTCCTTGAGAAGTTTTGAGGTCATCCTTGCTTCAAATCAGTTACTTTTTGCTTTTAGATCTTCTTAAACATAGTGCTTTGTCTTGTACAGCCACCCTCAGTTATCTGGTACCCTTCAAGCGCTTGATTTCAGAGAGTTGGGCAGGTTCATTGAGAACCTGGAGGTTGGTTGGGTTTGAGTTGATCATCCCCAATCTTCTGCTGAAAACCAGAGTTATTACCTTGTGGGCGTTGTTTACATGCAAAAGCTTTTTCTTTGAACTTTAAACAAACTTTAGCTAGCTTCTGTTTTCCAAGTTTTTCCCACATAATCTTTGCTCAGATAGTGCTGTTCCATTGCTACCAAACTACTATCATCTTTATCCTTTACTACTTGATTCCTCATTTACCAGGTTCTGGACCTTGATCTCAGTTACATTTTAATATTTTTGTAACACTCAGGAGGGCAGCCTAAACACTACCTTTCCCCTCCACAGAACTGCCACGGCCCAGCACCTTTTGGAGTCTTACACCGCATATTTCTGCAATGAGAAAAAGTCTCAAAAGCAAATTGTATATATTTTGTAAAGAAGCCCGTGGTAACTGGGTCTAAACAACGGTTCTATAGCAATTTGAAATTTTTTTTAATCCTATTTTTTGATTTAGAATGATGTTTTGGAGTCCATAATTAGTGCCAACTGATTTTTCTATTTATACAAGTCTATTTACAAGGTAATATTCAACTTGCTGCTGACTTCCATCAGATTGGTCTGGTCTCTTGCCAAGGCTGGGCTGGGCTGAACTGGTTTTCAGGCTATATTTGCAGTGGTAGCCCAAAACCCTAGGTCCCCTTGGTAGATTGGTCCCTGATGAAGTCAGTTCTCACCCAGTAGAAGGGATTACTGCTTATGTTGACTTTAGCCATTAATAGGCCCCTCACATTAGGATGCATCAAAGCAGCAGAAGATCTGTTCTGACATCCCCCAGTGCTAGGCGCGTCCAAATTTATTTCCTTGATGATCCAAAAGGCTTTGAAAATCACTTCCAAGCTCACTGGTTCAGTGAGGAAATTGGCAGCATTCTCTGTTGAGGGCACAAGCCTTAATGACACCCGCTTCCATTTGATCAAATGTTGAATGAAGTGGAAGCGGATGTCAATATGCTTGCTACAAAAGCTGTTTGAGTTTTTTTGATTGATTTCCAGCTCAAACGCCCCTTTATTGTGAATTAAGATTGCTGTGGGCCTTGATTATATGCTTGTGAGCTTGTAAATAAGGCTTGTTATCCAGACAGCCTCCTGGCCAGCGTCACTCAGAGCCATGTACTCCGCCTCTGTGGTTGAAAGGGAAGCCCTTTGCTGCTGGTAAGATTTCCATGAAATGATGTTGCCTCCTATTGCTGCAATGAGTCTGGTACAAGAGAAATAACTATTGTGAAATTTGCCCAGTCAGCATTGACATAAATTCTAACGTTGCATTACTTGTATCTAGAGACAGTCAAGCCTTGCATGATGGTGCCTTTTATTTATTGGAAAACTTGAATTGCAGGTTTGTAATGCGTTTCTCTGGGTCTACTGAGGAATCTGGAAAATTGACTTACTGCCATGGCAATTTTGGGTTGAGTCAACATGCACAAGTAGTGGAGTGATCCTACAACTGCCGTATAGTTAATGCGCCAGCGAGAAAAGGCAGACATGTCCTTCTCCGTGGCCTCTTTTAAGGAGGAACAGACTGACATTGGAACTTTTGCAGGTGGTAGGTTGATCAGGCCAAATTCCTCAAGCTTTCTAGCCGCATATTGCTCCTGACTGATGCTAATATCTTGCTGAGTTACCTTTACGCTCATGCCCAGGAGAAAGCTGACTTCTCCAAGGTAATTTATCTCAAATTCTTTTTCAATCCATGCTTTAAATTCTTCCGGGTTCCTACTGAATATTACTCATTTCTTGACATGGGAGAACACCCATGCGCCTGATCTGGCCAGTCATAGATTGAAGAAAACACACAGATTGGAATTACACACTGAGAATCCTGCGGTTTCATAAATGCCCTCAGCCTCATGTACCAATCCAATGTTGATTGCTTCAGCCTGTAGATTGCCTTCTTTAGTTTGACTATGATTCCTTGGCCTTGTTTGTAACCTGTAGGGGGGTAGAGAGTGATGTATGTGTCAAGTTTTCAGGTCAGGAAGGCGCTGAGCACATAGAGCTGGTGGATGTCCAGGTTGTGTGTTTCTGCCAGAGACAAAAGGAAACACAGTGATGAAGGCCTCCCCGTTAGAGTGTAGGTTTTCTCAAAGTTGATTCTGTATTTTTTTTTTGAATCCTTGAGCACATACCCTTGCTTTGTACTCAACTACCTCATTACTGCTTTCCAGCTTTGTCCTATAAGCCCAAGTGGAGGGAATAGGATTTTCTCCAGGCCCTTTCCTCCTTTCAATCCATACCCCATAATCATTCATGTTCTTGATCTCCCTTTCCTCTGCTTTTAGAAATTCTTCCTTGTTAATAGAGCCAAGAGCTTCTGCTTGGTTCCTTGGTTCATCATGCACTGCTATGTTGATGGTTGCACCCATTCTCCTGCAGGGGTAATTCCTAATGGAAGAGGCTGATATGTTGCCGCAGATGATGATGGGATGCTGAGGAGGCCGGAGGACAAGTCTCCATGTGGTTGAGTGTTTGTCCATGTTGTTCTTGCTTGAGCCTTCATGCTTGGTGGAGTTGGCTATTTGATCTTCTGAAACTTGCTGGGGTGGTTTTCGGTTTGTTGAAGGATGATCAGTTGTGCCCACCTGTTCTTCAACAAAAGGGAGCAGTTGGTTAGAATAGCTGACTTCCCCATTGTTTTGAGACTTGTGAACACCAAAATCTGGATGGACAGCATTGCCATGCGGGAATGTACTTTTTTCAAAGCAAATGTGCCAAATCTCAATTAATTTAGAGTCACAGGTACAGAGAATTCTGTAGCAGGTAAAGTCATTACTATAGCCCAACATAATACATTCCCACAAGAGTGGAAAAAATTTGGTTGGTTGCAGCAGGGCTGGTATGATAACCCAGGCTTTCCACCCAAAATTCCTCAGGGAATGAATCCTGGGAGCTTTTCCAAAAAAGATCTCTGATGGATATTTCCTGGGTTTCTTGAGGGAAGGAAGCATTTTAGTGAGTTTCATTGCTGTTACAGCAACTTTGCCCCACCACTCTTTGGCAAGGTTTGACCCAATCATTAGGCACCCCTTCATGTTTATGATGGTCTTTTTACCCCTTTCTGAAAAACCATTGTTCTGTGGCGTTTAAGGCAGAAAGACAATGTGCCAAATTCCCTCTTGAGAGAAATTTTCTCTGAACCTGCCTTTCACAAATTCCCCTCCTCCATCCAATATCACTTGCTTTATCTTTTTTCCAGTTTGCTTCTCCATCATCCTCTGGAAACAAACAAACTCTTCAAACGCCCCATGTTGTAGTGCCACAGAGTATCTATAAAAACCAATAAATAAATTTGGTCAGTGTATTATCAAAGGCTTTGGAAAGGAAATGAATCAATTCACTTTTTTTCTAATCAAAATAGTGGTTGCCATCTAGCCTGTTTTTTTGACTCAAGGGGATAGTGGTTCCATCAACAAAACCAATGCAACCAGGAAATCCTTCAGTCTCCATTAGTTGAGATATCTCCTTGCGGTATTCTTTGGTTGGCCAACAAAGGAACAAGTGACAGAAAGATAGGAAATCAATCATGACTCTTTTGGTGTATAAGTCAATGGATCCATAACTGACCAAGAATAGATTTTTGAATCAATGAATTGCTGCTCCATTTCCATTTGATCTGGTGAAGCAATGGAGATGTGAAGCAATGGAGATGTGAAGCAATGGAGATGTGAAGTGATGGAGATGTGAATCAAAGGAGATGTGACGTGATGAAAAAGTGAAGCAATGGAGATGTGAATACATAGAGATGTGAAGCAATGGAGATGTGAAGTGATGGAGATGTGAAGCAAAAGAGATGTGAAGCAATGGACATGTGAAGCAATGGATATCAGATGTGTTTAATTTGTATGGATTTGATGAGTTGAAGGTGTGCATGGATGTTTTGCATTCCATCAATGGTGGATGGATAATAATGGCATCTTTTATGTTTGAAATCTGCCATTTTCATGAAACCTGCCATTTTAAACTACACCAGCTAGGGGTTATGTTTATTTCAGAAACCCACCATTCAAAATGGCAGGTTGGGTAAAAGAAATTGACAGGTTTCTAATGGTGTTTTTTGCTAAATTTTATATCCCCTATTATCTTTGGCAAAAACCCTTTTAGGAATTCAAATTAAAGGTTCAAAATTAACCAGTTCTACATATTTCAAAGTTAATTTCCTGAAGAAGAGGTGTTAAAGATACCCAACATTATTGTGTCCCCTTTTTTTATTTATTTCATAATAAATTTATTAATATTAAGAAATAATAACCATTAGTATCCATACCATATTGTCTTGCACTTGTATTTTCTAATTATTTTACGGATTATTGCTGCATTTTTATACTAATAAATCTATTATTGATTCTATCACCTCTGGTAGCTTAAAGGTAGCAAGGAGCTTGAAAATCAAAGGGAATCTTGCATTGGCTCAGCAATCAGCAAGGGGGATGAAGTTTTCAAATAAAAAAGGAACTAAAGCCAAGCCCAATTTTACAACTGGATTCAGCAAATTCAAGAATGTACAAAATTAATTAACTGTGAAGACCAAAATTCAGGCAGGCAACGCAGCCTTTATAAGGTAATCCAAAGGTGACCAGATATAACCTGATGTATTTCCACCTACAGCTAGAGAGAAATGAGGCAATGAATGACAGGAGCATAATGGGAAAATAAAATAACAGTACAGTCTTTTCCAAGGTTAAAGCCAAAGTGAGAGAAAATAGAATATGAGTTTACAAGGAAAAAATAGATGAGACAGGAAGGAATGACATGTGAAGACAACACAAATATGAAGATTTATCTTATGCAGGGTAAGGGACTTGGTCATTTGCAAACTATAGAGTTGATGTGGCTATCTAGGCATGAGTGAAAACTAGTGTGAGTGCTTGACCAAAAATGGAAGTGCAAGGATTGATGATATCCAGGGTAGAAGAGCAAAGCTTGAATGGAATGTCAATCAGTATTAGATTCAAATGCAAGATTTGCAAGTATATACTGATTCTCCAATATTTGAAGGTTGTTACACAAGCCAAAGCTGGTAAGCAGACCACACCATGGATTTTTTGCTTTATTTATGTCATGCTTATGGACTGCAGTGGATGTTACTGAGGAAAAGGATATGTTGAATGGATGAAGACAATAACCCTCAACCTTGGAGCCTGAAATTTTCCTGGGTTTAAGGCCGCAAGCTCCCTCAAGAATTTAGATGATTTTCCCATATATTCCAAAATTCATTACCTACTTTATACTCTTATAGAATTACTAATATTTAATTGCTTTTGAAGAATAAATTATGTTGTCATCCTGGTTACGCCATTTTGAAAACTTTAATTGACACAAAAAGAGATGTGTCCCAAGCACCACTGCCCATGGTCTTTGCAGCAAGTGAAAAACATTTTGTCTTCAATAATGAGCTTTCAACTTCCCCTTTAATATAAAACCATTGTTTGATAACCAAGAGGCATCCACAAGTGAAGTCAAAAGTTGAAGGTCTACTCTGCATGTGAATTATCACATTCCACCGGTACCAGAGATTGAATTTCATGGAGTGTGGAACCCAGGTAAGCTTTGGAGACTAAATAAATGAACAAGATGATAATAATGCAATTTTCCTTTAATCCTTTAGTGGTATACCAAGATTTTGTCAATAAAACACTAATATGCCATAACCACCACCATAACCACCACCTTTCTTCATACATTTGTCAAATTCAAAACAAATCAGATAAGTTTGAAGGTGCAAGGTGAAATTCTTGACAAGGAGCAGGTTTTAGCAACAACCAAGGAGACTTGGGAAGAGTGGAACGACATGGAAGGGGGGAATTTAAAGGGACAAGAAGGAGGGAATGAAGGAAGTGGAAGGAATGAAGAGGAGTAAAGCAAAAAGATGGAAAAGGATGAAGGAATTGAGACGGGTGGAGATGGAATGGAAAGAAAGGGGGAAGAAGACTGAAACAAGGGACACCTAGTGCAAGTTGTGGTTCCAATTGAAACTGATGCAAGATGGTTGACTGAAAATGTTGGAGAAAGTTTGTTGCAAGGTCAAAGGAAAAGAGTTTATGAATAAATCTTGGAGGAGGATGGACAGAATGCCCAAAAAACGAGGCCTGGGACTGAAAAATTAAAGGATATTTTTCAGAAGCATTTTTTTACGCAAGTCCTTGTATTGCAAAGAATGTTGGTGCTGATAAATGCTGAAAATTTGGAAGAAAATCAGTTGATGGTAATGGAGCTGTAAGCTTACTGATACCAGGAACTTTTTTGTCATTTAGCTCCAGCAAGAGATATTGGTATTGGATTTAATAATAATTCCAAGAAAATTACCTAAAATGCTCAAATGGTTAATTTAGAGTCAAGTGCAAAGTTTGAGTGGTTTGGTTGGATTAAATTGGTTCAAATATATTTTTCAAGAGGGGCCACAGTTTATGCAAATAGGGGATATTTATTGGATAACAACCTCTCTTCAAGGGTCTCTCTTGAGCCGTGTAAAGACCTTGGGACAGGGAGGTCTGAAGTGATTACTCAAAAGGGGTTTAATCAAGGGGATTGGGGGAACTGGTTGACTCACAGCAATTATGCCTGGAGGAAAGGAGGATATAACTTAATAATTCAAGCAGTCACTCAAAGAAACTTGTAGAAATTCATGTTATTATTTATTATTTATTAATTATTATTTATTATTTATTATTTATTATTTATTATTTATTATTTATTATTTATTATTTATCATTTATTATTTATTATTTATTGTTTATTATTTATTATTTATTATTTATTATTTATTATTTATTATTTATTATTTGTTATTTATTATTTGTTATTTATTTTTTGTTATTTATTATTTATTATTTATTATTTATTATTTATTATTTATTATTTATTATTTATTATTTATTATTTATTATTTATTATTTATTATTTATTATTTATTATTTATTATTTATTATTTATTATTTATTATTTATTATTTATTATTTATTATTTATTATTTATTATTTATTATTTATTATTTATTATTTATTATTTATTATTTATTATTTATTATTTATTATTTATTATTTATTATTTATTATTTATTATTTATTATTTATCATTTTTTATTATTCTTTATTATTTATTATTTATTATTTATTATTTATTATTTATTATTTATTATTTATTATTTATTATTTATTATTTATTATTTATTATTTATTATTTATTATTTATTATTTATTATTTATTATTTATTATTTATTATTTATTATTTATTATTTATTATTTATTATTTATTATTTATTATTTATTATTTATTATTTATTATTTATTATTTATTATTTATTATTTATTATTTATTATTTATTATTTATTATTTATTATTTATTATTTATTACTTATTTATTATTTATTATTTATTATTTATTATTTAATATTTAATATTTAATATTTATTATTTATTATTTATTAGTTATTATTTATTATTTATTATTTATTATTTATTATTTATTATTTATTATTTATTATTTATTATTTATTATTTATTATTTATTATTTATTATTTATTATTTATTATTTATTATTTATTATTTATTATTTATTATTTATTATTTATTATTTATTATTTATTATTTATTATTTATTATTTATTATTTATTATTTATTATTTATTATTTATTATTTATTATTTATTATTTATTATTTATTATTTATTATTTATTATTTATTATTTATTATTTATTATTTATTATTTATTATTTATTATTTATTATTTATTATTTATTATTTATTATTTATTATTTATTATTTATTATTTATTATTTATTATTTATTATTTATTATTTATTATTTATTATTTATTATTTATTATTTATTATTTATTATTTATTATTTATTATTTATTATTTATTATTTATTATTTATTATTTATTATTTATTATTTATTATTTATTATTTATTATTTATTATTTATTATTTATTATTTAGCGGAGGCTAAACAACTTGATTTTAGTTGTTTAGCGTGGCACACGGCCCATTTGAATTGTATAGCATGCCACACGCCCTATTTGAGTCGTGTAGCATTCCACACGGCCCATTTGACTTGTGTAGCATGCCACAGGGGCCATTTGACTTGGGTAGGGTGCCATACGGCCCATTGAGCCGTGTACACAACTCACAGAGTCGTTTAGACGACTCAATTAGCCCTGAATTTAACATTTCCCTTTGACAATACATATCATAAAAATAAATTAGCTAGGTCTTTCAAAGAGGCGGTCACATTAATGGAAAGAAATAAAGCCTGCTTTGAGAAGCAACCTACTACTACCAAAATAGCATGATAACCAGTAGGAAGAGATAATTTAAAAATGAAATTAATCAATAACAAGTGCCAAGGAATAAGCAGGATTGGGAGTGGCTGAAGAAGCCCATAATTCCAGGGTTTTGAGAACTTGTTACACTTGCAATCATTAGAACCTGACCCTGTGAAAGAAAAAGGGAAAGTCAGCAGGATATTGAGAGATAAGAAAGAGAGAGTACAAGGAAAAGATGTCAGACTATACTTGGTAAGATACAAAGGAGAATCTGCAGACAAAGATGAATGGTTACCAGAAAATAATATACCTGATGGACCAATACATCTCAGAACCTACAGAGCCAGCAAAAGGAACTGAAACACACATGAAGTTGATTTTTTCTCCCAACTTCCTCCAGATTTTTTTCAGATATGGCCATATCTTGGCGTGGGGGAATGTCAGCTTGCTACTATTGCAGAGCAAGCTGCAAAAGTAACAAAAATAACATAAAAATAATAATAATACAATTAACCTAAGAAGGAGTAGGAAAACCATAAATAATATGGGTTCTCCACCCAGAATTAGGTAGGGTCACTCAATGACCCCACCCTTGAAATCCAACTCCTTATATTTTTAAATAATTAAGGAAAGAAAAACCAAAATACTACGGCTCCATTATTGAGCTTTTTGGCCAATTAAATATTTCACACACATTGTCACGTATAGGTTTCACACCTCAAATTCAGTCAGAATTGAGGTGTTGTGTATATTTTAGGAGTTAAGGGCGGAAATGTGTTTTGTCACAATTCCCGCACGCAGCGGCAGCAGCCAATGCACCCGCGCGCGGCTGAGATATAGCCCTGTCACTCCGTTGAGGTCGCGTAAGCAGCCCCGGGCCTCTGACAAGTATGCAGCCACGGGACTATGGGTTGACAGAGTGATAGGCAGCCTGAGAGGCTCAGGTACTGCGTAAACATGCTACAGCCTGCAAGGGAACATTCTACATATGTAATAAATGTTCCCGTGGATAGCAGAAAGTCTAAAAATACATAATATTTTATAAAAATACATAAATAATCCTTATACGTATTTTTTATTTAATATAATTCAAAGTACCAAGAATGTCAAAAATAAGACAATGACAACTTCTAAAAATATATTAAAATACTTTGATATACTTTTATGAGAATTTCTAGACATCAATATTGTCGTGACATACTAAGAAAACTAATGATGTAAAAATATTACATGAATTCACATGACTTATATTTTTAAGTAATTATCTTAGTAAATCAACTGGAACTCGAAAATAAGGAGTAAAATCAATATTATGACTTTTACTCCAGTTATATAATACACAATGAGAACTTACCTGACATCAAGATGTCGGTAGAAATGTCTTTTTATATAATTATTAAATTACTGGGAACATTCACTAAGAATAATTAATTAAATAATACATAAATAGGACAGATTAGTGTTATCCACATGTCCTTATGTCTATTATAAAGTGGAATAATTCAAATACCCTGAGGAATTTGATGGTACCCGTGCTACAGCACCAAGAGCACATGACAGGCTACCCCTGGTTACCCTGCTAGCCTTAGTGTCCGTCCCTTTGAGCACCTAAAACCCTCAGAAGGACCATATTGGGACTCCAAAAACTATAAATACAGAGCTCTTTTGAGGATAATGATGGGGAGAGACCCAGTTATATTCATATCCAGAAACCTTGCCAAGGTAATGAAATACTTCAAAGAGATAATTAAGTGATTTTTGGCTGTAGTCTGATTAATAATATCCATCCTCAACCATTTTTTATCAATTTAAACTTCTGAACAACCTTATAACCCCAGTATACAGGTTTAACCCATCAGTACACGTCTCAAACAGATACCCAAAGGATTTAATAATATACCAGTAAGTTTTATTATCCTTTCTCTGTCGTGGTAGCTTGGCTACAAGGCCCTGCCACTCCACTGTGTATTTTATATACATATTATCTTTGGGTAAAATATTCTTTAAACTAAAGAGCCCAAAGTAACCAGGACTACGTTTTTCCATACTGAAATCCCTGAAGAGAGGTGTTAAAGATCCCTAATATAATTGTGGCCCCTCTATAAAAATATTTAATAATCAATCTATTCATATTGATTCAAAACAATAAACAATAACCAAACCACTTAACCTTGCAATAAGCTTAATCCAAATATTTTAAGGATTTTTGCTGCATTTATTAAATAATATATTTATTATTTACTCTATCACCTCTGGTAGCTAAAGGATAGCAAGGGTCTTGGCATCCAGGAGGCTGAAACTATATTTTTGTCAGGTTTCAGGTGTGTCCAGAACAAATTCATTGCAAATTATTGCTTCTAAAAACTTTTTTGGGGGAATTACTATTATAGGTGCCCTTATTGTTGAAGCGGTTCAACCTAGTTAAGAAACTTAGATTGCTGCTTGTCTATATTTTTGTCAGTTGCTCATCCAAAAATCTACATACCCTAACTCTTACAGAAAATATAGGGTGAATAAAGGCTGATCTGGATATGCATAGAAAAACAGAGTGGTTTGGTTTGCAATAATGCTTGTGTATCATGATAAGTATTGTAATCTGTATATAAAAAACGGTTTCTTGCAATCAGCTTATCATGCAGGTAAATATGGTTTTGGGCAAGCCAAAAGGTTTGCCTATTCAAAAGCTGTTGGGAAAGTAGAATGGCGGGAGGACAAGAAAAGTGATGCTGTAAGATTAATATAAATAGATGGCTAACTCAAAAATGATTTGTTCTGAAAGTCAAGTGGCGTTTGAACATACAAAGGCTCCAATCCTGTTTTCAAGCAGCCCTAAGTAGTAGGGTAAATTATGTGGAAAAGTAAAAAATTTTTTGTTTAAATTGATTAGAGAATCCACACTCATTGCTTGAAAAATTCTTGCTAACTAAGCCCTTGCTAGCACAAAAAAAAACTAAGTGAGGGCTGCGCAATCATGGTCACTAAGCCCACTTGCCAGGTAGCAAACAAGGGTTGAACCCCAATTGTCAACCCCTCAACAAACGCTTGCCACAGCACATTTGACAAGTAGTCACAAGTTGGGACATGAATATAAAAAACCCACACATAGGGTTGATTTGGAGGGGGAAAGATGGATGGGGGGGCAGGAGAGGTGGATCCTAGTAATTTCAGAGGGGGGAAGCAGTGGAATTATGGAGGGTTTGGTAAATTCTGGCAAGGGTTGGGGTTAGCAAGCTCCATAAGTTTTGTAACTTTTTCAATTTGTGACCAAACTTATGTTGGAGTCAAATCTTCTCTTATGCAGACTGCCACCCAAGGATTCTAAGTATTGGTACTGAAAGCCTGAACAGCATTTTCAAATGACACATCAGGTTTTTACAGCTAAATCCAAGCAAAACCTTGTTGGGTGGACAGGCACAATGGCTGATCCGCCAATTGAAAACTTAGCTTAGTGGTTAAATCATCACTCGTGAATTTTGATGTCATGTTTTCTAATCCCATAGTGCACAAATAAATTTTTGATTTTAACAATTGATGGAGTTTGCTACGTGGCAAGGTCCTATTTAGGACAAAATTGCGGATTATTCTTGGTAAACTTAGCTAACAAGCGGGTTTACCCAGACAATTTTGGATGCTCTTACATCAACAGCTTTGAACTTTACTCAATTTTTTTCTTCTTATGAGAGTCCTGGGCTGTTGCAATTAACAGGCGGTCAACATCATTAAATCAAATAATTATCAGACTCACAGGCACTATGACACTTCCCATGACATAGTGTGCCTATGACAAAGCGTTCCAGCACAGACATGACATCACCAGAGAAGCTTTGACCACACTCCAAACTCTCCGCCAGATCCTAGCTGCTTCATCCTCATCTCTTCCCGCATCTACTCATTATTTCTCCAACCCGCATGTATATATAACCTACCAATTGTGTCTCAACAGCAGTTCCCCCATTCCTTCTAAAACTTACCTTGGGGGAAACTGCTGTGATATTTGTCCTTGTCAGAAGCGGTCCAATCTTAAACTTTGCTAGGATCGCTGCCCGCTCTTGTATCATAGGTATGTCCATGTCAGAAGTGGTCCGATCTTAAACTTTGCTAAGATTGCTGCCTGCTCTTGTATCATAGGTAAAATTCACATGGTAGCAAGAGACATCAATCCCGCCTAAGACCTTAAGATGTCTCCAGTCAACTGCTCCCCAGTCTCCAGCCCTTCCCCAACTGCTGCTCTGCCTCCAGTCATTTCCACTAGCCCTGAAAACCCAGAATTTACTACACAGCTTTTCCACCACAAAAATACTGTGGAATACTTCATTTCCAACCCTGAGCTCACCAATCAAAGACTTCAAATCAACCAAGAAATCCTCAATTTGCTATCCAAAAGCACCATCTCTACTAAGCTAACCCACCAAAACTATATTTCCTGGTCACAAGGAGTCCTAATCTCCCTCAGATCTATTGACCTAGAAAAATATGTGACAAAAGATTTGCCACAGTTGGAAATATACTCTCCTCTCTACCACAGCGCTATAAAGCACCTCCTTAGCTCTTGGTTATTTAGCCAACTGGATCCTTATAATGTAATATGCCTAAACTCTAAGTCAACTTCAAATCCTGACCTGGCATCTTGCAAAAACCCTGCCAAAATCTGGTCTACACTAAAAGAATTCAATATTTAAGACTTGAGCAGGAACATATTTGACCTCAATAAGCAATTCAACACATTAAAACAAGGACCTAAGACATTGCTTAGAGAACACCTTGAAAAGTTTGAGATAATAAAATCTCAGATCCAGCAACCTGGTGGAGCTGTTGATAAGGATTCTGAATTAGTATACATGCTACTGGAATCCATACATCCAAGATTCAACAGCAACAAGGAATCAATTGCTGAATTTGTGTGTCTTCTTACGTAAAACTGAGTGTTTGAGGAGCTCCTGGAAACCCACAAGTGTTCACCCCTACTGTCAAGCTTGTCATCCATCCCTACGAATGAAGCCAATGTTGCCAAAAAGACTCAAAGAAAGTGCACAAAAGACCAGTGTTATGAACCGCACCCATCCAACCTGTGTCACGCTAAGAGCAACGCCAGCAAAAGGTCCTGGATTGTGAAAAAGATAATCCAAGGCTTGTGGCAAGGTGTCAGCTTGCTACTATTGCAGAGCAAGCTGCAAAAGTAACAAAAATAACATAAAAATAATAATAATAAAATTAACTTAAGAAGGAGAAGGAAAACCATAAATATTATTATACAAATGGATTCTCCACCCAAAATTAGGTAGGTTCACTCACTGACCACACCCTTGAAATCAGACTCCTTATATTTTTAAATAATTAAGGAAAAGAAAGACCAAAATACCACGGCACCACTATTGAACTTTTTGGCCAATTAAATATTCCAAATGTATTGTCACGTATAGGTTTCACACCTAAAATTCAGTCAGAATTGAGGTGTTGTGTATATTTTAGGAGTTACAGACAGAAATGTGTTCTGTCACAATTCCCGCACGCAGCTGCAGCAGCCAATGCACCCCCGCGCGGCTGAGCTACAACTCTGTCACTCTTTCAAAGCCTTGTATGCAGACCCAGGCCTCTGACAAGTACGCAGACGCGGGACTATGGGTTGACAAAGTGACAGGCAGCCTGAGAAACCTAGGTACTGCGTAAACATGCTACAACCTACACAGGAACATTCTACATATGTAATAAATGATCCTGTGGATAGTAGATAGTCTAAAAATACATAAAACTTCATAAAAATACTTAAATAACCTTTATACATATTTTTTATTAAATGTAATTCAAAGTATCAAAAATGTCGAAAATACAAGAATGACTACTTCTAAAAATATATTAAAATATATTAAAATATATTAAAATACTTTAATATAATTTTATCAGAATTTCTAGACATCAACATTTTTGTGACATACTTAGAAAACATATGATGTAAAAATATTACATGAATACCCATGACTTAAATTTTTAAGTAATTATTTTAGTAAATCAACTGAATTTCGAAAATAAGGAGTAAAATCAATATCATGACTTTACTTCAATTATTTAATACATAATGAGAACTCACATGAAATCACAAAATCCGTAGGAATGTCTATTAAAATAATTATTAACTTACTGGGAACATTTACTAAGGATAATTAATTAAATAATAAATAAAAAGGACAGATTAGTGTTATTCACACATCCAAACATCAATTATAAAGAAGAATAATTCCCATACCCTGTGGAATTAGATTCTACCCGTGTTACAGCACCAAGAAGACGTGACAGGCTACCAATTTTTACCCTGCTAACCTCAGTTTCCGTCCCTTTGAGCCCCTGTACACCTCAGAAGGACAATATTGGGACTCCAAAAGCTATAAATAAAGAGCTCTTTAGAGGGTATTGATACCCAGAGACCCAGTTATATTTAAATCCAGAAACTGTGCCAAGGTAATCAAATACTTAAAAGAGATAATTAAGTTATTTATGGCTGTAGTCTGATTAATAATATCCATCCTCAACCATTTTTTATCAATTTAAACTGCTGAACAACCTTATAACCCCAGTATACAGGTTTAACACATCATTGGATGTCCCAAACAGGTACCCAAAGAATTTAATAATACCTCAGTGAGTCTCATTATCCTTTCTCTGTTGCGGAAGCTTGGTTACAAAGCCCTGTCACTCCACTGTGTATTTTATATACATATTATCTTTGGGAAAAATATCCTTTGAACCAAAGGTCCCAAAGTAACCAGGCCTATGTGTTTTCATACTGAATTCTCTGAAGGGAGGTGTTCAAGATCCCCAATTTAATTGTGGCCCCTCTATAAGAATATTTAATAATCAATTTATCTATATTGATTTATAACAATAAACCATATCCAAACCCATTAACCTTGCAATACGCTTTATCCATATATTTTACGCATTTTTTCCGCATTTATTAAATAATATATTTATTATTTATTCAGTCCCCTCTGGTAGCTAAAGGATAGAAAGGATCTTGGCATCCAGGAGGCTGACACAAGGGGACCTTCCAGATTGGTACAAATCCAAACCTCAGTCACAATCAAACTTGGCAACAGTCTTGGGATGCCCAACCAATGGCAACCCTATCTGCTACTTTGGACATACTGGCAAAATAGAAGACACTATTATATTTGATACAGGGGCTATGCAACACATTTTCAACAACATAGAGTTTTTTTCCCCTGAGACACTTTGCAAGGATCATATTGGACTCACTCTTAAACTCACTGGAGGAGGGGCTACTCTACCTGCTCAAGGAGTTGGACAAGCCATTATTAATGGGCATAACCACCACCAAATAGTTTTTGAAAACGCTTTTTATGCTCCCCAGCTGTCTAAGAATCTCATAGCTGGCTGTATACTATTAAAAGATAACATCAGCATTGTCAAAACTGGATCAACAGTAGACCTTAAGGATAAGGACACCACCATCCTACATGGGAAATTTTCCAAAAATCTAATGGAATTCAACATTTCTCCAAAGGCAAGAAACCTGTGCGCACTCCAAACCAGTTCCAACCACAACACTGAAATAATTCATAACCAATTTGCACACATAAACATAGAATTTCAGAACCAAATGAGCACAGCTGGAATAATCAAATCTGGTAATATAAAACCATTTCTCTGTGACACTTGCAAATTATCCAAAAATCATAGGGTCTTTCACAATAATTAAAGACAACCAGGTACTCACCCATTAGAAAATTTTCACCTAGACCTAAGTGGAATCATTTTTACAGATTCCATCTTCTCCTATTACGCCCTCTTCACCAATGACTTCACCTGCTATTTAACTGCCTTCCCACTAGTATCAAAATCCAAGTATGACGTTCTAGACGCAATTAAACTGTTTATAGCCAAATCAGAACGCCAAAATGGGCAAAGGCTTATCAATCTAAAAATAGACAGAGGAACAGAATTCAATAACTCAGAGGTAATGAACTACCTGAAACAACTGGGTATCACCACTCAAGTAACTGCGCCCTACACACCCAAAAAAAATGGTGTAGCTGAAAGGAGTAACAGAACTATTGAAGAAAAAGCAAGGGCTCTGGTTGTTCATAGTCAAACACCATCTAAGTTTTGGTGGAATGCAGTGCACACCGCCCTTTATCTGACAAACCACACATTTGCTAATTCTACCCCTATCCGCAACATCAGGCCGTTTGAGCTCTGGTTTAAGTATAAACCTTCTGTTGATCATATTTGAGTGTTTGGGTGTAAAACCCATATATTAGTTTGCAAAGCCCTCAGAGAAAATAAGTTCAGTGAAGTTTCAATTGAAGGAATCCTAGTATGTTTTACAGAGGAGAACAGGAATTATCTCATCTACATCCCCAAACAAAACAAAATACAAACATCATGTGATGTCACCTTTGAAGGAAAACTCTTTCCTTTTAAATAAACTGTTGAAATTTGCGCGCTTATCAGACATGCCACCAATTGGTGACATCCATCTTCCTTTCCGCCTCTTCAGTTTCTCCAACTCACTCCTCTCCTCCTCCTTCTCCTTTCTTTTTTCTTCATCAATATTTTCATCCTTTGATCAACTCAACCTTACCTTACTTGACCAACAGACCAAGAACTTCTCCTTGTCCTCATTCTCCTCAAATCTATTCTTCAAGAGCCTCATCTTCATATATTCTCTTTTTATTGACAACACACATCCTCTGGTTATTTGGTATGAAGTCAAATCTGTTTTCCATTGTTCTTCCTGTTGCTCTCTTCCTTCATTCTTTCCTTTTTCTCTTCCATTAACTGACCTTGTCTTTTTTGTTCCTGAGAGGAGATAACCTTAGATTTCATCTTAGTCTTGTGTCTTGCTGGTCTTCATCATCTTGGTTTTATCTCTTAAGAAATTTTCAATTTTTCATCAGAAATTCTCCCTGAAACACAAAACAAAACAGTACTCCTAATCTTCCCTACTGAACCAACTGAGGACATTCTGCCACGTTTCCCTGAAAAACAGAAAAAACCCCAAAAACTCATATTAACCCTGGGACTGCCACCAGCTCCACCAAACTCACCTGACAACACTTCTCTAACTGACACAACCATACCAACACCCAACACCTATCCTGAACCATAAAGTTGACCCAGTCACCTCCAAAACCTCCTGCAAATCAATTATAACTCCCTAATTCATTTATCCTCTGATTTTTGCGCTTTAACTACCAGCATAGCCTCCATTTTTCAAACAGCTGATCCTTCCTCCTACTACAATGCCGCTTGCAGGGACAATGCACATGATTGGTTTAAATCATTTGAAAAAGAAATCAACTCAATGAAGCTCCATAGAGTATTCACTCTTGTAGACCAACCCAAACACAAATAGGTGATAAAAGGGAAATGGCTGTGTAAGACCAAATACAACACCAACGGACCATTCATAAAGAAGAAATCCAGATATGTTGCAAAAGGGTGTTTAAAGATTGAAGGAGTGGATTACCACAATACCTTCTCTCCCACTGGTAAACCTACTTCCTTAAGACTACTTATAGCAATAGCCGCAAAAAATGGATGGGAAATCCACCAAATGGATGCGGTCACAGAATTCCTAAACGCACCCATTGACAAAGAGATTTACCTAGAACAGCCAAATGGTTATGTGTAAGGAACAGACAAAGTATGGAAAATCAACAGAGCTATATATGGTTTGAAGCAATTCCCAAAACTGTGGAAAAAATATGTACACAAATTCTTAATCTCAATTGACTTCATTCAATCAACATGTGATGCATGTCTATATCTTCTCATAAAGAACCAAAAATACAGCCTCCTATATATCCATGTAGACAATATGGTCATTACTGGAGATGACATCACTGGAGTCAAGAATGAAGTCAAACAAAAATGGGAAACGGAGGACCTTGGCCTTGCTGAAAACATTGTAGGGATCCAATTCAAGCGGACAACAGACGGATACTCCCTCAACCAACACCATATAGCCCAACAGCTTCTCAAAACCTTCAAACAGGACAACCAAAAGACTGCTTCCACCCCGTTACCAATCACCACAACCTACCTCCCAGCCACTGATGATGAATTAACCACATTTGACAGACTTAACCTCCCTTACCGCAGTGGCATGTGCTCCCTTCTCTACCTTGCTCAATGCACATGCCCAGACCTCTGTCACTCCGTGGGCCTGCTTGCAAAATATATGGATAAACCCTCTATCAACCATTGGAATGCTCTATTTCATGTTCTAAGGTACCTAAAAGGGACCTTAGACTATGGTTATTTAGTACAAGTGCTCAAATACTCCGATCAGCACTGCCCAAAGCTACTATATCCCACATGGACATTCCGATGCTGATTGGGCAGGTGACAAAGCCACCCGACGATCTACAATGGGGTATGTGTTTACCTTCATGAACGGACCAATCAACTGGAGGTCAAAACTTCAACCAATGGTGTCCCTATCATCTACTGAAGCTGAATACCGTTCCACCGCCAAAGCCGGACAGGAGGCAGTGTGGATAATTCAGTCACTAAAATTTCTCCAAATCCCTATAAACACTCCAATCACTCTCAACTGTGATAACTTTAGCGCAATCCAAATCACGTCAAAATCCATCTTCCATGCCATAACCAAACATATAGAAATTCACCACCATTGGATTCGAGAATTAGTCAAGGCCAAAAAGGTCATATAAGATGACTGTCCAACTAAACAAATGGCAGCGGATATTTTAACCAAAATCCTCAACAAACAAACCTTCGAGAATCTCCGAAATTGGTTAGGGCTAAAAAGAGTCATTGATTTAATTAGTGGAAGGGGGGTGTTGGAATTAACGGGTGGTCAACATCATTAAATCAACTAATTATCGGACTCACAGGCACCACGACACTGCCCATGACGTAGTGTGCCTATGACAAAGCGTGCCAGCACAGACGTGACGTCACCAGAGCAGCTTTTATCACCCTCCAAACTCGACACCAGATCCTAGCTGCTTCATCCTCATCTCTGCCCCCGTCTACTCATTATTTCTCCAACCTGCTGTGAAGTATAGTGGTAGAGACTCTTTATTTCAATCCGTATGAGTAACCTCTGTAGCAGTATAGGCTATAACAATTGGAAGGTCATAGACGACGGGAACAAGTCTTTTTTAAGTATAGAGATTGAGAACAAAGAGACATGAGACCATAACATCTTGAGTTGAGTATATTTACCTGAATCTTGTGAGTTATGAGTCTACTTGGTTTGACAAATCACAGACAGGAGGTTTGGTTATACTGGCAGATCAGGCTGTAAGGTGAGAGGCGCACAATTCATAGAAAATGAAGTAAGGAAACGGGAAAAAGGGTGAGACAACAGGTAACGACAGATGAGGAACGTTTGAGGAGGAAGACACCAGGTCTTGTTAGCAGTCGGTTGTACCTCCACTGATGCTTGTATTGGCTCCTCCTGGTTTCTGTGACGGTGGCCAAGGGTGGGTTGTAACTTCGCGTTGGGTCTAGGCTTGTTGTTGTGACTTCGAGATACAGCTTCAGGGTGTTGAGGCTGATGGTGAGGATGGAGTGAAGACGGAGAAGGGGAACTGAGAGGAATGAGAGAATTGGGAGTTTGAGAGGCTCAGGAGGTCTGGGACGTTAGGGTTGAGACTTCTAGCACCTAGGTTGGGTCAAGAGGCCGCAGGAGGGATTGTGTGGTGTTGCCCGCGCGTGCGCGGTGCCGCGGGGTTGCGGTCGCTCTGGATTGTCAGATAGCTCAAGGGATCTTTGCATGACACTCCTCCTAGATTCTGTAGAGGTGAGATGTAGTTGGCATCTGGCTTGAATTACCTTCACGTAACCTAGGGGTTTGGTTAGTATGTCCGCTATCATTTTGTCCGACAGAGTGTGTTTGATCGATAGTAGGCACTTTAAGATTAGGTCCCATACATATTGGAATTGTATTTTGATGTGTCTAGAGTTGGGGTTGAGCTGCGCCTCGCGACTGATGAAGTTGGCACCCTGATTATCGTTCTTTATCTTTGGTTTAGAGATTGATATCCCAAGACCAAGGACAAGCGTCGAGATCCACCTTATTTGTTTAGCGCATAGATTTATTGCAATAAACTCGGCTTCCGTGGTGGACTGGGCCATGACCGTTTGTTTCTTGGTTGTCCAGCTGATGGGATTGCTGTACAGCGTTATCACGTAGCCGGAGGTTGACTTCTGAGTGGTCATGGAGCGTCCGTAATCAGCGTCCGCCCACCCGCATAGTTGGTCCGCTGGATCGTTGGACTTGGTGAACAGGAGTCCCATTGACTTTGTTCCTTGGAGGTATCTGAACAGGTGCTTGATCATCTTCCAATGAGCTTGTGTAGGTTTGTTTGCAAACTGAGATAGAAAGTTCACCGTGAATTGTATGTTGGGCCTGGTGTGGATAGCTAGGTGTATTAAAGTGCCCAGAGCCTTCTGCATAGTTTTCACGTCAAAGTCGGGGGATTCCTGGCTGACTACTTCATTTATGTTCATGGGGGCAGGGGCCTTGACCGCTTTGAGGTGTTCAAAGCCAAATTCCCTTAGGGCTTTCTCTGTGAAGTCTTGCTGGTGAAGTTTGAGTGACCCATTGCGATTCCATTCAAGCGTGTATCCCAGGTGTTGAGATGGACGTTCCTGAAGCTTAATTTTGTAGTGCCCCCCCAGAAGTTTTAGGAACCAATTGATCTTGTTCTTGTTGCTACCCACAAACAGACCGTCGTCCACGTGGATGTGTAATTGCATGGTTTGTTGCTTGTTGACAAAAATCAACTTGTCGCCCACCGACGGCTTTAGCCCTAGCAAACTCAATGTCTTGGTCAGGTGTGATCTCCAGCACCTCGGTGCCTGTTTTGTACCGCACAGGGACTTGTTCAGCTTCCAAACCCAGTCCTCCTTACCTGGTACCTCAAATCCCGCGACCTGGGCCACGTGAATAACTGCATCAATTTCTCCGTGCAAGAAGGCAGTCTCGACATTGAATTGTGCGACGTGCCAGTCGTGTTGGACAGCTGACGAGAGCAGTGCTCTAAGGGATCTGCTCCGCCCTACAGATGAGTACGTGTCGAGGTAGTGGCGTGGGTACTCTTGGTGATTGCCGAAGCATACCCATCTTGATTTTTGCCTGGTCACTTCTCCGAATTTTTTTTTATTTTTTACCAATCGCCACATCCCGCCGATCACCTTGTCGTTGTTGGGCCGTGGTACGAGGGTGCCAGTCTCATGCATCAGCAGTGAGTTGTTTTCCGCCCTCATCGACTCAATCCATTTCTTGCGCTTGCTGAGGTCAGACATTGATTTTTCTACCGACACCACCTCACTGATGAGTGCCTCTTCCACATCATCCTCCTCCTTGTTTTGTGCGCAAGAGCGCCTTGATCCGGTCATGATTGCTGTGACGTCAATGTCGGACGACACATTGTTCGGCGCTTTGTTGTAGTAGGGCACGTATGCGTACCCCTTTGGAGGCGCCTTAACCATTCGGACTGATGTTTTGGAGGCGTTGGCAGGAGCTTCCGTATTTGAGGGTGAAGGTTCTGCGACGGGGGTATCAGGAGCTTGCGGGCATGAGACGGTTGGGATGTCCACGGTCGGGGTCAAACTGACTGTGGCGCAGCCACGTTTGTTCCGTGAGTGAGAGACGGGTAGGTTCACCAAGAAGGCCCTATTTTATGTCCCTGACGGCGATGATCTAATAGCCACGTCTGTTGGGAGTGATGTTGGAGTCTTCCTCAGTGCGTGTTTGGAGTCGTATGGGAATATTAACTTTGTAGGGGAGAAATCCCTGTTTACAACCACACGCCGTTTGTGCAAATCAAGAAATCTTCCCGCGTCCGAGTACGGTTCATAGCAAAGGAATAGCATCGGCTTGGACCTTACCTCAATCTTTGATGTGGGAGCTGAGTGCACATGCACCTTGAGACCAAAGGGTATGAGAGTCAGCACATTGCGCACGGGTTCTATTGTGGTGTTAACACCAAGCAGTGTGCTAACCGGAGACATCCACTCCAACGCCTTTGACGGGAGTAGGTTGATGAGCATCAAACTGTAGCGGGCGGCCTCATCCCAATAATTGATAGGGACTTCACATTGGGCCAGGAGACACCTGATCTTGGTGAGGATCGTCTGATTGAACCTCTTGGCAAGAACGTTGGTTTGAGGTGAGTTGGCAGGGCCCTGTTCCAAGATGATTCCCTGAGAAAACAAGAATTCCTTCAGTTTAGTTGATCCAAATTCCCCCCCCCCCCCCAATCGCAGTGCAGAAAGGCTGGCACAACGTTGAGTTGGTTTTTTAGTTCACGTATGTAACTTACGATTTTGTCCTCCGCGTCGGATTTGTTTCTCAGGATATAGATCCTGTTGAATCGAGAGAAATTGTCAATGATAGCTAGCACGTATGATGCGGATTGCTTGCAGGGAGGAGTGATTTGAAGGATGTCAAGGTGTAGGTGAGCAAAGGGCTTGGATGAGGTAGGAAGGGGGTTGGAGTGTGGTTGTTGCTTTATTTTGCATTGAGTGCACACGTTGCAGCGAGCCAACGACGGGAATGGAGTTGGGGTTTGGAGATTGTGGATCTTTAGGAAGTTTTTTAGGTAGATGTCCGACGGGTGACCTAGGGTAATGTGCCAGTCGATGTTGGCGTCTGATACTTTCGCCATATTGATGTCGGACAGGAGCTTGTGGTTTGAGATATACAGATTGCCGATCCTAGGAAATCTGTATACTATGCGGTCGGATAGTTTTATTAGAACCGTTTGATGTTTGTGAAGGACCTTCAAGCCGTGATCCTCCAACTGGCTAGCGGAGATGAGGTTTCGCGGACCGTTGGGAGCGTAGAAGACCGGATAGATGACGTTACCGCCAATATTCAGCTTTCCAACGTGGGTGACACTTATGTTGCCACCGTATGTGCTTAGTTGCTTAGAGGTCGGAGTTGGGTCTTGCAGGAGTGACAGGTTGCACACAGTTGACCTCAATGCCCCTGAGTTGTATACGAGTTTGCAAGTAGGGGTCTTGACTTCAGAGGTGCTATATACTGTGTCCTCGTATACCAAGAATCTGCAGTCTTCCGGGTTGGTCAATTGATCAGCGACTAAGTGGGTCTCGTTGTTGTGGGATTTGGATCCTGAGTCTATTTTGTCCTCTTTGGCAACATTGATGGAGTGAGCGGTGCGGAGCTGCTTGAGTTCCCGATCCAGTCGTTCAATCTGGGCAGCCAGGGAGGGGGGATGAGTGGATGCTTGGGGGTTCTTTCGTGTTGGAGCTACCGAGCGCTGTCTGAATTGAGCGGGACGTGATACAGTCGTGGATGTGGAGGGATTAGCCGTTTGTCTGATGGCGGGTTGTTGAGAGGATGGTATGGTTTGAGGGCGAACATTGGACACAAGATAGCTGGTGTCATTTGAGTTGGACTCTCTTTGGGAGTCCTCAAGTAAGACTCTGGTTGATACTGTCTCAAGCGTGAAGGGGCAAAGGTTGTATAGGGTGGAAGTGATGCTTGAGATGAGGTTGTCCATCCTCAAGCTCTTAATGAAGAAGATGGCCACAAGAGCCGATGAGACATTCATTGCTTGTGTCTCGCCGGACTGGCCTTTGATCCTTTTGGTTAGGTTGACGTAAGCATCCTTGAACGCAGAGGTATGATCTCGTAAGCTCTTTCCAGGTTTGTAGGTCAGATTGACAAACCAAATTAGGGCGTCGCCTATGACGATGAGTGAGTTTTCACCACATTCCGTTGCCAGTAGTTGATACGCTTTGCTGAAGTTGGACTTGCTTAGCTTGATGCACAACAATAGATCACGTTTGACGGAGTTCCGTAGTAGGCTTAGGGCAAGTGCGTTCTTCCGTCTATACGTCTTTGACTACTGATTGTTCTTGACCCACTCGCTGTTCAAGATCTCCTTGTGTCCTTTACCAATGATGATGTCTTTGAAGGCGCTTTTCCAATCGTGCCAGTTGTGGCGATTGAGCTTGACTATCTTTGACTTTGTGGAGTAATCCTTGTCAGAATCATTGGAGGGAGGGATGAGAATTGGGTGTCCTTTGGCCATAGCGGTGAGGTATCTAGAGGGAGATGATTTGGAATATCTACTCAGAGGTTACTAGGATTAAGAGTTGACTCTTGCTACCATGTGAAGTATAGTGGTAGAGACTCTTTATTTCAATCCGTATGAGTAACCTCTGTAGCAGTATAGGCTATAACAATTGGAAGGTCATAGACAACGGGAACAAGTCTTTTGTAAGTATAGAGATTGAGAACAAAGAGACATGAGACCATAACATCTTGAGTTGATTATCTTTACCTGAATCTTGTGAGTTACGAGTCTGCTTGGTTTGACAAATCACAGACAGGAGGTTTGGTTATACTCGCAGATCAGGCTGTAAGGTGAGAGGCGCACAAGTCATAGAAAATGAAGTAAGGAAACGGGAAAAAGGGTGAGACAACAGGTAACGACAGATGAGGAACGTTTGAGGAGGAAGACACCAGGTCTTGTTAGCAGTCGGTTGTACCTCCACTGATGCTTGTATTGTCTCCTCCTGGTTTCTGTGACGGTGGCCAAGGGTGGGTTGTAACTTCGCGTTGGTTCTAGGCTTGTTGTTGTGACTTCGAGATACAGCTTCAGGGTGTTGAGGCTGATGGTGAGGATGGAGTGAAGACGGAGAAGGGGAACTGAGAGGAATGAGAGAATCGGGAGTTCGAGAGGCTCAGGAGGTCTGGGACGTTAGGGTCGAGACTTCTAGCACCTAGGTCGGGTCAAGAGGCCGGAGGAGGGATCGTGTGGTGTTGCCCGCGCGTGCGCGGCGCCGCGGGGTTGCGGTCGCTCTGGATTGTCAGATAGCTCAAGGGATCTTTGCATGACACCCGCATGTATATATAAGCTACCGAGTGTGTCTCAACAGCAGTTCCCCCATCGCCTCTAACACTTACCTTGGGGGAAACTGCTGCTATAGGTGTCCTCGTCAGAAGCGGTCCGATCTTACACTTTGCTAAGATCACTGCCCGCTCTTGTATCATAGGTAAAATTCACATGGGCTCTATTTGAATATTGTGTAAAACCGTTTCATGACAGCAGCGGGGCTCACGTAGCGGTTCTATATCAACATTCGCTTGATAACTTGGACCCGCTTTTGTTTGCTTGTAGTTTTCGCAAAACTGTATCCGGCGCAAATCATGGCGGCTTTGCAGCCCTAGACCCATCCCTCGATGAGACGTGCTGCGTACCAAACTCGCTCTGGGTCGTTCTTTTGACATCACCGAAACCAGTCCTGTCTTCGCAGCTTCATGTCAGGTTCACATATGTATCTAAAAATTAAAGGCGCGTTTGACTGGGGAAGTCGGGCATGCCTGCCACGTCTGGCCCGCTTCGAAAAGTCAGCCGGGTGCCTTTAAAAGGCTTCCGTGTACGTATCTGAGGTAGACTTGTTCGTCACCTCAACCTGGCTGTATCTATCGAAGTAGAACATCCAGGTTTTCTTGGAAATCCATGCTGGCCAGTCGCAGATATCTGGAGTATTCAATCTATCCCATCGGCCGCCACCGAAAATGAAAACTCCCCTGCCTTTTAGGTTCCCAGTTTTTTTGCTCATCAGCCTCAGGAGCCCCACTGAAGGTCTAATACCTGCAGGCTTTCACCCCCAGCAGAGGACTGACGACGGATATAATTTGAAATTGTTGAGTGAAATGAAGATGACTGTAGATGAATTTGAGAATAAAATGAAAGAGCCCGGTGCTTCAAGACACGGCTCCGACCCAAGCCTCCTAGTCAACCAAGTCTCAGCTGCAAGGGACTTACCGTCAACGAGTGGCTCACTGGAGGAATGTTGTGAGTAGATATTTCAATTCAATAGTTGCACATGTCGACCACAGCGGCTGATAAAATTTGAGGCATATTCAAGGGTCCAGAGCACCAAAAAGTGAAACCTTAACTGCTCTTTCAAATCCTAATAGTCCACCAAACCGGTTGGGATCTGGTGACAGGGCCCGGGAGTCGAAACCTGATGGAACTAACACCGTTCCACAGTCAAATGATTCCCCTACTGGCGCGAATCGAGCAGAATCGAAGCAAAAGGTAGCTGAATCAATGAAGGTGAAATCTGAGCAGGACATTCCAAACAAATGCAAGACTGCAGGTCAAGAACCCTTGAAAGCCGATGAAGCCAAAACCCAGCCGAAAACAGTTCACAATCCGAACCAAGACACTCTAGTCCCGAGGAAGCCGGTGATGTCGCGTGAGCTCAATTAATTGATGCATTTGATGAGCTATCACACGTTCCTTGTTCAAATTACCTAAAATTCTGCATACTAACCTATCCATAGGAAATGGGATGTATGAAAATATGAAGGCAAAACTTTTTGAACCTGTTCAAGCATTTAAACGTGAAGTACAAAAAATTTCAGAGGAAGAAAGAGGGAGGTACGTATCTCTCAAAAATCTCGATGGGATTATGGAAGAAATTAGCCGCAGCGTTCGCGAGACAATTGGGTGGGTCAAGATACACTCGGTGATCGGAGGACGAAATATGGCTTCGAACCCCGAGCCCGCGGCCAGAAAGCTGGTTAATGCGTTGCAAGAGACGTTGGGTTCTCGCAGTATTTTACAATCTGGGATGGACAAGGTAGCCAATGAGAAATATTTTAAACTTGAACAGGCCTGGATTGAATTAATATTAAACTGCGTGTTTTACTTAAAACGATATAACTTAATTTCCCCGCGAACGCTCGATTCCTTCGTAAAACCCTCCGGAGTGTTGAGGCGCATTGGGTGGTACATTGCAACATTTGAAAAAACCGTCGGCGCTAACATTTATCGGTTCAACTCGGCAAACGCTCACTTGATATTTCGATATTGGGACTTCGCCTTACTATATCCGTTCCTTGAAAGTGAGTTGAAAAGGAAGTTCAACTTTGAGTTAGTCC
This sequence comes from Puccinia polysora, assembly GCA_025617555.3. Classification (NCBI taxonomy): domain Eukaryota; kingdom Fungi; phylum Basidiomycota; class Pucciniomycetes; order Pucciniales; family Pucciniaceae; genus Puccinia; species Puccinia polysora. Next base: position 3,130,203 of record CM062626.1, on the reverse strand, counting down.
ATGGGTGGCTGATTCAGCAGTTTTTCTGCGGAAAACTGTACTATTTCAGAGCTTGAACCCGAGCTCCTGAAGCAGCTGGAATGGAATATTTTGAGAGCAAAAGTCAAGTTTTACCCAAAACAAATTCCAAAAATAAATGATGATCAAAACAAGCTTTGGACAATCACAAAGAGCCTTTTTGAAAATGTGAAGGAATGGGAATCATTGAAGAGTTTGAAATCTTGCGTTCAATCCTCAAACTTCATTTTCATGGAGGAGATTCCCCAAAGCACAAGGCACTTAGCTTATCTCCTGAAAAGTTTCATGATTTACCATTCAGAGGCAGTACTTTATTGGAGGTTACAATTTTCAGAAGACACAAAAATCACCATAGCTCACAGAGCATTGTTATTCTTTGATTCCATATTGGGCAGTGATGGGATGGAAAGGCTTTGGTTAGCCAAATATGGAAAAATCAAGCCAAAAAATCTCCCAAAACCAAAGCATACTTCTTTCTACACAATTGAAAAATTCAGACACAGACTCAATTTTCTCAAAAAAGCAATTGATCTCAATGATTTATGGAAAATGTGGCAGGAATATGTTACTTTATACATTTCAACAAGAAACAGTGATGAAATTAGTGAAAAGATTTGGAATAAAGTGGAGGACTATTATGGAAAGCAAATGGAAAATTTGGTACATAGTTTGAATTATCAATTGAATCAATTGGGTTTGTTCAATCTCAAACTTCTTATGATTGATCCATGATTTAGCCTCAAGATTCAAGCTCTTAATTTGCTTTATCCAAATGAAATAAATGGCGAATTTCATGGCTCAAATAATCATGTTTAATATTTTAAATTTTCATATTTACAAATATCTTCCTCTACCTATTAGTTAGATGGGGATTTCTTTTTTTGAGGTGGTAAATTTGATAGAAAAATAATGATATTTTTTTTGAGATTTCAAGATTGCTCTTCAAAATTAGATTTAAGTTAAGCTCAGTATTTATTTTGATTGAGATATTATTTCAATTTAAGAAAAGAAACTCAAAGAGATTTTCAACTAGCTTTGGATATTCTGTTCTTCTTTTTTGGTGGTAATCTCAAAGATAAGAATTCTAACCTCAAAATTATTGGAAATCTCATTTAAGTTGAACTATAAATTAATGATTTTTTTTCTGGTCAAAAAATCAAATAAGAAACCAGGAGGGAATACAATAATTCTTATAAATAATTCCAAGTTGTCTTCTCAAAAAAAAAGTGTGAAGTTGTGAGAAATGTATTCAAGGATGAAATGTATGTGATAATGGTGCAGACTTGAAATGTTTTATGGTACAGAAACAATTTTTAGATAAATTACACTGTATTATTTGAGTGTATTTTAATAGGTACTCAACATATTGATTACAATTATCTGCATTATCTTGTACAAAGAAGGTCAAAAGAGTGATTGTATGTATCCCTTTCTTGTATGTGTGATTTAAATCCTGTCCTTTGATGATAAATTTTATATTAAGTATTTTAAGTGAGGCTACAATGGCAGGCATAAAGTTTCAATTCATTAAAACCTATTGTGGGGGAATTACTATTATAGGTGGCCTTATCCTTGAAGCATTTCAATCTAGTTAAGAAACTTAGATTGCTGCTTGTCTATATTTTTTTCAGGTGCACATCCAAAAATCAACATACCCTAACTCTCACAGAAAATATACGGTGAATAAAGACTGATCTGGATATGCATAGAACAACTGAGTGGTTTGGTTTGCCACAATGCTTTTGCATCATGATCAGTATTGTAATCTGTAATAAAAAATGGTTTCTGGCAATCAGCTTATCATGCAGGTAAATATGGTTTTGGGCAAGCGGAAAGGTTTGCCTATTCAAAAGCTGTTGGGAAAGTAGAATGGCGGGAGGACAAGAAAAGTGATGCTGTGAGATAAATATAAATAGATGGCTAATTCAAAAATGATTTGTTCTGCTAGTCAAGTGGCGTTTGGAAATACAAAGGCTCCAATCCTGGTTTCAAGCAGCCCTAAGTAGTAGGGGAAATTATGTGGAAAAGTAACAATTTTTCTGTTTAAATTGATTAGAGAATCCACACTCATTGCTTGATAAATTCTTGCTAGCTAAGCCTTTTTTAGTGCAAAAAAAAGTAATTGAGGGCTTTAGCAAGTGCAAGGCGCAATCATGGTCACTAAGCCCGCTTGCCAGGTAGCTAACAAGGGTTGAACCCCAATTGTCAACCCCTTGACAAACGCTTGAAAATTGGTGAACTTGGTAACAGAAAAACTTTTTTTGTAAATTTTTTTGGGCATGCTTGTATCATCTTATCAGGCTTCACAGATTTCATCTCCAATTTATGAATAATCTATAAAAAAAATCAAAAAAAATCAAAAAAATTTTCTCAAATTTAAACAAATCCGCCATTTTTTAATGGTGGTTTTCAACCCAAATTCACCATTTCACACCCGCCATAAAAAATCAAAAAAATCACTTTTTTTGGATCAGATGTGTCAAATTTAACATGAAATAAGTGTTTCTTCAAGTAAAGTATATAAATTCCTTCAAAAGCTCAAACATGTGTCATTCCAAATCATCACCCCTGGTTTCAACCTCTAACCTCATTAGAAAAAATTCTACCTTCAAACTTATCCAGAAATTTGATTTGTTTCTCTCATCACTTCATCAATCTCATCTCTTCCCCTTCATTACTCTCATCCCCTCATTACTTCATCACTCTCACCTTGCTTTATCACTTTCATAACATTATACCTTTCATCACATCCATCCTCTCATTGATTCATTGCTTCATCACTTCATCCCCCCTTTCATCACATCATAAATCTCATTGCTTTATTGCTTTATTTCTTCATCAATTTATCACTCTTACTCTTTTTAAATGGACCCTCAGCAAAACTCCCCCCACAAGTCCAATAAAACAAAGCAAACATCCCCCAGGAACTCAACATTCAATAATCATCCCCCATCAGCTTCCAAAGGCTCATGTCATCTCAAGAGAGCTGATCACATCTTCCTGGTTAACTGGATCAAAATCCCATGCAACTAAAATGCTTGCTTTGTATCCAACAATGAAACACAAGTTGGCCAACCCCCTTCCTATCAGGTTAATGGTTATCTGCTGATTGCCAATGAGCTGAAGAAAAAAACCAAAGGTAGGCTGGATCTTTCATCCAAACAGATGCAGGAGCAATTCAAAAGTTATCAAACCAAGTACAAAAGAAATTTCACTCCATCTTGATCTCCACTGGCACTGGCATCACTTACTTGGGGAAAGCCAAAGGAATCACCTTATTTTTTGATAATTTGGACTCCATTTTTCTGTTTTAATTTGGTATGGATGAAATATTTTAAAAGAAGGCCAACATCACCCCATTAGCTGCTCTTGAAACCAAAAAATCTGAATCTGTTGAACCTGAGGACTTGGCTGTGGATCCTCAGCCTAGCAATTATGATCCAGAAAAAACCTATGAGTGGCCACAATCCAATTTGGAGGAGGATATTCCAAAAATACCCACTTCAATCATGTCTACATCAGAATTGAAAAACCCTTCCTTAGAACCCTCACTTCCTTCTTTCAATTGCTCTCTTCCTGGGGTGGAAGAACTTGAAAAATTTTTGAATGAGGAGAAATTTATTCCTGTATTGCCACTACCATCAACATCTCCTCAAGTAACCTCCCAAGTTCTTTTATCTTCTTTCTGGTTAATCCCAACTGATTTATATTGTAAGAAAACAGCCTCATAAGTTCCCAATTGGCCAAAAGCTCAAGCCAATGGGGCCTACCACATTGCCTTCAAATGAGAGTAACAACATTCCCACACAAACCTCCTCTGCAAAGGGAAAGCAAAAGGCCTCCCATTCCTTCAACCTCAACCCTAATAGATGTCAAAAGCCAACAAACACTTCAAGTTTTTCTGGCTTTGAGGATACTATGGAGAAGCAAGATTTGACTAAGTCAATTGATTGATTCTCCTTGCTTTCCAAATAAATCTAGTTCCTATTCCCCTCTTCCAACAAACTTTAAAATCACAAATTCAATCCAAAACCTTCAATTTTAAAAGGAGAAGTGGGATCATCAACTGGCTACGGACTTTCAAAAGTGAAAAGATGAGAGTTTGGATCATAAAAAAAAGCTGGATGCTGAGTGGAAAATCAAACAGTTCAAGCTGGATTTTCAAAAAGAGGAAAAGGACAAGGATCAAGAGCAAGAACAACTTAGAGGGAAAGGGTAGCCACAGAAAAAAAGATAGTTTATTGGTAGCCATGGCATTTATTGGTAGCAGAAGAAATGTGGATGAAATCAAGGAAATTACTCAATTGCTTGCTTTTTCAATATATTTACTTTGAAAAAAACTTTAAAAATAAAACCAAAAAAAAACATTTTTGATTGTGACAACTTTTGAAAGTATTTTTAACACCACCAATGAAAAAAAAAAATTTTTGTTTATATTTTTTTCCCTAAGGTATATTTTTCCACTGGCCAATTCCTTGCTTGTGTTTTGAGTTGTTTTATGAATTTTCATGTACATGGCCATCCTGGTAAGAGTGGCCAAATCCACAGCTGGAAATTTACATTGCTTGTACTTATTGGATGCCCAAACCATTTTGACAAAACCTTTTTGTTGGAAATAAATCCCAAGAACAAAGTCAGGGAACACAAATTGGCCTTTGGATACTTGATATTCATCCTTGTTGTCAATAATTTTCCCATTCAATTGTTTGGTTGGGACCACCAGTAAAAAGGAATAGGAGGAGAAATCACCTGTGTCAATATGAGGAGAGTTGAATAAGGAGTCTGAGGTAAAGTTGATGTGAGGGGAGCAGTCAAAAGGAGTGAGGCCATATCCAAATTCCAATGAGGAGAAGGAAGGGATATTGTTTTCCATCATATTTTCATGGTGTAAATTTTTTCACCATAAATAATAAAATTATAAAACAAGGAAATTAAACCTATTTCACAAGAAGAGTTCAAAAATAATTGAATTTTTGGAAAGTAAATCCATCAAGTCCAAAAATAATGAAATAAATAGAAAAAATTGATATTGCTTCAATAATTCTTGCAATTAATGCAGTTTCTAGCATACTTTGTAATGATCTATTAATTACTCTCATTCAATAGGGCATATCATAGTTAGCCAACCTGAATTATTTGCAATGGTGGGTTTCCAAAAAAAAAAACATTTCAAACCTACCGTAAAAAATAAAAAATACTTATCTCACATCAACCATTGCAGAGTTTCCTGGAAATAAGTTCTTTTTTTCAAGTATTCTATAAACCACAAAAAATTTGAAAAAAAATGCTATCAAGCATCATAAAGAAGCTAAGGCCCAAATCATGACTACTCCCAGCTCAAGCTTTTTCCAAGATCTGATGAAAATTCACTATGAACCAAATTTTTGATTGAAAAATGGAGATAGTTTCAACTAGACAATGGAGTTAGCTTTAACTAGAGCATTATTGATCATGCTTGCTATCATGAAACATGAACCATCTGATGGTGACACAACTCTCTATTACCTCTCTGTATATTTGACTATTGTTCCTTATCCTCTTTCAATTCTCATCCACCCCCTCATTCCTGCTCATCATCCCCTGCTTAAATCCTCATTCATTGACTTCAGACCATAATTTCTCCTCATAAAATTGTGTGATCCACAAAATTATTAATTCAAAAACCATCAGTCTCCTAAAATTAATAACTCTTCTACCCTTGAAAAATAAAAAAAAAATTTCATTTTCCCTAATATCTGAAAAATCCCAGATAAGTATTTGAAAACTGTTTCATTCAACCATTCTATTTATTAAACAGATAAAAGAAACCAGAAAAAGACTTGCCAGATTCTCTGCATGCTGATCCAATAAATGGCTGCTATAAATATTTATGCCTTGACTTTTCTCACTCAAGACTGACAAAGCTTTGATCTGAATCACAATTTCTTTTAAAATATTTGTAGGCCTGTTCTGTGCCTTTAATTCCAAATTTTTCCCAAATTGTTTGGCTCCAGAACATGAGATTAATCACCTTCAGAGTCTTATTAAGCCTGAAAGGTGGTTGATTATGTATTCTGGAAGCATTCAAGTTTTCAAGAAATAAATTGATAACAAAAAGTCTCCTTGTGCAATGGAAGAAATAGAAAAATGAACCATTTTTTATTGCTATTCTAATCTCACAATTTCCTTTGGCAAACTTTTTGCATCAAATAAAATTTTAAAATCAGATAATTCCTGATCTTTCTTCTTCCAATCTACTCCTGAAATCATTTTCCAACCATAAAATTGTTTCAAATAGCCATCCTTCTAAATAAGAAATCCTGGACGTACTATAAACAATGAAATATCTGTGAGTACTCTCTATCTGGTTCTTTCAGCTCTCCATCTCTTGACAGTGGTAATTTAAACCAGGATTATTTCCTATTATGGTCTTTCCAGCCTCCCATCAGGTTGATCTGACTTTCAAATTCTGAAGAACCATTTGTGTCAACCTCTGAAACTTTACATTTACCTCAAGAAAAGTTGGCCATATCCATATTTCACGCATCCCCTCCTTCCAAAGGAATTAATTCTAAATCTTGATCTAGTCCCAAGAAATCCCTGTGTGCTTTGCATCCATTTGTTTTTTTTCCCATGTGTTTCACTACAACTAAAAAAAGGCTAATCTAAATTTCTGTTTAGCACTCCCCCACTCCACTGTGGTTCTCCAAAACCTAACCTACAGCCATCAGAATCAACCTTCCATTATAAGGAAAGATTCAACCCTCAAAATAAACCCAAAATTAGATCCTACTGCAAAAGAAACCTATAGTCAACCAGCTAAAGTACACCTCTATTTCTTATGGATTAGAAGATACAGCTCAAATCAACCATGGCCTACCCATACCACACACAGGTGTCACAGATCAGTGAAATTCATGTAGATACACTGGAAGCCCTCAAATAAATACCATATATATTGCAACTCATACCACACAAAAAAATCCTGCAGTATACAGGATTAGTATATGCAAGAAACTGCATTAAGCACACAAAAAAACCACTGCAGCAGTATACAGGATTCAAATGTGCAAGAGACTGCATGCAGCACAAATAAAAACCACTGCAGAAGTAGAAAAAATGCAAATATGCAAGAAAATTCATGCAGGACAAAACAAAACCCTGAAGCAGTACACAGAATTGATATATGCAAGGCACTGCACGCAGAATCAAAAGAATGACTAGCCACATTTATACAGAGGAAAATTATTCTGGAGGGGCCTGTATCACTCACCAAAGCACCATACAGAAGAGATTTATGCAGGAGGCACCTGGATCAATCACCTCATCAGTAAAGCACAGAAATATATGCAAGGATGTAAATGCATGTAAATAATTCACAGCCTCCTCCTCTGACTTGCCAAAATACCTCATGTAACTGTATTCCACTGTAGGAGGGAGGCCATCAGGGGTAGCCCTGAGTAGAGGATTTTCTATTTAAGGAGGGAATCTCTGCCCCATCCAGGAGGTATTCCATCATCACCTCCAGGTATCATCATGCCTCCCAGGCATCTCTGCCACATAACTTGAACATCATGACCCTCATCCCATACCTTGAGCATCATCAACACATTATCAAATACCTTGAACATCATCCTTGACAATCACCCATCATCATCATCCATCACCATTAACCACCATCCTAACCCCATACCTTGAATATCATCCCCTCCAGGGAGCATCATGCCTGCCAGGCATCTTTAACCAATACCTTGAAAATCACCAACCTGACCAAATACTGGGGCCATCATCATAATTACCCCATACCTTTACCATCATAAAACCATTTACTCATACATGGAGCATCATTATTGATCATCATCATCAGTCATAATCACCCATCATTCACCTCAACTACCTTGACCATCACCATCATCCATAATCATCACCAATCATCACCATCACCTGCCTTGACCATCATCATCATGCATCATCATCATGCATCATCATCATCATTGGTCATCATCATCAATACATTCTGTCATTTTCATCCATCTATACTATCAACAGCAAACATCCTTTACCACTTCCATCTGCCATCATCAACATCATCAAGCGCCATCAATTATTCATTATAGGTACAAAAATTTAAAAATTATTTAATCATAAGCTGTAACATAAAGGGACTATCCATCATTCATCAAGAAATCAAGAAAAAATATATCAAGGAGAAGAAAAGATAAATGATTATTCCCTGAATCAGCTTCTCTTGTCTAACTCACCAATCTTTTAAATCAATGTTTTCCATGTCAAGCTTGAGCATATTAATCCTTGGTCTGATAGAGAATACAGTGTGGTAGGCCAAACCTTAAATGTAGCCATCAGACTCAATATTTGAGTTAGAACTTAAACCCTAAAAGTAACCTCAGAAATGGATTCTAAAACAAAAATAAACTACAGCCACTTAGTCAAACTACCCCTCTATCTCTCAAAGCTAACAGGATACAGCCAAAATCAATTATGGCCAGGTCATATCCAACTCAGGTACCACAAAAAGTGAAAAGGAATATGGATATGCCTTCAAAATCCTAAATTAATACCAGTAATATCTAACCACAACACTTCAACAAAAAATAATGCCAATCACCTGACCTGTATACTCTGCGCCATAAGCAAAACACTGTTTAGCCAAACAACCACCAGTAAAAGTAACCACATGACTACCCAGAAATATATGCAGGCAGTCTGGACTGTGTTTAACCAAACAACCACCTGTAGAAGTCAGCAGAGGAATTCCCAACAATATACCCAGGAATTCTGAACTGTGTGTAATCAAACAACCAAAACTAAAAGCCACTGCAGGAATCCAGAGCAATACATGCAGGCAGTCTGGAGCATGTGCAACAAAAAAACAACCAGTAAAAGTTACCACAGGAATACCCAGAAATATATGAAGGCATTATGGACCATCTGTAACCAAAGAACCATAAGTACAAGGCACCACAGGAATACACAGAAATATATGCAGGCATTCTGGACCATGTGTAACCAAAAAAACACCAGTACAAGGCACCACCAAACTAACTAGAAATATATGCAGGCAGTCTGAAACCTTTGTATCCAAAAAACCCACCAGTAAAAGTTTACCATATCACCAGCTCAAAGAAGCACTACATAGCAACATATATAGTCAGGATCATTTTGTCCCAAAAACACCACAATTACTAACCCACCAAAGATCTTCACAGTAATATATGAAAGGATGTGAATGCGTGAAACCCCTGAAAAAGCTTTTTCCAACCAGAAGAAACACCTCATGTGACTGTAAAAACTGTTTTCTTAACCAGAGGAAATGCCTCATTTAAATGCAGAAAATTTTTAAAACCAGAAGAAATGCCTCATTTAACTTTAAAAAATTTTTACAACTGGCATAAATGCCTCATGTAACTGTACCTTGCTGCTCCTCACCAGCACAGGGAGAGTTTGGGGGAAGCCTTAAGCATCCCCCTGTGGGTGGGATTTTTCTATTTAAGGAGGGCCTCTTTCTCCTATCAAGTTTGTATCCCACATAATCCCACAATTCTCATCCCTCCACCATCCCACATACATCTTACCATCCATTCAACACCCATCAATTTGTGTTATTACCTAGATGAAAAAAAGAGATCATCAGTGTACCAATAAATAAAAGAAAAGGAAATCATAACCCAATTTTATAAACTCATTCACCAAAAATTGGAATCAACTCATCTGGTGCTTTTAATAAGGGTTATTCTTTGATCCAAACTAATCAGCACCAAATTAACTAAAAACAACCATCACTCCATGAATGAAACTTACAAAGAAAGAGAGAAAAAAAAGGGAACCACGAAAACTTTTTTCCTCTACTCAGTCCCTTCTGGGTAAACCCATCCTGGGGTCTTGTCCTCAACCATAGCTTTGATAAAAACCTTGAAAACTTTAAAATTGGGTTATTTGTTAAGATCACATATATCTGATAAAAAACTAACCAATAAACCAATAAACCTGGTCCATTATTCAACATCCCTACAAATAACATTCAATAAATAAACAAGGTCTGGTCTGAGACCTATTTTAAGTCTCAAAGAAACCAGCCATGAATTTAAATTGATTGTTCTGTATAATTGATAAAGTACTAGGAGTGCAGGAAATTAAAAATTACTTAGTTTGAGTAATATTATAAATGAGTAGAAGTAGTACTAAATTCCCCTTCAAAGACTGTCAGAAAGCTGTTTGAACAATTAAAACCCACTCCAAGATGATTCTTCAAACAATATTAGCAACTGTATCTGAAGATCAGTTAACATTCTTTTATTTTATTTTTTTGTGAATTAAAATAGTCGTCAGAGGTGCAGGCAATTCAAAATTAGTTTTAGTACTAAATTCACCCTCATGGAACTACCAGGAGGAAATTTTCTAAGATTTACCCAATCCCAAGGGAGTCTCTACACTGCTAACCATTGAAATTTCTAAGTCTGTGTAGTTTACCTATGCCAAAGCCTTTATATCTGCATTTTTGTAATAGTCGGAATCAGCAGAAATAATTTCAAAGCTTCCAAAATATGTAGAATGTGGCATTTCAAGACCAACTGAAAGCAATAAATTTGAATTGTTGTTTTGTCAATTTCAGCTAAAAATCCCTCCTTTATCCTTTCTTTAAGTCATCAAATTGAAACATTGATGATCTCAATGGATCCATCTCACAAGGTTGGAAAAAAGGATCTTGCACATTCTAGGCTTAGGAATCAGCCAATGATTTCAGGAGAAGGTCTAAATAATTTGAATACATATTTACAAAATATCAAATTGGGAGAAACTTGCTTGGCTACTCTAATTCAATGAAATTTTGAAAAGATTTTTTTTGATGTGGAAATCATTGATTACTGGCTTTCAACAGAAAAGATCCTCCCACTCCCAATCAGATACTATGGTCAAAATTCAAATAAACTTCCATGATCCTCCCCAAGTATTAATGAATTTAACCCCCCTCCTCCTCTCTCCCAACTCAATCATGAGGTCTCAATTGGTAAAATATGAAGCAATCCCAACTGATTGTTGACTTTAAGCTATTTAAAATGGTCCTCAATCCTATTCAAGTGTGTAAGTTGAAGAGATATAGAGGCATCAAAAATAAAGAGAAGACTATTTCATCAGATACATTTGGGAGTCAATTTGCAGCAAGTGAGATTCTCAAACAAAATATTTCAAAAACCAAAATTGAAAGAAAGAAAGTTGGTGGTGTTATGGGATAATGAAACTGATAATATCTTATTATTAAAATTGCAAGATAAAAAAATGCTCACTAAAAAATAATTCATTTCACTCTTAGAAAGTGCAATCAAGGAGTTCAGTCCAAATCTACAACCAAGCCCAGGTAAAGCTACATCAAAGCTCAGATTCAGATTTATTAAAGTTCTAATGCATGGTGAATTTGCACCAAAAAATTGTTTGGAGCATGAGAATAGGTTCAATTACAGATTGGAAAGAACTTTATCCATAGATTTCTTGATGGAACTGCCTGGCAAGTGAAATCAAATTTTCCATGGTGATTGCCTTTTTATTCTCAAATTTTTCAAATCCCCAATTTTGAAAGGAGTTTGGTCACAAAAATTTCTACTCCCAATCTTTATTTTTCATTGGTTTGAAACAATAGTCTCCATATATTTAGCCTTCAATCAAGCAATCCAGTTCTTTGACAGCCTCAATTTGATTAAAATCCACATTTGTTGGTTTTATCAACCAAAATGAATCAATTCTTTCCGAGGATTATTGAAATTGATTCCTTTTGAGGCCTTGATTTTGAACTCCTGATGAGAATTCAAGTCATGAATCCTTGGAAACTTGAGTATATTACAAGATCCACTGACCCCTCTGGTTTATTTGATCAAATTAATCAAGGAACTTGGGACAGGATCTTGGGAATTGATTGTTAAATTGATCGCAGACTTTTTGACAAAGTGGATAAGTTGGATAGAGATGTTTGTTGAACAGAGAAAGAGAAATTGGTTTTGAGAATTTGTGGTTTATTTTTAAAAGCAGCCATTTTATTTTTTCATCAATAGTTTCAATTGAAAGTGAGCAGTATGAATCAAAAAAATAATGCAGGGGCAGAGAATCAGTGGGGGTCTTTTTTTCTTGATGAACCAAAATGGAAATTAGAAAATCATGATTCAAAGGAGGAAGGGTGGATTTTTGAGCTTCAAAGTGGGGATGATGAGATTGGATGATGGAGGAAGATTGATGACTGACTTTTTCAATTCTAAGGTCATTGGGCCTCAAAGGTTTGAAACTTAACTCTGAATTTAGTATTGAGGGAATTGGTTTCCAAAAAATCAAATTTTGGACTAGAGGTGGAAACACGTTGGGAGGGGGGGGGTTTAACAGAAAGATTTTAGGATGATTGCACTCAATGAGGGTTCTAGAACCAATCAATCCTGAAAATTATTGTAATTAATCCTCAGGAGTTTTCTTGATGGATTGAATGAGGGTGTCACACAACCACTCCATGTACTATGGGTAATCTTGGATGATTTTGAGTGCAAAGGAAGAGACTGAGTGCAAGGGCAAGTGCAAGGGGGCAAGGCTAACTTCAAAGTGCAAACTTATGATTGAGTGAAGGGAGAGAGGAGAAATTTTCCAATGCAAAGGAAACCAAAACCAAGGCTGATGTGATGACTAAATTTAGCAAGATGCAAGAATGTATGAAATGAGGAGAAAATCTTCAGGAAGGCAACCCAGCCGTTATAAGGTAATCCATGTTGAAGATACTTATCAGAGATGTTTGTTCCCATCTCACTCATCATTTCTCCAATCTCCAATTTCCAAAGGATGGCCACTCCCACGAGCGCGTGTGAGGATGAAAAGTTTCAAATAAAATTACCTGTCACGTTACTGTCAACCGTCCGACCAGCTCCTGACTGAACCATGTGAACAACCTTCCTTGGTTCATAGCTCCTTCCATTCACGCCTTCCATTCTTGTCTCTTTATTTCTCTCTCTGGGCCTCCATCTTATTCTTTGTCTTGCTTGTCTCATTGTTGCTCATTGCACTCAGACTCTTGACCACCACCAGTTACTTTGACATCACATCTCAATCATCAAGCTGATCAGCATATTGCTCCTTGACTTGAACTCAACTCAAAATCAATAATCTGATCACAATCTTTCCAACCTGCGGTAGGTTCCAACTAAGTTGTCAACTCAACATCAGGAGCTGAATCTCTTGAAACCCTGTAGTCTTCAAGTTATCCTGGAAGGATTGGTCTGTCTATCAACGTGTCTTATCCTCTCTACTTATTCTGCTCAACCAGCCTGTAGAGGTAGCGCTTCTGTTTTTTATTTGTCTTCTTCTGTGGTTGTTTTTCTTTACTTGTTGTTTGCTGTCAACTCATCTGATCCTTGAAATACAAATAGCCTGGTCCAGGTTAATCAACCCACCAATTATTCTACAATCCAAAGCTGAATAGATAAAACCTGATAGATGGCTAGCTACAGCTAGGAGCTGATGAAGAAATGAATGAAATGAACAGAATGGGGAATGAAATTACAGTACATTTTTTTCTGAGGACTTAGCCTAGTGGCAAGAAAATAGAATCTGAGAATACAAGGATGTAACAGATGAGACAGGAAGGAATGAAATGTGAAACAATGTGAATGTGAAGATTTGGTTTATGCAGGGTAAGGGACTAGTCCCTTTGAAAACTATACAGTTGGTTTGGCTATCTAGGCATGGGTGCAAACTATTGAGAGTGCTTGACCAAGAATGGAAGTCTAACAGCTGATGATACCCAGGGTGGAAGAGCAAAGCTTGAATGGATGGTAAACCAGAGTAGAGTTAACTGCAATATTCACAAGTATATACTGAGTCAGTTGCCAAGATTGAAATTTTGTTACGCAAACCAGAGGAGATAAGCCAAAGGTTTTATTATTATGGCCAGCAATTAGCTTAGGCAAATGAGCAGTATTTAAAGCAAAAGAAATGCTGGACACCTTGTGTCAATAATTTCTAATGGGCTCTCACAATGGGGCAATACGTTGGATGATATTGGTGATTAATTTGATTGGATGATGAATGGATGATATAAAACAGCAGGGAGAAGAGCTCCTTAAGTACAAAAGATTGGCCTCTTGTGAGTCCATGATACAAAAGGCCAAACGGCAAATTTTTGCTCCAAACAAGATCTACAGGCTCTACAGGCCTTGTTACTTGGTTTGGGCTACATCAGCCCGCATGGCATCAGTCCCTGTACCCTTACAACCAGCCTATTCTTGTCATTTCTGGTGTTTCCACCTTAATGGGGCTGCACCAGCCCCTTAGCTGTTCAAACACTTGGCCAATTTTCTGTTACAACCGGCCTGTTACCTCACATGCTGACTGGTTGCCTCATGCAACCAGCCCCTGGCCATACAAATGGCCAGGTGGGACCCAGGACACACCTGGGTCCAGTCTTAGACACACATGGGGGGGGGGTGTAACCAGCGGACATGTGGCCCCCCCCTCTTTCACTCAAATCCCTGGAGGGGCGGTCAAATCCCCCTACCAGGGGCCCTGGAGGTTGATACCCCCAGGGCGTTGTGAAGGTAGGTGGGCTGGGGGGTGGTCAAATCACCTCCAGCCCGTCTCTCTCCCCCTTGGTAAAGGGGGGGGGGGGGGGGGAGAGTACCCCTTCAATGGTGGGGGGGGGGGGGTGGTGGTCAATTCCCCCCCCCCCCCCACCGCCGGTTGCCTTGCTGCAATGGACCAAGCCACCACATTCGGTGGGGGGGTGATCAGGTCCCCCCCACCCTGAATGGTTGCCTCTTGCAACCAGTCACTGGCTGGTTCAACCCAGCCAGCCCTTCCTTCTCCTCCTTGCAATGGCAAGCAAGGGGAGGGGGAGGAGCCAAGGCCATCGGCACCAGCTCTGCAGCCGCCACCCAGCGCGGCAGCTGCGACCAGCTTGACAGCTGCGACTGGGGTGGGGGGACTCCATTTTGAGTCCCCCTGTCCCCTACAACGGCCCCGCCTGGGCCTTTGGGCCCCATAAACGGGCCGTAAGAGAAAAAAGCGGCCCCAAGTGGGCTGCAACACAGGCAGCAGCCCCAAATGGGCTGCAACAGGGGCGGCGGCCCCAAATGGGCCGCCCCAAGCCCAAAAAGTGAGTTCAACATACTTTGGCGGGCCAGCCCGTCTAGCCAAGTATGTCCAAAATAAACCTTGAGCCCAATTATTCTCATACAAGCCCATCTGGCTGTATTTGACCATGTAACCCACCAGGCCCATTAGGGCCCGTGTACCAATAGGCCTGTTTCACGCATTTTGCGGCCATTTTCCCCAAATCCGTGACATCCACACAGGCGTGTAGGATCTGTGTGTGTGTCCAATGGGCCCCAGAGGCCCACATCTGCATCCCATTTGGATTACACTCATACGTAGCACATGCGTAAGTGCATACATATTTTAAAAAAAGGCACCATTGATGTTGTGCTTTGTTTGTGTCATCCTTATGGACTGAGGTTGATGGTACTGAGCAAAGGATATGCCTAATTGAAGAAGAGAATAACCCTTAAGCTTGAAGATTTTGGATTTTGGTTTTTCTGCTCATAGCCTCACTCTCCTCACTTATTATTACATGTTGCTTAACCTGTCACTGATTCATGTTTCTGCCATGGTTGATTAGTTATCACTGTCCTCCACTATAGTCATTACTGCCTTAGGACCCCTGTGAGGGGCTCTCTAGTTGTAGGCGCCATGTAAGGGGCTCTCTAGTTGTCTATTTAAATTTTTATTTTCCAGGACCTTGCAATTTCACCATCCAGTATGATTCTCTCAAAGTAAGAGCCACTTATTGTGGTTGGGTCCCTCCTGGTAATCTGGGTTGTAGCTTTATTGAGGTATTCCATTGAGATGCAAATTTCCTCCTATTACCAACCACTCAAGCCCTTGTAGGCTTACTATTCACACTCTGCTACTGCAAGACTTCAGTCATAGAAACTGGTTTTGCCTTACTCATCCTTATTTGGATTTACTACAGTACAGTATAATTGTAATATCCTCATTGATTGGACATCCAAGAGTGTCTTAGTTTAACATGTACAAACAGAATCAATCAAAACAAGAACATCCTCCTTCAATCTTCCTGCAAAGAAAAAAGACTTATCAGCCACTGATAAGTTCTTATCATCAAGGTTAAGATTACATACTTCATAATCAATCAAGTCCATTTGTTGATCGTCATCAAATTTAGCCTTCTTGGTGGGGGCTTGTTCCTCAACAGCTTGTTCCATTGAAACATGCAATGCCACCATAGGAACATTTTCCATGGCAAGGTTGACATCTTTGTCTTCCTTTTGACTTTCCTTGGATTTCTTCCTTTTCTTGGCATCTTTGCAATCCTTTGCATGGTGCACCTTCTTCTGAAAATTATAACACAAGACCTTTGATAAATCCCTTTTGGCCTTTTCATTCTTCAGGATTTTCCTGTATTGCCCACCAGAGCATTTCCTGTGCCCTCTTTCATCTTAAATTGAATATCATCCTTTTCAATCATTCTAAGCACATCCTTTTCTGCAGGAAGGGGACCCAATTGAGATATAATCCTAACCAAGGACTCATATTCTTTTGGTAGATTTTGAAGAATTAAGAGTGACAAACACTCAGGATCCATGTTCAGCCCAGATGACTTGAAATTAGCAATACTTGATCTTTCCTCCCCCACAAATTGTTTTCAGTTGGCAAATTTCAACTTGAACAAATTATTGAAGGCAATCCTGTTCTGATGGAAAGAGTTACCAGAATACTTTGCCTTGGGCATTTTCCATACAATGCTACCCATCCTCTTCTGTTCCTCCTTTAAAGCCTCAGAAACCCATGCCATATGACTTTCATCCAAATGCCTAAGAATGAGATGATAATACTTCTTCTCTAGTACCTCTGAAATAATCAAAGTTTAATCTGCATCCATAATCTCCCCAAAACAAAATTTTTCCAAATCACTGTCCATTAAGACAGACCAAGCACTATAGTTTTGAACATTCAAAAAAATCTTGGTGGAGCTAGACTCTGGGATATAGGAAATCTTCTTGGAAAACTTGAAGTCTTTGAGGTTTTCAAGAATAACGTATAAGATTCTATTCTGCTTGGAATTAATGATGATGATGTTGCTGATAATTTGTAAGAATTATTGGCCCACAAGCTTAGTCAAAGAGAAGTACTTAAAGCAAAAGAAATGCTGAGACAATAATGTCTTATGATTTATCCCTAATATGAGGCAGAGGCAATGGCACACTTGTGAATGTGAATGAATTGGTGAATGAATGGATGGAAAATAGCAGGGAGAAGATCTCCTGAAATAAAAAAGATGGTGCTCATGTGGAGCTCATGTAATGACAAGCAAAAGGCTAAAATTTCTCCCCAAATGGGCTCTACCGGCTCTAAAAGCCTTGCTAATTGGTTTGGGCTTACTCAGCCCACTTGGAATTAGTCCCTGAACCCTTATGACCAGCCTGTACTGGTTGAGTTTGGTGTTTCCACCCTTACTGGGCTGAATCAGCCCTTGTTGCTGTTCAGACCCTGGTTGGTTGTCCCTTACAACCAGCCTGTTTTACCTCTGTGACCTCATTGGTCCTTATTACCAACTTACATGACTGGTTGCCTCCTGCAACCAGCCCCTGGCCCTAAGATTGGCCAGGGTGGACCCAAAAAAACTCTGGGTCTGGTCAAACGCACAGGGGGGGGGGGTGTAACCAGCGGACATGCATGTCCCCCCCCCTCTCTCTCTCAATCCATGGAGGGAGAAGTCAAATCCCCCCCCCAGGGAGCCCTGGAGGTCAATAACCCCAGGGAAACACAAAAAATGAGTGGTCTGGGCGGTGGTCAAGCCCACCAAGCCCCAGGTCACCTCCCCCTTGGTAACAGGGGGGGGGGGGGGAGATGGCCCCTGCAACCTTGTTGTCGCTACACAAGATCTGGGGGGTTATTCAAATCCCACCCCACCTTGCCGGTTGCTTTGTTGCGGCCAGCTTAATCAGTCCACACATGAGGTGAGGGGGTTATCAAGTCCCCTCCCACCTTGCCGCTTTCCTTGTTGCAGCCGGCCTGGCTGGTTGAGGACCAGCCAGCCTCCTCTCCCCCTTGCAACCAAGCGAGGGGAAGGAGGGAGGCAGGGGCCGCCGGCCCCCGGGGCCGTGGCCCTGCACACAAACGGGTGGGGGGACTCCAAGGGTGTTGGGCTTTGCCACAGGCCCCAGAGAGAAACAAGTTTACCCAAGTGGTCCGCAACATGGGGGGCGGCCCCCATGGGCTGCCAAGGCCCAAAGACCATAAAAAACATACTTTGGCGAGCCAGCCCGTCTGGCCAAGTATGTCCAAAATAAACCATGGGCCAATTTATGCCCAAAAAAACCCATCTGGCTAAGGTGGCCCATTAAGGCCCGTGTCCCAATAGACCTGGAAAATGTGTTTTGGTGCTCAAATGTCCAAAAAAAATAACATCCCCATAGGCCCACATGATTCACATGATGTCTAATGGGCCTTAGAGGTCCATTTGTGCATCCCATTTGGATTACACACTAAAATGCACATAACATGAGTGCATTGATATTTTAACACTTTATAACTCTCAAATTAAGTTAGGGACATTTCTTCCACCTGAACTGTTACCATTGGGTTACAAATTGTCTTTAGAGGCAATTAATCGTATCAGGAAACAATTTGATAAAGTCAAAAGTGATCATGATGGCAAAGTGTGTACCAAGTCATATTCCAAGACTATGGGTTTTCCCTGTTCCCACCAAATAGGTGACTGTCTATTATTCAGAGGTTCTGTGGTACCCAAAGATGTTCATCCTCAGTGGAGGTTGTACTATGACCCTTGCAGTTCTAGTTCTTTAAGTTGGCTTGAGTTGGATTGTTCAAGTTGGATTTTTCAAATCACCATGTGATTAATGATTTTTTAATGATGAATCCTAATTACCAAATGGTTTATCCTTTTAAATTTTTCAAGTGCAATGTCAATTAAATGCTAAGAATTCCTCAGTTACCTGAAAAACTCAATTCAATGATCTTGGAATCTCCAGATCATGAGCAAAGCAGCCTATTGAATTATATCATTCAGAAGATTAAAAAATATCAATTGAAGCCAAGAATTGAACCTAAAGTCTTACAATCAAGTAGGGGCAGGCCAAAATTGACAGATACGCGGCAAGAACCATCTTGGTTTATGCATTTTTAAAAAGAACTCATGGGGGAAAAAAGGACTAGAACAGCTCCAAACAAGAAAAGACAAAAGATTGTAAGTCTTTTCTTTTGTGAAATGTTCATTTTTTGGTTTAATAAAATTAGTTACTAACTAATGATGAATTGTTATTCAAATTTGGCAGAATCTGAATCTGAATTTCATAGTTCAGAGGAAGATACTGAAAGTGAATTGGGATCACTTAATTTGGAATCAGAATCCTCTTCAGAGGAATAGAACGTGCAGCAAAGCTCAACCAGAAGCTCATCTTTTGTGAGTATTCATTTAATTGATCTGATTAAAGAAATGAAAGTTTGAAGGATAGGAACCAAATTTGAAATACCTCAATCAAATACTCAAGCAATTCCATAATTTCTTGGGTGAGGTTTGGGATCCAATTTGAGATGAGAATTGCAGATTTAGATTCATTGCTAAATCTCTTGGTTATGAAGAACATGGTTGGTTTGAAGTTAGGAAGGAAATTATTGAAACATTTGAGAAACATAAAGCATGCTACATTAAGATGCTTTTTGGTGCAAAGGATGTTGAAAAGATTAAAACAAGACTTAATGTTGAAGAAATCAATGAAAATATTCCCTCCCCAAAATGGCTGTCTAAATTAGCTATGGGTCAAATAATAGCAGACACATATTCCAAACCTATATGTTTCATTTCATTTGAGTCATTTGATACTTATACTCCAATGAAAAATGGTGTTACTAATCAATCAGATCCAATCTTCATTTCCTTTGTAAACAATAACGGCTGGGTTCTATTGATACTTGAGGGAGAAATTATTTCAATCCTTCCCATTGTAGCAAAACCACGTTCCTTCATTTCTAAAAAAACCTCTGGTTGGGTTGATCATCTCAAAGATCAACTGCAAATGTATTCTAGATTGTAATAGACTTTGACTTCATTTCATCATTGGGTTTCATATAAATTGTAATTCTAATGCAGCTAACAAGTTCTATTAATATAAAGGGTAATCACATTTTGAACATCATTATGTTGAGTGTTTGGAGTTAACATAATTATATTGAGTGTTTTGAATGAGAGTTTAATGGTAAGTCAGTTCAACTTGTGTTGGGCTGATTTCATCACAAGCTTAAATTATGTTAAGCTTGGTTAAGATAGATGACTCCCACGCTCCTGCCTGCTCTTACTCCAATGTCACAGACCTGTCTCTACTCATCTTCTTTCCTTTGTTGTCTTAAATTTTTTTTCTGTAAGATTTATCACCATCCTTTGTTCTTTCATTGTCTCTCTCGTCCCCATCATTCCTCCACTCTATTTCTCCCATCTCATTGCTTTTTCCTCATCAATCACGCGGCACAATCCTGCTACATTGCTTTCTTAAAAATCCTCAATACCTTGACATCCTCTAAAGGACCCATCCTCACTATTTGTTGCATCTGCCTTAGCCTATGATCCAGTTTGGTACAAATGTCTTTTCCTTTTCTTTCCATCTCCTCTCCTTTTATTTCTCTGTCTCAATCTCTTATTCTTTTGTTGCTGGATGCAGAGGTCGATCACTGGCTCTTTTTTCAAACCTTTAAATTGCCCTGTTTAGTCTCAACTCTTGTCTCGCAACTCTCCTTCTCTTTCCTTAACATTTTCAGTCAATCAAGGATCACTTGTTGGGCCTGTCACGGTGTTTTTGATCTGAGTCAATCTATCAGTTTTTTTCATCACAATTAACAGTCAAAAAAACTGGAAACTTTCCCTATATTCCGAACAACATGACAGATAAATTACAGAAGACCATGCTAAAGACTGCAATCAAATCCATCCCTCAACTCAAATCTGACAACTTCTCCTTATGGAAAACTCAAGTTGTCAACATGCTAGAAATTCAGGGCATTAAGAACGCACTTTTTGATGAAAAAGTCAACCTTTCTGAGACCAACAACATCTACCTGAGATCCATTATCACTTCCAAGCTTGATTATTCTATTCATGCAAACATCATTACTCCTAACAACAATAGTGATGCCAAACTGATCTGGAAGGCCATCATAAAATTCTTTGCCTCCTTCAATGCCACAAACCAAGCTTGTGTGTTTGACAATCTCCAGAATCTTGTTTTTAACCCCCGGGACATACAAGGATTCATAACAGGCGCCAAGATAGCTATCTTCCGCCTGCACAAAGTTGGAATCAAAATTCCTACCAATATTCTAGAATACATGCTCATCCACAAACTCCCTGCCTCTGTGACCAACATCAAATATTGCATCATCCACAATCAGAACTTGGTCAATCCAGAAACTGTGCTTGAACACATTCAAATAAATTTCAACAATTTCAAGATTAAAGGAGAACAATCAAACGTATTCCCGTCAGCCTTGATCAATGTGGAAAAAAGAACGGACTCTCCCAGATGTTTGAATGGCAAACACAACTTGAGCGCATTCCACTCACCTGCCAACTGTTGGGATTCACACCCCAACTTCAAGAGGAATTTTTGAAAAGTAAAAACCAATTATCAACTACCGTCAGTTGCTTCTACCATACCCCTTTTGTGTCATTTTCCACCTTATTTGTTCTGGATTTGGGATCGTCATCTCACATGATTTCCAACATCAATTTGTTCAACTCATTCTCAAATAAAGAAACAGGACTCGTTAAGCCTGGCGCCAAAAGTGGAGATATGATGATTAAGGGAATTGGAGACATAAAAATTAAACTTGGACCATCTTCAGTCATTCTCAAGGATGTTCTCTATGTGCCGTATCTTTGGGTTAATCTCATTTCCCCTCAATGTCTGCTGATGGATGGACTCCTGATCAATTTTGATAAATCAAAATTTCAAATTCTCAAAGGAGAAGATATTGTCTACAAGGGCTGCTACTTAAACAATCTACCTACTGTTATTAATGATGAAATCCAACCACTTTCATTACTTACATATTCCAAATTTCTTCACAAGGCTCTTGGCCACATGATTTATCATTGCATTTGCAACAAGTTGAATATTCACTTAAAAATGGATAAACCCTGTGAGATCTGTGCCTCCTGTAAAATAACCCGTGACAGTTTCAAGAATTCTCACAAAAACGCTCAAAAAACCTTCCAAGAAATTCACCTTGATCTAGTCGGCCTGCTTACCACTTCAACTAAAGGTCATAAGTACTTCATTACGGTCGTCAACAGTGCCACTTGATACTGTTCCTCTGTTCCCGTCAAACAGAAGAGAAAGGTGTCCGAAGCCCTAGTTCATCTCCTTGGGCTGGAAGCAAAACGTTTTGGTTATTTTACTACCATGCTCCATTCAGACCAGGGGACCAAGTTTCTTAATGCCTCCTTAATTGATTTCTGTCACTCCAATTGTATTTGGATGAGACAATTGGATTCCTACACCCCTCAACAAAATGGACTCGCCAAGAGATTTAATAGGAACATCTTTGAAAGCCTGAGATGCATGATTGAGGACTTGCGTATTTGAAAGAATCTTTGGCATGAATTCATCCAATCTGTCAACTTAATCTTAAATCAGATTCCAGCTCACAAAAGTCTGCCTTCTCCGTACCAACTTTTCAGAAATAAAGAAATTCCCCTTTCCTTTTTCAAACCCATTGGCATCAATCTCATCTTTCTTGCTCCTCCTGGACTTCATTGCTCCAAATTGGATCCCAAACAAATCCCAGGAAATCTCATTGGCTACAATGATGAGCTACTTTTGTATTTTATTCTGACGGAGAGCGGACAAATTTTTGACACAAAACAGGTCAAATTCTTGGATTTCAACCTGCCTGAAAAGGATCCTCTCCCCAGATCTTTGATCATGGATGACAATCCTCCCAATCTATCCAACCAACCCATTCCCTCAAATCCACCTAATCTCTTCACCAATCCAGATATGGATATTCACAGCATTGACCAAAGCCAAGACTTCTCTGAAGAAAACATGAAGGAAGAGTTTGTCACTGCTGAGGAAGAAATTGGAGACCCGGTGTGGTGACCAATCCGGGACACCACTGAAAAAAAAAAAAAAAAAAAAAAAAAAAAAAAAAAAAAATTGGTTGTACCCCTATGGGTACCTTCATTTCCCCCCATCTCTCAACTTCTCCCTGTCCTAACGTTCTAGGACAGGCCTCTTGCCTGTCTCTCCGCTTCGATCCCCCCCTCCTATGTTCAACTCCTTCTTGTCGCTCTCACAGCCCTGGCTTTTGGCAACGCAAGCGATTGTCGAACCACCTTCAACAATCCCCTTGATCCTTCCCAATCCTCTCATCCAACCGACGCGTTCGCTTGTCGCAACAGTCGTCAACTCTCATTAATGATCCCCATTGAGAAAATCGGATGGTGATGATGATGATGATGAGCGAACTGACGAACGGGAGCGAGAACTATCATCATCCAATCAGCTCTAGCCTCGACTTGACCCACCACCACCACCACCAGGCTGATCATCATCACCCCCTGGCTATCGATCATCACCATCTCTTCGATCAACTTCATCACAATCCCATCACCCCACCAGCACATCCCTCCAATCCGACGACAATGACGACAATGACGGCCAAGACAACGACCATCAACTCGCTCTCACTCATCTTCAAAGACCGACCAAGTCTGACTTCTCATCCCACCTTCGACGGATCTGATCTAGTCCATGGATTTACTTGGCCTATCTGATCCTCAAACGCTACCAACCATCTTGGAACTTTGAGCTCATCCTTGATCCAGTCTGGATCCCTGGGTCGTTCATTCATTCATTGATCCATCCATCCATCGGCTCGATCATTGACTGTACCTACCCTCTCATCCTTCAACCCTCCTCTACCTCCTCCTCGCCCATCATCTGATCCGACCAACGACCGCGAGCGACCGCTTGCGGCCGTCGGAACCTTCACCCCACTGTTGGTGCCGATCGGGCGACGACAGCCGTTGTCAACACCCGCGACCGCTGTTGTGGGTGTCCATCTGGTTGCCCGCGGTCATTATTGACGCGGGCAACATTTCTTTTTTTTTCCTCTCATGTTATTTTTTTATGTTTTCATTTTCCCGCACCTATTTGTAGTATCTCTTGTACATAGTATACAGGGCCTCATGTCTATAAAAGGAGGGGCTCTCCCCTGCCTTTTGGCCCAGCATCCAATGAGACCATCATCATCTCATCTCATCTGTCTCCCTCATCATCAGAAATCAACTTATCCGTGGGCATCCTTCCCCACTTATCTGAGAAATTTATCCGGGTATATCCATGATTGTCCCTTGATCCTTTGAGCCTCCATACTCAAACTCTGTCCCTTGTGACCTTGATCCTTATCAACCAACCAATAGCCTTGCTGGTTGAAGAAGAATTCATGTCTGAATTCTTGGGTGTGTTATACCACTCTGATCCCTTTTTACGACCATACTGGTCTTCATCTCTCCTTTATCATTTTTCTGGAGCCAATCAGGTTTGATTGAAGGGGTTTTATTAAGCTTAAAACCTGGAGTGTTATACCTCCCTTCTTCTTTAAGGTTGAATTTCGCCACGCTATTCTTGAGTCCCTTGAGAAGTGTTGGGGTATTCTTGTTCAAATTTGTTATTGATTTGCTTCTAGAGCTTCATAAACAAATTGCTTTTGTTTTGTTCAGCCTCCCACAGTTATCTGGTACCCTTCAAGCGCTTGATTGCGGAGAGTTGGGCAGGTTCATTGAGAACCTGGAGGTTGGTTGGGATTGAGTTGATCTTTCCTAATTAGCTGCTGAAAACCAGAGTTATTAGCTTGTGGGCGTTGTTACTTACAACTGCCTTGTTCTATTGAACTCTGAACAAACCTTGACTTGTTCAAGTCTTTACCTGCACCATCTTGCCTCAGATAGTGTTGTTTCCATCGCTACCGACAACTCTTATCCTCTTCCCTTACTTTGATTTCTCATCCATAAGGTTCTGGACCTTGATTCCGGTTACATTTAAATATTATTGTAACTCCTAGGAGGGCAGCCTAAACAGCACCTTTCCCCTCCACAGAACTGCCACGGCTTAGCACCGTTTGGAGTCTTACATTTGGTCCCCCGGGCCGGGATCAAAACAGCAACCTTGGGATTTACAGTCCCAAGACATTTAAAATCAACCTCAAAATCCGATCTTTTTTTTTCCCTATTTTTTTCTCTCCTCAAAATCTGATCCGTGGAGGCAACTTATCCTAGAAGTAAGTCCTCCCAATTTGTGCACCGCTTGGGCAAGATACTTGTCGTTTTTTGGCGAAACCCTACTCTTGCCACACTCGTGAGCCACTTGGGAAATCTGCTCTTTGGATCCCCTAGGAACTCTGTTATTCAATATGGCATCTTCCGCTACTCCAACCACCTCTGTCCGACCTAAGATGGTAAAGATCAAACCTCAGAACAAGAACTTGGGCTTCAACGGTACAAATGTCGAGCGATTCTTGGACTCCTACAAAATGGCTGCTGAAGTGGATGGAGCTAGTGAATTTGATATGGCTTATCAGTTGCAATCCTTTATCTCCTCTGATGAGGTTATGGAGGTAATCGAGTCTTTCAAGGGATTTGAATCCCATAACTGGACGCTTCTCAGGAAGGCTATGTTGGCATACTGGGGTAAAATAGATGTGGCTAGGTTTACTCTGCAGGATTTGGATGCTCTGGTTTCTCAGTGGATCTCCAATGGTGGTATTTCTTCAGCCTCTGACTATCAGATTTTTAGGAAGTCTTGGGATCCCATTCAAAACTATGTTATCCAAAACAATCACATTGACACAGTGGACAAAATTCAAGCAAAGTTCTTCCAATCTTTTTCGTTGGCTGTGCAGGAAAGGATTAAAGAAGAACTGGTCAAATCTGGATCCATGATTACCACCAGGGATAATCGATTCAAGCTCCCTGTTTTTCTCACCCTTAGGAGTACTGTGGATAAAGTCATGAAAGGTCAAACTGCTCTTACCTTTGAAAAGCCTAGAACTACTGAACCGGTCCATGCTCCTTCTTTTAAAGAGTCAAACGATATTATGATTAAAATGGAGGCAGATCGTAGGCCCAAAGCAGATCCTAATTCCAATCGGGAACCTACTACTATAGATGAAATCACCAAGTTACTTAGAGCCTTTGAGAACAAAATAGATTAAAAGATTTCTTCGCTAGCTACTCCTAAAACCCCTTCTTCTGTCCCCAAATCGACTCTGGTCTGTTACTACTGTCATAGGGAAGGCCATGGAACCGGACGATGCCAAGAAATTCAGAAGGACCTAAAGGAAAAATTGGTAGAGCAGAGGGGAAACAATTACTTCCTCCCTAATGGCGCTCTAATTCCTTTTGACTCGTCTCGTCCTATCCGACATGTGGTGGCCTCTTACCAGCCATCACCTCCTTTGAAAGCATCTCTTGCTTCCTTTGAAGTTTGATCATCCTGTGGTACCCTCCAACCTTGTTATCCTCCAGCTATTTCTTCCTCTAGTCTTTCTGGGACTACTTATCAATCTGATCCAGCCAGGAAACGACATGAGGAACCTAAACCTCAAAAGGCTCCTTCCTTGCCAACTTCAATCCTTCAAAAACCCGTTAAACGTTGATCATCACTTGAGCCTCCTTCCTCTGATGTAGAAGACATGGAGGTGGAAAAGGAACCACTCATGGAAAGGTTCCCAAATCACCCTGATCCTTCTCCCTTACCTCAACCTTCTAATCCTATCTTAGATTCTGCGTCACCTGAACTTCCTCCCTCCACCCAGCCCAAAGTTTGATTTGAAAGGGGCATCTCCAAGGATCACCCCAATGCTGTGGAGGGAGTATTAAAGAAAATTTCTGATCTCAAAATTCCTGATCTATCTGTGGCTGAACTCCTATCAATCTCTCCATCTGTTGCTGAAGGAATGAAGAAATGGGTCTCTTGTTGACATGTGGAAATTGGCCCTGAAGAACTCAAAGTCTCCTCTGGCACTTTAATGGAGGACTCTGGTGGAACCAGTCCTTCTTTAGACTCCAACCTTTATTCCTGTCCCCTTGGCTTCCTTCCTTGTTATCTTGGTGACTCAGCTAAAACTGTTTCTCCTCTTGTGGATTCTGGATCTCAGCTTAAATTAATCTTGGATGCTATGGCCTGCAGGCTCAAACTTAGTCCTAGGGTCAGCTTCAACTCTGCAGTGTATGGGATAGGAAATCAAGCTTGTGAACTGGTTGGTATTGCTGAAGATGTACCGGTCAGGATTGGTCAAAATATTGTTGGAACCTGCCACTTTTGGATCACTCGTTTGGACAGTCCTATGATCTTGGGACGACCCTTCTTAATGGACTTTGGTGCAACCCTGATGTTTTCTGATCAAGTTGGGGAGAGAATTCTTCTCCCTGATGCTGATGGCAGGAAAATTGAAGTTCCTCTTTGCTCTTTGGATTCTGGTCTTTGGGAAAGAGATTTTCCTGGTCATTCTCCAAAATCATCTTTTAAGGGGAAGCAGAAGGATAACTCTAGTTCCTCTCATTTTTTAGGGGAATAGTTGATCCTACTAATAGTTGTAGTTCTTTTCAGCCTCAGACTGCAACTCAAGGGTCAACTCCCATCCCTCAGGCTTATTTTTCATTCCTTTCATCATTCTCTTCTGAGCTCAAGAATATTAAAAAACAAAAACATATCAAAATAGAAAAATCCAAAAATATTTCTTCTCCATCTCCTTCTCTCTCTGGATCTGTTGTGTCTTCTTTTCCTTCTACTTTTGAGTCTGATCAATTTTCTCTCAATTCCGGTTTGAATCTCCGCAATGAGTCTAAACTAGATCCTAATTGCAATTCCGTTTTTGGTGATTTTGGTATGAAGGAATATGGGCTTCAGTGGAGGCAATTTGGGGTACAAGTAAGTCCTCCCAATTGTGCACTGCCAGGGCAATCTTTTACCGTCATTTTCAAAACCCTACCTTGTGCCACACATGTGAGCAAAGTATTATCTCCTGGTTCTCCTTTTATGGAAAAGGCACCCTTCAAGGATATTGCAGAACATCGGACTTGGAAGATGTTGGAACTTGGACTCAGCTTTTGTAATCAAGTCTCTCTGGTCAACTCTTTGAGGAAACAAGAACTTCTCTCTTTTGCCACTAAGTATAAACCAGTTTCTAAGAAGATCCAACCAGTCAACCAGCCTATGCCTCTCAACCTCAATCCTCCCCTTATGCGTCCTCCTCTATCTTGCAATCCTTACTGTGGTCTTCCTCAATCTCTTACTGGTCCCTTTGTGCCAATGGACGGGTCACTGAAGAACGTCTGAAGGTGGTCAACTTTGGTCCAGATGGATGGCTTCTTCCTGATGAGTTAAATTTAATCAAAAATGTCTTATCTCTAAGGGAAAAATCTATTGCTTTCTGTGAAGAAGAGAGAGGTCTCTTGCGGGAATCCTATGGCCTCCCTTATATCATCCCTGTAGTTGAACATGATCCTTGGCAAAAGAAAAAGATCCCTATCCCTGCTGCTAAAGTTGAAGAATTCATCCAGTTGGTCCGGGAACAAGTTTGAACTGGCCTGTATGAACAGTCAACTTCTAGTTACTCCAGCCCCGTCTTCTGTGTCCTCAAGAGTAATGGTAAACTTAGAATAGTTCATGATCTTCAACCTCTTAATAAAGTTACTATTAAAGACTCTGGTATCCCTCCTGCTACTGAAGAATTTGTTGAATCCTTCGCGGGGAGAGCTTGCTATGGTCTAGGGGATATTATGGGTGGCTATGACGAACAATCCTTACATCCTATTTCTTGTCCTCTCACTACTTTCAATACTCCTCTTGGTCAATTTCAACTTACTTGATTGCCTCAAGGAGCCACCAACTCGGTTTCAGTCTATCAGGCTCAGATGATGTGGATACTCCAGGATGAAATCCCTGATCATGCTGGTATCTTTATTGACGATGGATGAATTAAAGGTCCAGTATCTGACTATGATAATGAGCTCTTACCTTGGCATTCAGGAATTTGTCGTTTTATCTGGGAATATGCTACTATCTTGGAGAGGATTCTGTTTTGAATCGAGGAATCTGGCCTTACTGTCTCTGGATCCAAACTGGCGGCTTGTGTCCCTGCTCTGGAAATTGTTGGTCATGTGGTCTGCAAGGAAGGAAGAAGGATGGCACCAGCCAAAGTCAACAAGATCATCTCTTGGCCTACCCCAATCAATCCAACTGAAGTTAGGGGCTTTCTAGGTGTTGTCACTTATGTTAGAATCTTTATCCCATCTTTATCCAAAATCTGTGCACCCTTGCGTTGTCTAACCAGAAAAGATGCTGAATGGATTTGGACCCAAGATTGTGAATGTGCTTTCCAGCTACTCAAAAGGATAGTTGGTAAAGACATAGTTTTGAAAAAGATCTCTTATGGACCTGGAGCTGGCAAGATCAAGCTGGCTGTCAATTCTAGTTATCAATCTGTTGGGGCCGTCCTTACTCAGGAAGACGAAAATGGTTGGGACGGTCCTGCTCTTTATGAATCTTTGTTGTTTTCGGATGTAGAATCTAGATATTCCCAGCCCAAACTGGAACTCTGTTGTGTGGCTCAAATGATGAAGAAACTTCAAACCGTTCTCTGGGGCCAACATTTCAAATTGCAAGTCAATGCTCGATCCATCATTGAAATGATCAACGCTCCCAGTCTTCCCAATGCTCCTATGACTTGTTGGGTGGCCTTTATCCAGCTTTTCTCTTTTGATATTGTTCACAGGCCGGGAAAATCTTTCACCATGCCTGACGGTTTATCTTGACGACCTCTTGGGGACAACAAATCTGATGTTGGAACCAATTTCAATGAAGAGGAACCTTTAATCCAACCTATTTTCTCTTTTTCTTCTCAAAATTATTCTGGCTTTCAACAGGGCTTCTGGATTAAATTAGAGCAGTACCTTTCAACTCTTCAAAAACCTCCTGATCTCTCTGCTAAGGAATTTTGATCTCTTGAACGAAAGTCTTCTAATTTTTTTGTTCAAGGCTCTAGACTTATGAAGAGAGGCAATCCTTGTGCTCTTATTGTTGTTACTCTTCCCTCTAAACAAGATTCTATCCTTGAAAGTCTCCATGAAGGCCTTGGTCATCGTGGGGAAACCAAAACTTATCGACAACTATCCAAACGATTCTGGTGGCCATCTTTGAAGAAATCCGTCTCCCAATGGTGCAAGAGTTGTGAAGTTTGTCAAAAACGTGATCTTAGGCTCCCAGCTGAAATTCGTTATCCTACTGGGGAGTCCACTGTCTTTTGAAGGATTGCTATGGATGTGGTTCATATTAAGTCAGGTGGTGCTAAGTACCTCATTGTGGCTAGAGATGATTTTTCCGGATGGGTTGAAGCAAAATTTCTTAAGAACCTTAGCTCTGAATCAGTGGCAGCTTTCCTCTACGAGACCTGGACAATGTGTTATGGCCTGGCTCGATCTTACTCTACTGATGGTGGCTCTGAATTTGGGGGCAAGCTTGCTGAAATGATCCAATCCCTTCCTGGACAACATAGAGTTACTACTCCTTATTATCCTGAAGGCCAAGGCATGGTGGAACGAGGTCATGCCCCTTTGAAGGCTGCACTTGTTAAACGGGCTGGTGAAAGTGGCAAGAATTGTTGCAAATTCCTTCCTCTTGTTCTCTTTTCTGATCGAATCTCAACCAAAAGGACTACTGGCTACTCACCTTATGAAATCATCTTTGGTCAAAGAGCAGTCCTTCCTTTGGATCTGGAAATGGAATCTTTCTTGGGTATCTCTTGGGAAGAGGTGTCCTCAACTACTGATCTGTTAGTTACTAGATCCAAGCAACTGGAGCAAAGTGGAGACGTTTGTGATGAAGCTTATCAAAAGATGATGGAGTCCAGAGCAAAATCCGTCCAGTATTGGGAGGAAAAGCACTCTTATTGAATCAGGGAGCCTTTGAACCCGGGTGACCTAGTTTTAGCTTATAATCGATCTTTGGAGACCCAGTGGGGCAAGCTTTTCTCTAATTGTTGGAATGGCCCTTATCGAGTGGTTCATCAAGTTAGAGGTGGATCTTATGTTTTGGAGGAGCTGGATGGTACTCGGTTGGCCAGAAGGTTCTCTGCTGATCAAGTAAAGAAGTTTCATTGTCGTGGGGGCAACTTATCTCAGAAGTAAGTCCTCCCAATTGTGCACCACCAGGGTCATTTGCTGCATTTTTGTTGTAAAACTCTACTGTATGCCACATATGTGAGCACCTGGGACGCCCTCCTTGTTCTATTCCTGCCGCTTCTAGGTCTCATTTGGAAGAATCAAGATATTTTACTCAACTCTTCAATTGCTCTCAAGATCAAGAAATGACCAATCTTTGCTTCAATTTCTTTGTTCCCTGCTTTTTTTTAATCCCTTCAAATTTTAGATGCAGACTAGGGACAGTCTGTAAGTTGGGGAGAGATGTGGTGACCAATCCAGGACACCACTGAAAAAAAAAAAAAAAAAAATATATATATATTTTTTGGTTGTACCCCTATGGGTACCTTCATTTCCCCCCATCTCTCAACTTCTCCCTGTCCTAACGGTCTAGGACAGGCCTCTTGCCTGTCTCTCCGCTTCAATCCCCCCCTCCTATGTTCAACTCCTACTTTTCGCTCTCGCAGCCCTGGCTTTTGGCGACGCGAGCAATCGTTGAACCACCTTTGACAATCCCCTTGATACTTCCCGATCCTCTCATCCAACCAACGCCGTCGCTTGTCGCGACGGTTGTCAACTCTCATTAATGATCCCCATTGAGACAATCGGATGGTGATGATGATGATGATGAGCCAACTGACGAATGGGAGCAACAACTATCATCATCCAATCAGCTCTAGCCTCAAGTCAACCCACCACCACCACCACCAGGCTGATCATCATCACCCCCTGGCTATCGATCATCACCATCTCTTCGATCAAATTCATCACAATCCCATCACCCCACCAGCACATCCCTCCAATCCAACAACAACAACGATGATGAAGGCCAAGACAACAACCATCAACTTGCTCTCACTCATCTTTAAAGACCGACCGAGTCTGACTTCTCATCCCACCTTTGACGGATCTGATCTAGTCCATGGAGTTACTTGGCCTATCTGATCCTCAAACGCTACCAACCATCTTGGAACTTTGAGCTCATCATCAATCCAGTCTGGATCCCTGGTTCGTTCATTCTTTCATCAATCCATCCATCCATCAGCTCGATCATCGACCGTACCTACCCTCTCATCCTTCAACCCTCCTCTACCTCCTCCTCGCCCATCATCTGATCCAGCCAACGACCGCGAGCGACCGCTTGCGGCTGTTGGAACCTTCACCCCCCTGTCGCCGCCAATTGGGCGACGACAGCCGTTGTTGACACCCGCAACCGCTGTTGCGGGTGTCCATCTGATTTCCCGCGGTCATTCTTGACGTGGGCGACATTTCTTTTTTTTTCCTCTCATTTTATTTTTTTTATGTTTTCATTTTCCCGCACCTATTTGTAGTATCTCTTGTAAATAGTATACAGGGCCTCATGTCTATAAAAGGAGGGGCTCTCCCCTGCCTTTTGGCCCAGCATCCAATGAGACCATCATCATCTCATCTCATCTGTCTCCCTCATCATCAGAAATCAACTTATCCGTGGGCATCCTTCCCCACTTATCTGAGAAATTTATCCGGGTATATCCATGATTGCCCCTTGATCCTTTGAGCCTCCATACTCAAACTCTGTCCCTTGTGACCTTGATCCTTATCAACCAACCAATAGCCTTGCTGGTTGAAGAAGAATTCCTGTCTGAATTCTTGGGTGTGTTATACCACTCTTATCCCTTTTTCCGACCATACTGGTCTTGATCTCTCCTTGATCATTTTTCTGGAGCCAATCACGTTTGATTGAAGGGGTTTTATTAAGCTTAAAACCTGGAGTGTTATACCTCCCTTCTTCTTTAAGGTTGAATTTCGCCACACTATTCTTGAGTCCCTTGAGAAGTGTTGGGGTATTCTTGTTCAAATTTGTTATTGATTTGCTTCTAGAGCTTCATAAACAAATTGCTTTTGTTTTGTTCAGCCTCCCACAGTTATCTGGTACCCTTCAAGCGCTTGATTGCGGAGAGTTGGGCAGGTTCATTGAGAACCTGGAGGTTGGTTGGGATTGAGTTGATCTTTCCTAATCAGCTGCTGACGACCAGAGTTATTAGCTTGTGGGCGTTTTTACTTACAACTGCCTTGTTATATTGAACTCTGAACAAACCTTGACTCATTTGTTCAAGTCTTTACCTGCACCATCTTGCCTCAGATAGTGTTGTTTCAATTGCTACCGACAACTCTTATCCTCTTCCCTTACTTTGATTTCTCATCCATAAGGTTCTGGACCTTGATTCTGGTTACATTTAAATATTATTGTAACTCCTAGGAGGGCAGCCTAAACAGCACCTTTCCCCTCCACAGAACTGCCACGGCTTAGCACCGTTTGGAGTCTTACACCGGATTGCTCAGCCAAGAGTATTCACAAGGTTAACACTACCAGTCATCCTTACTCCTTAAGAACCAGAAATCTAAGCGTAAGACAGATCAAATATTCCCATCTTACTGAACAGCTGGACACCTACAGAGACGCCATAGACAAAGATTTTGATAAAATCAAGAAACAAGAAGTCTGGGAAGAATGCTTCACCACCCCTTCCAAATATCTAAACATGAACCTGGTTCTGAAGACCAAACCAGCCACCAAATCCAGTCTCAAGAGAAAGAAAGCCCAGCTCTGTATTCAAGGTTTCCAACAAAGACAGGGAGTAGATTTCTTTGACACATTTGCAATCACTGGAAAATTCTCCTCTCTTCTTGCCCTGCTCACTCTTTGTTGTAATAAGAAATTGAAAATCAAACAGTTCAACGTTAAGGCAGCCTTTCTACATGCTCTGGTCAAGGAGGAAATCTAAATAAAAACTCCCCAAATCTGCAAACGCAAATCCCCTTTTCTTAAGCTCAACTAAGCTCAACGTGTGCCTATATTGACTAAAACAAGCTCCGTCAAATTGGTTTGGCACTTTCACTAACTGGCTAAATGAAATTTCCATTTTTTTTCCTTTGACAGCGATCCCTGTCTCTTCATCAACCATTCCTCTAATTCCTTTGTTTACTTCCATGTTGATAACCTTCCTGTAGTGGGAGATGTTGTTTCCTTTTCTCTTGCTTTTCTCTCTTGATTTCCTAATTCCTCTGCCCATTCTCCTGACACTATCCTTGGCATGGACATAAGCGTATCCACGCAATGCATCACTCTCAATCAAAGAAAGCTGATTGAAAAAAATCTGGATGAATTGAAATTTTATAACTCTAGATCAGTCCTTACCCCTCTCTCACCCGGCGTATGTCTTAATAAGGCCTCTGCAGAAGATCTTGAAGTCTTCTCTTGCCTCAACATCAACTACTAATAAGTATCTATTGAATTTCTCAAAAACTAAAAACCAGCTGAGGCTGAGATAAACAAACCAAATCAGAGAAGGACTCTAGAGAGAGAAGAGAAGATATAAAGAGATG
Organism: Puccinia polysora; assembly: GCA_025617555.3. Lineage (NCBI taxonomy): Eukaryota > Fungi > Basidiomycota > Pucciniomycetes > Pucciniales > Pucciniaceae > Puccinia > Puccinia polysora. Next base: position 3,095,561 of record CM062626.1, on the reverse strand, counting down.
AGAAATAGAGCCCTACAGCGGAGATTCATCAGGATAGAGGAAAAGAACAGCTTCGAGTGGTGAGAGTTTAAGAATGAGAAGACAGGTTGACGAGACAAGAGTGACGTTATTTGAGCATAGACAGAAATGGCCGCTAGATGTGATTGATAGTTAGACCATGTTCAATAGCGTTATTGGAGAATTGAGTATCTTACCAGTCAGAGATTTGAGAGAAGATTTGATCGGGTTGGTAAAAGGTTGATAGTCGAGAGGATAGAAGAAGAAGAAATAAAAAATAAAAAAGGAACAAAATGAGAAGGAAGAGAAAATATAAAACGAGAATGTGAGAGTGGGCTGATGACAAGTAAGATGGATCAGAAGTAGATGAGAAGTAAGACGGATGAGTAAAGAGATCATCCATCTAGAGAGACATCGTGGACATGATAGTGAATAGAGCTGTATTGTTGGGGTCCCCGTTGTGGACTCTGAGAGCACCCGTGCGCACTTGGGTGTAGGTAGAGATGGTGAGCACGGGGAATGGATACTCAACAACTACCAATGTTACACCGGCATCCTGAACTTCCTAGCCTGTCGCACTCAACCTGATTTGGCTCCTGCTGTATCTATTCTATCCCAATTCAATAATGCCCTGGGACTGTCTCATTGGAAAGAGGGGCTTCATTGCTTTTGCTATCTGGTTGGTACCAAAAATCTCAAACTTAGACTCAAAACGTTGAGCTTAGCAAAGTGCCAGATCCAATACTTTTCCGACGCCACGTGGGGAGACAATCACCACTCCAGGAAATCCCAGTCCGGATACATCTATCTCTGGAAATCCTGTCCCATCTCTTGGTACAGCGGCAGCCAAAGAAACGTTGCAATGTCCTCCACTGAATACAAATTGAAATCTCTTTCTGACGCTAATCAAGAGAGTGAATGGATTTTGAATCTAATTCAAGAACTCTGGAAAATAAAATTACTACCTACTCTGTTTCACATTGACAACTCCGGTCTTCTTGAAAAAATCAAAGATTTTGGATCACACTCAAAAACCAAACATCTTGACATCAAGGCAAAATACTTGCAAGAGAAATTTAAGACAAAAGATGTAAACATCATGCTTATCTCCTCTCAGGATATGATAGCTGATGGGCTTACTAAAGCGTGCTTAAGGAGCTCTCTTGATTCCCTTCTAAATACTTGTTTTGGCTTTTTGTCCCAAACTGAGGGGGGTGTTGAAGATAGATGAATACCGCGCTCCTGCCTGCTCTTAATCCAATTTCACAGACCTGTCTCTCCTCATCTTCTGTCCTTCCTTGTCTTAAATTGCTGTCTGTGAGATTCATCACCATCCTTTGTTCTTTCATTAGCTCTCTTGTCCCCATCCTTCCTCCAATCTCTCTCTCCCATCTCATTGCTTTGTCCTCATCAATCACATGGAACAATCCTGCTACATTGCTTTCTTAAACATACTCAATACCTTGACATCCTCTAAAGGACCCATCCTCACTATTTGTTGTATCTGCCTTAGCCTCTGATCCAGTTTGGTACAAAATTCTTTTTGATTTTCTTTCAATCTCCTCTCCTTTTGTGTCAGCATCCTGGATTCCGAGACCCTTGCTATCATTTAGCTACCAGAGGTGATATTGTAAATAATAAATATATTATTTAATGAATGCAGCAAAAATCCGTAGAATGCTGGGATTAAGCTTATTGCAAGGTTGAATGTTTTGGTTATTGTTTATTGTTTAGAATCAAAATTGATTATTAAATATTTATAGAGGGGCCACAATTATATTGGGGATCTTTAACACCTCTCTTCAGGGATTTCAGTATGAAAACACGTAGTCCTGGTTACTTTGGGTTCTTTAGTTTAAAGATTATTACACCCAAAGATAATATGTATATAAAATACACAATGGAGTGGTAGGGCCTTGTAGCCAAGCTACCACGACAGAGAAAAGGATAATAAGAAACAATGGTATATTATTAAATCCTTTAGGTATCTGTTTGGGACGTGTAATGATGGTTTAAACCTGTATACTGGGGTTATAAGGTTGTTCAGCAGTTTTATTTGATAAAGAGTGGTTTGAAGACGGATATTACTGATCAGATATTGCCATAAATCACTTACTTATCTCTTATAAGTATTTGATTACCTTGGCACAGCGTCTGGATATGAATATTACTGGGTCTCTGCCCATCAACATCCTCAAAAGAGCTCTGTATTTATAGTTTTTGGAGTCCCAATATGGTCCTTCTGAGGGTTGGAGGTGCTCAAAGGGACGTACACTAAGGCCATCAGGGTAACGGCGGGTAGGCTGTCATGTGCTCTTGGTGCTATAGCCCAGGTAGCATCTAATTCCTTAGGGAATGGGAATTATTCTACCTTATAATGGACATTAGGACGTGTGAATAACACTAATATGTCCTATTTATGTATTATTTAATTAATTATCCTTAGTAAATGTTCCCAGTAATCTAATAATTATATTATTAGACATCTCTACGGACATTTTGATTTCAGGTAAGTTCTCATTATGTATTATAAAACTGGAGTTAAAGTCATAATATTGATTTTACTCTTTATTTTCGAGTTCCAGTCAATTTGTTAAGATAATTACTTAAAAATATAAGTCATGAGAATTCATGTAATATTATTACATCATTATCTTACTTAGTTTGTCACGAAGATATTGATGTATATAAATTCTCATAAAAGAATATTGAAGTATTTTAATAAATTCTTGAAGTTGTCATTGTCTTATTTTTGACATTCTTGGTACTTTGCATTATATTAAATAAAAAATACGTGTAAGAATTATTTATGTATTTTTATATAATATTATGTATATTTAGACAGTCTACTATCCACGGGAACGAATATTACATATGTAACAAGTTCCCGTGTATGTTTTAGCCTATTTACGCGGTACCTGAGACGCCTGTCACTCTGTCAGCCCGTAGTCCCGCGGCTGCGTACTTGTCAGAGGCCCGGGGCTGCGTACACAACCTCGACGGGTTGACACGGCTGTATCTCAGCTGCGCGCGGGTGCTTTGACTGCTGCGGCTGCGTGCGGGAATTGTGACAAAACACATTTCCGCCCATAACTCCTAAAATATACACAACACCTCAATTCTGACTGAATTTTAGGTGTGAAACCTATACGTGACAATGTGTTTGAAATATTTAATTGGCCAAAAAGCTCAATACTGGAGCCGTAGTATTTTGGTTCTTTTTTCCTTAATTATTTAAAAATAAAAGGAGTTGGACTTCAAGGGTGGGGGCGGCAAGTGACCCTACCCAATTTTGGGTGGAGAATCTATTTCTGTAATAATATTTATGGTTTCCTACTCCTTCTTAGTTTAATCATATTATTATTACTTTTATGTAATTTTTGTTACTTTTGCAGCTTGCTTTGCAATAGTAGCAAGCTGACAACTTTCTCATAGTGGACAGGCACTAATTTGGATCAACAAAAAAAACCAAAAAAGAAAAAAATGATGGATTGTGGAGTGGAAATGATGAATCAGCAAAGTTTCTGATATTGATGTGGGGGGCTGAAAGGGGGTTGGTCAGTTTAAGCAAGATGAACTGAAAACAGAACTACACAAAGCTGTCTCTTTGGCAGGAAGTAGACAGACAACCTGGGACAGCAACATCAGGAAAATTTAGAATTTTCATTTTTTTGTTTCCCTCCTTGCTCTCTACAATTCCCAGTAAACCTGTATGCTGGAAAAAATACAGGACTGGGCAATAGGTTTACATAAAAATTCATTATGTGCAGTGGGTAAACAAAAGTCAAGGAACTGTTTGTCAATGAAACCACACCCAGTTATTTGAAAAAATCTAAATGAGCCCTGGGGTGTCTTGATTATGATTTTGACCAACCCATCATTGGGCTCCCACTCCAGTTGACCAATTGCCACATTTCCACAAACCAAGTTTTCCAATGTTGATGTCTGAAGACTCAATCTTTTGAAAAAAATAAGGTAAGTAATTTTTCAGAAATCCTGTTCTTCATATTTGATTCCAATTCATGTTTTTTTTTTGATATTTAGTCTTTGTTGGAAAATGGGTTGTTTCAGGAAATCAAGATGGTCCAACAATAGGAAGAGGGTATAATTTCAATGGTTGTATTCAATTTTAGAATGATGTTAACCACCTCTGCTCTGATTCAACCTCAAACTTCTATAACCTGATAAATCTCAAGGCACCTCAAAGGAGCTGAAAAAATATGAAAATCAAATAAATAAAAACCTCCAATGAATGTTTTTTATTTCTTTCCATGTCTTCCAACCTACCTCTCTCAATATTATCATCACCATCTTACCAAGGCGCTGAAAAATCAAAATCAATAAAAATTGGTTTGAATTGTTTTTATAAAATCCCAATATTAATGTTTCTTTCATGAGAATTAGTCCTTCCATTTTTCATTTAAAACCTCATCCAGAGGAAAAAATATTGATTGTACAGATTTTATTGATTTATATAACTGGAGTAAAAGTCATAATATTGATTTTACTCTTTATTTTCGAGTTCCAGTCAATTTGTTAAGATTATGACTTAAAAATATAAGTCATGAGAATTCATGTAATATTATTACATCATTATCTTACTTAGTTTGTCACGAAGATATTGATGTATAGAAATTCTCATAAAAGTATATTGAAGTATTTTAATAAATTCTTGAAGTTGTCATTGTCTTATTTTCGACATTGTTGGTACTTTGCATTATATTAAATAAAAAATACGTGTAAGAATTATTTATGTATTTTTATATAATATTATGTATATTTAGACAGTCTACTATCCACGGGAACGTTTATTACATATGTAACAAGTTCCCGTGTATGTTTTAGCCTATTTACGCGGTACCTGAGACGCCTGTCACTCTGTCAGCCTGTAGTCCCGCGGCTGCGTACTTGTCAGAGGCCCGGGGCTGCGTACACAACCTCGAAGGGTTGAAACGGCTGTATCTCAGCTGCGCGCGGTTGCTTTGACTGCCGCGGCTGCGTGCGGGAATTGTGACAAAACACATTTCCGCCTGTAACTCCTAAAATATACACAACACCTCAATTCTGACTGAATTTTAGGTGTGAAACCTATACGTGACAATGTGTTTGAAATATTTAATTGGCCAAAAAGCTCAATACTGGAGCCGTAGTATTTTGGTTCTTTTTTCCTTAATTATTTAAAAATATAAGGAGTTGGACTTCAAGGGTGGGGGCAGCAAGTGACCCTACCCAATTTTGGGTGGAGAATCCATTTCTGTAATAATATTTATGGTTTTCCTACTCCTTCTTAGGTTAGTTGTATTGTTATTATTTTTATGTTATTTTAGTACTTTTGCAGCTTGCTCTGCAATAGTAGCAAGCTGACATTTTTTTTCTCCGTCTCAATCTCTAATTCTTTTATTGCTGGATGAAGAGGTGGATCCCTGGCTCTTTCTTCAAACCTTTAAATTGCCCTGTTCAGTCTCAACTCTTGTCTTGCAACTCTTCTTCTCTGTCCTTAACATATTCAGTCAATCAAGGATCACTTGTTGGGCCTGTCATGGTGTTTTTGATCTGAGTCAATCTATCAGTTTTTTTCATCAAAGCTTGTAATGGGATCAGCTTAACACAAGTTGAACTTGTTTTTTTTGGTGTTTTTTCCTTAGGGCTGGTCAAAAGACTTGTAGTTTTTGGGAATCTTTAATTTAGGGATGGTCAAAAGACTTCTTTAATTTTTGGGCCTTTTTACTTTTGGGCTAGTCATGTTGAACTTACTTTAGGGCTTCTCAATTATTTAGTTGTATTTTTTTAGGTGTTTTTACTTTAGGGCTTGTCAAGCTACTTGTCTTTTTTTTAGTTTTTTTGTTTAGGGCTAGTCCAGTTACTTGTGTTTTTTTTAGTCTTTTTACTTTGGGGCTAGTAAATTGGATAGTACCATTTTTTTGTATTTTTTATTTATATATTTATATATTTATATATTTATTTTTTTTTTGACCAAAAAATGAAAATTGGTTGATTTCTGTTTTTTTGGAAGGTTTATTTAGTTTAAGGTTTATGTTAGTACCCTTTCATTCCTTTTTTTTCTGCTCACCGCGGTCCGGTGGTGATGTGTGGGATTCCACATCACTACATTTTAGCCGTGTACAATTCCACACGGCTTCAATGTAGTTGTGTGGAATCCCACATGCCAGTAGACCAGGCTGAGTTGGCCGCGCCACTTTTTGAGCTGTGGAGGTTTTACACAGCTTGAAATGGACCCTGTGGTGTGCCACACGGCCCCTTTCAAACGGTGTGCACGGCTCAATGAGACCTGAATTTAACATTTTGCTTTGAAAAATACATTCCTCTTGCTTTTTGCCAAAACTTTCAGACCATTTTTTGCAATTTTCAGTTAGCCTTGCTATCTTGCATTTACCCCTCACACTCAGTCCCCTCCATTTTCACTAAAAATTATGTAAAGATTGCCCAATAGTAGGTGGGGTGGTTTTGTGACATTGAATTAACTAAATCAACCCATGTATTGTAGTTGAACCCTATAGTACATTTATTTTAAAACTTCATTTACTTGCTTAAATGGTAACACTTCTCTCACCCCTTACAATGATTATAGAAATAGGGAAGGTAGATTGAGCACTTCAGAGGCCCAAAAACCCTTAGATCCTGTTCCTTCTTCCAAATCTCCCTTGGTGGAAACCCTAAACAATACTTTTTCATCTTTGAGTCAATCCAAAGCTCCGGTGGATCCTCTTGGGCAAAAAAAAAATTTCAAAAAGTCTTCCAATGAAACCTTGACTTGTGGTGTGGTGGAGTTTGTGGCAACAAATCTTGAAATGTTTTGCAGGCTGTGCGCCAGGCAATTTTTGCAGGCTTGATCAGAATTTGGGAGCAAGGTGGCTCAGCAGGAGCAGCTGCGGGATTATCATTAGCGGTGCGGTTGGCTCAGAATTGAGGGTGGAATCTTATATGGAAGGATTGGTGAGGTACTTGGGAGCATAATCAGGCACTGATTCACAGATTATGGAGATATGAAGACAGTGGGGGGGCTTCAAAGTAGGGCCCGGCGCAGGGGCTGTGCCATGAGATGGACAAACTGGATGAAGGTAATGGCAGGCATTAATTGGAGGATGTAACCATATTGGATAGGGTTGGGATAGATTTTATGTCTTGCAATTTCCTTCTTGTGGTTTTTGGGCCCTATTTGCACTTTTACTTAGGTTAGGGTTGATTTGGAGGACTTAAATACTTACTCTCAACTCCTGGTTGTAGGGAGCATCATAGGATCAGACCACCGGATTTGGAAGGAAGGAAGGAACTCATATCTCCCTTCTGTCTCTCTCCCCCTCTCTCATTGTTGGTCAAAAGCGGCCCTCTACTCCTTACAGATCCTAGGGAACATTCACTTCCATATCTGAGGACAACTCTAAGGTGTATTAACCTCTTGTTTCCACAGAAGTAGATCAGGGGTTGGCACAAGTTCTCTCAATCCTGAAACTACAAATCCTCCTCTCTACTTTGAGCCATGCTCTTAATCATAATGCCTTGAAACCTAGCACAAATGAACCTATTTTTTGCACTTCAGGCATGAAGGATCCCTATAAATTTACAGGAAAACATGCCAATAAGCTGAGATTTTACCTGCAGTCCTGTAAAAATAATCTTTCCAACAACCCCAATCAATTCACCCCCTACAGACACAAGGACATGTATGTGTCTTCATTCTTAGGAGGTAGCTGGCCATGGTTTGAAACTTATCTCAACTGTTATCCAATAAGAGTTACACTTTTACTCTCAAAAGTTGGGACAAGTTCAAGAAACAAATTTTCACCCTGTTTGGCAACCCAAACAAAGTGAAAAACACCAAATACAAACTTAATGGCCTATTAATGAAGGAGGATAGTAGGGTTTCAGTTTATATTTCTCATTTCCCAAATCTGCAGTCTTGCATCTGATGGAGCAAGGCAGATATTTTATTTAATTTTCCAAAGGGTTTCCCAGCACGCCTAATTGAACTGTTTGCAGTTGGGGGACAAAAGAAATTCACCCTGCAGTAGTTGATAGACTGGGTGATCAATTTTGATAATTGCTATCATGAAAAGAACCACCCTCAACAAAAATACTGTGGATTGTTACGCTTGGCTCTAAATTTTGAAAAATATTTGAAGCAAGACTCATTTAATCCAAAAAATTCCAAACCAAAACCAAATTCAAACTCCAACCCACAGTGGAAAGCTGTCACAAAATCCAAAGTTTCTTGAAAATTAACTGGTATTCTTCAAAACAAGGAACAAAAAAGGAGTGAAAGAGATGGTTTATTTATGTATTTTTGAGGAAAAAATGATGTTAGTACTTATGCATAGTGGCTAAGCAGTCAAAAAATTACCTTGCAGTTTTTTTTATACTTGCAAGGAAAACTCCACACTATCTGAAATTCAGTGAGTTAATTTTTTCACTTGCAAGTCACTTAATTCTCCAAGTTTCAGATTATTCCTCTTTCATTCTGACAAAAACCCTTATTGTGTTATACTCAATTTTGCCCCTCATTTTTCTTTAGATTTTCATCTTTTGGCACTTCCAAAAATTATGCGCGTTCCGAGATAGATAATTTTCCCCCATATCTATTAAGTAGTGCAAAAAATCCTTGTAATTGGGTTACCCATAAGGGAAAATGAAAATTTGAAATCTCCAATTTACCCAGAATTTAATGAGAATGATATGCCTTGGATATCCCCAGAATGGAAAACACCACTATAGGCCACAACTTCCATATTCTATTGGAATCTGGATCTGAATTGGCAAGAAGGATCAATTTAAATTTGACCCTTGAAACCCCAGGAAACTAAACCTTCTTTCAAACAGGAATTGAACAGCCTACCTGAGACTGTCATTGAGTTGGATTAAAACCTTTGGACAGGATATTTGCAATATCACAACCTTCATTCCCAAGTTCCCTCTTCAGATTTAGGAGTTATTGCTTATTTTTCTGACTTACTTCTTATTTTTTTAAAAGAAAAACAGGCACCTGATAAAATTTTTATTTTGAGCTCCCTAATCCTCTTGCATTTTGCAATCACTTCAAATTCAGTTCTTGAATATGATAAAATTGAGAAGTTTTAAATCATTCAAGAGTCTTTACCTGTGGTTTACCCCAACTTTTCTGACATCTTTTCAGCTGTAAAGGATCATAAAATGCCTCCTGCTTGGTCTCATTATGAGAGGATCAAACTCACTGGCCCACCCCTGGCCCCCGGACCAGTTTACTCCCTCTTGAAGCAGGAATAAAATTGTCTTCAAGAATTCATTGCAGAAAATTTATCAAAAAGATTTCTTTGACCAAGAAAATCAAACACTGGATTTCCCGTCCAATTTTTACCAAACAAACATGGTGTGATTTTTCTTTGTGTTGACTACAGGAAACCAAACCAGGTAACCTGAAAGAATGCCTATCCAGTACCACCTATGTTACCTCCTCACTCTCTCCCTTTGAGCTGCTTATTTTTTGAGGTTAGAACTTCAAGCTGCCTATAAAATGCTTTGCATTGCAAAATTACATGCAGATTATTTGATTTCAATGATAAATCAGTTTGGCACTTATCAGTAAACCTTTATGCTTTTGGTCCTCTGAAATGATCCTTCCACATTTAAACATTTTATCAATGACATTTTTTCCAACCTTGTAGAGAAATAACTTGTGGTGTATCTTGATGATATGCTTGTTTACTCAAAAACTTGTGAGGATCATATCACATATGTGTGACAGGTGCTGCAGAAAATTTGAAAGAATATCTTGTTTGCAGAAGCCTCTAACTGTAAATTTCATACTTATTCTCTTCAGTTTATAGGTGTTATAGTTTTGCAACAAGGACTATCAATATGCCCAGCCAAGAGCCAACACATATTGGACTGGCCCGCATCTTCTTCATTCAAATTGCTTCAATTTTTCCTTTGATGAAGTAATTATTCAGGAGTTTTAGTGAGAGTTGAACAAGAAGACCATTGATCCTTCTAATCTTCTTGAACAATACACTAATGTTTTTTTCACTGAAAAAGCTGATTAGGAGTTTGATTCTCTGAAAAAAAATTTGATAACTTCTCTGATAGTTGTTTAATTCAATAACCTATCTTTCACTATTGTGGAAACAGACATGAGAAACTATGCAAGTGCAGGAGTAATCTGGAAGTTCTCTTCTTCTTTGTCCCTTTTTCATTCCAAAGCCTTTGAGACTTGCAAAATGCTCAATGCAGAAACAAACTTAACTAAGAGATTCATTAAAAGGAACTTTTTTCAATTGTTTATTTCTTGAAGAAATGGAGTCCCTAAATTTTGAGTATTATGGAACCATTTGAGTTCTTAACCAATCACAAGAGTCTTATGGAACCTTTTGAGTCCTTAACTGATTAAAATCCTGTTAAATATTTTATGAGCTAAAAATTACTTACATGAACACAAGCACGTTGTGCCAAATACCTATCTGTGGTTAAATTTAAGATCAATAACCTTCCTGGGAAACAAGAACTTGTCCCTGATTCTTTATCAATTTGGGAAAACATTTACACACACCTTTTCTGATAACAACCCCAAAGATGTTGGGACAATCTTCTCCAACAAGTCTCCCCAAATAAGTGCTTCATCACCTACCTATGAGAAAAAGCTTCCAAACTTTGACAAGCCCAGATTGTTGAAACCAATGTGAGACCGAATCACTCTTTATTGCAGTCACAGTAGTTAAGGTAGCTCTCATAGAATTAACATTATGTTTTACAACATGACAGCAAAACATAGGATGAGTGATGTAAGAAGATGAAGCAATAAATGAGAGGAAGATTGATCAATACCTTTAGACTCTGTGGTGACCAAATCTGAAATCCTTGTGCCAGTGTGGAAAGTTTTAGAATTTTTTATGATTTTTCAACTATCTTTCATCATCAATTAAATCAAAAAAAAAAAAATTCCGCAATGATGCCCTATTTAGTTTCCAGTTCCCAGCCTCCCCTTGTCCTAGTTTTCTAGGAGGATCTCTTGGTTTTTTAGACCCCTGTGCCCAGTGTTCAAGTCCCTCTTTCTCAACTCTTCATCCTCTGGTTCCTTTTGCCAAGTGCGCGGGAAAGACCCGCTTGGATTGGCTCAACCCTTTCTGGCACCGGCAATGTTGTCAACATTGACGGCAACGGAAATCAACTCTCATCATCTTTCTCTACCACTCTGGGCCTAAGTAACACCATGTCCCTCCTTCCTCTCCACTCAATCAATCACCCTAACGGGTGGCAAGTCCATAGCCTATCTTCAAAATGATGCATTCAACTTGAGAGAAAGCAATCTCAGGAGCAATTGGATGGTCAGCGTAGCTCTCATAACCTCAAGGCAGCCCAATTCAATGGATCCAGTCACTCTTCAGCCGCAGTCCTCTCCAGGCAGACTTCTCAGCTAAGCTCAATCCTCCCAAAACTCAATTTGTGGCTCCTCCCCCCCCTCATCCCATCCAATCACCGTGGCAACCGCTGTCGCTGTTGCTTGTCCTAAATGCCCCCAAACTGCTGTTGTGGATGAACAGACCCCCCATCATCCATCTGATCACTCCCACTGCCTGTTTCTACCTCAAAGTCTGACGGGCTGCAAATGGTTGCTTACGTCAATTGCAAGCTGTCATCCACCCATCTAGCAAATCAGCCATCATTGAAATGGTCACCTTGCTCCATTTCCTCATCCAATCCCACACTCCTTGCAAATCCTGCGCCTTAAGGGCCACGCAAGTCCTGTTTTGCGTGGCCATCCTCACACAACCTGTCATCCACGGTCCGGCTGTCACCCAGGCCCGTCAAGTACTTGTCTGCACAGCCTCCTCACCTGCTACTCTCCTGCCCATGCCCATCATTGGCACAGGCTGGTGTCTTTCCATTCCTGCTCACCCATGTTTTTTTCCTTATTTCAATTTTTTTATAGTTGTTGTTTGTTTCTTATTTTTCTGATCAGTTGCTTTGTCCTTGTTTCTCATGATGAAATTAAAAAAAGAAAAAACTTTCTTTTTCAATTTTTATTTTTTTCCTCTCTATCTGTGTCATCTCTTGTAAATAGTCTAAAGGTACCAATGGCCCATAAAAGGAGTGGCTCTCCCCTACCTTTTTCCAATCATCCATGGAAATGTGTGCATATGCCCCCCGGTTATTATCTGAAATCTGATCCATCCTTACCCTGGGTATATCTATGATTTCCCCTTCATCCATTGATCCTGATTCTTTGACCCTCTGTGGCCTGATCCTTCTCAACAACCAATAGCCCTTCTGGTTGAAGAGAATTCTGTCTGTTGGAATTCTTGAGTGTGTTACACCACTCTTTGATCCCTTTCTATGACCATACTGATCTTGATCCTTCCTTGATCATCTTTCTGGAGCCAATCACGTTCGATTGAAGAGGTTTTATGAAGCTTAAAACGTGGAGTGTTATACCTCCTTTAATTTTTTTTTCAAAGTTTCATTCTGCCAGCCTACTCTTGAGTTCCTTGAGAAGATTTTAGGTCATACCTGTTTAAATCAGTTACTGCTTGCTTTTAGAGCTTCTCAAAACATTGTTCTTTGTCTTGTACAACCACCCTCAGTTATCTGGTACCCTTCAAGCGCTTGATTGCAGAGAGTTGGGTGGGTTCATTGAGAACCCTGGAGGTTGGTTGGTGTTTGAGTTGATCATCCCCAATCTTCTGCTGAAGACCAGAGTTATTAGCTTTTGGGCATTTTGGTGGTCTTTTATAGAGGAAAGTTGAAATTGGCTGTGCTTTGCGCGCTCAGCAGTAGCGGTGGGCTCAGCAGGGGTAGCACAATCAGCAATGGGTGCTGCTTTGCCGCAGAAAGTTGCACGGCGGTCTCAGCATCAGTCAAATCAGGCTCAGAATCTGGAGACGCAGGATGGATTGGATTGTATTGGATGGATCACATGCGGATGGCATGTCACAAGACACAGATTGGATGGCGCGGATATATCTTGGATATCTGGAATGGCGCATTGGGCAGATGCGGACATGCGCAGGGGGCTCCAAGTTGGGTGCGGCGCAAGGGCCGCGTCATGATGAGGACAAATTGGGTGGAATTAATGGCAGGCGGGCAATACAGATGGATATGGGGTATGGGATGTGGATTATGGGATGGGAAGGATAGGGTTGGGGCTAGGTTTCTGTTCTTAGGGGTTTTATTTCTTTATTTTTGCTTGTTTCTGGTTGTAATTAGGTTAGGGTTGAGGGGGAGGTTACTTAAGCCGCACCCTCAACCCTGTTGAAAAATTGGATCAGGGAGGATCACATCAGATCATCATAGGTTTTGGAAGGATCTTTCACTCTTAATTCTCTATCTCCCAATAAAAGGGGGAAATGTTGCACTCAGGGTTTACAGACGCAAGGGATCAATAATTTCCAAACTTGGGAATGATTAAAGGAGAAGACTTCTTCTGAATTCCACATCTGGGGGTCTGGCCCGGAAGTAATATTTTCTCCTTTTCTCTTGAAGTTAACAATCACAATGTCCCAGTACCACCCATTGACTGTTGCAGGGTCATCTAACGTTACCCCCACTCCTCTTTCTCCTCCCCCCCTTCTGGCTTCTTGGAAGCAACCCTCATCAGGGGCGGGATAGGGTGTCCCTTGTTTGAAATATGGCCCCAATCACAAGCCCGTTTGCATCAGGCCGCGGGACTATCCTCACATCTGGTTCAACACTGAGGAGGTTGAGAAATTCCTTGGTGATACAAAGGAATTGACAACGCAAAAGGTGTGATGGCTTTGGATAAGGCATTGCTTGTTGTCCTTGTCATCACATACAAAGAGAAGCTTTGGGATGTGGAGGAGATGTAAGGGTATGAGGAACTTGATTTTCCAAAACTGAAGGCGGAGATCTTGGCGCAAACCTTGGTTTTGGGAGAGCAACTTTGAGCAAACCGCAGCAGAAGCAAGCGCAAATGGCGGAGTCCGGAAGTGGGCGCAATTGGGGGATTATGTACCCTTGTTTGATTGGATCTATTGTTACCTGGCAAAGAACAAGCTGATATCAGGGAAGACGGGCGCAATGAAGAGGGCTTTTTTGGGAGGAATCAGTCCTCCACTCCGCAAAAAGGTGCAGTGGCACTTGTCTAACAACAACTTGGCAAAGAGGTTTTTGGATGGGACTGTTGCGCTTCTTCTGGAAATCCTTGTCATTTGTTGCGCAGTGGAAAGCAAGATGGACTTAGAGGAACTGATGGAGGACAGGGCGAGGTTGTTCCTGACGGGGCCAAAGAAGTCTGCTTCCCTTACTCCTGTAGCACCAATGCAAGCTCCGGTTACGGGCCCCTCAAAAACGGAACACACTCTGGCAACACCACTGACAACAAGCCTGGAGGTTAGTGAGATGATGGAATTGACAAAGGATTTCTGGATCTTCTTGAGTTGAATGTTTTCAGGTTGGCGCAATCCGTCTCCTCACATTGTGGGACTGCTTCTGCCGTCAAATCTGCCTGAGTTGTGGTTATGAAATTACTGCGGGGACAAGGGAAATTGGTGGTTGGGGTGCAATAACATGAAGAAGGATCTCAAGGAGGGATTGGCTCAACCAGTGGGAATGGGCTTCCTGTTCCCAAAGGGCAAGCCAATCTCCTCCAAACCTGGGAATCCGAGTGTCATGGAGCAAGTGCACGCGCAAGGACAGGACCTGGTGGTAACTTCTCAAGCTTTTCTGGGGATTGTAACCAGTCCTGGGGTATGGCAACCAGTGTGCAGCAAAGCGGAAGTGAGGGTAATAGCAATGGAGGAGTTGGAAGTGGTGGAAAGGATGGATGTGGATTTCAAGGAACCGGTACCACCAGCAGCTCCTAAGCAAATTGCGCCTGTTCCAGGAACAGATGGAAGCCTGGTGAATCCAGCGGGGAAGAAGCAGGCGGTGGAAATTGTGCACAGGGTGATGGGCAATGAAACAAATATTCCCTTGAACTTGAAAGAGTTGGTGGCGGTGTTTCCGGTTGTAGTAGATGAGATGGTTCAAGCAATGAAGGATTGCGGACACAATAGGATCCCTCCAAAGGTGCAATGGGTCAACTTGGCTTGGGATGACGCGGAGCGCAAGCTAGTGGGCATGAAATTGGTTTCAACTACACTGTCTTACGTTTCAATAAAGATTGCTGGAAGTGAGGTGTGGGCGCTGGTGGATAGAGGTTCTATGGTGAACCTCCTTCCCTCTAGATTGGTTGATGAAATGGGATTGGTTTGGCGGAAATACGCAATGGGGCTTTGCGCGCTTCACGGCGGGCCATGTTGCATGGATGGGGTTTTGGAGGAGGAAGAGGTTGAGGTTGCAAGGGTCTGTAAACCACTTTCTTTTCTATCAGTTGATTTTTGGGAGGCTATTTTAGGATGGCCCTTCATGTTTGGGTTCTGAGCGCAAATGAAGTTTAATCCAGGGATGGGGACGGAAGCGTTGACAGTGGAATATTTGTTGGGTGGGAGATTAAAACCACAATCTGCAATAAGGGGCTGTGGAAGTGGATGCGGGATTTGGCAAGAGAGGAGGAGGACCCTGGCGCGGAGTTGGTTTTCAAAGGTGGGCCGCAGGTGGATTTTGAATAGTTGGCCAAGGTTACTGCGCCAAGCAGGCTCCGGTTTTGTGCAGGTGGTAGAATAGCAAGGAGCAGGTGGGAAGTAGGGAAGAAGCGCGGGATGCGCGGTTCCTGGAAGACTTATGGCCGGTTTGGATAGCAAGAGGGATGACCAGCAGATCATTCTTCCAAATACAAGCCGGCGCATGCGCTTCAGGTCTGGCGGAGGAAATGACTGCAGACCACTGGGGAAAGCAGCCAAGTTGGGGGGGGAACAATGGATGAATAGGGGATAAGATTGAATTTGGTGAGGGGGGGCTCTAGCCGGTTCAAATCTGGAATAACTAGACACCCCAGAATGTTTGTTTTCTTATTTTCTTCTTTCTGGATTGGCTTTTGAGATTATTACTGGCTAGGGACAGTTTCTTTTAGGTACAGACACGACGCAAAGCTGGGTCTTCAGAAGCAAGGACAAGCCCCACATTCCGGAAGAAAATTGATGGAAAATTTCTGATGGATGATTCAGGGAACTAGGAAAGTGTGTGTCATGGAATGGATGTGGGTCAAAGAGTGAAGGCGCGGGCTTGGCAACATGTTGGTGTTTTTTTTAAAAAAAAATCTTTTTAAGTTTTCTTGGTTATCTTTTAGATGGAAGGTGCAAATGGTTTGGGCGGATTCTTTTTCTTTCTCTCTCCCAAGGTTGTGCGCACGCAGCTGGTTTTCTTTGTACTCTCTCTGTTCTTTAGACGGGTATGGGGAACTGTGTGGCAGTTTTTCTGGGGTGGTCCAGGTACCTTGAGTGGATACTTCTCACTCTTGTGGGTTTCTCTCAAAAGTGTGGATCTTGCGCGCGGATGTTCTCACTCTCACCAGATACTCTCAGTGGTGCAGGTTTTTCTCACTCCCAGCGGATTCTTCTCACTCTTCTGGATTGCTCTCAAAGCGGGGATCTTGGGCGCAGCTCTTGATTCTCTCAAGGTTCTCACAAATCCCAAAGGCTGCTCAGGATGGCAAGGAAAAAGTTGTTATATTTGCATAGGCGCAGGGATGAAAACAAGATGGAAGGAAGAAAGGAAGAAAGGGGGGGCTATCTGCCTACGTTGGCCGAGTCCTCATCACTTCCACTGTGGCTAGGGATTTGAAAGCAGCCAGGAGCTTGCATTGCGCATTGGCACTGTGCGCATAGGGAACCGCTTGAAATTGCTGGAGTAGTTTGTTGGCCTTATTCACCATTGCATCAAACCTTGCCAAGGGAAGTGCCGGAACTATAGGAATTTCTGGGATCTTGGGAGTTGTGGCCAGAGGGGTTTCAGCGGCCGTGGCTTCTGGTGACAACATGATCACCATGGGAGATGGCGCGCGCGGGCTCCGGTGATGACCTGGGAACCGGTGATGGTGATGGAAGCAAAGGAGATGAAACTGGAGGAGGAGCTGGTTTTGGAGGAGTAGGGGGACGCGGTGGGGGCATTGGAGGAGCTGGCCTTTGTGGTGGCAGAGGATGCACTGCCAGACAGTTTGGGATCCTTGGGTCCATTGCTGGTAAATTCATTGGTACCCACGTAGCCCACTCATGGGTGGCATTCCAGAAGGCCGCAAAGTACGGAAAGTCCTGGCGCCTTGGAGGTCCAGCCTGGAAGAACAGTGAGCCCAAGTTGTGACTCTTGGGCAATGGAGGATTCTAGGCAGCGCTTTGCAAATGTTTGCAGGGTGATCCGGGCAGGGTCCCCTCGTTGGTTGAGATCTCCTTGTCACTCAAGATCACAAAGGAGTTGTGCCAGGTCTTCTTGCTCAGGAAACCTTAAGGGCGGTGGCGTGGCATTCCCTCCAATAGGGAGCAGCGGGGGCTTCCGGCTTGGCACGGGAAACAGGCGCGGAGGCCCAGAAGGATACAGCACACAAGGCTGTTCTGGCTGCAGTACCTGCAGGACATGGCTGGAAAAGAGTGGAGGATGAGGTGTTTTCCTTCTTTGGTGTGATGAAGGGGTGAGGAGGGGGAGGTGGTAAAACTGTGGTATAGTTGGGGGCAGGTGAGATAGTGGTGGATCTCTGGGGACAGAACTCAAATTGGGGGGGATGTGGTGGTCTTTTATAGACACAAGTTGGAATTGGCTGCGCACTGCGCGCTGTGGTGACCAAATCTGGAAACCTCAGGAAAACATGGAAAATTTAAATTTTTTACAATTTTTTTTCTTAACAGTTATCATCAATCAAAAAAAAAAAAAAAAAAAAAATTGGAATTTTCCTTGCTTTGGTATCACACCTCCAAATTTCTCAGCTCTCCAAAATTTCCCTGTCCCAGTGGTCTAGCAACAGGCCTCTAGTTTTCTTGTTACCTTTTTCTTGTGACCACCGCACCCTGCTGCTCTCCCTCCTCCTGCACTAACCAAGTCCAAACTTGATGAACCAGCCTAGTCTGACGGCCACCCACCACCACCAGTTCTAGTTAGCCTCAACCCAGACCATTCTTACTACCCTGATGGTTTCTGATCAAGGTGGGGAGATAATCCTTCTCCCTGATGCCAATGGCAAAAAAATAGAAGTTACTCTCAGTTCTTTGGATTCTGGTTGTTGGGAAAGAGATTTCCCTGGTCATCCTCCCAAATCATTTCTCAAGGGAAAGCAGAAGGACAACTCTCATTCCTCTCATTATAATTTTTTATTGGATTAGTTGATCCTTCTGACAGTTGTAGTTCCTCTCAGCGTCAAACTTCAACTTATGGATCAACTTCTATCCCAGAGGCATATCTTTCTCTTTCCTCATCATCTTTTCCTCATCCAAATAATATCAAAGATCAAAGACATGAAAAATCCAAAAAATCCAAAAATATTTCTCCTCTCTCTGGATCTGTTATCTCTTCTTTTCCTTCTTATTTTCAGCCTGATCAATCATCCTCTATTCCAGTTTCAAATCTCTGCATTGAGTCTAAACTAGACCCCAATCTTGATTCTATTCCTGGTGGTTTTGGTATGAAGGAGTATGGCCTTAGGTGGAGGCAATTTGGGGTAGAAGTAAGTCCTCCCAATTGTGCACCATCAGGGGCTTCTATTACTTTCATTTTCAAAACTCTACCCTGTGCCACACATGTGAGCAATGTGTTATCCTTTGGATCATCTCTTATGGAAAAGGCACCTTTCAAGGACAAGGCAGAACACCAAACTTGGAAGATGTTGAAACTTGGTCTCAGCTTTTGGGGTCAGTTCTCTCTGGTCAATGCTTGGAGGAAACAAGGATTCCTCATCTTTGCCACTAATTATAAACCAGTTGCAAAGAAGGTTCAACCAGTCAACCAACCAATGCCTCTCAAACTCAATCCTCCTCTCATGCGTTCTCCTCTATCCTGCAATCCTTACTGTGGTCTATCTCAATCTCTCACTGGTCCATTCATCCCCTCTGGTCTTTTCACTGAAGAACATCTTAAAGTGGTCAAATTTGGTCCTGATGGATGGCTTCTTCCTGATGAGTTGAATTTGATCAAAAATGTCTTAGCTCTTAGAGAAAAATGTATTTCTTTCTGTGAGGAAGAGAGAGGTCTCTTGAAAGAATCCTATGGTCTATCTTATTTCATTCCTGTAGTAGAACATGGTCCCTGGCTAAAGAAGAAGATCCCAATCCCTGCAGCTAAAGTTGACAAATTAATCAAGTTGGTCCTCAAATGAGTTCAAACCAGTCTATACAAACAATGAGCTTCTAGCTATTCCAGTACTGTTTTCTGTGTTCCAAAGATTAATGGAAAACTTAGAATAGTTCATGATCTCCAGCCTCTGAATAAGGTTACTATTAAAGACTCTGGTATTCCCCCTGCTACTGAAGAATTTGTCAAATCCTTCTCTGGGAGAGCTAGCTATGGTCTAGGTGACATTATGGGTGGCTATGAGGAACAATCCTTACATCCCACTTCTTGTCCCCTCACCACTTTTGATACTCCTCTTGGTTTCTTCCAGCTTACTTGATTGCCTCAAGGTGCCACCAGTTTGGTTGCAGTCTATCAGGCTTGGATGGTCTGGATCCTCCAGGATGAAATCCCTGATCATGCTGGGATCTTTATTGACGATGGCGGAATTAAAGGTCCAGTTTCTGATTATGACAATGAGCTCTTACCCTGGCATTTAGGAATCCGTTGATTTATCTGGGAATATGCAACCACTTTGGAAAGGATCCTGTTTTGAATCGAGGAGTCTGGTCTCATTGTCTCTGGATCCAAATTGGCTGCCTGTGTCCCTGCTTTGGAAATTTTTGGTCATGTGGTCTGCAAGGAAGGAAGAAGAATGGCTCCATCCAAAGTCAAAAAAATCCTCTCTTTGCCTACTCCCATCAATTCAACTGAAGTAAGAGGTTTCTTAGGTGTTGTGATCTTTATTCAAATCTTTATCCCCTCCCTATCCAAAATTTGCATCCCCTTGCATTGCTTAACCAGGAAGAATGCTGAATGGCTTTGGACCCAAGCTTGTGAACAATCATTTCAGATGCTCAAAAAAATTGTTGGAAAGTAAATTGTTTTGAAAAAGATCACTTATGGACCTGGAGCTGGCAAGATCAATCTGGCTGTGGACTCAAGTTATCAATCTGTTGGGGCTATCCTTACTCAGGAAGATGAAAATGGTTTGGATAGTCCTGCTCTGTATGAATCTCTTCTTTTTTCAGATGTGGAATCCAGATACTCCCAGCCAAAACTGGAACTTTGCGGTGTGGCCCAGATGTTGAAGAAGCTTCAAACTGTTCTCTGTGGTCAACACTTTGAGTTACAAGTTGATGCACAATACATCATTAAAATGATCAATGCCCCCAGTCTTCCAAATGCTCCAAAGACTTGTTGGGTGGCTTTCATCCAGTTGTTCTCTTTTGATATTGTTCATAGGCCTGGGAAATCCTTCACCATGCCTGACAGTTTATCTAGAAGCCCCCTTGGAGATGAAGAATTGGATGTTGGAGTAGATTTCCATGAGGAGGAGCCTTTAATTCCTCCTGTCTTCACCTGTTCCTCCCAAGATTATTCTGCCTTCCAAAAAGGGTTCTGGCTTAAATTAGAGCAGTACCTTACCACTCTCCAAAGGCCCCCTGATATCTCTGCTAAAGATTTTGGATCACTAAAAAGGAAGTCCTCCAGTTTCTTTGTCCAAGGTACTAGGCTTATGAAAAGAGGAAACCCTTGTGCTCTCATCATTATCACTATCCCAGCTAAGCAAGATTTGGTCCTCAAAAGTCTCCATGAAGGCCTTGGTCATCGTGGAGAAACCAAAAACTATAGGCAAATAGACAAAAAATTCTCAGGCCATCCTTGAAGAAATCAGTCTCCCAATGGTGCCAGAGATGTGAGGTATGTCAGAAACATGATCTTCGGCGCCTGGCTGAAATTTGTTATCCCACTGGAGAGTCCACTGTCTTTGGAAGGATTGCTATGGATGGGCTCATTTTAAGGCTGGTGGAGCTAAGTACCTCATTGTGGCTAGAGATTATTTTTCTGGATGGGTTGAAGCAAAATTTCTTAAGAACCTCAGTTTGGAATCAGTAGCAGCCTTCCTCTATGAGACTTGGACAATGCGTTATGGATTGGCTTGATCTTATCCAACTGATGGTGGCTCTGAGTTTGGTGGCAAACTGGAAAAAATGATCCAATTGCTTCCTGGACAACATAGGGTGACCATCCCTTATTATCCTGAAGGTCACGGCATGGTGGAAAGAGGCCATGCTCCTTTGAAGGCTGCTCTTGTCAAGGTGGCTGGTGAAAGTGGGAAAAATTGTTGCAAATTTCTTCCTCTGGTCCTCTTCTCTGATCAAATTTTAACCAAACAAACCACTGGCTACTCACCCTAAAAAATCATCTTTGGTAAAAGGGCTTTCCTTTCTCTTGATCTGGAAATTTAATCTTTCTTAGGTATTTCTTGGGAAAAGGTTTTTTCCACCGCTGATCTATTAGTTTCCATATCCAAGCAACTGGAGCAAAGTCAAAATTTTTGTGACAGAGCTTATCAGAAATTGATGGATTCAAGGGAAAAATAAGTCAAGTATTGGGAGGATAAGCACTACAATTGAATCAGGGATCCCTTGAACCCTGGTAATCTAGTCTTAGCTTATAATCAATCTTTGCAAACCCAGTGGGGAAAGCTTTTCTCTAACTTCTGGAATGGTCCTTATCAAGTGGTCCATCAAGTCAGAGGTGGATCATATGTATTGGAAGAACTGGATGGTACTCTGATGGCCAGAAGGTTCTCTGCTGATCAGGTCAAGAAATTTCATTGCCGTGGAGGCAACTCAGACCAGAAGTAAGTCCTCCCAATTGTGCACCACCAGGGTCATCTGCGGCGTTTTTTGTGAAACTCTACTGTAACGTGAGCATCTGGGAAACCTTATTCATTTTGTCAGAGAAACCTCTAGGATTTTCTTTGGATGGATCAAGATCTTTTTTTCAATCACCCTCAAGATCAAATGGGTGTTTTTCTGTTTCAATCCCATTTCTTTCTTTCTTTATATGTCATCAAACTCAGGTGCAGACTAGGGAAAGTCTGTAAGTTGGGGATAGATGTGGTGACTAAATCTGGAAACCTCAGGAAAACATGGAAAATTTAAATTTTTTATGATTTTTTTTTCTTAACAGCTATCATCAATCAAAAAAAAGAAATTGGAATTTTCCTTGCTTTGGTATCACACCTCCAAATTTCTCAGCTCTCCAAAATTTCCCTGTCCCAGTGGTCTAGCAACAGGCCTCTATTTGTCTTGTCACCTTTGTCTTGTGACAACCGCTCCCTGCTTCTCTCCCTCCTCCTGCACTAACCAAGTCCAAAATTGATGAACCAGCCCAGTCTGACAGCCACCCACCACCACCAGTTCTAGTTAGCCTCAACCCAGACCATTCTTTGCTCTGATAATCAATTGACCAATGACGTAGAGGAGAGGATAAGGATGAATTGAGAACAACAAAGTCAAAAGTATAACGACACAATTCAACAAGATCCATCATCCCCCACCTCTTCACTCACTTCCAACATCATCAAATCATACCATACACAGACACCTGCCAAGATGCCTAATTCTCAATCCGTTGCTCATTACTCAAACACCAAGCCAAGGATCTCATCTCCACTCACCTGCAAGTTGATGTTTGATTCAAGTCACCATCACCATCAGTTGGAACTCAAACCCATCCCAACTACTAGTCCCACAAACTTGTCATTGTCAACTACTCCAATCATAACAAACATCAACCCGTATTCCCTGCTTTCCCTCTTCCTCCTCAATGGTCTAGTGTGCATTCAGTTCATCACCTATCTATCCCTCAGCCTCAACCCAGAGCATCTCAACTACCTCTTTCGACTCATATTCAATTCCGCCCAAATGTTTTTGGCATTTGACCAAGATAAGTCTACTCAGCATTGGGAGCACACTTTTCAATTAATCAAGAACATTCCCACCAATCTGATCATCCTCTCACAATTGCCTTCATCAAGTTGCTCATCTGGCGTCCCAATTTTCCAAAGACAATTGTCTGGCTTTGATCCATATTGAACCAACTCCCCCATCCCCTTGCTCTGATTGCATTGATTGAGCAAGGATGATCAACCACTCAATCCCCCTTCAACCAACCAATCAAAAAAAACAGATTGGTTGATCCTAACCAATTGCAACCCTTGACCAACTCCAAATGCTGGCTGGTGTCAGTTGATTCTTGTTTTGTGTTCAAGTTCTCTTCCATGTCAATTCATATTTGTTGGTTTTTGAAATTTTTGTTTGATCATCTCAAAAAAAAAAGAAAAAAGAAAAAAAAAAAAACTTTTTTCCGCTCAATTTGTAGTCTCACTTGCAACTAGTATACAGGGCCTCCTGCCCATAAAAGGAGGGGCTCTCCCCTGCCTTTCTGATATCATCCATGGGATTGATATCATATCCATTTCATCTCATCACATCATTTTTTGAATCTATCATTTCTGATCATCAGAAATTCATTCATCATCTGTCATCTGGCACAAGTTTTGATCCTCATCTTTAAAACTGGGTATATCTTTTGATTGCCCCCTGATCCTTGATCCTTATCACCAACCAATAGCCTTGCTGGTTCAAGAAGAATTCAACTGATAGAATTATTGAGTGTGTTAAACCACTCTTTGATCCCTTCATCCAACCATACTGGTCCTGATCATTTGTTGATTATCTGTTCCAGAGCCACTAATGTTTGACAGAAGAGGTTTTATTAAGCTTAAAACCTGGAGTTTTATACCTTCCTTTATTCCCTCAAAGTTGCTTCTTTGCCACGCTACTCTTGATTCCCTTCAGTAGTGTTGAGGCTATTCTTTCCAAATCAGTTATTGTCTGCTTCTAGAGCTTCATCAAACAATTTTCTTTGTCTTGTGCAGCCACCCACAGTTATCTGGTACCCTTCAAGTGCTTGATTGGAGAGAGTTGGGCAGGTTCATTGAGAACCTGGAAGTGGGTTGGATTTGAGTTGATCAAGCCCTATCTTCTGCTGAAAACCAGAGCTATTAGCTTGTGGGTGTTGTTACTTGCAACTGCCTTGTTCTGTCAAAATCTGAAAAAACCTTGACTTCTTTTGTTCAAAAGTTTATCCAAACACCATCTTTCCTCAGATAGTGTTGTTTCCTTGCTACCAACAACTGCTATCATCTTTATCCTCCACTCTTTGGTTCCTCATTTACCAGGTTCTGGACCTTGATCTTGGTTACATTGAAACATTTTTGTAACACTCAGGAGGGCAGCCTAAACAGCACCTTTCCCCCCCACAGAACTGCCACGGCCTAGCACTGTTTGGAGTCTTACAGTGCTCAGCAGTAGCGGCTGGCTCAGAAGGGGTAGCGCGCTGAGTAATGGCTGTGGCTTTCAGTTGCTCTGCGGGCTCAGCAGCAGTCAAATTGGGCTCAGCATCTGGAGAGAAGGGATGGATTGGATTGGATTGAATGGATCACATGCAGCTTGCGCATTGCAAGACGCGGATTGGATTGCGCGGGAACTGTTGGAAAAAAGAAATAAATTCAAAATTTGGCACCTTAAATTGGAAGAGAAAATGCTTGACTGCCTTTAACTGTGACAGATTCCTACCAGGTGTTACACCACCATCAACATGGGTAACCAGCCAAAGGAAGAGGCTTAGAGCATGTGACCCATGCCTAGAACAATACAGTATTAATTTCAAGCTGACATGCCTGATGGATGGTGAGGTTTCATTTGTAGTAAAGACAAGTATTAAAAATACAGATGATTTCTCCAACTTGATTAATATATTTTAAGATATAGTAGAAGACACATATTTAAGAAGAAGGAGGTCATATCCTCCTGAGGAAGTATCCATGGAAAGGTCCAAAAAAACAAAATTCCATTGAAACCAAGCCTACAGAACACTGATCTTTCTTGTTATGTTTGTGGCAAGTCAGGACATACTTCCAGAACTTGTTCTCTGAATGCTAGCAAAGTAAACAACATAGGAGCAGAGAAAGGTGGAAAAGTTGAAATTAGCTATGACTCTTATGACAACCATTGTGATGATGAAGATGGTAACCTGGGTATAGGCTGCATCAATTCTGTTGATGCATCTAATGAGTTGGTACAGATGTAATTCTGTGGTAAATCTTGTTAGGTGCTTCTGGATTCTGGCGCTTGTAAGTCTGTAGTGGGAAAAATTTACTTAGAACAGTTCTTTCCACAGTGGGGAAGGCACTTGATAGAGTCACCCAAGATGATCCTGAAAAGCTGTTCTGGTACTCTTGTACCCTTGGAAATGGTCAGGATTAGATTATTCCTGAAAGATTTGGCTTTTGTAATTGATACTACAGTAATTGAAAATATTGAAATTGAAAATTTTAAAATTGGGAGTGACTAAATGAAGAAGTATTTTTTCAGTTTGATTCATGAGAAAAATTCTGCATACTTTACAATTGGAAACATTGCAAAATTTTATTTCAGTAAGTATGATAACAATTTTCTGAGTAATGTTTTTGAGGAGAATTTTGTGAATGAGCTCATAAAAGATTCAAAGATCAGTGCTTCATTGACAGAAGAGGAGAATAATGATCTAGTTTCCCTTCTGTTCAAACAAAAAAAATCTTTTGAAACATTGAATCAGCCTTTTTTTTCAATCATAGGATACAATTTCAAGATCAATTTTACCATAAATAGTCCATATCCCCCAGCTTTGAGAAAACATCCTTTCCCTGCTAGCCCTAGGAGCAAAGAGGCACTGAAAGAAAATATAGATACATTTCTGAAATTGAATATAATAAGGAAATTTGGTGCTAATGAAGATGTGGACATCGCCAGACCTGCTATTATAGCCTGGAAAAATGGAAAATAATGTATGGTTGGAGATTTCAGGGCACTCAATTCCTATACAACCCCTGATATATATACAAGGCCAAAGATTGTTGAGTCATTGCGTAAATTGCACCAAGCTAAGTACATTTCTTGTATGGATGTTCTGAAAGGTTTTCATAAGAATGTTGTAAACACAGATATCTGGAAGTTACTAAGGATAGTATTTCACCTGGGAGTGTTTGAGTATTTGAGGATGCCTCTTTTTATTAAAAATGCCACATCCCACTTTCAAAGGATGATTGAGTTGGAGTTTCTTGAAGAATTGATGCAGAACTGGTTGATAATCTACATAGATGAAATAATTATATGGTCAGAAACATGGTACAAACATAAAGAAAGGATTGCAGTAATCCTTAACAAAATAATAAAGATGAATAAGAAGATATCCCTGACTAAATGTTTTTTTGGATTAAATGAATTAAAAGCTTTAGTTTATATTGTGAGTGGTTTGTCCCTTGGTATAGATCAGACCAGGGTAGCTGCTGTATTACTGAAGCCAATACCTTGTAATACTAAGTAAATGCAAATTTTTTTATGTTTTGCAGGGTACTATAGACTCCACATTAGTGATTTTGGAGTGATAGCTTCAAGTTTGTATAAGATATTTAGTCCTATTTTGTCATTTGAAACAAAAAAAGATAGGCTACAAGCCTATGAATTACTTAGAAAAAGTTTGACAACTGCACCACTACTCTTCCATCCAGATCCTAATAGACCATTTAAGCTATATGAAGACTCATTTATGGAAGGTCTTGGGGCCTCATGGTGTTAAAATACGGATGCACTCATGTTATGTGCATTTAAGTGTGTAATCCAAATGGGATGCAAGAATGGGCCTCTAAGGCCCATTATACACGATGTGGGCCACGTGGGCCTATGAGGATGTTATTGGTTTTGGACATTTATGTGCCAAAAAAAGTTTTCCAGGTGTTTTTTGAAATGGGCCTTAATGGGACCGCCAGGGTGGATGGGCCACCTTAGCCAGATGAGTTTATTTGGTCATAAATGGGCCCAAGGTGTTATAATTATGGCCAGCAATTAGCTTAGGCAAATGAGCAGTATTTAAAGCAAAAGAAATGCTGGACACTGTGTGTCAATAATGGCTAATGGGGCTCTCACAATGGGGCAATATGTTGGATGAATTCGATTGGATGATCAATGAATGATGGAAAACAGCAGGGAGAAGAGCTCCTTAAGTACAAAAGATTGGCCTATTGTGAACCCATGATACAACAAGCCAAAAGGCAAATTTTCCGCCCCAAAAGAGCTCTACAGGCTCTACAAGCCTTGTTACTTGGTTTGGACTACATCAGCCCACATGGCATCAGTCCCTGAACCCTTACGACCTGCCTATTCCGGTCCATTCTGGTGTTTCCACCGTTACGGGGCTGAACCAGCCCCTTTGCTGTTCAATCCCCTGGGCCGGTTGTCTGTTACAACCGGTCCTGATGACCTCATTGTCATACTTACGGGCTGGTTGCCTCATGCATCCAGCCCCTGGCCCCTCAAATGGGCCAGGTGGGACCCAGGACTCACCTGGGTCCGGTTTCAACCTCACTAGGGGGGGGTGTAACCGGCGGACATGCCGCCCCCCCCCCTTCTTCTCTCAAATCCCTGGTGGGGGCGGTCAAATCCCCTCACCAGGGGCCCTGGGGGTCGATACCCCCAGGGCGTCGTCATTAGGAAAAGGACTGGGCTGGGGGTGATCAGGTCCCCTCAGCCCAACGCTCCTCCCCCTCGGTAAAGGGGGGGGGGAGAGCGCCCCTCGCTCCCTCTGCATCGCTTCGCTAGGTGGGAGGGTGATCAAATCCTTCCCACCTGCCGTTCGCTACTACCGCGGCCGGCGCCGCCACCTCCCTGGGCAAGGGGGTGGTCAGGTCCCCCCTGCCCTGACCGACCGCAATGTCGCGGCCGGTCGCTGGCTGGTTCAACCCAGCCAGCCCGCCCCCATCCCCCTCGCAACGGCGAGCGAGGGGAGGGGGAGCGAGCCGGGGCCGCGAGCCCCGGCTCCGCGGCGCTGGTCGCCGGGCGCGACCAGCCGGGCCCGCTCGGCATCGCACCGCGCGGGATCCCTCGGCCGCGCAACAGCCCCGCGCGGGCCGTCGGGCCCCGCGTGGGCCGTGCCGAGGAACACAGGCGGCCCCGAACGGGCCGCGGCGCGGGCAGCGGCCCCGGGTGGGCCGCGACACTGGCGGCGGCCCCAATGGGCCGCCCCAAGCCCGAAAACTGAGAAAAACATACTTTGGCGGGCCAGTCCGTCTGGCCAAGTATGTCCAAAATAAACCTTGGGCCCAATTATGCCCATACAAGCCCATCTGGCTGTATCTGCCCATATACCCCACCGGGCCCGTTAGGGCCCGTGTACCAATAGGCCTATTTCACGCATTTTGAGGCCAGTTTCCCCAAATCCGTGACATCCACATGGGCCCGTATGGTCCGTGTGTGTGTCCAATGGGCCTTAGAGGCCCATTTGTGCATCCCATTTGGATTACACTTATACGTAGCACCCGCGTAAGTGCGTACGTATTTTAACACAAGGTTCATTTTGGACATACTTTGCCAGATGGGCTGGCCTTCCAAAGTATGTATTTTATGGTCTTTGGGCCTCAACGGCCCATTGGGGCCGCCGCCCATGTTGCGGCCCGCTTGGGGCTGCTTGTTTCTCTCTGGGGCCCATTGAGGGTACCAACGGCCCCTGCAGGGCTTTTGTATGGGGCAGGAAGCTCTATTTGGGGTCCCCCCACCCGCTTGTGTGCTGGGCTGCGGCCCCTGTTTTTTTGCTTGGTCAGTTGCGGCTGCCGGGGTAAGCCACGGCCGCGGGCCTCCCTCCCTCCCCTTGCTTGGTTGCAAGGGGGAGGGGATGCTGGCTGGTCCTCAACCAGCCAGGCTGGCTGCAACAGGGCAACCCGCAAGGTGGGAGGGGACTTGATCACTCCCCCACCTCATGTGTGGACTGATTATTCTGGCCACAATGGGGTAACCGGCAAGGTGGGGTGGGATTTGACCACCCCCCCACCTCTTGTGTAGCAACAACAAGGGTGCAGGGGCCATCTTTCCTCCCGTTACAAAGGGGGAGGTGACCTGGGTCTGAGTGGGCTTGACCACCGTCCAGCCCACTAATTGTTTGTGTTGCTCTGGGGGTATCAACCTCCAGGGATCCCTGGGGGGGGATTTGACTGCTCCCTCCAGGGATCAAGAGAGAGAGAAGCGGGGGGGACACACATGTCTGCTGGTTACAACCCCCCCCTGTAAGTTTGACCAGACCCAGAGTGTTTCTGGGTCCACCCTGGCCAATCTGAGGGCCAGGGGCTGGTGTCATGAGGCAACCATCCATGTAAGTTGGTAATAAGGACCATTGAGGTCACAGGGGTGAAAAAGGCTTGTTTTAAGGGAAAACCAGCCAGGGTCTGAACAGCAACAAGGTCTGATTCAGCCCAGTAACGGTGGCAACACCAACGTCAACCAGTACAGGGTGGTCATAAGGGTTCAGGGACTAAAGCCAAGTGGGCTGTGTCAGCTCTCTGATGCCATGAAACTTGCAGTCCTTTAGCTACAGAGAGTGATAAGAATGCTGGAATGATAATAATAATTATTTTTCCAATAATAAACACTTAGAAGCTTGAATAAATGATATAATAAGAGCAGTTGCAAGGTTTGATTGGTTTGGTAATTAATTGTTTTCAATATAATATAAAAGCGGGGCCACAGTATTATACTACTGGAGATCTTTACAGACTCGCAAACTCTCTTCAAGGGGCCTCCTTAGGCAGTTTAAGAACCTTGGAATAAATATGGGTGCCTTAGAAAGGACTTATTCCACTAATGGCCGGGCTTGACAGCACAAATGGCCAAGACAGGAAGGGTAACACTCACTCTGAGCACTTTACCACGAGAATCCTGGAATAATTGGAAGGGTTTCAGAGAATATGGGGCAGATTGCTTGACTAAACTTCAAGGTTTGATTGATTAATAAGGGTAAATAATACTAATACAGACTAAGTCATAAATCACTTGCTTATCTTCATATAAGCACTTGAGCAACAATTACATGGTGTCTGATTGATAATAATTAATTCCTGGTAACTGATTCTGGAATAATGGATCAAAAGAGGTCTGGATAATTACCTTTTTGGGTGATTTTGAGCTTCTCAGGGCATGTAGAGAGGGTTCTGCTCGTGGGCTGAGGCTGGCAAGCCAGTCAGGGCAAGATTGGCACGTCCACTTGGTTCTTTCAATCAGCTGTCCTTAGATCTGCTGGATTTCTGTACTATTTTAGCCACAGGATCTGTTAATCTGTTATGGCGTAAATTTGATCATTCTGTATTCATCCTTCATTTGTAATATTGATATTGCTTTTAAGCGGGCAGATGTGGATGTTTCCTGATTTTCCATCATCTGCTGAGCATGTCGATGATTTTCAATAATTTTTATGAACACTCCTTGTAGTGTTTTGTGGTCTGCAAAGATCAGGGTCAGTGATTTACGTGGTAATCCTTGATCTTTGATTTATTATCAAAAAAATTTTTAAACTTAATTTTCATTAATTTTATCTAAGTTTTGATCTTTTCAGATCATTAGTAATGCATATGTCAGTTTGTTACATATACTAGGCAACTCCAACTAGGTTTTAGCTCTTCTGAGCAGTACCTGGTTATCAGATTAGTCACGACGGATCCAGACATGGGGATCAGTTAGTACAGATGTGCGCGGGGTAGGATCTGCTGCGTGCGTGGCAGAATCAGCTGCGTGCGGGTCTCTAGTACGCGGGAATCTGCTACTAAAAGTACGTAGGGATATGTAATGATGCGGGGCTGCGCGC
Source organism: Puccinia polysora (assembly GCA_025617555.3). NCBI lineage: Eukaryota > Fungi > Basidiomycota > Pucciniomycetes > Pucciniales > Pucciniaceae > Puccinia > Puccinia polysora. The sequence continues at coordinate 3,064,907 of CM062626.1, read as the reverse complement.
GGGAATTGTGACATAACACATTTCCGCGTGTAACTCCTAAAATATACATAACACCTCGGATCTGAGTGAATTTTACGTGAAAACCCTATACGTGAAAACACGTGTGAAATATTAAAATGGCCAAAAAGTGCCATACTGGTGTTGTAATATTTAGTACTTTTCTTTTTTATTATTTTAAAAATGTAAGGACTTGGAATTCAAGGGTGGGGTCAGTGAGTGACTGTACCAAATTTCGGGTGAAAAATCCATTTCTTTTATAATATTTATGGATTTCTCACTGCTTATTTTGTTAATTGAGATATTCTTATTTTCTCATAGTTTTGTGTTGCTATTGACAGTTTGCTCTGTACATAGTAGCAAGCTGACATTCCCCCACTCCAAGATATGTCTATATCTGAAAAACAATTTTGGGTTAATGCCTCCTGCTGGCTCTGTAGTTCCTTAGGTGTATAGGTCTCTCAGGGATATTATGTTCAGGCAACCATTCATCTTTATCAGCTGATTCTCCCTTGTATCTAACTAGGTAGAGTCTGACGTCTTTTCCATTGATCCTATCTTTTGTATCTTTAAGGATCTTGCTAATTTTTTCTTTGTCTTTTTCAGGTTCTTCTGTAACAGGTATTGCAAGTGAAGGAGTATGTTCTCCATTCCTTGGGTGGTAGTGTTTGATGAGACTCACTGGGAAGACTGGATGTTTCTAGAAAGCTCATCACTAAGGATTACTTCCACAACATTTTTACAATGAAGTTTATTAATGGTGAAAGGTCCAACAAAAGCTGGTCTAAGCTTTCTATTTCCAGCTAAGTTGGTAAAGTTGGTGGTAGAGATCAAGACTTTATCACCAATTTTGAAATCAGGTTCCTTATGGGTTTTATCCCATCTTTGCTGGTTATACTCCACAACATCCTGGACCCACTTAACAGCATGTTTGTTAGTTACATCTATCATATTTTTGCAATCAAGTGATGTAGGGTGAATATTTGTTAGCTGGTGGTTAAGGTTATCCTTGGGTAATCTAGGAATCCATCCCCTTTCCAGTATGTAGGGTTCTTCCTTAGTATTAGAGTCCTCGCTAGTGTTGTAGGCCATCTCCAGTGCAGGTAAAAGGCTAACCCAATCCTGACAATAACTTTCAGAATTCTTGTATTCTAGTCCAAAGCCACAGAATCTCCTGAGCATGTCTTCCAGGGTCTGAATCATTCTTTCAGCTAAGCCATCCTTCTGAGGGTGATAAGCTGTAGAGAAAGCTAAGGTGGTTCCAAGCATATCATGAAGATTTCTCCAGAACTAAGAGTTGAATTTAGGATCTCTGTCACTGATAATAATCTTGGGAACTCCAACATCAGAAATGAGTCTGTTCCAAAATAATAGGGAAACTTCAATAGCAGGGTCTTCTTGTGATTAGGTAGAAACTTTGCTTTCTTGGAGAACCTATCCACAATGACTAAGAATGAGTTATAGGAATAGGTTCCTCCTGGTGGTAGTCCAGTTACAAAGTACATGTTGATGATATCCCATTTTTTCTTGGGTTCAGCAATCTTTTGCAGTAAAAAAAATCATTTCCCAGTAGTCCTATTGGACTTCTGACAATTTTCACAACTGGTAACATACCGTATAGTGGAGTCTCTCTAATTAATCCACAAAGCAGTTTTTTTAACCTTATCTAAGGTTCTATCAGTAGATAAATTACCAGATGAGCAGTTATCATGGCACTCAGCCAGAAAATGTTTGATATGGTCCTCCTTAGTTAAGACTATAACACTTGAATGTTGATGCCTATAGTATACTAGACCATCCCATATGGTGAACCTTCCGGCTTTATCTGGTTTTAAAAGTGGTTCAGGTAGGCTATTGATCAATTCAGATGGTTGAGAAGTAATTTCCATAATTTTGAGCAGAGTTTTCATGCCAGAACTGTAAGATTCTTTGATTGAGTTGAACAATGATTCATTCAATTCACAAATGTGGATTCCCATTATAGAAGCTTCAATGTTCAACCTGTTAATGTTAAGGATAGGGAAGATATCATTATCCTCTGGATCATAAGCAGGGTTACTTCTGTCATTGGTTAAAGCATTCCTCTTCAAGCTATCAGCATTCTGGTGTTTAGTCGCAGCTTGATGAACTATGGTCATCTGACCTCTGTACTGTTGTATGGCTATCTGCCATATTAACATGTGCCTACTAGGGGTCTTCATGTTCATCAATTTCCTGACTGCATTAAAGTCAGAAATCACAGTGAAATTGGTGCCTTCCAGGTAATAATGGAGTTTCTCTAGAGCCCATACTGAGGCAAGACATTCCATTTGACTTGCCCCATACCTTTTCTCAGTGTCTTTAATCTGTCTGGATATGAAGAGTATAGGTTTTTCCACTGGTTTGTCACCCTCTATGACTTCTTGGTTTAGAGAAGATCCTAGCCCTTCCATGCTGGCATCTATGTAGATTTTGAAAGGTTTAGAATAATCTGGCTGGATCAGTACTGAAGCTGAAGTCATTGCCATTTTGAGTTCCCCATAGTTCTTGAGTCTTTCATGAGTCATTTCAAAAACGGTGGTTTTGTTGCAGATCTCATACAGACATTTGGCTAGAAGAGAAAACTTTGGTAAGTACTTCCTATAGTATCTGCAGAATCTGATAAAGTATAGGAGTTCTGTTTTATTCTGAGGCATAGGCCTATTCATTACTGCTGCTATCTTATTTTGGTCAGCAGCTAAGGTTAGTCCAGAGACAATGTGTCCTAAGGCCTTGAGTTACCTGTAGCCAAAGTTACACTTTTTCATTGATACTTTCAATCGCAGGGCAGTGATGGCTGTGAGGACTAGCCTTAATTTCTCCATGTGAGTATCCCAATGATCAGAGTAAATGATAAAATCATCAACGTATACCATCATCCATCCCTGTCTGATGAATAATCCTAGGACAATATCCATCATCCTTTGAAAATGAGAAGGAGAATTTTTAATACCAAAAGGCATCCTAAGATACTCATAAATTACCAAATGAAAGATAATTCTCATGAATTTCCAGCTATCAGGGCTGATAGGTATTTGGTGAATTCCTTTCAGCATGTCCATGGTAGTGATGTACTTAGCCTTGGACAGGTTATGCAGAACATGTTCAATCCTTGGAATGGGATAATAATCAGCTTGGGTGTAGTTGTTTAGCATTCTGAAATCTCCAACCATTCTTGACTTATCATTGTTCCAAGCTATAATTACTGGGGTGGTGATATCCACTGGTTTGTTGTTTCCTACTTTTATTAAGACTTGTAAGTCGATCAACTCTTGAATATGGGTTTCCAGAGCAGCTCTAGATTTTGGACTAGAAGGGTAAGCAGGTCTCCTGAGGTTGGGTGGGTAAGAGGGCTTAATGGTTAGAGTTAGGATCATATCATGTCCTTGGATGTTACCAATGGGGTGATCCTTGGTACAGAAAGCATTCTGATTTTCAAAGCATACTTGTAGGATATCCCGTTTCTGTTCTTCATTGAGAAGGTAATTCAAATCAGCTTGAGACAAGTATTCCTGATTGAAACTCTCTAAGTGTTTTTCATAAGTTGAATCAGAAGTTTGAGCATTGACATGGCATATTTGGAACTTCTTACTCCAGTCTCCACCTATAGTGAAGTATCTACCCTTGCTTTGGAATACATCTATACCATATAAGCAAAGAGAATCATTTCCAAGGATAAAATAATCACATACTCTGTTTTGGAGCACTAAAAATTCAATGTTCAGTTTGAGTGATCTTTTAGAGTGAGGTAGTATGATATCAGAAGACCATACTCCAACAGCATTGAGAGCAGAATTACAACTTCTGAACTTAGCCTGAGGTACTGGTAGTAAGTTCAATTTCCAGTTTGGGTCTTGTTTCTCCAGATAAGTTGAACCAACACAAGAGCAAAAGGCTCCAATGTCTAGAAGTAACTTATCAGGGGAACCTTTGATTAAACCAGTAGCATAGCATGTTTTGCCAGAAGTGTAACTTTTACCGCAAGAAGGTTTTAGATTCAAGGCCTTAGCCTCAGAGATGTGGTGAATCTTCATGTTGGGATTACATTTTTGAGGTAAGTTAGAATCCTCATTGACGGAATTTATGTCCAGAGAAGACTCAATACTACCTTCAATAACATTGATGGGGTTAGTGATCATTAGATCACAATCAGAGAGTGATCCAGCAGTATCATCAAGGTGAGGGTCAGGATTTTCATACTCTTCTCCTTCAATACAATTAATCCTTTTCCTAGGTAGAGGACAATCAGGTTTTACGTGTCCTGTTTGGTTACAGTTCCAACATACTTTTTCCTTTGATTCTGGAGTCTTCTTGACTTCCAAGGTAGATGGATTATTAGCAGGGGATTCTTTAGTTTCGGCAGTATATTCTTCCCTTTTCTTAGTATTTTGGTCCCTGGGGAGTCTATTGACCCTTTTATCAAGACCATTCATATCAATAGTCTCTTCCAATACACCTATTAAGGTGGAAAGATCTGAATCCATAGGAATCCTGCACCTCACACTGTGGTTGATTTGTCTGGGAAATAAGTTGAGGAGTCTTTCATTGACTTCTTCTTTATCAGCATCAGGGTAGAAACAGTCTAACCTCTATTTCTTGTCTAAGCACCGCTTATGAGGTTTGTCTTTGGATGGAGCAAACTGGGAAGTTTCAAAAGTTTTCATCATCTTTCTTTTCCAAACCCTGGTACCAAATTGACCTTTGATCAATTCTTTCTAAGAATTCCAGGATAAAGATCCAACTTCTTCTCTTTTATTGATAAACCAATCAAGAGCTACTCCTTCAAATAGTCTGGGCAATCTTACCCCAGCTATTGCGTCAGGGAGCTCATAAGAAGAAAGAGTATAGTCAATAAATTTAATGAAACTGACATGGTTGTATTCTCCTTCTCCAGAGAATTTAGGCCATTCAGTGATGGGTGGAAGTAAATTTAAAGCCTGCTCCATTTCAGGAGTGGGGCTGCGTCTGAAAGACTCATTCCTAGTTATCCTGGTTCTGGGAGGAACATTAGGAGTACTGGTGAACCCGGCAGGACTAGTTTCTTCTAGGTCAATGACCGGAGAGTTAGTAGAATTGATCTTAATATCTCTGAGATCATTCTTAATCATACCTAACTCCAAATCAAGTTTATTGCTTAAAAAGTCAATTTTGTTAATCAGATGAGCTGAAGGAGTAGGACTAGTTTTCTTAACTTCTTCCTTAAGCTGTTCTATGGTTTGAAGAATATCTTCCTGAAGAATTGATTGGTTATAATCAATATGTTTCATCAGGTCCAACTTACTAGCTTTTATACTATCCTTGATTTGTTGTATTTCCAACCCATCAATTCTCATAATCTGATACTGAGTGTCAATCACTCTGAAAATACTTAAACTCAATTTGTCCAATTGTTGATAAACTTTGTCAAAGAATTGGCTAATAATAGTAAAATTGTGAGAAATTTACAGAAAAGCTACTAAGAGCTTCTACATCTAATTGTGGTACACCTTTTTCCACTTCTGGGCTAAGGATATTATGCTGTCCCAATCCTTTGGGTTCCTTAACTTCTGATGGGCTGAGGACCTCTTCTTTTTGGGGTCCTTTCCCTTTAAGGAAGCTAACTGATTCCAAAGATTCCAGTTCTTCACATAGCCTTCTACTTCTTTCTTTGGGATCAACCTTTGCAGATAAATCTGAGATTTCTTTGCCAGAGAAATAGCTTTTCTCATACCTGGTTGATCCTCCTGGGTCTGTGCCAACTTGAATTGTTCCCAATAGCTCACATGCTCTTTCACTAACACTTTGACTCTTTCCTCCTTGGTTGAGTCCAGCTGGGGTGGCGAAGGAGGACCTGTACCCTCCTGGAATAAGATAGTGGGAAATGGATGGTTCTCCAACGGTTTTTTGGTCGAGTTGGCGGCGGCGGTTGTCGCCATTGTTGTCCCGGGTGACGCTATGGTCACAGGTTTGAGTCCCCTCATTGGGCTCCCAACTGGAGTCCTTGCGCGCACGGGTTCCTCCAGGCAGAGATCCATACAACAGGGCTCTACCTGTTGCGCGGGTGTTGCGCCTATTTTGATACATAGCACCAAAGAAAATGAGCAAGTCTTTTGTCAAAACTTTTGAAAAAGAATTTGAAAATATAAAAATGATATTTTTTGTGTGTTTTATATTTTTAATCATTTTTATATATATATATTAACTGAATTAAAGTTAAATTCAAGGGTACCAACACTTGGTTGGGATCACAACTATCCTTTGGGGGTATTCCAATGGGATCTGAGTGAGTTCCAATCTGATCCTGGGATAAATCCAAGGGTAAGTCCAATGGTACACTGTCTGGGACGTCCTCTAGGAGGTCCTGGTCAATGAGATCACCAAAAAAAAAATTCACTGAGCTGGATAAAAAAAAAAAATATAAGTTTAATATTTTTTTGTATTTTTACGTGTTAAAATGATATTTTTAGGAAAAATAATCACTTTTATTATTTTTGTATTTTTCTTTATCTTAAGGGTTATTTATTTTATAAATATAAACCTTCCTTTGATCAATCTTCCACTGATTATTTTGCCTAAATAAAGAATTGAAATTGATAATTCTTTCAAGTTGTCCTTTATAACCTTCTGTTTATAATAAAGCAATTTCTCCTGTTGTTGCTCAGGAGTTATAATAACAGGGACAAAGTTACAGATTTTTTCTTCTTTTTTCTTTTTAAGAAGGTTCAAATATTAATTGATCAATTCTCCATTGGTCTTACAATCCACTAGAGAAACAAATCATCAAAAATATATGTTATACTTATGTTAACTTATTTTTTTAAAGTTAAATACACTGGTCCAAGAAATAAATAATTGAAAATTAATTATTTAAGGATATTTCCCGGCCAGAACCTCAGATTTCAGCTCTCTAATGCCAGGAACCTTGCAGTCCTTTAGCTACAGAGATTGATAAAAATGCTGGAATGATAATAATAATTATTATTCCAATAATAAACACTTAGAAGCTCAAATAAATGATATAATAAGAGCAGTTGCAAGGTTTAATTGGTTTGGTAATAAATTTTTTTCAATATAATATAAAAGCTGGGCCACAGTACTATACTACTGGGGATCTTTAAATAATAGCAACCTCTCTTCAAGGGGCCTCCTTAGGCACTTTAAGAACCTTGGAATAAATATGGGTGCCTTAGAAAGGACTTATTCCACTAATGGCCGGGCTTGAAAGCACAAATGGCCAAGACAGAAGGGTAAAACTCACTCTGAGCACTTTACCACGAGAATCCTGGAATAATTGGAAGGGTTTCATAGCAGATGGGGTAGATTGCTTGACTAAACTTCAAGGGTTGATTGGTTAATAAGGGTAAAGAATACTACTACAGAATTATTCATAAATCACTTGCTTATCTTCATATAAGCACTTGATCAACAATGACACGGTGTCTGATTGATAATAAATAATTCCTGGTAACTGATTCTGGAATAATTGATCAAAAGAGGTCTGTATAAATACCTTTTTGGGTGATTTTGAGCTTCTCAGGGCATGTAGAGAGGGTTCTGCTCGTGGGCTGAGGCTGGTAAACCAGTCAGGGAAAGATTGGAACTTCCACTGGGTTCTTTCAATCAGCTGTCCTTGGATCTGCTGGAGTTCTGTACTATTTTAGCCACAGGATCTGTTAATCTAATATGGCGTAAATTTGATCATTCTGTACTCATCCTTCATTTCTACTATTGATATTTCTTTTAAGCGGCAAGATGTGGATGTTTCCTGATGTTCCATCATCTGCTGATCATGTAAATAATTTTCAATTATTTTTATGAACACTCCTTGTAGTTTTTTGTGGTCTTCAAAGATCAGGGTCAGTGATTTACGTGGTAATCCTTGATCTTTGATTTATTATTAAAAATTGTTGAAACTTAATTTTCATTAATTTTATTTAAGTTTTGATCTTTTTAAATCATTATTAATGGATATGTCAGTTTGTTACAAATAGTAGGCAACTCTAACTAGGTTGTAGCTCTTCTGGCAGGTACCTGGTTGTCAGATTAGTCACGACGGACCCAGACGCGGGGATCAGTTAGTACAGATGTGCGCGGGGAGGATCTGCTGCGTGCGGGGCAGAATCAGCTGCGCGCAGGTCTCTAGTACGCGGGAATCTGCTACTACAAGTATGTAGGGATTTGTAATGATGCGGGGCTGCGCGCGGGAATTGTGACATAACACATTTCTGCATGTAACTCCTAAAATATAAACAAAAACTCAATTCTGAGTGAATTTTAGGTGTAAAACCTATACGTAAAAACACGTGTGAAATATTAAAATGGCCAAAAATTTTCATACTGGTGTTGTAATATTTAGTACTTTTCTTTTTAATTATTTTAAAAATGTAAGGACTTGGAATTCAAGGGTGGGTTCAGTGAGTGACCCTACCTAATTTTGGGTGGGGAATCCATTTCTGTAATAATATTCATGGATTTCTCAACCATTATTTTGTTAATTGAGATATTCTTATTTTCTCATAGTTTTGTGTTGCTATTGACAGTTTGCTCTGTACATAGTAGCAAGCTGACAGGCTGAGTAAGCCCAAACCAATTAGCAAGGCTTGTAGAGCCTGTAGAGCCCATTTGGGGAGTAATTTTTGCCTTCTTCTTTTCATTAAATGAGCTCCACATGAGCACCATCCTTTTTATTTAAGGAGCCCTTCTCCCTGCTTCTTTCCATCCATTCATTCACCAATTCATTCACATTTACAAGTGTGTCATTTTCTCTGCCTCATATTAAGGATCAATCATAAGACATGATTTTCTCAGCATTTCTTTTGCTTTAAATTACTGCTGTTTGACTAAGCTTGTGGGCCAATAATTCTCACACATTGCACCAAGTACAGATAGTAAATGATAGGCCATTTGAAGGACCAATCTGCTTTATATCCAGACAGCTCAATGATAGTGAGAAAAAATATGGTGCCTTACAGTTAGCGTGTTTATGTCTGATATGGGAATTAGAAAAATCATATCAGTACTTAGATGGATGCCAGTTTGAGGTCATTACTGACTGTACAGCTCTTAAGTCTCTACTGAAGGTGAAGAAACCGAACAGGAATATGTTGAGATGGCAGATTTCCATCCAAGAATGGAGACTTTCTATGACAATATTTCACAGGGAAGGGTTGATAAATAAGAATGCAGATGGTTTATCACAATGGGCACTACCCAATGGCATGCATAACCCTGCTTATGACCCTGGAGATACTGTGGATACATTACCTATCATGGCCATTTCAATGAGTAATTTGGCACAGAGTGTCTGGGACTCTGTATTTTACTCCTATTCAAATAACAAGAATGCTTCATTACTAATAGAGATTCTTCAGTCACAGGTTAATATAAAATACTTGGTTGAAGGGCTAGATGTTAAATGGAAGAAGGAACTACTTGATTTTAAATTGGTGCTTTTAGATGGGTTGTTATATCATAAGTCAGCCCACTGCTGTTCTGTAGTATTGGTAAAAGATGAGAATATACAATTATTGATGACTTAATGCCATGATAACATCTTTTCAGGACATATATCTAAAGAAAGAACAATAGATAGAATTCAGAATTTAGATTTGTGGCCAAGTTGGAGGAAAAGTGTCTCTGACTACTGTGCCTCTTGTGAAAGGTGTCAAAAGGCCAAAAGGTCTACAGGAAAGAGATATGGCCTACTTCAGTACATAGAAGAACCAAAGGAAAGGTGGTGAACTATAATTATGGAGTTTGTATCTGGACTACCACCAGGAGGTAAATATAATCATAAATGTGTACTAGTGATATTTGATAGGTTTTCTCAGAGAGCTAGGCTTCTGCCATTTTAAAAGGAAATTTCTGCTCTGGATATAGCTCCATTATTTTGGAACAGCATAGAAAGTGATGTGGGTTGCCCACAAAACATAATCAGTGACAGAGACCATAAATTTTCTTCTGAATTTTGGAAGAGCTTGTTTGATCTGATGGGAACTAAACTGTCTTTCTCAAAAGCTTACCACCCACAGACTGATGGCCTAACTGAAAAATGATACAGACTTTGGAAGAAATGATAAGAAGGTTTTGTGCATATGGGATTGATTTCAAAGACAATGATGTTTATACACATTATTGGGTATCATTGTTGCCTGCCTTGGAGTTTTCCTAAAAATCCAGTAAGAATTCTACAACTAACATGTTGCCTTTTGAATTGGAAAGAGTTTGGATTCCATGCATGCCCAACAATATGCTCCTCAGCACGAGGATCATACTGCATCCAACTGCTGATTGTTTTAAAGAAATGATGATTAAATCTGAGAACTTTGTAAGCCAATGTGTCAAAGAAGCAGTAGAATACAACAAAGGTAGATGGGATAAAACCCATAAGGATAATGATATCAAGATTGGAGCCATGGTCTTGATTTCAACAATAAACCTTTCTAACATAGCAGGGCATAGAAAAATTAAAGACTCATTTGTTGGACCATTTTTAGTCAAGGCTTTGCATGGGAAAAATGCCTTGGAAGTCATTCTGAGCAAGGATTTTGACAGGAAAAATGCAACTTTCCCAATCAGTCTAGTAAAGAAGTTTATACAACCTACTGAGAACTTTCATTTGAGAAAGGCCCCTGTAGTTGTAGCCCCATCTCTGCAGGATGTTGAGGATGATCTACCTCACAAGGTATTGAACCATAAAGTTATTAGAGGGGATTGTAAGGATGTAAAACTCTATCTGCTGAGGTTTAAGAACAAATTAGCTGATAGTGATTTATGGCTAGAAGATAAAGACCCTCAAAAATCTGATATGGTATTGAGAAGATATAAAGCCTCTAAGAGGGGTAAAAATTCCTCTGAAGAGTAATTTCTTTGGTGGTAAGGAGTTTCAGCCACAAGACAATGAAAATTTTCCAGATGTCTGCACAACTCATATGGCTTGTTGGTATAGTGTTTAATTAATAGGCTCATCTTCCATTATCTGACACCAAGTTCACTGTTTCAAAACAACATAGAGAAAAGAATGATTAATTATCAGGAGTTTTAGAATTATGGAATAAATTTTGCAAATATCTTATAATATTTTATAAGTATGTTTTTATGAGTATTGATTATGGAATTGAAATCTTGATAATGTATATTATAAAGATGGGGATCCAATTTAACTTTAAATTAAGCTATTAGGACTCAGATTCTTCCCAAATATTTATATAAAACTTCCCAATATGTTCCATTCCTTTGGGGATAAGTTATAGTGATTAATTTGAGCCATGCTCTCCACTCTGTATAAAAAAATTGCATAATTTTAATATTATTCCTCTTTGGGATGTAATTATACTTTAATATATTTCACTGAGCCTTGAGAGCTTCCAAAAAGAGGAATCTGAGCTCAGTTGTAAATTATAGACCATATAATATCATTTCCAAGAACATATGTACCTTATATGTATAATATCTTCCAAGGTACTAGGAATTAAAAAGTAAGTACAAGCCAAGGCTATCAATTTATGGGCATGTAGTCTTTCTGGGGTTTTTTAGGACCTCTGCACCTTCCTTTTGACTGATGTTAAGTCCTAGGATAATTTTACTAACCTTTGGGGTATTTAATTAGAACCTTTTACATTGAAAATCCCCCCCAATGGGTCCTAGTACCCTATCTCTATTTTAGTATGATTTAATGGGGTTCTGAGCCCTTGAGGACAAAACCAGGTGAAGCCTAGCACTCCCCTGATGATTCCTTGAGTCCCCAGAGGGCTCCTGTTACCTTAGAAGAGGAGGTTCTTCACACTATAGCCCCTTCCTCAGTTATTTATTATTTATTATTGAAAAAGCAAGAGTTCACAATCCAACTCACCTTAATCTCAAGAAGAACATTGAATGGGGCCCTAAAATTTTGTATAAAAATCATCAAATAATCAACTCCTCAGCTCCAAGTTTGTGTCAAAAGTCCCTTTGGAGTTGTAAATTTTATTGTTACTTTAAATTCTTTTAGTTTAACTTGTAAAAAAAGCTCCTTCAGGCTTTATTCAGTTGAAGCAAAATACCTTATTTCTTTATAGAGATCAAGGCGTGGCCTTTTAATAATAATACTCTGTTATTATTTGAGTTGTATTGCCTTTCAAAATTTTTAATGTTATAATAAATCCTTAACTGATTTTTAAAAAAATTTGTCTTGTTTTTGCAGGTTTAACCACAGCCCAGTGTAGCAATAGAGGTAAATCCCTGAAAAGTTAATTGGTAAAAGGGGGGGGTGGTTATTGGTTGAAGGGGGGGTTTTTGAGAATGGGGGGGTTTGCTTTGTCAGTGGCTGTAGATGGAGGGGTTGCAGCGGGGGAGGGGGTCTGGTGGCCCAACATTGAGGTAGGAGGCAGGGGCAGAGTGCTAAGCACAAGTGCAACAAGGGGGGGGGATGGATTGAGAGGGAGGGGGTGGGCTGGAAAAAAAGATGTTAGAGAAAAGGTGGGGTTTTACAAAGCAAATCAAAAAGGGAGAGACTGACCTGGAGATGGAGAAAATGATGGTGGGTTAGTGGTTGGGGTGAGCTTGTTGTTGGTGGTGAGTGGTTGAGTCCAATGAGTGGTTGAGGAGGAGTAGGGTGAGTTGTGGAGTCCAATGACTGGGAGAGGAGGAGGAGGAGCATGGTGTAAGGAATGACTGGGGACAACTTATGGGTGACTGAAAAGATCAATTTTTGGGCTTTATGGAGATCTCCAAGGCCTGAGGGTGAGAAGCAGTGTTTGAAGGGTAAGGAACATGGTGAGATATGCTAATGGGAAAGGATGAATTTTCTTCAAGTTGAATAGAGTCCAAGTGAGAGATGTATGGATTTGCTGATGTGGAGGTGTGGATGAGTGTTTTTCATGCAATGGATGGTGGATGGATGATAATGAAAGTTTTGATGTTTGAAACACACCATTTCCATGAAACACACCATCTTGAAATACACCATTTAGGGGGTATGTGTATTTCAGAAACCTGCCATTAAAAATGGCAGGTTTAGCCAAAAATAATTCTGGGTCTCTAATGGTGGGTTTTCTAACTTTAATATGCTCTAATATACCTTTTTGTGACTCAGATGGGTTTCAAACAGCCAGTCACGACTTAGATGGGTTGCAAACGACCATTTTCAACTCAGATGAGTTGCAAACGGCCATTTTCAAATCAGATGGGTTGCAAATGGCGTATGGAGCCCACTTGCAAACACAGGGTTTCAAATTTAACATTGGCCAAAATAAAAATGAATAAAAAATTGGAGAAAAAAAACAACACAAAAAACAAAAACAAAAAAATCAATAAAAAAATTGAAAAAATAAAACACAAGGAAATCCTAAATGTTTCACCACTCTGGGGCCATGAATGCACAGCACATGAAAATAGGGCAAGGATTTTTTCTCACACCCAATCCTTTATCTCAAGGAAAATTTTTTTTGAGCGCTGTTGCACCTCCTTTCTGCTACATGGTGTAGAGAATCATTTTGGATAATATAAATAATTTTGCAAATGGCTTTCTGGAATTCCTTGAGGGGGGACTTAGTATTACTTCTACGTCCCTGTGGATAATATATATTCTAAAAATACATAAAAGTATATAAAAATACTTAAATAACCTTTATACTTATTTTTTATAAAATATAATTAAAAATACCAAAATTTTTGAAAATAAGATAACTAATATTTGTAAAAATATATTGAAATACTTCAATATACAATTGTGAGAACTTCAAGACATCAGTATTTTTGTGAAATACTGAAGGAACAGATGATGTAAGAATATTACATGAATTCTCATAACTTCTATTTTCAATTAATTATTTTAAGTAAATTAACTGGATTTTGAAAATAAAGAGTAAAATCAATATCATGATTTTACTCCAATCAGTTTAAACATAATGACAACCCACTTGACATCTGTCAGCCTCCTGGATGCCAAGACCCTTGCTATCCTTTAGCTCCCAGAGGTGATAGAGTAAATAATAAATATATTTTTTAATAAATACAGCAAAAAAATCCGTAGAATATTTGGATTCAGCTTATTGCAAGGTTAAGTGGTTTGGTTATTGTTTATTGTTTTAAATCAATATGAATAAATTGATCATTAAATATTTATAGAGGGGCCAAAATTATATTGGGGATCTTTAACACCTCTCTTCAGGGATTTCAGTATGAAAACACGTAGTCCTGGTTACTTTGGGCTCATAATATTGATTTTACTCTTTATTTTCGAGTTCCAGTTGATTTATTAAGATAATTACTTAAAAATATAATTCATGTGAATTCATGTAATATTTCTACATCATTATTTTTCTTAGTATGTCAAGAAGATATTGATGTCTAGCAATTCTCATAAAAGTATATTGAAGTATTTTAATATATTTTTAGAAGTTGTCATTGTCTTATGTTCGACATTCTTGGTATTTTGCATTATATTAAGTAAAAAATATGTGTAAGGATTATTTATGTATTTTTATATAATATTATGTATTTTTAGACAGTCTACTATCCACTGGAACATTTATTACATATGTAGAAAGTTCCCGTGTATGTTCTAGCCTGTTTACGCGGTACCTGTGCCTCTCAGGCCGCCTGTCACTCTGTAAACCCATAGTCCTGCGGCTAATTACTTGTCAGAAGCTCGCGGCTGCGTACACAACCTCGATGGTGTGACAAGGCTGTATCTCAGCTGCGCGCGGGTGCATTGGCTGCCGCGGCTGCGTGCGGGAATTGTGACAAAACACATTTCTTTCCTTAACTCCTAAAATATACACCATACCTCAATTCTGACTGAATTTTAGGTGTGAAACCTATATGTGACAATGTGTGTGAGATATTTAAATGGCCAAAAAGCTCAATAATAGAGCCGTAGTATTTTGGTTTTTCTTTCCTTAATTATTTTGAAATATAAGGAGTTGGATTTCAAGGATGGGGTCAGTGAGTGACCCTACCTAATTTTGGGTGGAGAATCCATTTCTATAATAATATTTTTGGTTTTCCTACTCCTTCTTAGTTTAATTGTATTATTATTATCATTATTTTATTTTTGTTACTTTTGCAGCTTGCTCTGCAATAGTAGCAAGCTGACATTCCCCCACTCCAAGATATGGCCATATCTGAAAAAAATCTGGAGGAAGTTGGGAGAAAATAATTAACTGAATATGTGCTTCAGTTCCTTTTGCTGGCTCTGTATTTTCTGAGATGTATTGGTCCATCAGGTATATTATTTTCTGGTAACCATTCATCTTTGTCTGCAGATTCTCCTTTGTATCTTACTAAGTATAGTCTGATATCTTTTCCTTGTACCATCTCTTTCTTATCTCTCAATATCCTTCTGACTTTCCCTTTTTCTTTTACAGGGTCAGGTTCTATTGGCATTATTGCTGGAGGGAGGTTGCTGCCTTCTCTTGGTTTAAAGTGTTTGACTAGGCTAACAGGAAATACCGGATGTTTTCTTGATAATTCTTCACTCAAGATTACTTCCACAGCATTTTTGCCATGCATCTTCTTGATAACAAATGGTCCAACAAAGGCTGGTTTCAGTTTTCTGTTGCCTGCCAGGTTGTTGAAATTAGTTGTAGATATCAAGATCTGGTCTCCTATCTTAAATTCAGGTTCTTTATGGGATTTGTCCCATCTTTGTTTGTTGTATTCAACAGCTTCTTCCACACATTTCTGAGCATGATTATTTTCCACATCTATCATCTTCTTAAATTCAAGATATGTTGGATGAATAGTGGCTAAGTTATAGTTCACTTTATTCCTATGGAGTTTTGGAATCCATCCTCTTTCTAGTATGTAAGAAGCTTCTTTGGTAGTAGAATGTTTACTGCTGTTATAAGCCATTTCTCTGGCTGGGAGTAGGCTTACCCAATCATGGCAATAACTATCTGAGTTTTTGTATTCTAGACCAAAGCTACAGAACCTCCTTAGCATATCTTCTAGGGTCTGTATCATCCTTTCAGCTAATCCGTCAGTTTGGGGATGGTATGCTGTAGAAAATGCTAGAGTAGTACCCAGTATATCATGTAGATTCCTCCAAAATTCAGATGTGAATTTGGGGTCTCTGTCACTGATTATAATCTTGGGTATACCCACATCAGCTATAATCCTATTCCAGAATAGTAAGGCTACATCCATATCACTATCTTCCTTGTGGTTAGGTAAGAATTTTGCCTTTTTGGAATATCTGTCAACTATAACTAGGAAAGAGTTATAAGAATGAGTACCTCCAGGGGGGAGGCTGGTGACAAAATCCATATTGATAATTTCCCACCTGGTTGTAGGTTCAGATATCTTCTGTAAGAGTCCAAACCTTTTTCCAGTAGTTTTATTAGATTTCTGGCAGGTTTCACAGCTAGTAGCATATTCTGTAGTGACTTCTTTCCAGTTGATCCACCAGGCAGTCTGTTTCACTTTCTCTAAGGTTCTTTCTGTGAATAAATGTCCTGATGAAAAGTTGTCATGGCATTCCTGGAGTATATGTTGTATATGCTCTTTTTTGCTTAGTACTAATATGCTGGAATGTTGGTGTCTATAGTAAAGGAGACCATCCCAAAAGGTAAACCTTCCTGCTTTATAGGTTTTAAGCATTGAAGCAGGCAGGCTATTTATCAAAGCTGCTTCTGGGGATTCACTTTCCATAATAGTAATAAGCAGCTTGATTTCAGGAGAGTAGCTATCTTTTACTAGGTTGAAGAAAGCAGTGTCTAATTCACATAAGTGGATCCCCATTATTGGAGCACTCAATGCAAAAAGATTGATGTTCAAGATAGGAAAGATATCTTGATCTTCAGGGTCATATGCTGGATTTTTAGAGTCATTAGGCAAAGCATTCCTACTTAGACTATCAGCATTCTGATGTTTAGCTCCAGCTTTATGCACTATAGTCATCTGTCCTCTATATTGTTGTATAGCAATTTGCCACCTGAGCATATGTCTGCTGGGGGTTTTCTTTCATGTTCATAAGAGTTCTTACAGAATTGCAGTCCGTGATTACTTGAAAAGTTGTGCCTTCTAATTAATAGTTTAGTTTCTCTAAAGCCCATACTAGTGCCAAACATTCCAACTGACTGGCCCCATATCTCTTCTCAGTATCTTTGATCTGTCTAGATATGAAGAGTACAGGTTTTTCTACTGGTTTGTCTTCTTCTATCCTTTCCTGATGTAAAGCAGCTCCTATCCCTTCCATGCAAGCATCAATGTATAGTTTGAAGGGCTTAGAGTAATCTGGTTGGATAAGTAGAGGAGTAGAGGTCATAGCTATTTTTAATTCCTCATAGTTCTTTAGTCTCTCATGAGTCATTTCAAATAGTGTGTTGTTGTTGCATACTTCATACAGAATTTTAGTTAGCATAGCAAACTTTGGTATGTATTGTCTGTAATAACTGCAGAAACTGATGAAAGACAGTAATTCTGTCTTGTTTTGAGGCATAGGTCTATTCATGACAGCAGCTATATTATTTTGATCAGCAGCTAGAGTTAGGCCAGAGACTATATGTCCTAAGGTTTTCAATTCTCCCTAGCCAAAGTTGCATTTCTTCATGGAAACCTTTAGTCCTGCTCTGGAGATTGTCTGGATTACTAATCTTACTTGGTTAATATGAGTATCACAGCCATCAGAGTATATGATAAAATCATCTATGTATACCATCATCCATACTTGTCTGATTTAAGTTCCTAGAACTGTATCCATTGTTCTCTGGAAGTGTGATGGAGCATTCTTTGTACCAAAAGGCATCCTAAGATATTCATATATTCCCAAATGATAGATTTTTCTCATAAACTTCCTGCTTTCAGGGCTTATTGGTATCTGGTGGAAGCCTTTAAGCATATCCATAGTAGTGATGTACTTAGCCTTGGACAAGTTATGCAGAGCATGATCAATCCGTGGTATAGGATAATAATCTGCTTGAGTGTAATTGTTGAGCATTCTGAAGTTTCCTACCATTCTTGACTTGTCATTATGCCAAGCTATGATTACAGGGGTGGTGACATCTACCTGTTCATTATGTCCTACTTTCCTTAATACTTGTAAGTCTATCAGTTCTTGGATACGTTCCTCAAAAGTTTTTCTAGACTTAGGACTAGACGGATAGGCTGGCCTTCTTAAGTTAGGAGGATAAGGAGGCTTAATGGTCAATGTTAATACCATATCATGTCCTTTAATATGACCAATAGGATGATCTTTAGTACAAAAAGCATTCTGGTTCTCAAAGCAGACTTTTAATATATCTTTCTTCTGTTCCTCAGAAAGATTTATATTCAGAGCTGGTTGAGAGAAATATTCTTGGTCAAAGTCTTCTAAATGCTTCTGATAAGTAGAGGAGGGGAGGTTAGACTGAATGGTGCATATCTTAAACTTCTTATCCCAATTACCTCCTACTGTGAAGTATCTTCCTCTACTCTGGAACACATCTATACCATATAGACATAAGGCATAATTACCCAGTATCAGGTAGTCACATAGTCCGTTGAGCAATACTACAAACTCCACTTTTATTCTCAAAGATCCTTTAGTGTGAGGTAGTATTATAGGAGCAGTCCATAATCCAATAGCATTCATGGTAGAGTTGCAAGAGCTGAACTTGACTTTTGGGACAGGTAAAAGGTTTTCTCTGCAATTGGGGTCCCATTTGTTTAAGAATTCAGCACAGACACATGAGAAAAAGGCTCCACTATCCAGTAATAACCTTATAGGTCTGTTTTTATACAACCCAGTTGCATAGCACTTTTGACCAGTGGTATAATGTTTCCCACTCATAGGTTTAACTTTTAATGGTTTGAAATCCATAATATGTCTAGGAAATATAGTAGGATCCCATTGTTGGGGCAGGCTAGAATCCCCATGGATGTAATTGATCTCTGCAGAAGTACCTATATCTCCTTCTATAACATTAACAGGGTTGGTCAAGATCAATTCACATTCAGAAAGAGATCCTTCAGTATCAGCTATGTCTTTTTAGTTCTGATTCTCTTCAACCTCCTGTTCTCCTTCCAAGACTACTATCTTCCTTTTTGGTAATGGACAGTCTTGTCTTGTATGCCCAGTCTTGTTACAATTCCAACAAGTTGCAGGCATCCTCTCTTTCTCCCTATTCTCATTAGGTTTCTTATTGTCAGAGGCATTTATCAGAGGAGGTTGTTCTCTGGTTTTTTTGAAGGTATAGTTCTCTTTGGGTCTGGAAGGGGCTTTCTTGTCCAACCCATTCAAGTCTATTACTTCTTCTAACACATTGATTAGAGTGGGCAAGTCCGCATCCATACTCATCCTACATCTTACACTATGGTTAAGATTGCCAGGACACAGGTTGAGGAGTCTTTCATTTACTTCCTCTTTATCAGAATCTGGATAGAAGCAATCCAATCTTTTCTTCTTTTCCAAGCACCATTTGTGAGGTTTGTCCTTGGAGGGGTCAAATAAGGAATTTTCGAAATTTTTCATCATTTTCCTTTTCCACATTCTAGAACCAAATTGTTCTTTGATCAGAAGTTTCCAAGAATTCCATGGTAAGGATCCTACTTCTTCTCTCTTACTGATAAACCAGTCCAATGCTACTCCTTCAAATAGCCTGGGTAGCCTGACTACAGCTATAGCTTCTGGTAGGTCATAAGAGTTAATGGTGTAGTCAATAAATTTAATAAAATTTATATGATTGTATTCTCCTTCTCCGGAGAACTTGGGCCATTCAGAAATAGGGGGTAACAGTTTGAGAGCTTTCTCCATCTCAGGAGTAGGACTAGGCCTAAAGGTGTCACTCCTATGCATTTCTAATAAGGGTGGTGCATAAGGAGTATTGGTTTGTCTGGGAGGCTTTGGTTCCTCTGTAGTACTCCCCAAGGGGTTGTTCAGAGGGACTTTTAAGTCTCTAAGATCATTTTTGATCAAATTAAGTTGCAGGTCCACTTTGTTATTGAGAACATCCAATTTTTCACTAAGGGATAGAATAGAACTGTTAGTGGTGGTTGCCAATTCTTCTTTTAAGGGGTTGAAAGACATAATAAAATCTTCTTGGATTCCTGATAAAATATTCTCAATTGTTTGAGTCTTTTTGATCCTACCTTGGTTAATTGTCTCCAACAACTGTTCTGTGTGCTCTTTAATTTCTTCCATTCTCACCGTCTTTGTTTGGTTATTAATCAATTTGGCTACTACTGAGGTTAATTTATCCATTTGGGTGTAAACCCCGTCCAAATTTTCACAAACAATGTTGAAATTATGACCATATGATTAGAAAAGGAAGTAATTACATCAGAGGTTTTTTTGGGCTCAGAATTAGAAGCTAATTGTTGTAAAACTTTTTCCACTTTTGAGCTAGGAATATTATCTGATACCAGTCTTTCTTTCCCTTTGGCTTGGGATGGGAAGAAGATCTCTTCTTTCCTGATCCTTTGCCTTTCAGTTGGGTTAATTGATCCCAAGGATGTCACTTTTCTACGTAGGATTCTACCTCTTTCCTTGGAATCATTTTCTGAAGAGCTATCTGGGTGGCTTTTGCCTGGGAGATTATCTTTTTCATAGATACCATGTCCTCCTTGGCTTGGGCTTCTTTGAATTCTTCCCAATATTTCACGTGCTCTTTGACTAAGTCTTTGATCCTGGCTTCCTTGGCCAGATTCTGCTGGGGTGGCTGCAGGGAATCTTTTTGTAAAGGAGGGTGGCTTGATTCTACTACCTTCTCCGGCTCTAGTTTGGGAGAGGGCAGAAGTGATTGGTGTTGCTCCTTGTCCATCAACATTTGATTCACGGGTTCTAGTCCCTTCATTGTTGTCCTTACTGCTGGTCTCACCATTACTGAGAGCTGTTGACAAAGATCCATAGGAGGGAATTCTTCCTGAGGCTCTTGTGTTACTTCTATTAATTTTTAGAATAATATGTTTATAAGTTTTTTCCAGAAAAAATCAGTAAAAATAAGTTTTATTCAAAACTCCCTTAAATTGATGTTCAAAGGTATCAAGACCTTATTGGGGTTAAATTGATTCTTAGTAGGTAATCCTACGGGGTCTTGGTGTGTTCCAATGAGGTCTTCACCTGCCCAATCAATATTTTCAGGGAGTCCAGATATGTCTGGGATTTCCTGATCCAATAGATCAACTTCAGTGGCAGTGGTTTCTGGTACAGGAGGGTTCACTCATAAAAAGTTTATTTTATTGGTTAATAAAATATATCAATATTATTTTCTTAAAAAATAATATGGTAATGCAAGTTTTATACTTACTTTTATATTTCAAAAAGTAATTTATACAGTATTTTTTCCAAAGTTTATTTTTTCTTAATAGAGCCTGAAAGTTGATACACATTTCAAGATCTTCTTGTTCAAGGAGTTTATCTAAGTGTTTACGTGCAGAAGAGATATTAAGTTTCTCAGCTTGAGTTAAAGCTTTACAACCAGTAGGTTTATAATTTTTAATATATTCTTCTTTTCTTATCTTTAAAAGATTTGAATAATAGATTATTAATTCTGAATTGGTTTTTAAATCCACTGCAAAAGAATTTGATAATAAATTATGGTTCTAAAGTCAGATAAATTTATCTTTGATTTTATTTTTTGGAAAATGTCTGGTCCAAGGTATTAAATATAATAAAATGGAATATTTCCCGGCCAGACCCCCAATTGTCAGCCTCCTGGATGCCAAGACCCTTGCTATCCTTTATCTACCAGAGGTGATAGAGTAAATAATAAATATATTATTTAATAAATGCATTAAAAAAATCCGTAGAATATTTGGATTCAGCTTATTGCAAGGTTAAGTGGTTTGGTTATTGTTTATTGTTTTAAATCAATATGAATAAATTGATTATTAAATATTTATAGAGGTACCACAATTATATTGGGGATCTTTAACACCTCTCTTCAGGGATTTCAGTATGAAAACACGTAGTCCTGGTTACTTTGGGCTCTTTAGTTTAAAGAATATTTTACCCAAAGATAATATGTATATAAAATACACAATGGAGTGGTAGGGCCTTGTAGCCAAGCTACCACAACAAAGAAAGGATAATAAGACTCACTGGTATGTTATTAAATCCTTTGGGTATCTGTTTGACACGTTTACTGATGGGTTAAACTTGTATACTGGGGTTATAAGGTTTGTTCAGCAGTTTTAATTGATAAAAAGAGGTTTGAGGAAGGATATTACTGATCAGAAATTGCCATAAATCACTTACTTATCTCTCATAAGTACTTGATTACCTTGGCACGGCGTCTGGATATGAATATTACTGGGTCTCTGCCCATCAATATCCTCAAAAGAGCTCTTTATTTATAGCTTTTGCAGTCCCAATATGGTCCTTCTGAGGATAGTAGGTGCTGAAAGGGTCGGACACTAACGCTAGCAGGGTAACCAGAGGTATCCTGTCATGTGTTCTTGGTGCTATAGCAGGGGTAGCATCTAATTCCTCAGGTTATGGGAATTATTCCACCTTATAATAGTCATTAGGATGTGTGAATAACACTAATCTGTCCTATTTATGTATTATTTAATTAATTATCCTTAGTAAATGTTCCCAGTAATTTAATAATTATATTAATAGACATTTGTACGGACATCTTGATGTCATGTAAGTTCTCATTATGTATTATATAACTGGAGTAAAAGTCATAATATTGATTTTACTCTTTATTTTCGAGTTCCAGTTCATTTATTAAGATAATTACTTAAAAATATAAGTCATGTGAATTCATGTAATATTTTTACATCATTATTTTCCTTAATATGTCAAGAAGATATTGATGTCTAGCAAGTCTCATAAAAGTATATTGAAGTATTTTAATATATTTTTAGAAGTTGTCATTGTCTTATTTTCGACATTCTTGATACTTTGCATTATATTTAATAAAAAATACGTGTAAGGATTATTTATGTATTTTTATATGATATTATGTATTTTTAGACAGTCTACTATCCACGGGAACATTTATTACATATGTAGAAAGTTCCCGTGTATGTTCTAGCCTGTTTACGCGGTACCTGAGCCTCTCAGGCCGCCTGTCACTCTGTCAACCCGTAGTCCCGTGGCTGCATACTTTTCAGAGGCCCGGGGCTGCGTACACGACCTCTACGGTGTGACAAGGCTGTATCTCAGCCGCGCGCGGGTGCATTGGTTGCCGCGGTTGCGTGCGGGAATTGTGACAAAACACATTTCTGTCCGTAACTCCTAAAATATACACAACACCTCAATTCTGACTGAATTTAAGGTGTGAAACCTATACGTGACAATGTGTGTGAAATATTTCAATGGCTTAAAAGCTCAATAATGGAGCCGTAGTATTTTGGTTTTTCTTTCCTTAATTATTTAAAAATATAAGGAGTTGGATTGCAAGGGTGGGGTCAGTGAGTGACACTACCTAATTTTGGGTGGAGAAATCATTTCTGTAATAAAATTTACGGTTTTGCTACTCCTTCTTAGTTTAATTGTATTATCATTATTTTTATGTTATTTTTGTTACTTTTGCAGCTTGCTCTGCAATAGTAGCAAGCTGACAAAATCAGATTACCCGTAGAAATTTCTATTAAGGGAATAGTAAATATTCCCAGGATGTTAATAATTATCTTAATAGACATTCCCAGGATGTTCATAAAAGATGATCACTTAAATAATAGATAATATGGAAAAATTATTGTATTCACATGTCCAAATATCAATTAAAAGGTAGAATAATTCCCATACCCTGTGGAACTAGATGCTACCTGTGCTAAATCACCAAGGAAATGCTACAGGCAACCACTTGTTACCCTGCTAGCCTTAGAATCCGTCCCTCTGAGCCCCTGTATCCCTCAGAAGGACAATATTGGGACCCAAAAAGCTATAAATAAGGAGCTTTTTTTGAGGATATTGATACCCAGAGACCCAGTTATACTTGAATCTAGACACCGTTTCAAGGGAATCAAATACTTATCAGAGATAAGTAAGTGATTTATGGCTTTATTGTGATTAAAATATCTGTCACAAACCCCTTTATCAATTTAAACTGCTGAACAACCTTTTTAACCCCATTAATAGGTTTAACCCATCAGTGCACATCCCAACCAGGTACCCAAAGTATTTAATAATATACAGTGAGTCTTATCATCCTTTTTCTGTCTTGGAAGTTTGGCTACAAGGCCCTGTCACACCACCATATATTTTATATATATATTATCTTTGGGAAATATATCCTTTAATAATATAAATTAAAGGTTTGAAAGTAACAAGGTATACATGTTTTCAAATTGAATTCCCTGAAGAGAGGGGTTAAAGATCCCCAATATTATTTTTTCCCCTCTATTAATTTTTTTTATAATCAATTTATTAATATTGATTTATAATATTAAACCATAAACCAAACCAATTAACCTTGCAATAGCTTTATCCAAATATTTTACAGATTTTTGCTGCAAATATTGAATAATATATTTATTATTCATTCTATCACCTCTTGTAGCTAATGGATAGCAAGGGTCTTGGAATCAAGGAGGCTGAAACTATCATCATGCTCCTCTGCTTGATTCACTGGACTGAGACTGAGTCTCTGTGACATTCCTGTGTTGTGTTTCACAGTAATTGAATCCTTGATAAATTCCATGTTATTAAACATATTAAGATCATTCTTTTTTTCATCATGATACTAATTTTCTCCTTGTTCCTTTGATGATTGAGTGTTATTTATAAAATCAATATTTGCACTTTTATTTCCCTCTACAGGGATTACATCCTCAACAACAGTTTCCCTTCTAGACTTTTTATGGTAGAAAACTGAATTTTTCTTCTATTCACATAGCACCTTCTCAACCGCTACCATTCATCTCAATCACATTCAATCTCTTCAATTGAAACTTTGAACCAACCTTGAAGCAGAAAACCACTGCTACAAGGAGCAAGGAAACAAACTTTCTACTACGGTACCAACCTTTGCAGTATGAGATCATGTATGGCTTGATGCTTTCAACATTTGCAGTACTTTACCAAACCAAAAACTCTTTGAAAGAAAACTTGTCCCCTTTGAAGTCAAATCAGTCATCTCTCCCAAACCTTTGAACTTACCTTCCCTGCAAAATGGAAAGTTATCCACCCAGTGATTCATGTGTCTCTCCTAGAGCCAGCTTGAGTCCTATATAAACTTTTCAAGACTCATCCCCCTCAGAAAACATTCAATTTTGAAGATCATCTAGAGTGGGAAGGCAGCCATATTCTGGATTCCAGGTTATGCAAAGTAAAACTTTGTCAAATCCCCTCCTTCTTCTCTCTCTATGACTCCCACTCAATCAACTCCCACAAAGTCAATTCCCAGTCTGCACTCCTTACTCACCAAACACCCGGAAGCCAAACCTAAAGTTTCAGAGAAACAGGCATGGCACAAGCCCACTCGACCCAGGGCCAACTTACAGTTTCAACACACCAGAGGTTTGCCTTGGTTTTCTCTTGGGCATCAGTCTCCCAAATTCAATTTTCCATCTTTTGTCAATCTCTTTTCTTTTTTTTATCTTATTTGGTCTTTCCTTTCTATTTTGATTTCTTGTTTCTTTCTTTTTCTCATTCACCATTTACTTCATCAACACCAACTGGCCGCATCAGCATAAGCTTGCTGCCACCTACCTCAACTTTGCGTCAACCTCTCAATCCGCTCAACTCCTCATTGCCCAATTCAGAACTTTGACTGTCTGGTATGATTTCATCTCTTTCCTCACTTCTGTTTCTTCATTCTTTGATTCTTCCTGTTTTCCATTCCTTGAATCTTCTGACTTTTGTACACCAGATTGTACCTAGTCCCTCCAAACTGAGAAATTATCACAGCCAATTTCAATCCATCCTACATGGTTAAAAGCCCAATTGCACCGACCACCTAACCTCAAGACTATGGAGTGACCAGGCACTATGTACTGCGTCCAACAAATAATGCTCAAAGCGACTCTCAAAGCTTTCCCAAATCTGGCAGACAAAAATTACTCAATCTGGAAAGACAAGATCTCAATCCTCCTCAAACTCAAGGGAATCAAAAAACTCCTAAAAGACAATACAAAAACCCTGAACCTCTCAGATAATCTTGAAACACGTTTCATCATTCTCTCCAAGATTAATTCTGTAACTCACAACAATTTTGTGAACCAAGAAAAAATCAACTCTGCTAAAAGTCTCTTGAAGACCATCAAGGAGAGGTTTGCTTTGTGGCAAACTGAAAATTGAGCTTTAGTTTTCAATGACTTCCTCTATCAACCATTCAAACCCAATTCCATTATTTCCTTCATCACAGAAATAAAAATCTCACTCAAAAAGATGATTGATGTTGGTATAGAACTGCCCACTGACATTCTGGCATACCTTGTCCTATTCAAATTCCCTTCTTCTCTTAACTTGCTTTGAAAACAAATTATGCACTTAGATAAGGAAGTCACAGTTGAAGTTATTTTCAACCACCTCACGCAGCTCAATAAAAAATCCAAATCAAAACTCAAGGAGACCCCTGTTTGAGAAATGGCTCTTTTCATCAACAAATCCAGAACTCAGAACTCCAAGGGACCACGCTGCAGAAAAGGATATCACAATCCACTTGCAAAAGACCACCCCAAGGAAAGATGCTTGCACAAGCACAAACACCTTGCACCTGACAGGTGGAAAGAATCTCAGGCCAAGTGGAAGGCTCAGAAGAAACCCAAGAGCAATGAGTTAGCTCACTATCACACCCTTATCACCACCTGGATGAACAAAGTGAATGCAGATCACCAGATCATCCTGGATTTGGGGGCTTTGTGCCGATTTTTAACTCCACCAAATACTTCTCCACCCTGCAAGAAAGAAATGGCAAACACATCAGCAATGGGAAAGATGGAGCCAACCTCCCAATCAAAGGAAACGGCAAGGTGATTCTGACTTGGAGAAACTCCGTAATCCAACTCACAGATAGTCTGTTTGTACCCAACCTTGTCATCAATCTTATCATCCCCGGCATTCTGATTGCTGAAAAGCAATTCTTGGTCTTTGAAAGTGGAAACTCCTTCAAATTAATCAAAAATGGAAAGCTGGCCTTCAAAGGATTCATTTGAGACAACCTCTTCGCTCTCAGTCTTCCCCACCCTATTGGAAACAACTCCAAAATCAGCTATCTAACCCAGAAGTCAATCAACCACAAAAAATTCCTCTATCTTCATCAATCTTTTGGTCACACAAGTCAACATCAATTGAAAAACATCAAACCCAAAATTCAAGCTTCACTAATCCACAACTTGCAATGCTCCAACTGCGTCTTCTCCAAAAAAAACAAAAACACCTTTCAATAAGAAATATAATCCCACTCAGAGACCCTTTGAAAATCTTCAAATTGACCTGATGGGTCCAACCAATCCCAAATCTTGCAATGGGATGACGTACATCATGACTATTGTTGACAATTGCTCAGGATATCTCTCTGCTATCCCTCTCAACTCTAAATCTGACGCTTCCCTTCAACTCATGACCATTCTTAGATTTGAGAAGCAAAAAAAAGGATGCTACCCCTCCACCATCTGTTCTGATGGAGGAGGAGAATTTGTTTCTTGCAAGCTCTGCTCATTTTTTGAAGAAAACTGGATCCAACACATTTTCACTGAGCCCTACCACCACAAGCACAATGGTTGGGTGGAGCGTGCCAACTGCAAAATAGCCAAATCCATCAGAAGCATTCTCCGCTCATCCAAACTCCCTCTCCAACTCTGGGCCAAATTTTCCAAAGCCACCATTCTGATTCTCAATCAGATCCCAAAACACCCAAATCAGAAATCCCCATACCAAGCCTTAACAAACAAGAACTTACCCGTGGAGTACTTCCATCCCTTAGGCTCCAAGGTTGTGTACTTAAACATGAAGCGTTTGCAAGGGAATAAATTCAATGATTGCCCACTGGAAGGGACACTTGTAGGCTTTAACCGGGATCTCTTATCATATTGTATCCTCAAGCCTGACAACTCAATCTTTTCTTTGAAGCATATCAAGGTTGCCAAATTGCATCCCAGCGCTCAGGCAAGCAATTACCCTCCAACAATTTCTTCACTCAACATTGACTTTTCATCTCCTACTTCCAACTCCACTCCAATTTGAAGCAATTAAACTGACATCCCACCTCCCTTGGTATCCCCCAATCTTCATCTCACTGAAACCAAAACTTTTGACTCTGCCAATGATTGGTCTTCTCAATCCTCACAGAAAATTGCTGACAAATTGGTTCCCTCTAAAACCCTGAACAACCAATCATAGCTCAAGCCGCCTGACCGTTATGGATACCATCACTACTTTGTTCCCAAATCTTTTGAGAAAGCCAAGAAATGTCAAGACTCCAAAAACTGAGACCTTTCAATGGACGTTGAACTGAATGGGATTGAAAACATGAAAGTCTGGGACAATTACAATGATCCCAAGCCAGCCAACCCTCTTAAAATGATGTGGGTCTATTGCCTCAAGGTCAACTTCAACAGGGATCCCTTAATTTACAAAATCCAATTGTGCATGCAAGGGTTTGATCAAATTTACGGTCTAGACTATCAAGAAAACTTCTCTCCAACTGTTAAAGCCACTTCTCTCAGAATACCTCTCCTTTACGGCTTTTACCACTCACTTCCCATCACTCAATTTGATGTCAAGAGTGCATTTATTCAGGCTCCGCTCAAAGAACAAGTCATTGTCAGAACACCAAAAGGATCAACAAGGCGATCTCAGTATCTCAAGCTCAACAAATCCTTATATGGGCTTAAAAAAGCTCCCCTCAACTTGTACAAAACCTTGACTAACTAGCTCACTAGGCAGGGGTTTCACAAGTCCTAATCTGATCCTTGCCTTTACTTGAATCCCCAACACCAGTCAATCATTTTCTTCCACTTAGAAAACCTCATCCTAATCAGACTTGGAAATGGATTCAAAGAAAACTTTCTGGCCCAATTTCCCAACTTGACTGCACACAACCCAAACAAAATCCTTGGGATGAAATTCTCTAGGAAAGGCAAGAAGATCTTTCTCTCCCAACCTAAAAACATCAAACACGGTCTTGAAGAACTCAAACTTACCAACTGCCATCCCTCCTCAATTCTGCTAACTGCTCAACTCATTATTTGACCCACCACAGATGAAGAAAAAAATAACTTCAAGGCGCTCAACATTAAATAAAGGTCTGCTGTTTTCTGAATGAACTATACTGCCTGCCTCATTCAAGTGTACATCAGCTACACCGTCTCCAGTCTTGCTTAATTCTGTGAACAACCCAGAATCAATTGCTGGTGCAAGGTCAAGTGCTGTTGGAAATATCTAAAGGCCACCAAAGGACTCTCTCTTGTCCTGGAAGTAAAGAACCCTGAAACTCAACTCCACTGCTACAGCAACACAAGGTGAAGCAGTGATCTCAAAACAAGAAACTCTCAATCTGGTCACCTAACTCTTCTTTTTGGTTCTCCCAGCTCATGAAGCAGCTATTTTCAGCAAAACATCACCCACTCAACCACCAAAGCTAAACTCAATCCTCTCATTGACTCGTATCTCAAAGCCATTTGGATGAGTGAGCTTGTGTCAAAAATTTGGGCCAAGCCCATTCAACCCAGCCTGTACTAAATAGACAATAAGGGACGGGAAGAAAAACTTAAGAAATTTTGCTTCAGCTCCAAAACCCACCACATTGACATAAAGACAAAAGCCATCTGCAAAGAATTAAAATACAACAACCTTTTGAGAAAACTCCTTCCTCCAAGTGACATGTTAGCAGACAGAATAACCAGAGTGTTGCCCAAACTCTCACTTTCCAACCTTCTCCATGTCATAGATCCCCTTTTATCCTACCCTGAAATCCTACCATCCACAAGGGGTGTTGAATCCCCTCCTTCTTCTTTCTCTCCAACTCCCACTCAATCAACTCCCACACATTCAATTCCAAGTCTGCACTCCACTCACCAAACACCCGGAAGCCAAACCTAAAGTTTCAGAGCAGCAGGCACCGCACAAGCACACTTTCTGCACGACCAACTTAAAGTGTTAACACACCAGAGGTCCACCTTGGAGGTCTCTTGGGCATCAGTCTCTCAAATTCAATTTTTCATCTGTTTTCTATCTCTTTTCTTGTTTTTATCTTATTTTTTCTTTCCTTTCTATTTCTATTTCTTGTTTCATTCTTTTTCTCATTCACCCTTCACTTCATCAACACCAACTTGCCCCATCAACATCAAATAACTGCCACCTACCTCAACCTTGCATCAACCTCTCAATCATTGTGGTGACCAAATCTGGGCACCTCAGGACCACTGCGTAAAATTTAATTTTTTTTTGATTTTTTACTCATCATTTAAAAAAAAAAAAATTAAATTTCTTTTTCCTGAATCAGATCCCTTCAGCCTCCAGATCCTCCAGCTTCCCCATCTCCCAGCGGTTTAGGGATGGGTCCCTGGGGTGTCCCACTCCCCAGGTCCTGTGTTCAATCCTTTTCCTCCTTGCTTTGGTCCTGGTTTTGCCAAATTTGGGCGTGTAAAGGCTGGCTTGACTTGGATAAACCCTTGCCAGCCCCGGCATTGTTGTCAACATCAAGATCCTCCAGCTTCCCCATCTCCCAGCGGTTTAGGGATGGGTCCCTGCGATGTCCCACTCCCCAGGTCTTGTGTTCAATCCTTTTCCTCCTTGCTTTGGTCCTGGTTTTTCCAAATTTGGGCGTGTAAAGGCTGGCTTGACTTGGCTAAACCCTTGCCAGCCCCGGCATTGTTGTCAACATCAAGATCCTCCAGCTTCCCCATCTCCCAGCGGTTTAGGGATGGGTCCCTGGGATGTCCCACTCCCCAGGTCTTGTGTTCAATCCTTTTCCTCCTTGCTTTGGTCCTGGTTTTGCCAAATTTGGGTGTGTAAAGGCTGGCTTGACTTGGCTAAACCCTTGCCAGCCCTGGCATTGTTGTCAACATCAATGGCACTGGCCATCTATCAGGTCCTCCCCCTGCTCCCAAGCCTGCCATCCAATCCAATCATCAGCTTGATCATCACCCCCATCCTCCATCATCATCACCACCCACGCATCCTCATTATCACATCCTCCCAAGATCCATCAGTATTCCCGGATCAACATCCCATCCACCTCCCTGAGGCTCAATCATCTCAATCTATCAATCATTGTTGACCCATCAAGATCCTCCTCATCCAATCTCCCCTTGACCTCATCCCTCACCCCCATCACTTGGTTTGGTCACTTGCACAAGGTTGGTCATGGGCACAACCTCAATCCGCTGACCCAACCATTTGTTCCCACACCGGTCTTGCATTCTCATTGGGCAAGCATCCACTGTCCAATCACCTCAACTCACAATCATGCCACCCCACCATCCACTCCCCTTGCTCTCTTCCTTTCTCACTTCAATCCACCCCTGCCAGTCAGCAGATTGACCACTGCCAAACTCTTTTGGATTTCCAACAATCTCAATCATCATCCATCCTATCATCTGGTCATCTGCCACCTGCCATCAATCTTGGGTTGTGCTCATCTTGCTGCAACCCCCAACCTTGCTCCGCTTGCACATCTAGCAGTTGTCTGCGCGGGGCCCGCTGTTGCTCATCCATTGGCTGGACCCGTCAGACATCTGTCTGTGTGGGCCTCCCTTGTAATCCATCACCTGCTTTGCCCATCATTGGCACGGGCTGGTGTCCCTCCATCCCTGTCATCCAAGATTTTTTTTCAATTATTTTTGTTTTCCTTTTCTCATCAGATTCTCTGGTTGTCTTTTTTTCTCATGTCCGCTTTTTTTTTAAAAAAAAAAGTGTTGTTTTTCTGCTCTACCTATGTCATCTCTTTTAAATAGCCTATAGGAACCCATGGCCAATAAAATGAGGGGCTCTCCCCTACCTTTTTCAAAATCATCCATGGGAGTGTGTGCATCTGTCCCCCCCCATTATCATAGTAACCAATAATTGTTATCCTGGGTGTATCCTTGATTTCCCCCTGATTCTTTTCATCCTGAGTCTTTGCCCCCTTTGAGGCCTGATCCTTATCACCAACCAATAGCCTTGCTGGTTGGGGATAGTTCTTTCTTTTGGAATTCTTGAGTGTGTTACACCTCCCTTTGATCCCTTCCTCTGACCATACTGGTCCTGATCCTTTCTTGATCATATTTCCAGAGCCAATCATGTTTGACTGAAGAGGTTTTATCATTGAAGAGGTTTTATTAAGCTTAAAACCTGGAGTTTTATACCTCCTTTTATTTTTTTTTTTTCAAAGTTGCATTCTGCCAGCCTACTCTTGAGTTGCTTGAGAAGTGTTGAGTTTATCCCTGTTCAAATCAGTTACTTTTTTCTTTTAGAGCTTCTCAAAACATTGTGTGTTGTCTTGTACAGCCACCCTTGGTAATCTGGTACCCTTCAAACGCTTGATTGCCGAGTTTTGGAAGTGTTCATTAAGAACCTGGAGGTTAGTTGGGGTTTGAGTTTATCATCCCCAATCTTCTGCTGACAACCAGAGTTATTAGCTGGTGGGCATTTTTCAAATACAACAGCTTTGTTCTTTTGAACTTTAAACAAACTCTAATCTTCTTTTGTTCAAATATCTCCCACGTAATCTTGCCTCAGATAGTGCTGTTCCATCACTACCAACTATTTTCAAACTTTATCCTTACTACCTGATTCCTCACTTTAAAGTTCTGGACCTTGATCTTGGTTACATTTAAATATTTTTGTAACCTTCAGGAGGGAAGCCTAAACAGCACCTTTCCCCTCCACAAAACTGCCACAACCAAGCACTGTTTGGAGTCTTACACCATCCAAATCCTCATTTCTCTGTTCAGAACTTTGAATGTCTGGTATTATTTCATCTCTTTCCTCACTTCTTGTTCTTCATTTTTTTATTCTTCCTGTTTTCCATTCCTCAACTCTTCTGACTGTTGGTTGCCAGATTGTACCTAGTCCCTTCAAACTGAGAAATTATCACAGCCAATTTCAATCCATCCTAAAAACTTCAATACCTTGTTTAATGGACTTGCTTCCAGTCCCTAAAAATATTGCACCTTGTGGGAAAAAGCTCATCACCTTTGCAACTCTCCTGATTTGGTTCAATACTTCCATGAATACTACCCTTTCAAAACTTTCTGATCATAATTCAATCCTTTCCAATCCCATTACACATTTTCATGCTATTCCATCTCATCAATCCCATCACACTTCTCATTCCATCCCATCTTATCTCATTTCCATTTTCTAAAATTTGTTCCTTTTTCATTGCAACCTTTGATTTTCTATATTTATTCAGTCTTTGTATTTCAAATAACACAACCTTTATCTCCTCAAAATACATATTTATATATATAATAAGAATGATAAAAATACATCAAAAATGTTACAATTTTTCTTTTATTTCCTGTTCCGCCTCTTCCCAATTTTTGGTCAATTCCACTACCATAAACCTAAATTCATCCAAATCCTCATCATTTATTAGACTCCAAATTTTTTTCAAGACAAGAACTTGTGCAAACAAATGCTTCTCAAAAATCTCCTTGCATTTAACAGTACAAGCCCTCTTTGGCCGGCATTCCATCCACCTTCCCGCAAGATTTCTTCATTAGCTCTCTTCCTTTGTCCTTGCAAAGAACCCCTCTCCAACATTGCCAGTCAACTGCCTCCCATCAGTCTTGATTGGCACCACAACTCACACTTTTTTTCTCTCACCTTGGCGTTCTGTCCCATTCTCTTCCATCACATCTCCTCCCTATATTCCCAACCTTTCCTCTTCTCCCTTTTGTTTCTTTCCTCTGCTCCATTTCCTCCATTCTCTTTATTTCCTTCCTCTTGTCCTGTTTTGTTGCCTCCTTCTGCCTCCACCCGTTCTTTCCTTGTATCATTGGTTACTGCTGCAACTTTCTCCTTAACATGCACCTTGCTTTGCCCCTTGGAATCCATTGGGGTTTTGGATAACTTGAAAGAAGTTCCAAAATATTGTCATGGGGTTGGAGGCATGTTAGTTGTTTACCTCCAGATTCTTTTCAATAATAAAAAGAGCAGCAGTTACATTATATTATTTTTCATCCTTCTAATTCAGTCAGCCTCTAGCATTACTAACTCAGATTCCGCACTCCTAAGAATCCAATCTCTCTTGCACTGGCAGGATGTCATAGTTGAATTTTGGGAAAGATCTTTGACTTCATACTTCACTCGTGGGCACCACTGGGGTATTTTCCACTGTTTTTCTATTTAAAGGAAATTTACAAGCTACTTTTCAAAGACTGCATTGATTGCAATTGCCTTGGAGAACTCAAACAGAAGTACTAGGGACACATCTTTCATTTTGGCCAATGCAGTTTTTTAAACAACAAGATGAGGATGAAAAAATTAGTCAATTTAAATTTTATTTAAAAGCAATGAAGTATGGTATCAATTAAAGTACATAAATTAGTTAAAAAAACTTTTGGAATTGTTGGGAAAATAATCTGAAAGCTTGCAGGAGCTCACAGCTTTATACCCAGGCAACTGTCACGCCTCAAGGTTAAGGGTCATTGTCTTCCACCCTTTTGACATATCTTTTTCCTCAGTACCATCTACCTTAGTCAATAATTGTGACACAAACAAAGCTCAACATCCATGGTTCCATCCACTTACCACCCTTTGATTGCGTTAGGACCTTCCAATCTTGGAAACTCAGTATCTAATCGCAAATCTTGCAGTTAAATCTAAATACTAGTCAACCATCCATTCAAACTTCACCCTTCTACCCTGGATATCATCAATCCCCGTACTTCCATTCTTTGACACACACTAAAACTAGTTTGCACTCATGCCCAGAAAGCCACATCAACTGTTTACTTTGAAAATGGACTAGTCCCTTACCCTGCATAAACTACACCTTCATATTTGCATTTTCTTCCCATGCCATTCCTTCCTGTCTCATCCATTACGTCCTTGTACAATCAGATTCTATTGTCTTGCACATACGCTACAACCTACCAAATGACTTTGCTTTTATTTTATTTCCCATTCTGTTCCTGTCATTCATTGCCTCATTGCTTCTTAACTGTAGCTGGCCATCCATTGGATTTTATCTAGTCATCTTTGGATTACCTTGTAAAGGCTTCATTGCCTGCCTGAAGATTTTCTCCTCAGTTAGTTAATTTTATATTTTCTTGCATTTGAAAAATCCAGTCATCACATTGGTCTTGGCTTTATTTCCTTTCCATTGGAACAATTCCTCCCTTTTGCTTTTTGTTGAGCCATCAATTCATAAGTTTGCACTTTGCAGTTAGCCTTTCTGCCCCCTACTTGTCCCTTGCATTCAGCCTCTCCCTTTGCACTCACAATCATCTAATATTGCCCTATAGTACTTTGGGTGGTTGTGTGATACCCCCCCCCCCTACTTCCAGTTGCCTTGATTCAAACAGACTGGTTCTTTGCTTCCCTCCTAACCTTGCAGCAATGGAAAGATTGGGTGATGGTTAGGGAGCAAAGCTTGCCTTCCCCATCATTGAAAATGAACTTGTTTCATTGTAAAAAGCCAGTTGGGGTGGAGCAACTTCAAATGGATTACCTTTTCCCCCTAAAAGAATCCTTCATGAGTGCTCAGGCCCCAAAGTGTGCCAAAGACACAAAACATTGCCCCCAAGGGGGCTTCAAGATTGACAATGGTCCCAACAGGCCATCCCAGCCTGAATATGTTATTTTAAAACTTTGGAAGTCCAGCCTGGCTGTAAAGGTGTGTCCATAATTCATAGGGGGCCCAATATTGGCCCCTCAAGCCAATTTTTCTGGGGTATCCAATCCACCCAACAGGCCTGTAAGGGCTCATGTAACTGAAGACTTGAATTAAATTTTTTTAAACCATTTTCACCAAAGCAATGACATCCCTGTAGGCCTGCATGATCTGTGTGATGTTTCAATGGGCCATTGAGGTCAGCAAGTGAATCCCATTTGTATTTCATCCATACATGGAAAATTAGTAAGTGCACGACTATGTTAAAAAGGCAGTTTTAAAACTTGTTTTTTTGAAAAAATAATAAGCTTGGCAATAGAAGACACTCCTGCAATGGGTTTGAAAAGGTGCCAATTATCCTTCACTATTCATCTCTGTTTCATTTACATTCTGAGGATCACCTCATAGACCTAGTTTTTAAACTCCTGGTGTCTTAATCCTGGGTTTTGAATTCTATTACTCTTTCTTGAAAACTAGCAACTGGTCTGCCAAGACAGAATGGAATAAAAAAAGTGAGCAAAAATTGAACAATCAGCTTGAGAAAATCATCAGTAACAGATTCTAGTTCTTCTTCTCAAGGCACAGGGAGAAATGAAAGTTTTTGAGTCTGACAGAATCAGAATGGGTCTTAGGTTGAATTGAGGGTCTGGTTTCTTACAGGCCTATGGTCTAAGCAGTAGAGGGAGGCACTTTAAGGCTGTCTTCTACCCTCCAGTGTTTTCAACTCCCTGTCTTATGGTTTTAACTGATATTCTACTTATTTTATATTTTTTTGGGTTGTATTTCTCAGTCAGCTCATGCTTCTGGCTAACAATTCTTTGTCTGTGAATGTTAAATCAATTTTGATTGGTGAATTGGTCTAAGCCGATTCCGGCTGTTTGAGGATTGGAGAGTCTTCAATTGATTTTTTGAGCTCTTTTATTGATTGGCTCCTTCAATTATTTGCTTGTTTATTTTTGGTTTGTTGATTAATTTTTTGGATGGTCTTGGTTGACTGGATGTCATGGTAGGATTGTTTATTGATTATTGGGAGAGGGGAAGTGAAAAGCGGAGGATGAGTTGGTTTTTAGTTGCGCAGGAGCTTTGATCTTGCGTGACTACAGGAGTCATCCTAATTGTTATAACTCCAGGCTGTAACTCTCTGTTCCTGGTGAATTCAAAAAGTTATCCGAATTGTGATAAGTGATTTTGATGGTTATGTAGTTGCTAGAGAGTGACTAAATCACATTGAAAAATTTTTTTTAACAGAATTTCAATACTATGTACACCATTGGCATTATATACATCCTCTATAATCTGAAACCTAAAGAAAGAAGAATAAATATATTCAATCCACTGGTGCAACCTCCACATTTGATTATTCCAAATCCCTTTCATGATCAGCCTAGCCCCAATCTGTCTGCAAGTACTATTCATTTGATTGAATTTGATCTCCAATGTTTTGCTAGCCAAAACACCTTGGTATTCTTCCCCAGTAGATCTCCTTTGACCTTCTTGTAATCCAGCCTCTTCAAACTTCCCTTTCCTTCCATCCCAAAAATCATCTTCCCAATCAATGATCTGTTCCATACCCCATAGCTGGTCTTTTGTATTATAATTAAATTTTCAAATCACACGCTCAGCCTATATTTGTTAGCTCTGCTTGAATATATCAATTGCTCTGATTTTCTATATCAATAGCGCCACTTTTCAAAACCTAAAACTAAATTATTTCCAAAATTAGTACCCTTATTTTTTTTCCTTATGTTTGAACAATAGCACTGAAATATTGGAAAGGTTGCAGATGTTTCTTTCTGTGAATCCACAATTTTTTTTCCACCTCCTGTGAAGATTGTTGCTTTTTTCACAAATCTTTTTTTGAATTTTTGAGCCTGAAGATCCTCGGAGATCAGCTTTCAGCTTGCTACTATTGCAGAGCAAGCTGCAAAAGTAACAAAAATAACATAAAAATAATAATATTAAAAATAATAATATTAAAATTAACCTATGAAGGAGTAAAAAAACATGTATATTATTGCAGACATGGATTCCCCACTCAAAATTAGGTAGGGTCACTCACTGAACCCACCCTTGAAATCCAACTCCTTATATTTTAAATAATTAAGAAGGAAAGACAAAAATTCCACGGCACCACTATGGTACTTTTTTGGCCAATTAAATATTTCACCTTTATTGTCACTTATAGATTTCACACCTAAAATTCAGTCATAATTGAGGTGTTGTGTATACCTAAATAATCTTTATACATATTTTTTATTAAATATAATTTAAAATACCAAGAATGTCGAAAATAATATAATGACTATTTCTAAAAATATATTAAAATACTTCAATGGACAATTATGAGAAATAAAAGACATCACTATCTTTGTGACATACTAAGAAAATTAATGATGTAAAAATATCACATAAATACTTATGACTAATCTTTTTAAATAATTATTTTTAGTAAATCAAATGAATTTCATAAATAAGGAGTAAAATCAATGTCATGACTTTACTCCAATTATTTAATACATAATGAGAACTCACCCAACATCAGAATATCCGTAGCAATGTCTATTAAATTAATTATTAACTTACTGGGAACATTTACTAAGGATAATTAATTAAATAATAAATAAAATGGACAGATTAGTGTGATTCACATGTCCAAACATCAATTATAAAGTAGAATAATTCCCATACCCTGTGGAATTAGATGTTACCCGTGCTAAAGAACCAAGAACAAGTGACAGGCTACCACTGGTTACCCTTCTAGCCTCAGTGTCCATCCCTTTGAGCCCGGGTATCCCTCAGAATGACAATATTGGGACTCAAAAAGCTATAAATAAAGAGCTCTTTTGAGGATATTGATACCCAGAGACCCAGTTATATTTACATCCAGAAACTGTGCCAAGGTAATCAAATACTTATAAGAGATAAGTAAGTGATTTATGGCTTTAGTCTGATTAATGATATCCGTCCCCAACCCTTTTTATCAATTTAAACTGCTGAACAACCTTTTAACCCAAGTAAACAGGTTTAACCCATCAGTGCACGTCCCAAACAGGTACTCAAAGGATTTAATAATATACCAGTGAGTTCTATTATCCTTTCTCTGTTTTAGAAGCTTGGTTAAAAAGCCCTGCTACTCCCTTGTGTATTTTGTATACATATTATCTTTGGGAAATATATCCTTTAAGAATATAAATTAAATGTTCCAAAGTAACCAGGCCTATGTGTTTTCAAAGTGAATTCCCTGAAGAAAGGTGTTAAAAATCCCCAAAATAATTGTTTCCTTTCTATTAAATTATTTAATAATCAATTTATCTATATTGATTTATAACAATAAACCATATCCAAACCAATCAACCTTTCAATAAGCTTTTATCCAAACATTTTACGGATTTTTGCTGCATTTATTTAATAATATATTTATTATCTATTCTATCACCTCTGGTAGCTAAAAGATAGCAAGGATATTGGAATCCAGGTGGCTGAAATCAGCAATTTAAGTTTATTTCTGTGGCCTCTGCATCCTCTTGGTTCCTTTTGGTTCACTTCTGAGCCTGTTTTTATACATAACTTTCACAATGAAGTTAATTATTCTTTCCGACCCGTCCACTAGGTGCGGAGCCAAACAGCAGCTGCTGCTGATCCAGCAGCTGCCGCTGCTGAGCACTCCGCATACCCTAATGCTGAGCCCGCTTGCCTCCAATGCTGAGCGCGCAGCCGCGACACAGTTCCCAATCCGTGTCTATAAATTGACACCACATCCCCCCCAACTTGAGTTCTGTCCCCAGAAGTCTTCCATTGCTTCACCATACTACCACCCCCGCTACTTCCACTACCACCCCCACCACTCCCACTACCACCTTCTTCCATCCTCCTCTTGCTCCATTGCCACCATGCTCCCATGCAAGTTCTGCGCCCGGAACGGGCACGCCTGTTCGATCATCCCTGGTCAATGCGCCTGTTTTGCTTGCTGACGTGGCCACTGTCGCTGCTCACTTATTGACGGCATGCCCTGAGCTCCCCCCCAATCCAGCTCTTGCCCCAGGCCGTGCAATAGGGCTTGTCCGGACCCGTTTGTAGTTTTGGACAACAACTCAATCTTGGAAGGCTTGTGGATACCCCCCGGTTCACCTTCATCCTGCCGCCCCCAAGCTCCGTCACCCCCCACCTTGCACGTGAGCCGCAACTTGGCATCACCTCTCCACTGGCCCGGACCTCCGCAACAAAGCAAATACAAAACCTCAGAGGAATGGCGCGGGGAAACCCGCACTTGGGCCGCCGCTGCCGGTGTGAATCAAACAGTACCAGACCCGAGGCTTTCCAGACGACCCGCGGCCGCGCCAGCACCCTCTTCTCCTCCTCTACAACTTCCAACACCGGCCGTGTCACCAGCGGCCTTGGATGAGAGGCCTACAACCCCCGACGTCCCTCCGCCTCCGTCACCCATCATTGTCCCGTCATCGCCTCCAGCTGAACCAAGCCCCCCTATTTGTTCCCCGGAGGCACCGTCTTCACTTGCCGTTCCTCCCCCCAGCCCTCCTGAGATCCTAGAAATCCCAATCATAATGGCACTCCCGGCGGCCGGCTTCAAGGTTTTTGGGGAAAGGTCAACCACGATGCTTTGGGATTTCCTCTCAATCCCCGGCGCCCAATCCTTGGAATCCCAGCGCAAGCTCCTGGCGTCTTTCTGGGCCTTACTGGCCTTGTCAAGGGAGGAAATGGAGGAGATGATAAGGATGGCTTAGGCGCATTGCCCCCCCCTTCCCCTTCTTCCCTTTCTTTTTTGCTTTTTCTTTTGGTTGTAACGGGCTTCCTTTTTCCTAAGAAAATACATATCTGCGCAAGGTCTTAAACTTCTGAGAAAAAGTGAGCGACCGCGCTTTGTGAGAATGAGCTTGAGATTGAGGTCTGTGTCCGCGCCCTTTGCTTCATGAGCAACCATAAGTGACTAGCCGTTCCAAAAGAGGCACCTGGACCGCCCCAGAAGAACTGCCACACAGTTCCCCGTACCCATCCTGTAACAAACACAACAACCAAAACATCAGCGCGCGCCACCGTAAGGGAAGAGAGAGAGAGAGAGTAAGAGAATGGACATTCTTGGGTGTCTAGTTGTTCCGGCTGTGAAACAGCTAAAGCACCCCCTCACCAAATCAAGCTTATTCCCATACCAACCACCCATCCTTGAGATATCCTGAGAGAAAAGAAAAAGAGAAAAAGAAACCAACAGAGAAGAAAAATAGAAAAGAACACATAATTTTTTTTTTTTGCGCGACACCCGTAGACCGCCCGCAAATTGCTCTTTTTCCCGCTTCCTCCATCCGCAGAATTTTCCTCCCGTCCCAGTTCCGCGGGGCTTGTCCTCGCGTTCACGGACCCAGCTTTGTGCCGCGCCCGCGTTTCCTGAAAAAACCTCAAACCAGCAAAGACCCCACAATCCAGATAAGAAAGAAACATAGAGAAACAAAGATTCTGGGGTGTCTAGTTGTTCCGGCTGTGAACCGGCTAGAGAACCCCCTCCCCAAATCAAGACTTATCCCCTTCCCCCACCCCCTCCCCCCCCCCAACTTGGCCACTTTCCCCAGCTGGTTGCAACCGCCTACTCCGTCGCAACGGCACGTTCTCCGCTTCTCTGCCCGCAGACGGATCCCCGGATTGCTTTCCTACACCATTTCCGGGCTCCACACTCCCCTTGTCTGATCCGTCATCCCCTTCTGCTGTTTTGTCAAACAAGGTAGATCCTTGCGCGAAGAAGCGCTTGACATGCAAAGCCGCCGCCTTCTGTTTCAGCGGAGTACCGTCTAATTCCTCCAACTGATAGCTGCCACCCTTGAACTTGGATGACACGCGGAACGGGCTGTTCCACCGGTTAGCAAACAACTTCCCCCACTGAGACTCCAGACTCCGGTTGTACAGGAGCACCAAATGCCCCTTCCGCAAGGGATCCTGGAGACAATGCAAGCAGCGCTCGTTCCAATAGCGCATCAATGCCATCCAAGTCTTCTTCAGCCGGTCTGCGGCCTTTGGAAGCATCCCTTCCCGTCAAAGGAGCTGTTCAGCGCGAGCCTCAAGCAATTTGGCGGAAGTATTCACCTTCCACCAGTCAACCCCCAGGAATGTCTCCAACTCAATGTCCACCGGAAGCACAGGGCACTGTCCAAAAAGTAACTTGTACGGCAAGTAGCCTGTCAACCGCTTCACCAAAATCCGATCCGCAATCAGAACCATTGGAAGGGTCTCCTGCAAGTACTTACCGTCATCTTTGCACATCTTTACCAGAGTGTCCTTGATTGGTTGATGCCCGCCTTTGATCATGCTGGCCCCCTTGGGATAATACTCCGTTTCTTGGCCAAACTTGGCTCCGCAACTCTTCACCAACTTGACCAAACGGCTGCAAAACTCAGCCCCTCCGTCCACTGTAACCAGACAAAGCAACCCGTACTGCGCGAACCAATCTTCCTCCAGAAACAGAGCAACTTTGTCCGCCAAGAGCTTGACCAATGGACGCGCTTCTGCCCAACCGGACAGGTTGTCCCACGCGACAAGCAGATAGGCAAACTTACCGGCATTGATGTGGACCACATCAAGCAAGACCCGACCAAAGAGGGTGTCTTCCCCTGTGGGGTGTCCGACTTCCTTAGGCAATCTTGCGCTCCGCCGTTGACAGGCTTTGCAGGATGCCAACCATTCCCGTACCGCACGCACTACCCCTGGCCACCCAAATGGCTCTTTCACCCGCCTCCGCGTTTCAACCTCCCCTAAATGGCTGAGATTGTTGTGAAGGCTTCGGAGGATAGCTTCCTGATCCTCCCTTGAAGTGGTAACCACAAGAGGAACCGGAGTCTTCCGCCGCCAAAGCTGCCCCTCGTGTACGTAGAAGTTTCCCGCTTGCCGCCTTGCCCATTGCATGTGCTTGTCTGTAGTTCATCGGGAAAACAAAGGTCCCGCAAGTAACTGCAAAGAATTGCGTACCGCCCGGTCTGCCGGAGCGGCAGCTGAATGCCCGCCTCCACAACCCCTACCTTGACAACCGGGGCCTCCACATTGAGCAGTTCCGCGTCCTCAAACGGGTCATCCCTTGGATACCGCAACAACGCGTTGGGCATAGTGAATGCTTTCCCCGGAACA
Organism: Puccinia polysora; assembly: GCA_025617555.3. Taxonomy (NCBI): domain Eukaryota; kingdom Fungi; phylum Basidiomycota; class Pucciniomycetes; order Pucciniales; family Pucciniaceae; genus Puccinia; species Puccinia polysora. The sequence continues at coordinate 3,022,173 of CM062626.1, read as the reverse complement.
TGAAGAACAGTAAAGGAAAAGAGTTGAAGAAACGCCACCCACCGGGTCATGGGAGCATTGGGCAACGCCAGGGAATTGATCATGTGCGCCAGCGCCTCCGCATCCACCAAAAGCTCAAAGTGAACCCCCCACAAGAGATACTGAAGCCGCCGCACAATCTTGGTTACCCCACACAACTCCAACTTTGGCTGAGAATACCTGCTTTCCGTTGGAGTGAAGGTTACCAACTTGTAAAGCACCGGCCTATCCTTGCCGTTTTCCTCTTGAGTGAGAACCCCCCCGGCCAAATTCTCTGGAATCAACCGCTAGCCTAATTCCTCCTGCCTTGTACTCGAGATTGCAGAGCACAATGTCATGTCCCACAATCTCCTTGAGCTTCCGGAAAGGGCAATCACACTCTTCTCCCCACTTCCACTCCGCGCCTTTCCGCGTTAGTGATTGGAGCGGGCTCGCCACCTCCACAAACCTCTTGATGAACATACGGACATAGCTACATAATCCCAAGAACTGAAGAATATGCGACACCGTCTGCGGGGTTGGCCATTCAAGGACCTTGTTCCGCTTTTTCTCTGCAATGGGCCGGCCGTTGGAAGCAACAACATGGCCAAGCACTTTGAGCGCCGGAACACAAACCACCAACTTCTGCCCCAACACCGTCAGTCCTGCCTCCTTGATGCAAAACAGGATGTGTTCCAATGTCTGCGCGTATTACCACACAAAACATTGGACGCTGGGAACTTCAACCAGCTCTGCTCCTCCGTAATTGGATTTCGGACCTTTGATTCCCGCATTGTCAATGAAAATTTGGACTCCCTCCGGAAGATCGTCCTTCAGGATCCACACCATTTTCTCCTGGTACACCGCCACAGCATTGGTTGCGCCGTGTGGTAGCCAAGTCAGCTGCATTCTTCCCAACCCAGTCTCAAATGCTGTTAGAGGCTGCAAGCGAGGGTCCAACTCTTGCTTGTTGTATCCCCCCATCACATCCACTAAACCATAACAAGCGCGCCCCGCCATTGACTCAAGGAACTTGTCAACACCAGGGGGCCGTCCTGCGTCCCGGATTGTAAAGGAGTTGAGCCGCTGCAGATCATGGAAAATCCTCAACAACTTTCTGTCCTGCTTAACTACCGCAAAGATTGGACTGGAGTAACTAGACATTGACTTTTTGTAAAGGCCAGTCTTCACCCGTTCCCATACCAACTCCAGAACCTTCTCCCGGACTGCCCGCGGTATTGGAATTGGCTTGATCTGCCACGGCTTGTGATCAACAGTGTGGATGATATAGGGGTAGCCAATATTGTTTTTCAGAAGCCCCTGCTCTTCAGGTCCAAATGCAAGCGCTCTTTCCCAAAGAACCAGAACCAAAACCAGAAACTCACGCTCCTCCGTACTCAACCATCCCTTTGGGCCAAAATTGAAAGCTACAATCCTTTCCTACGTGATCTGCGCTGAACTAGTAACCCATCCCAAAGGCTTAATTGGCGTGACCCAAGGGTCCCGCAACCAAGCAATTGGTCGAAGCGGTCCGTTCAATTCCTGGGGCATCACCTCATTCCTTGGTTGGACCTTCCGCGACACCGGCTTGTACTTGCCAGTGTTGCACCGCACCATCCGCATGCATCCCTTGCTGTAGGTCCTTCACAGAACGGAACCGCAGCTTTTGCGTTTGCTCACGAGTGTGGCACAATGATAGGGTTTTCAAAGCGTAGTACCCTTGGGCAATGCATACTGAGAAAAGGGACTTACTTCTGCGACGTGCGCGCCCTGCACTTTCCTTCCTCCCCCTCCCTGCTCCTCATTAGTTGAAATCCTGCGCAAAACCGGAGCTTGTTCCGTGCGGTCTCCTTGGTCAACTAGAAAAAATCCTCTGAGGGTCGCCCGTCGCAGGCCAACCCCGCGTCCGGTTCCTCCTCATACTCCAAAACTCTCCGCCGCTTTTCTTGCCTGCAATTGCAGATAGTTGTTTTGAACATTCCCCCGGAAAAATCCTCCACCATCAATGCCTACATTCCCACCTCCAGATCAAAAACCATTTTTGCTTGGAACCCAAACATGAATGGCCTTATCAAAATCACATCCCCACAATCAACTAGAAGAAAAGAAAGAAGCTTACAGACCCTTTCAACCTTGACCCCCTCCTCCTCAACTAACCCATCCACACAACACTCCCCTCCGTTTAGCACGGGGAGACCCATTGCGCATTTCCGCCAAACCAACCCCAAATCATCCACCATCCGCAATGGCAGCAGGTTCACCATTGAACCGCTGTCCACCATAGCCCACACCTTCCTCCCCGCTATGACTATCGGAACGTAAGCAAGCGGAGTCAAAACCAATTTCAACTCACACTCCTCACGCCCCTCCTCCTTCCGCGCCACATGAACCTGCTGCACTGTCTGAGGTACCCGGCCCTGACCGCAATCCCGCAATGCCTGCACCATCTTGTCTACCACCACCGGAGACACAGCTGCCAGTTCCCGCAAGGTCAGCGGGACCGCAGTCTTGTTCCCCATCACCCTACGCACGATGTCTGCCACTTTCTTCTTCCCTGCAGGATTTGCTGCCAGCGCCTTGATTCCGGGCACGCGTGCGGCGGGTTTTGGAACATTCAAGGGGGGTCGCTCCTTTGTATCCACCTCCATCTTATCGGAGACCGCCACCTTCTCTTCCGTTGCCACTACCCTTAGCTCAGCTTCCACCCGAGGTGGTTGCCACAATCCGGGACCGGTAACAATGCCTAGTGACGCTTGCCGCGTTGTTCCCGCCTCCTGACCCCGTGTTCGCACCTGCTGCATTGCGGTTGGCTGGTTTGGCTCCATCGGAATCTGTTCACCCGTTGGAAACATGTACCCCATCCCCGCTGGTCAAACCAATCCCGCGTTGAGATCCTTTGTAAGCTCCTTGCACACCGATTGCCAATGACTGTTCACCCTGCAGTACGAGCATCCCCTCGGCACAAAAGTACCGGGCAGCCAAAACCCTTCCAACATGTGTGGTGGAGGCCCTTGTGGCTGCTGCTGGCCCGTACGGCTCATGCAGATCTTCAAATCCTTCATCAGCTCCGTAAATTCACTTACCGGAGGGGCGGGCGCGGGTTGAGGAACTGGAGGACGCGTGGCAGTAGGTGGAACCGGGGCCGGAAATTGGGCCGGAGCTAAAACCTGGGGGGCGGATTTCTTTGGTCCCGCTGGGAAGGACTTAGCGGTATCCTCAATAAGCTCTTCTAAGTCAAGCTTTCTCTCCACAGCCTGGCAAATGACAGCCAGCTCCGGAAGGAGCGCCATGCTCCCGTCCAATGACCGCTTTACCAAGTTGTGATTGTAAAGATCCTGCTGCACCCTTGCCCGGAGTTGAGCGCTTAAACTGCCCAGAAACGCGCGTTTCATAGCCCCTGTCTGTCCCGCCACCACCTCGTTCTTTGAAAAGTACCAATAGATCCAATTGAATGTTGAGGTGTAATGCGCCAGCTCCACCCGCGTTCTGACTCCTCCGCGCGCCCTTGCCTCCGAGGCCACGCAGTCAAAATTGCTTTCCAGGAATCAAGGTTTGTGCATACCCCACCATGTTAGGATCTCCGCCTTCAGTTTTGGCCAATCTTGATTCTTGTAGCCTTCCATCTCCTCCACATCCCGGAGCTTCTCTTTGTCCATAATGAACAGGACAACAAGCCGGGCCTTATTGGCCTCCGACGCACCTTCCGCATCTGCAATACCTTTTTATCTCAAGATGAATTGCTCCACATCTGCAGTGTTGAATTGGATGTGAGGGTACTCGCACGGCCTGATGCAAACCAGACAAGTGGGTTCATGGTCACTGGAGACCAATGGGGGAACGGTGTAGCTTGTCCTGGCTCGAGCCAAAGGAGGGGGAGGAGGAGGGATGGAAGAAGCCAGTGGGGTCAGAGTAGCGGACCTGGAGACGGAAGGGGAAGAAGAAGAAGAAGAGGAGGCGACTGTAGGGAGGTATGGATAGGACATTGCACCCAGTTACCTTTGAAAGACAAGAAATGGAAGGTTACTTCCCAGCCAGACCCCCAGATGTGGAAAGAATAAGGGTTCTCCCGCTATAATTATCCCAAGGTTCGGAAGTTAACGGTTCCCTGCGTTTGAAAGGAGATGAGGATGCCCAAAGTCGCACTTAAATGAGAAATAGAAATAAGGAGATAAGAGATAAAAAAAATTAGAGAGAGAGTGAAATCGCCAATCCTTCAATCCTAAGAACTTTCCACCTGGATGTTTATCCAGTATGAGTTCCTTTAATCTCTTGGTGAGATGATTGATCCAATCCAGTGATGTGATGGTATGATTCCATGCCTCCTCCTCCTTCCAACCCCGAGTTGAGAGTGAGGATAAGTCCTCCCTCTCAACCCTAACCTAAGTACACGCGCAAATGACAATATGACAAAGGAACAGAAAACAATCCCAAAACAGAAACCCTAGCCTCCTCTCCCCACCTCTGTACCAAACTCCCCCCAACGTCTGTACGCCGTTCCGTCCATCCGGTTTGTCCTTCTCATGATGCGGTCCTTGCACTGCGCCCTACTTGGAGCCCCCCGCACCTGTCTGTATCTCCGCGCCCGTCGTGGATGTCCATTATTATCCGGCGTGATCCGCGCGCTCCATCCATTCCTTCATAGCCCGTGGATTGCTCCGCCCCTACATTGTGGAAAGAATAAAGGTTATCCCCCTATAATTGTCCCAAGGTTCGGAAGTTGAAGGTTCCCTGCGTTTGAAAGGAGATGAGGATGCCCAAAGTGGCACTAGAATGAGAAATAGAAATAAGAGATAAAAAGATAAAGAAAAGTAGAGAGAGAGAAATCGCCAATCCTTCAATCCTCAGAACTTTCCACCTGGATGTGTATCCGGTATGAGTTCCTTTAATCTCCTGGTGAGATGAGTGATTCAATCTGATGATGATATTCTTCCTCCTCTTCCTCTTTGATGCTCTGATGATGATCCAATGCCTCCTCTCCGACCCGGAGTTGAGAGTGAGGATAAGTCCTCCCTCTCAACCCTAACCTAAGTACACGTGCAAATAACAGTATGACAACAAAACAGAAAACAATCCCAAAACAGAAACCCTAGCCTCCTCTCCCCACCTCCTCCGTACCAAACTCGCCCCGCCGTCTGTACGCCGCTCCGTTCATCCGGTTTGTCCTTCTCATGACGCGGTCCTCGCACCGGGCCCTACTCGGAGCCCCCTGCGCCTGTCCGTTTCCGTTTGTCTGCGCCCGCTGTGGGTGTTTGGTAATATCCGGCATGACCCGCGCGCTTGCGCGCGCCCTTCATCCTTTCCTTCATAGCCCGCGGATTGCTCTACCCCTACGTATCCAAACCGGCGCGCCCGCAAACCTAGTTGAGCGCACTACCTTCCGAATTCAATGTGCGGGGCGGATCGCCACCCATGCCGCATCCAATGCTGAGCCCAACCCGTCCACCAGGTGCGGAGCCAACAGCGACTGCTGCTGAGCACGCCGCATACCCTAATGCTGAGCCTGCTTGCCCCCAATGCTGAGCGGGCAGCAGCAACACAGTTCCCAATCCGTGTCTATTAATTGACACCACATCCCCCCCCAACTTGAGTTCTGTCCCCAGAAGTTCCCATTGCTTCGCCACACCATCACCTCTGCTAATTTTGCTCCACCCCCACCACTTCCCACTACCAACTTCCCCGTTCTCCTCCCCACTTGTCCCCATCATGCTCCCTTGCGAGTTCTGCGCTCGGAACGGGCACGCGTGCTCAATCATCCCCGGTCGTTGCGCCTGTTCAGCTTGTTGTCGCGGTCATTGTCGCTGCTTGCTTAGCGACAGCATCCCTCAAGCTCCCCCCCAATGCGGCTCTCGCCCCAGGCCGTGCAAGAGGGCTCGTCTGGACCTGTTTGTGGTTTTGGACGACAAACCAATCTCGGAAGGATTGTGGACACCACCTGGTTCACCTCCACCCCGCCTCCCCCGAGCTCCGTCACCCACTACTTCGCACGTGAGCCGCGACTTGGCATCACCCCTCCGCCGGGCTGGACCTCCGCAACAGGGAAAATACAAGACTTTGGAGGAATGGCGCGCGGCGACCCGCGCTTGGGCCGCTGCTGTCGGCGTGAACCAAACGGTACCGGACCCAAGACTCTCTGGAAGACCCGCGGCAGCGCCAGCACCTCCTCCTCCTACTCCACGACCGCCGACACCGCCCGCACCACCAGTGGACTTGGATGAGAGGCCTGGGACCCGAGACTCTCCTCCGCCTCCGTCACCAATTGTTGTCCCGTCATTGCCTTCAGCTGGACAAAGCCCCCCCATTGGTTCCCCGGAGGCCTCACCTTCACCGGCCACTCCTCCAGCCAGCCCTCCCAAGATCCCGGAGATTCCGATTGTAATGGCGCTCCCGGCGGCCAGCTTGGAAGCTTTTGCGGAAAGGTCAACCAAGATGCTCTGGAACTTCCTTGCGATCCCTGGCGCGCAATCCTTGGAATCCCGGCGCGAACTCCTGGCGTCTTTCCGGGCTCTACTGGCGGCTTTGAGGGCGGAAATGGAGGAAATGATGAAGATGGCGTAGGCGCATTGCCCCCTTTTTCCCCTTCTCCCTTTCCTCTTTTCTTCTCTTCTTGATGCTTGTATCGCGCTTCCCTTTTCCTTTAAGAAAAATACATGTCTCCGCGCAAGGTCCTATCCTTCTGAGAAGAGAAAAAAATTGCGCGGCCGCGCTTTGAGAGAGTGAGTCCAAGATTGAGTCCGCGCCCGCGCGATTGCTTCGTGAGCAACCGTAAGTGACTAGCCGTTCCAAAAGATGCACCTGGACCGCCCCAGACAAACTGCCACACAGTTCCCCTTACCCTTCCTGTAACAAACACAACAACCAAAACACCAGCGCGCGCCACCGTAAGGGAAGAGAGAGAGAGAGAGTAGGAGAATGGACATTCTGGGGTGTCTAGTTGTCCCGGCTGTGAACCGGCTAGAGCACCCCCTCACCAAATCAAGCTTAATCCCATACCAACCACCCATCCTTGAGATATCCTGAGAGAAAGAAAAAAAGAAAAAGGGACCAACAAATAGAAAAGAACACCCTCTTTTTTTTTCGCGCGCCGCCTGTAGACCGCCCGCAAATCGCTCTTTGTCGCGCTTTCCCCATCTGCGGGGTTGCCCACGCATCCCGGTTCCGCGGTGCTTGTCCTTGCGTTCACGGACCCGGCTTTGTGCCGCGCCCGCGTTTCCTGCAAAACCCCAAGCCAGCAAAGACCCCACAATCCAGATAAGAAAGAAACATAGAGAAACAAACATTCTGGGGTTTCTAGTTTTTCCGGCTGTGAACCGGCTAGAGCACCCCCTCACCAAATCAAAACTCATCCCCTACCCCCTCTACCTCCCCCCCCAACTTGGCCGCTGTCCCCAGCTGGTTGCAACCGCCTACTCCGTCGCAACGGCACGGCCTCCACTTCTCTGCCCAAAGACAAATCCCTGGATCGCGTTCCTACACCATTGCTGCGCGTCACACTCCCCTCGTCCAATCCTTCATCCCCTTCCGCCGTCTTGTCAAACGAGGTGGATCCCCGCGCGAAGAAGCGCTTGACATGCAAAGCCGCCGCCTTTTGTTTCAGTGGAGTACCGTCTAATTCCTCCAACTGATAGCTGCCGCCCTTGAACTTGGACGACACGCGGAACGGGCCGTTCCACTGGTTAGCAAACAACTTCCCCCACTGACACCCCAGACTTTAGTTGTACAGGAGCACCAAATCCCCCTTCTGCAAAGGATCCCGGAGACGATGCGAGCAGCGCTTGTCCCAATAGCGCACCAATGCCATCCGAGTCTTCTTTAGCCTGTCCGCGGCCTTTTCAAGCATTCTGTCCCGTCGGGGGAGCTGTTTGGCGCGAGCCTCAAGCAATTTGGCGGTAGTCTTCACCTTCCACCAGTCAACCCCTAGGAACGTCTCCAACTCAATGTTCACCGGAAGCACGGGGCGCTGCCCGAAAAGTAACTTGTACGGCGATTAGCCTGTTGACCGCTTCACCAAAATCCAATCCGCGAACAGCACCACCGGAAGGGTCTCCTGCCAGCGCTTACCGTCCTCTCCGCACATCTTGACCAGGGCGTCCTTGATTGGCTGATGCCCGCGCTTGATCATGCCGGCCCCTTTGGGATAGTACTCCGTTACTTGGCCGAACTTGGCTCCGCAACTCTTCACCAACTCGATCAAACGGCTGCAAAACTCAGCCCCTCCGTCCACTGTGACCAGACAAAGCAACCCGTACCGCGCAAACCAGTCTTCCTCCAGAAATAGAGCAACTTTGTCCGCTGAGAGCTTGACCAACGGACGCGCTTCCGCCCAACCGTACAGGTTGTCCCGCACAACAAGCAGATAGGAGAACTTACCAGCCTTGATGTGGACAACATCAAGCGAGACTCAACCAAAGAGGGTGTCTTCCCCCGGGGGGTTTCCGACTTCCTTAGGCAGTCTCACGCTCCGCTGTTGACAGGCTTTGCAGGACGCCAGCCATTCCTGCACTGCACGCACTACACCCGGCCACCAGAGCCGCTCTTTGACCCGCCTCCGCGTCTCGACCTCTCCTCAATGACCAAGATTGTTGTGAAGGCTCCGGAGGATAGCTTCCTGATCCGCTCTCGAAGCGGTAACCACAAGAGAAACCGGAGTCTTCCGCCGCCAAAGCTGCCCCTCCTGCACGTAGAAATTCCCTGCTTGCCACTTCGCCCGTTGCATGTCCTTCTCCGTAGCTCCGTTGGGAAAACAAAGGTCCTGCAAGTAGTCACAAAGGATTGCGTACCGCCCGGTCTGCCGGAGCGGCAGCTGAATGCCTGCCTCCACAATCCCTACCTTGACAACAGGGGCCTTCACATCGAGCAGTTCCGCGTCCTTGAACGGGTTGTCCCTTGGGTATTGTGACAAAGCGTTGGGCATAGTGAACGCTTTTCCCGGAAAATGAACAACAGCAAAGGAGAAAAGTTGGAGAAACGCCACCCACCTGGTCATGGGAGCGTTGGGCAACGCCGGGGAATTGATCATCCGCGCCAGCGCCTCTGCATCCACCAAAAGCTCAAAATGAACCCCCCACAAAAGATACTGGAGCCGCCGCACAATCTTGGTGACCCCGCGCAACTCCAACTTCGGCTGAGAGTACTGGCTTTCCGTCGGAGTGAAGGTGACCGACTCGTAAAGTACCGGCCTATCCTTGCCGTTGTCCTCTTGAGTGAGAACCCCCCCCCCCACGCCAAATTCGCTGGAATCAACCGCTAGCCTAATTCCTCCCGTGTTCTAGTCGAGATTGCGGAGCACAATGTCACGTCCCACAATCTCCTTGAGCTTCCGGAACGCGCAATTGCATTCTTCCCCCCACTTCCACTCCGCGCCTTTCCGGGTTAGTGATCAGAGCGTGCTTGCCACCTCCGCAAACCTCTCGATGAACATGCGGACATAGCTACATAATCCCAAGAACTGAAGAATATGCAACACCGTCCGCGGGGTCGGCCATTCGAGGACCTTGTTCCGCTTTTTCTCTGCAATGCGCCGGCCTTTGGAAGCAACCACATGGCCAAGGACTTTGAGCGCCGGAACACAAACCACCAACTTCTTCCCCAACACCGTCAGTCCTGCCTCCTTGATGCAAAACAGGATGCGTTCCAACGTCTGCGCTTATTCCCACACAAAACGTTGGACCCCGGGAACTTCAACCAGCTCTGCTCCTCCGTAATCGGATTTTGGACCTTTGATGCCTGCGTTGTCAATGAAAATTTGGACTCCCTCTGGAAGATCATCTTCCAGGATCCAAGCCATTTGCGCCTGGTACACCACCACAGAATTGGTTGCGCCCTGCGGTAGCCGAGTCAGCTGCATTCTTCCCAACCCAGTCTCAAATGCTGTTAGAGGCCGCAAGCAAGGGTCCAACTCGTGCTGGTTGTATCCCCCCATCACATCCACTAAACCATAACAAGCGCGCCCCGCCATTGACTCAAGGAACTCGTCAACGCAAGGGGGCCCTCCTGCGTCCCGGATTGTAAAGGAGTTGAGCTGCTGTAGATCATGGACAATCCTCAACAACTTTCCATCCTGCTTAACTACTGCAAAGATTGGACTGGAGTAACTAGATGTTGACTGTTTGTAAAGGCCAGTCTTCACCCGTTCCCGCACCAACTCCATAAACTGCTCCCAGACCGCCCGCGGTATTGGAATTGGCTTGATCTGCCACGGCTTGTGATCAACAGTGTGGATGACATAGGGGTAGCCAATATTGTTTTTCAGAAGCCCCCGCTCTTCAGGTCCAAACGCAAGCGCTCTTTCCAAAAGAACCAGAACCAAAACCAGCAACTCACGCTCCTCTGTACTCAACCATCCCGTTGGGCCAAAATTGAAAGCTGCAATCCGTTCTTCCTTGATCCTCCCCTAACTAGTAACCCACCCCAAAGCCTTAATCAGCGTGACCCAAGGTTCTGCAACCAAGCAATTGGTCAAAGCGGTCCTTTCAATTCCTGGGGCATTGGCTCATTCCTTGGTCGGACCTTCTGCGACACCGGCTTGTACTTGCCAGCGTTTCACCGCACCATCCGCATGCACCCCTTGCTGTAGGTCCTGCACAGAACGGAACCGTGGCTTTTGCTTTTGCTCACAAGTGTGGCACAATGATAGGGTTTTCAAAGCGTAGTACCCTTGGGAAATGCATACTGAGAAAAGGGACTTAATTCTGCAATGTGCGCGCCCTGCACTTTCCTTTCTCCCCCTCCCTGCTCCTCATTAGTTGACCGCCCGCGCGAAACCGGAGCTTGTTCCGTGAGGTCTCCTTGGTTGACTAGAAAAAATCCTCCAAGGGTCGCCCGTCGCAGGCCAACCCCGCGTCCGGTTCCTCCTCATACTCCAACACTCTCCTCCGCTTTTCTTGCCTGCAATTGCAGATAGTTGTTTTGAACCTTCCGCTGGACAAATCCTCCACCGTCAACGCCTCCGTTCCCGCCTCCGGATCAAAAACCATTTGTGCTTGGAACCCAAACATGAACGGCCTTCTCAAAACTGCATCCCCACAATCAACCAAAAGAAAAGAAAGAGGCTTACGGACCCTCACAACCTTGACCTCCTCCTCCTCAACTACCCCATCCACACAACACTCCCCTCCGTTAAGCACGCGGAGATCCATTGCGCATTTCCGCCAAACCAACCCCAAATCATCCACCATCCGCAATGGCAGCAGGTTCACCATTGAACCGCTGTCCACCATAGCCCACACCTTCCTCCCCGCTATGACCATGGGAACGTAAGCGAGCGGAGTCAAAACCAATTTCAACTCACACTCCTTGCACCCCTCCTCCTTCCGTGCCACATTATCCCGCTGCACCGTCTGAGGTACCCAGCCCTGACCGCAATCCCGCAACGCCTGCACCATCTTGTCTACCACCACTGGAGACACAGCCGCCAGTTCCCGCAAGGTCAGCAGGACCGCAGTCTTGTTCCCCATCACCCTACGCACAATGTCCGCCGCTTGCTTCTTCCCTGCAGGATTGGCTGCAGGCGCCTTGATTCTGGGCACGCGTGCGGCCGGTTTTGGAACGGTTGACGGGGGTCTCTCCTTTGAATCCACCTCCATCTTATCGGAGACCGCCACCTTCTCTTCCGTTGCCACTACCCTTACCTCAGCTTCCACCCAAGGTGGTTGCCACGATCTGGGACCGGTAACAATGCCTAGTGACGTTTGGGCCGTTTTTCCCACCTCCTGACCCCGTGTGCGCACCTGCTGCATTGCAGTTGGCTGGTTTGGCTCCATTGGATACTGTTTGCCTGTCGGAAACATGTACCCCATCCCTGCCGGTCAAACCAATCCCGCGTTCAGATCCTTTTTAAGCTCCTCGCACGCCAATAGCCAATGACTGTTTGCCCTGCAGTACAAGCACCCCCTCGGCACAAAAGTACCGGGTGGCCAAAACCCTTCCACCATGTGCAGTGGAGGCCCTCGCGGCTGCTGCTGGCCCATACGGCTCATGCAGATCTTCAAATCCTTCATCAGCTTTGTCAATTCACTTACTGGAGGGGCGGGCGTGGGTTGAGGAGCCTGAGCACGCGTGGCAGTAGGTGGAACTGGGGCCAGAAATTGCGCCGGAGCCGAAACCTGGGGGGTGGATTTCTTTGGTCGCGCTGGGAAGGACTTAGCGGTATCCTCAATAAGCTCTTCTAAGTTGAGCTTGCTCTCCACAGCGTGGAAAATGACAGCCAGCTCCGGAAGCAGCGCAATGCTCCTGTCCAATGACCGCTTTACCAAGTTGTGATTGTAAAGATGCCGCTGCACCCTTGCCCAGAGTTGAGCGCCTAAACCACCCAGAAACGCGCGTTTCATAGCCCCCGTCTGTCCGCCACCACCTCGTTCTTTGACAAGTACCAATAGATCCAATTGAATGTTGAGGTGTAATCCGCCAGCTCCACCCGCGTTCTGACTCCTCCGCGCGCCCTCGCCTCCGAGGCCACGCGGTCAAAATTGCTTTCCAGGAATCGAGGTTTGTGCCTACCCCACCGCGTTAGGATCTCCGCCTTCAGTTTTGGCCAATCTTGATTCTTGTAGCCTTCCATCTCCTCCACATCCCGGAGCTTCTCTTTGTCCAGAATGAACAGGACAACAAGCCAGGCCTTATCAGCGTCCAACGCACCTTCCGCATCTGTAATACCTTTGTATCTTGAGATGAATTGCTCCACATCTGCAGTGTTGAATCAGATGTGAGGGTAGTTGCGCGGCCTGATGCAAACCAGACAAGTGGGTTCATGGTCACTGGAGACCAATGGGGGAACGGCCTAGCTTGTCCTGGCTCAAGCGGACGGAGGGGGAGGAGGAGGGATGGAAGACGCCAGTGGGGTCGGAGTAGCGGACCCGGAGACAGAAGGGGAAGAAGAAGAAGAAGAGGAAGCGACTGTAGGGAGGTATGGATAGGACATCGCGCCCAGTTACCTTTGAAAGACAAGAAATGGAAGGTTACTTCCCAGCCAGACCCCCAGATGTGGAAGAATAAGGGTTATCCCCCTATAATTGTCCCAAGGTTTGGAAGTTAACGGTTCCCTGCGTTTGAAAGGAGATGAGGATGCCCAAAGTTGCACTTAAATTAGAAATAGAAATAAGGAGATAAGAGATAAATAAAGTTAGAGAGAGAGTGAAATTGCCAATCCTTCAATCCTAAGAACTTTCCACCTGGATGTGTATCCGGTATGAGTTTCTTTAATCTCTTGGTGAGATGATTGATCCAATCCAGTGATGTGATGGTATGATTCCATGCCTCCTCCTCCTTCCAACCCGGAGTTGAGAGTGAGGATAAGTCCTCCCTCTCAACCCTAACCTAGGTACACGCACAAATGACAATATGACAAAGAAACAGAAAACAATCCTGAAACAGAAACCCTAGCCTCCTCTCCCCACCTCCGTACCAAACTTCCCCCAAAGTCCGTACGCCGTTCTGTCCATCCAGTTTGTCCTTCTCATGATGTGCTCCTTGCACTGCGCCCTACTTGGAGCCCCCTGCGCCTGCCCGTATCCGTTTGTCCGCGCCATTTGTGGATGTCGGGTACTATCCGGTGTGATCCGCGCGCTTGCGCGCGCGCTCCATCCGTTCCTTCATAGCCCGCGGATTGCTCCGCCCCTACGTATCTGAACCGGCACGCCCGCAAACCTAGTCAAGCGCACTACCTTCCAAATCCGATCTCCGCGGCGGATTGCCGCCCACGCCACATTTGATGCCAAGCCTGACCCCTCCACTAGGTGTGGAGCCAAGCAGCGGCTGCTGCTGATCCAGCAGCTGCCGCTGCTGAGAACTCCGCATACCCTAATGCTGAGCCCACTTGCCTCCAATGCTGAGCGCGCAGCTGCGACGCAGTTCCCAATCCATGTCTATAAATTGACACCACACTGTATGGTCTGTGTGAGTGTCCAATGGGCTGGAGAGGCCCATATGTGCATCCCATTTGGATTACACTTATACGTAGCACAGGCATAACTGCATACATATTTTAACAGTTTGATCACTCTTCCCTTCTCTGGCCAACATTTTGTGCATCCTGCTTTCAATCTTACTGTCATACTTTGCACAACTTCAAACCAACTGAGAGGCAAGCCCTAACCAAAAGGCTATGAAACTGTCTGATAGAACAGTTCATTTTGCAGCTGTCATGGTGTCACATACCACCATGTTACATTGCTCCCAGGTTTAAGGGCACTTTGTCCCAAAGTGTTTATGCCTGGTGGCACTAAACTATGGTCTAACCTCAGAAGGCCATCTTCATACACACTCCTGAATGCCATAAGGATCCATCAAAACTTGGGAGTCTTGTTGTTGACAGTCAGAAAACCAACAATTGTCACAGGAGCAAGCTGTTCCCAAAACGTTCCCTGATTGTGAATTCCACCCGCAACAGGACCAGCTGGTTTACCATCATACCTCACACAACTGCAAACCAACTGAGAGGCAAGGTCTAACCAAAAGGCTATGATACAGGCTGAAAGACCAGTTCATTTTGCAGTTGTTATGGTGTCACATGCCACCATGCAACACTAATCATCTTCTTACATTTTTTGAGTTAGAGGATCTCCAATTTTTGGAGATCTTGGATTGTTAGGTAGAGGGAGTTGGGGGAGTGGGGCATATTGGAGCTGGGGCTTGGGGGAGAGTGGAGGTAGGAGGTGGATATTGGTGGGGAGGATATAAAATTTGGGATGGTGGAGTGGATGTACATACAAGGGTGGCAGGGAATGGCCTGGTATTGGCATATAGGATATGCAAGAGATGTCAAGGGGGGGAGCTAGTGATCTTGCTCAATTCCAATAACTTTATGGAAATCCTGGAAAACTTATGGAACTTGCTTTCTAGCAAGCTCCTATTTTTCCACAATTTTGAAAATTGCTTGGTAAACTTAGCTAACAAGAGGGTTTACCAAGACAATTGGAGATGCTCTTAGGCCCCTATATCAACTGTTGTCTTCAAAATTTCACTCATTGCTTTCCCACAATGAATCTTTCCAGATTAGCCCTCATGAATTACCCATCATCCCAAGTACCCTCTCATTTCTCCAACCTGTGTTAGCAGGAATGACTTACTTGATCTGGTCCTAATCTATTCATTCACTCATCAGTCACTGCTGTGGTGTAGGCTTCTCTTATCTGGATTTAGTCATCTGCACCTCCCTTTTTTCATTGATCCCCACCCCTATCCTTGTGTCTTCCCCCACTGTGAGACAATAAATTGTGCCTCACTGCTTGTGATGTGACCTTCATTTTTCAGAAACCACAGCACTTCTTTGGCTGAGCTTCCCCTCTTTGTGAATCTTGATGTCTTCCCTTCCCAAAACTTGACTGGTTTGGTGTTTTTGAATTTGTGTCTATAAAAATCCACCAAAACATGGGTGATCCAATAGTGCTTTTTTTAGAAGGGTTTCTTGCAAAGCCACAGATAAAAAAAAAATAAGACCTTCTGAAGAAGAAAGTAGTAAGGTATACTTTAACTTTATATCATTGAAGGAGATCTTAGTGCTATACCCAGGACAACTGGATGATGCTCCAGCTGACTTGATCCTTCTTTCCAGAATTCTTCACCTCATTTTAGGTCAATGATCTTTCCTGACATGTGCCTACCCATCCTTTCCCATAGAAATTCATAATTCCATTCAAAAACCTCTTGCTTTCACATTACTCTCAAATCACTCCCCTGATCATCTCAACCTGAAATCTGCGCAATTAGGATCTCCAAAAACTTCCTTTACAACTGCCTTGGTGAGGCATCCCTTGGTTAACCCTACCTGACTAATCTGAATTTCCTTGACACCCTCAGCTTTCTACTTCCCATTTTCCCCACAATTCTTTCCTGGCTGCTAGGTGTCTTGAGTTCCCAGTCTTTCTTTCCCATCTCAGTACAAATTTTGGATCCAGAATCCTTCTTCCACAAGTGCTCATAACCTTCTGCTGACTATCTCTGTGATTACAACCCCCTCAACAATCTTCAACTTAAAAAATCAATTAAATTCCACAGATATGTCAACCTTCCTTCCACAGCTAACCAATCCCAGATTGATCTCTACCTCCAAATCCAAAAGTGATCTGAAGCCCTACTGATTACTTCCCTTGTGATCAGCTTTCTTCACCACAAGATGGAGCAAATAATATGTATATAAATTTGTGTGAGAACAGTTTGGAAGTAGTCAGCCCAGACAGTCAGACCAGGGTCTATGAAATCCATTCCAACTTCTCACAGCCTTGCACCACCCAAAGTGTGTAGGATCAGACTTAAACCCAAGCAAGGATTCACCTATGGAGTTCAAAAAGTTTGCAGTGGAAAGGATCCTGGAGGATTGATTGATAAAAGCTTGTGAGCAGGAACCCCCCGTGGACACTCCTTAGATTTGATAGTCTTCAGCACAGGATCTGGTGGAGATCTAACATCCTGACCTGAGTCTTGTACCCCACCACTCTGTGGGGTGTTTGTGTGGGGGAATGGGCTGCTATGAGGATTTCAGTGAGAGAGTAGAGAGAGAGAGTAGGTTCCCACTGTGGAGAGGTTCTATTTAGACTTGACAATTCAAGGCATCCCACCAAGTGTCTTCCCCCCATCCTCTGAGGGTCTCAAACCCCAGCTTTCACTTGGGTCTCTCTAGTCCTGGGTTGAAAAGCTTATCTGGTCAAGCTTGAGACTTTAAAGTCAAAAAGTATAGAAAAAAAAAAAGAGAGAGAGAGAGGAGAGCCCCAATCACAGGGTTTTAGTTCACCAGATCAAGATTGGTCAATAGTGTAAAGAACCTGATGAGCAACATCAAGATGGACCTAATGGGAACCCAAATGTGAGATGGATCAGGGTGGTGCTGGAGGAAGGATCAACAGAAGGGTCTCAAATGAGGAGAGTGGGGGGTTTGAAAGGGTGGGAGAAGAGCAGCCAAAGGATCCACTGGGGTGGACTGTCTTGAGGTTGGGAAAGGTGCTACAGATAGTTTGAGCTTAAGGAGATCCCATTGAGATTGAACACCCATTGGTGAGGTCCTTGGAAGTTGGTTGGTGTGGGAAGGTTCCCAGTAGGGCTGGCTGACCGTTGACTTGCCACTGGCATGTGTCAGCTGTGGGAGGAGTGGAGCCTGGATGATCAAAGGAAGCAAAGAACATGAAAAGGTGATAAGATAGAAACAAAGGGAGGGGGAAACATGATGGTGAGAAGCAGAACTTCAAGCCTGAGGGGCAATCAAGAGAGCTACAAGAAACACATGAACAGAGAGAGGTCTTGGATAATTTCAAAAGTCCTTATGCACAATGATGGAGACTAGATTTTGCCAACTCGGCAGAAGCATCAGAAGGTCTAGTTTGTTTTCAATGGTTCCTCCTCAGACCTTGCTTCACCCCTACTACTCAAGCCCATCGA
Source organism: Puccinia polysora (assembly GCA_025617555.3). Classification (NCBI taxonomy): domain Eukaryota; kingdom Fungi; phylum Basidiomycota; class Pucciniomycetes; order Pucciniales; family Pucciniaceae; genus Puccinia; species Puccinia polysora. The sequence goes on along the minus strand of CM062626.1, from coordinate 3,004,812 downwards.
TTCAAACCATCCAAAGGCTCACTCAGATGCCTCAAGTCCTCAAAACCCATCTAGCCCCCTGAATTCTTATCTTCTCCTTGCTTCAGGTTCTTCATTCCCTTGAATTCTGCTCTCTTCTTAAGATGCAACAGTCTTCATCCGGTCTGCCTCCCTCATTCATTCCAAGAACCTAACCTGGAGTAGGTCAACCTCAACCCATGTAAGTCTTGCTTGCTTTTCCTTCACGTCCAGAGAAAAACTCGGATTTCCTCCGAAATGAATTTGATGGTAGCACAGGATTTACATCTGCTGCAGGTATATATATATATAACTCAAACCATTGGCACCTGATCTAAAAGTATTCTTTTTCTTCTGCTCTTCAATTACTATTCAGGGTGCCGCCCTAACAAAGGTGATGAGGATGATCGGTTTTGAAGAATGCTAGCCAAGGTATTGAGAACAGGTGTGGATCGAGACGGAAGTATGTGAGGGGACTTCCAAACATCAGGGAAAAAAGAGTGAATGAATGGTGTTGGAGATAATGCTGGTTCTAGGGGATCAAGCTCAAGAGAGCCACCGATTCGCAATGATAAGTTTGTGGAAAAAAATCGAGCGGGCGAAGCCTGTCGATCCGATAGGAAGCTTTGAGAGACTTGATATCTCGCGCCTGGGTGTGGACATTACAACTGATGTAGATGACCTTCTCGGGTTTGAAGTTGAGCAGTTGCTCTAAAAACTCTTGATCACATCCTTTACGAGGGGGATCGATGATCATCGTCGTTCGATCAGACGGAAACTTTAAATCCTACATATTCTCAGATGATCCGAGATCGTGAAAGAAGTAACGAAAGTTATAAAACGCGCATCTCTTTGCCCCACTTTGAAAATAATTCTGGCAAAAAAAAGGAAAATCCATTAGGTTGACTCACCTTAAAGATTGCCTGGGCTTGGCCGACGATAAACTGAGCGTTGTCGACCTTGTTTAGTTTGGCGTTCTCCTTTGCGTAATGTAAGGAATCGGAAGCAAGTTCGATACCGATCGTCTGGGTAAAATGATGAGCCAGTGAGATCGAAAACAATCCAGATCCACAGTAGGCATCGACGAGATAACGCTCGTCATCACTACTCGTTTCCGCTCGTCCCACTCGAGGGATTTTGTGGGTGGGAAGGATTAACTCATCGATCATGTAGCTTAGGAACGGGCCTAGGATTGATGGGTTGTTTTGAAAGAACGATCCAGCGTTCTGTTGGAAATGTTTATCGAGCACTTTTTCTCGAACGATCTTCTTATGATCCGTCACACAGATTCGAGCTTGATCATCGATCGGTTCTGATGAGTTGGGATCGATGGGAATGAGCGATTCCCGAAGTAGTAAGGTCGCACCTCGTTTGAAGGTTTCGATGGTACTTTTCAACACAAGCATGAGTTGGATCAGTTTACAAGTTAAACTCAAGGTATGCTTGCGGCCAACTCACGACTGTACCCGAGCCCGTTCGGTTTTCAGCGTTTGATTGATCGTCTGGGTTCCTAGAGGACATTCTTCTATATCGACCACTCGACGACGACCCTTCTCAGCCAAACCGATCGCCAACCCACCGGGACCACTATCGTAAGCAGGGGTCGATCCTGAGATTTGAGAGGCTCCCCTGCTCTTGAGCTTACGGGGCAACTCGAAATGAGGTGTCAACTTTGTGCGATAGCCATATTGCTTGGGAGATGATAGAGTCGGTTCCACCGTTGGGATTTCCGCCTCATCGAGGCCTGTATGTCAACATCACAGGGGCCGATATTGGTGACCTAAATTGACGCCCCTCGGAGGTTACTGAGAAAGGAGCGGCCAATATGACTGACCTGAGAAATACTCGAAGGCTTTTTGTACGGTGGTTCGTTTGAGATCAAGTTGGATCGAATAATCGATCATTTGATACTGCGTATATAACGAAGACCCAAGAGGACGGTTCGATTGGATGACTCAAGATGGAGATTGATGGGAGGGAGGCCGACCTGACAACCAGAGCATTTACCGAAATATTGACACCGAATCAAGTCGTCATTTCTCCAGGGGCCAGGACTGACGACACGGATGAAATCACCCAGGGAGTGAGTCAGATTGTGTCTGAACACTTTGGTCTCGACGACATCTCCCGGTACGGAGAAGGGAACGATGAGGGCCCAATCCTTGTTGGGTGAGATGGCGATCCCATCACCTGTATTGAAGATGGATGTGAAGAAGGGTTAGTATGCGGTAGTCGGGTGTGGTGACGGATTTGGAGATCAGAGGAAGGTTGGACGAACCAAAACTACTGAGGGCTGAGATGGTCACCTGAATCGGATGATGGGTTTCGAGATCCCAGCCGCAAGCCTTCCAAGCGGGTGTATCTCCCTGAGGTCGATCGATCAAGGCTTGATAGACCGGATGACCTAGCAAGTCTTTGATGCCAAGCTCGAGGGATCTCTCCGAGGTTAGGGGGGAGTCTTCATTTCCGGCTGCATCACGAAGCCTTTGAAGTTTCTTGGAAGCTTTCTTCTTAAACTTCCGACGATCCTTGTGCAGGTTTGACTCGTTCGGGGTCAGATCCTTCGATCCACTCTGATCGATCTTATCCTCCTTGGATTCGTTGTGAGTTTCGATGGATCGATTAGTCCCATGGTTTGGCAGCTCGATGGTGGTGGGATGCTGACAGAGTCGTTTGGAAGACCCTAAGCTTCTTGGGTCGGTCTGGTCGATGGTCGAGGTGTCCGAGATGTTGGTTCTCTTGATCGTCTTTGGTTCTTCCTCCATCCTACGATCCTCTTGATGGTAGTCAGATCTGAAGTTCAGAAACCCAGCCGGTGGTCTCCTGGCGGGTATCTTGACCTCCTCACACTTGATCAGCTCCTTCTCCCTTCGATTCGAAGCTCTCCACCCAGGAATCACTCTAGTCCACATCAGTCTCATTACCCTGGTCAACAAACTCCGGGTTCATTATAAGCTGCTGGGAGGATGGAGACTATTAATTTGACACGGTAAAGACACAGTTATGTCACCAAACCTAACCCCATATATCTCTCATATCTCTCGTATGTCACGTACTTGTACATAGTTCAATAAGAGCATCTCCAATCGTACAAAAATAAGGGTAAGTTCGCCGGGTTTTCCATAGAGTTATGGATGGGAATTTAGCGAGCTTGCTAGCTCCAACCTTGAGTACCTCCTCTCCATCCTCTACCGCGCCAACCTGCCAGATCTCCTTTCAATAGGGCGTATCAAAGTTAGCAAACCCGCCATTAGAAACCCGCCATTTTTTTTGACAAAACCCGCCATTTTTAATGGCGGGTTTCTGAAATACACATACCCCCTAACTGGTGTATTTCAAAATGGCGTGTTTCATGAAAATGGCGGATTTCAATCATCAAACACACCATTAAACCCGCCATTTATGCATCATCATCCATCCACCATCCATCACATCAAAAACACCCATCCACATCAGCAAATCCATACCAGTCCCATATCCATTGCATCACACACATCTCTATCATTTTTCACATACCTTCACATACCCATCATCACACAAATCCCATCATCATCTCATCACCCCACATCACTCACCACCTTTCTCAACATGTCCAATCAAACATCCCGCCAGCAAGTTGAAAACGCAAAAAAGCTGACTGAACTTTTGCTACTGTTTGACTCCCATTCAGACTCTGATTCAGACTCTGATTTGGAATCAACTTGGTTAGCTTTGAATTCTCTGTTGGCAAAGCAATACATGGTTCCAAGAATACACACTCTCCATAACCCTATGTATGAAAGGCAAAAGCTTCATCTCATCCCTGACTTAAGCTTCCAGCAACTGTTCCAAACTTTGTTGCCTTCTTTCATGAAACTTTTGGCAATGATTGAAGACCACCACATCTTCCAGAACAATTCTCGCAATCCTCAACGCAATCCAGCCATCCAACTTGCCGTTGCTCTTTGTAGATTGGGGTCAAATGGAAATGGAGCAGCAATCCATCAATTGGAAAATCTATTCTCAGTCAGTTACGGAAGCATTGACTTATACACCAAAAGAGTCATGATTGCTATCCTATCTTTCCGTCGCTTGGTCCTTTCATGGCCAACCAAAGAAGAACGCAAGGAGATATCTCAAGTAATGGAGACAGAAGGCTTTCCTGGTTGCACTGGTTTTGTTGATGGAACCACAATCCCCTTGAGTCAAAAACCCAACCTAGATGGCAACCACTATTTTGATCGTAAAAAAAGGCAATTGATTCATTTCTTTTCCAATCGCTATGATAAAACTTTGGATCACACACTGACCAAATATGTTCCATCTCTTTGTTTAGATACTCCGTGGCACTACAACTTGTTTGCAATAACAACAAGAAGTTCATCTCCCTCCATGCTGGCCTTCCAGGTTCTTGTCATGATTCATATGTTTTCAATTGGATGCGGATTTCCCAACAACCAGAGATCTACTTTGACCAAAATCAATACCTTCTGGCCGATTTGGCTTATGCTAGTGGGAAATATGTAGTTCCAGCATACCGGAATGTTTTGTCCAATGATCAAGGAAAAACCAATTTTAACTATCATCTTGCCCAATCACAAGTTCGGATTGAGCATGCCATAGGAATTCTGAAAGGAAGATGGGCCAGCTTACAGGAGATGCAAAACCAGCTCCAATGTTCCAAAGATATGAGGTTCCTCATCAACTGGATTATCACTTGTGTAATCCTTCACAACCTTTTGGCCGACATCAAAGATGAATGGGACAAAATATTCCAAGATGATATTCCTGATCCGCCTCAAGTCATCCCTGTCTCATCTGGTCCCTCATCTTCTTCTATGAGAGAGCGGATTCTTCCTCTCACCCTTGTTTGCTTTGATGAGTAATTTTTGATTTTGAAATTGTTAAAAATTCCCTTCACCGTATTTTTTTGGTTTTGGTTGTTCACCCAAGATTCATAGGCTGAGTTTTTTTTTATTTTTTTTTTTTAGTGGACTTGAATCCAAAAACACCTCCACCTCAAACCCTGCCACTCACCAAATGCCACCCCCCTCCCCCTCACCACTCAACCCCTTCAACCTCACCCCACTCACTCACCGGTCAAACCCTGCCTCCTCCTCACCAAACCACCTCACTCATCACCACCACCTTACTCACCACCACCACCTCATCTCACCTCACTCACTGAATCCCCTCCTCCTAATCCTGGTAAGCCCCCTCCACGCTCTTCCTCTTCCTTCCCCTCACCATTTGCTGATCCTTTGATCATTCAACCTGTAGTCCCCCCCTGGATCCACCCCACTCACTCACCGGTCAAACCCTGCCTCCTCCTCACCAAACCACCTCACTCATCACCACCACCTCATCTCACCTCACTCACTGAATCCCCTCCTCCTAATCCCGGTAAGCCCCCTCCACGCTCTTCCTCTTCCTTCCCCTCACCAGTTGCTGATCCTTTGATCATTCAACCTGTAGTCCCCCCCTGGATCCCTTGGTCAATCCCTCAAGGTCAATCCCTCAAGGTGAGCCCCTCCCCTCCTCCAATTTCTCCTCTCTTCGATCGAGCGATTGATCGCTTGATCAATTGGCCATCAATTGGCCATCAATTGCTCGATTGATTGCGAATCGATTTCTCAATTGATTTGCAATCGATTGCCAATTGATTGCCCGATTGATTGCCAATCAATCGAGCAATTGATTGCCAATCGATCGAGCGATTGATTGCCAATCAATTGAGCGATTGATTGCCAATTGATTGAGCAATCGATTGCCAATTGATCGAGCGATCAATTCGCAATCAATTGCCCGATTGATTGCCAATCAATTGGGCAATCGATTGGCAATTGATTGAGCAATTGATTCGCAATCAATTGGCCAATTGTTTGGGCCAATCGATGCAGGGTTTTTGTAGGGTACAGGAACTGACTTCCTGATTGTTTTTTTTTTTTTTTTTTTTTTTTTTTTTTTTTTTTTTTTTTTTTTTTTAGGTTTTCGAGCTCGGCCAGAACACATTCTCTCAAGTCTTACACCAACCAAGCTACGTCCTGGGACAGTCTGGTTTGCCTAGTATGATGCCGGCTGCGGCTCCTCATCATTACCACTCCTCCCCATCTAATTCTATTCTTTTGATATCTATTGATTCCTTCACTGGCCACCAAACTCAAAATTTTATACATCCATCCAAATTTCACCTTGATCCTCACCTTGGGTGCAGCAAGTGCCTGGGAGGGAGAAAGATGGAAGGAGATGGTATGAAAAACATAAAGAGAGGTGGCAAGCAGAGGAATCGTAGAAAAAGGAGGGCTCAAATGAGGGATTCGGAAATTTCTTTGGAGGTGACTGACGACTTGATCAAGGAAAAGTTTGCCTGGTCTAGACGAAAGCTATGCCCTTTGGATCTGTACCCTGCTATCATGGCTGAGAAGAAAAACAAACCTCAAAAACCCACCCAGGAAGAATTTAAGCAAGCAAAACAGACAATTGGGGCTTTCCACTTCTTCCACCATGGAAAAGTTATTGTTCTCAACCAATCTGATCACCATGCTCTGTCTGCCGTCATTGAATTTGTGCCTTTGGATTGACTATCTGAGCAAGATAAGAAAGATATCAGCTTTGTGACAACATTCCTTCACAGTTCGAAAAAATTTGTCAACCCGGTTGGTCCCTCAAGATCTTGGGGTGGAAAAATGTGGGCAATTGGTTGGAAAAAATCGATGAACCCTTTGGAGTTATTCGGAAGTTATGTGAAGAAATCATCCATTAGATCTTCTCCTCAAGAGTATGCTGTCCTCAACTTGAAGGCCAACAAAGTATCCAGAATTTTAGGAAAAATGTTTTGTAATTTGGCCAAACTTGCCTTTGAATCAAACCGTGATACCATGAAGGACAGCAACATTCCCTCTTTCTCTTTGTTGGAATTTGGTTCCAAGCCTACACCTTTTGATTGCTCCCCACACCTCACTTTCACCTTGGATTCTTTTTACAATTCTCCTCATATTGACAAAGGCAACATCTCTGGCTATTCCTTTTTACTTGTGGTCCCAACCAAAAAATCAAATGGTCGACTTATTGAAGATACGGATGAATATCAAGTTTTGGACGGTCAATTTGTTTTTCCTGACCTTGGATTTGGAATTGATTTCAAGCAAAAAGGTATAGTCAAAATGGTTTGGGCGGCTAACAAGTACAAGCACTGTACCTTTCCAGCTGTGGACACAGCAACCCATACCAGAATGGCCATGTCACTCCAAATTAATAAAAAAACTCAGAGCACTTGTAGGGACATGAAAAACGGCCAAATTTACTCTAGAGAAAAAAATATCAATAAAAACAAAAAAGATTTGTATATTGGTGGGGTTAAGAATGCTCTCAAACATTGTTGTAGTAAAAAATAATTTGTTTTTCTTTCATCCATGCAAATATATTTACAAGCCCAGCATTTGAGTAATCTGCTGTATTTCTTCTACCGATCTACCACTGCCAATGCAAGCCAAAGCTACTGATACCTTATCCTTTTTTTTGTTTGCCCGTTTTTCCCTCTCCTTTTCCAGTTGCACTTGCTGCCGATCCTTCTCCTTTTCCTCTTTTTGAAACTCTAGCTCAGCTTGTTTCAACCTCCACTCAGCATCCAATTTTTGTTGATTAGCCAAAGTCTTGGCTTGCTGCTTTTGACCATCCATGGCCAGTTGGCAAACCCACTTTTGCTTTTCAAACTGAAGTTTATCTGATTCAATTTGTGATTCCACTGTTTTTTGGAGGGGAATGGCAATGAGCATGATTTTGAAAGCAAGGATATTGAATCAATCAACTTACATGAATCTTGCTTCTCCATGATTTCTTCAAAGCCCGAAAAACTGGAAGTGTTTCTCCTCTTTTGATGACTTCTTGGGTTGACATTGATGGAATTGGAGGCCTTTTGCTTACCCTTGGCAGAGGAGGTTTTAGTCTGAAAGTCCTCACTAGTATTTGAAGGCAATGTGGGAGGCCCCATTGGCTTGAGTTTTTGGCCAATCAAAAATGGATGAGCCTGTTTTTTTACAATGTAAATCAGTCAGGAGCAACCAGACAGAATCAAAAACAATTTAGTTCCTTACTTGAGCCAATGTTGATAGCAACGGTGATCCAGGAATAACATCCTCCTCATTGGGCAAGTTCTCCAGTTGTTCTGCCCCAGGAAGAGAGCAATCAAAAGAAGGAAGTGAGGGGTCCAAGGCCGGGATTGACTGATCAATCAATACCAAAATAGAAGTGATTGGAGCCAATTGTGTTTGAATATCCTCCTCGTCATCAGATGGGGGCCACTCCAAGGCCAAGGTTTGATCAAGGTCCCCGTTGGTAGGCTGAGCATCCCCAGCCAAGTCCTCGGCATCAACAGAATTGGATTGTTGGGCATCAAAAGCAGCTAAGGGGGTGATGTTGGCCTTCTTTCCAAAGATTTCATCCATTTGAATATAAAAAGGACAAATGGAGTCCAACTTATCAACCACCGAGTTGATTCCTTTGGCTTTGTCCAAGTCGGTGATACCAAAGCCAGTGGAGATAGACATGGAGTTGGCCTTTCTGTACTTGGCTCAATAGTTTTTGAACCGCTCCCTCATCTGTTTGGATGACAGATCCAGCCTACCTTTTGTTTTGTTCTTGAGTTCATTGGCCATCAGGAGATAACCATTGACCTTAGAGGATTGAGGTCGGCCAACACGTGTTTCTTGTTGGATCCAAAGCAGGCATTGTAGTTGGAGGGAATTTTCAGCCAGTTTACCAGGATGATGTGATCAGCCCTCTTGAGCTGACTTGAGCCCTTGGAAGCTGATGGGGGAGGATTTTTTGTTGTGGAGTTCCTTGGCGATGTTCTATTGGGTGTGTTGGACTTGTGGGGGGAGGTTTGCTGAGGGGCCATTTGAAAGAGTTTGGGCTACGCAAGTGATGAGAGCGATAAAGTGATGAGAGTGGTGAAGTTTTGAGAGCAATAAAGTGGATGAGATTGATCAAGTGATGAGAGCGGTTAAGTGATGAGAGTGATGAAGTTTTGAGAGCAATAAAGTGGATGAGAGTGATCAAGTGATGAGAGCGGTTAAGTGATGAGAGTGATGAAGTTTTAAGAGCGATGAAGTTTTGAGAGCGATGAAGTGGATGAGAGTGATCAAGTGATGAGAGCGATAAAGTGATGAGAGTGGTCAATCAATTTTATGATGAGGGTGGGGGTAAAAAATTTTCCGATGAGGTCAGAGGTAGAAGGAGGTGGGAATACAGGGGTGTATGACGCGGACAGGTAGTGGAAGCATTTAAATACTTTATTTGAAAAAACCCACTTATTTCAGGTTAACTTTGACACGTCTGATCTGAAATAAGTGGGTTTTTTTGATTTTTAATGGCGGGTTTGAAATGGCGGATTTGGGTTGAAACCCGCCATTAAAAAATGGCGGGTTTGGTTAACTTTGATACCCCCTAATGTCCTTCGATACCACCTTCTGCCATCATTGCAGCTCTGATATCCCCTCCCCCCCTCACCCCAGCCTCAACTTTGCGTGGAAATTGAAAAAAAACAATGAAAAAACGGCCAAATGGTCCTAACTAGCGACCCGCTACATGGCACACAATTGTGTGTTTTGAGTTGCAAGCTAGCTGACACAGCCTTATGGATTGCACATTTGCAGAACGCACGCAATAAATCACTTGCTAGCTATTTTTTTTAGCTAGCGAGTTGCTACCTAACAAGCCAAGTTCTCCAAAAATTGGAGATTCTCTGATTGGCCACCCACCCGCCCCGGGAATCCTTCTCTCTCCTCACCAAGATTTGAATCCCGGGATAGGCCTAACCTTGAAGCCAACGGCTGTTGTGGTGGATGGTCACGTGAGTGAAAACTTGAGTGAAATATAACCAAGATTTGGATCCCGGGATAGGCCTAACCTTGGGCCAATGGCTGACATGGTGGATGGTCAGGATATAAACTTGACAGGTTAAAAGATGGTGAATTAACTGATTGGACTACTCATGGAAAATAGATATCATAAAAGCAAGGAAGACTGGATGAAGAATGAGGCAGGTAAAAAAAAGGAGACCATTACCACAGGGGAAACACAACATTTAGTGTCCGGAGGAGTAAAAATGGGGGACCAAACGTCTAAATCAGGTGGATTTGTATCAAAAGGCAAGTTTGAGTTTCAATTAGAATCTCTGCAGGCCACAGTCACCCAGCATTTCCAGAAAATAAAGTCTGCAATGGACAGGATAGCAACATGTTAAGATTATGCCCATCCCATCCTGTGTCCTGACTCTCATTCAGTCTCTGTCCCAGTAGTTCCGCAGATGAACTGAGAAAAAGACTTGTGACATGTCTGTATCACCCTGGTCTCTTTACTTCCTGGGCAAATCCCTGGGCAAACTTCTGGCGACCGCTCTTTCTTCCTGCTTGGTTCTTTCTCATTTTCTTTCCTCCTCCCGATTCTCCTCTCTTTTTTGCTTCCTCATCTTCTCACTTTACCTATCTCCTTTTCTTAACTCCCCAATCTGAATTCTCTGCAACTCAACACTATCACCTCAATCTGAACTCTCAACTCTTCCACTCTGATCTGAACTGTCTCTCTGCCATCCAACTTATGCCTGGTAAGAACCTAATCCTCAAGATTGTCCTTGTATGATTGTTCTAACAATATCATTCAATCTTGTAGTCTTCTGTCTTCCTTGTCTGCACTCTATCAACCTTCTAGCCGCCAACACCCTATCCCATCTGATCTCTTTCTTACTTTCTAAGTGACTCAAAGCTGTTGGTCTCCTCATTTCTTTCTTCCTCTTAATATGTGTCTTGTCTCTCATGATTCTAACTTCTATCCTTAGTCTGCTGGTTTTCAGTCCTGAAGGAATCTATCCAAATCTTATCACGGTTAAAAGCCAAAGGATGACCCCATGTTATCAAAGATGAATGAACCAGCCGGAGAAAACAATTATTTCCACCAGGTTGCACTCAAGGCCTCCGTTGATGCCATTCCCCCGCTCAACAAGGACAACTATTCCATTTGTCGCAATAAAATGTTGATGTTGTTTGATCTCAAGGATATTAAGGAGACCATGATTAAAAACCTAGGACAACTCCCAGTACAACAAGACCAAGAGATATTGGCAATCATCCTATCCAAACTTGACAGCACCACACACACCAACGTTGTTAATTCCGCAAACATCACATCTTCCAAGCTATTCTGGACCAAGATCACCCGCAGATTTGCCTCATCTGAAACATCTAATAGAGAATGGATTTTCAATCAATTTCTTCACGCTCCATTCAATGAACAGGCTATCAAAGGATTCATAACGGACATCCAAAAATCCCTCACTTGAATGGCGGATGTAGGAATAGATCTACCAAATGACATACTGGCGTACCTAATCCTATTCAAATTTCCATCAACTCTAGAGAATCTGAAGCAACAAATCATGCATGGCCAGAAGTTGATAACTGTAGAAGTTGTATTCAATCATCTAACTCAATATAACAATGAGAGGAAGACACAACTCAAGACTGGCAAATCTGCCACTGGCATTTCCTTAGTGACTTTCAAGGGCAGACCCAATAAGGACAATAGAAAGCCTTGGATCAGATGCAAAGAAGGCTTCCACAATCCAAATTCTTCTCATCCCAAATCATCCTGTTTCCACCTTCATCCTCAAATCGCTCCCAATTGGTGGGTCCAACAGCAAAATGAGTGGAAGAATAGGACAAAGAAGACACCTACCATCAACTACCATACCCTCCTGACTCTCTGGATTAATGCAGACAGCACACCCAATCTTCTTCTTGATTCAGGAGAAAATATACACATCTGTAATGATCTAAAATACTTCATCTCTATTGATCTACAGGATTAATTAGAGGAAATTAAGACAGGCAAGTTGGAAGCAAATCTCAAGATACAAGGAATAGGTACCGTGCAACTCAAGTGGAAATATTCCATCATCACGCTTGAAGAATGCATGTATGTTCCGAATATTGTTTTCAATCTGATCAGCCCCGGCCTCCTGGCAAAAAAGGGCTGCAGTCTCTCTCAAAAACAGGATCAATTCCATATCACCCAAGGCGATTCAATGATTCTTAGAGGTTTAATTTGAGATAATCTATTTGTGATTGAGAAGCCTCAAAGTTCTGGGAATAACCTCTTGGTCACTCACTCCAGCCAACCATCCACTACTACACTTAACCAATCTCAGACGTTATCCAATCTTCACAAGACATAGGGTCATGCTTCAATCTCCATGCTCAAACCAATCCTTAAGGACCAATACTCTAAAGAAAAACTAGATAAATTTCAGTGCAATGGCTGTGTAAGGAGAAAAATCACACAGGCTCCGTTCTCAGGCACTTTATTGCCCTCATCTAAACCACTCGAACGAATTCACCTAGATCTGATCGGGAAAATCACTCCTCAGTCAAAAGCTGGCCACAGGTACATCTTGACACTTGTGGACAACTTCACGGGTTATCTGGCGGCATTTCCTCTCCAATCTAAAGAAGAAACTCCCAACATCATTATCAAAATTCTCAAGACAGAACATAAGCGGATAAACTATTACCCCACCAAAATCTTTTCAGACAAAGGAACGGAATTCACTAACACCACCTTGAAAGAATTTGCAAAATCCAAACACATCAAACTCCTAACTTCAGAACCATACCACTCACAACACAACGGTCAAGCCAAACAAGCTAACTGGACAATCACAGAATCAGCCCGTGCAACGTTCTCCTCATCTAGACTCAATAAGTGCTACTGGCATGTTGTGGTTTGAAGTTGCTGCTTTATGCTGAATCAAGTCCCAAGGGAAGGTAATGACCAATCCCCTTGGGAACTTATGTTTAGCAAGAAACTCCCTACTAATTATCTCAAACCTGTAGGATCCTCTGTCATCTATCTGGAAAACAAACTACAAAAAGGAAGGAAATTTGATGAGAAAGGATAAGAAGGGATCTTATTTGGGTTCAATCCTGTTTTTAATTCTTACCTGATCCTCAGCTCATCTAGTGCTATTATTGAAACCAAACATGTACAGTTCCTCAAAAATCTTCCCCATGACTTTCCTCTCCTTGAATCACCGGGAATCAATCTCTTCACTCAAATCAAATCCGAGTTGAAAGGAATTAATTATTCATCATTTGAAAAGAAATACACTTTTTGAGAAGCTCAAGACAATTCCTCCAAATCCGCCACAGATCAAGATGATTCGGTATCTGCAGTTTCTCCACCCTCTGATCACTCTCCCCTACCTTTTCCAGTCCCCAATCCTCCAATTCAAGCTACCTCCCAAAGACCCAGAAGGGAAGTAAGAAAACCTCAATGATATGGCTTCCACCACTACTACAAGCCTCCCTCCTACAAGGCAGCGCGCAAATTTCCAGAATGGCCAAAGTGGAATCAAGCTTTGGAAGATGAATTAAGTTCAATAGAACTCCAAGATGTCTGGGAAGAATGCCATGGCATCCCAGACAATGTCCTAAATACAACGTGGGTCTTCAAGGTAAAAGAAAATTGTCACGGCAACCCCGTCAAATACAAAGCTTGGCTCTGTGTTCAAGGATTCAACCAAGTCCTAGGAATAGACTATATCAAAACTTGGGCACCTACCGGCAAACTTGGATCACTTCTAGTAGCTCTTGTCTACGGCTTGAAAAACAAAATGAAACTTACTCAATTTGACATGAAAGGTGCATTTCTTCATTCTCCTATTGACAAAACCCTCATCATAAGGACCCCAGAAGGATCTGCCAGAAAATCTCCTTACCTGAAACTGAAGAAATCTCTCTACGGCTGGAAGCAGTGCCCCAAGAATTGGTAGGAAAATCTTACGACATGGATCAAATCTCAAGGATATCTCAAATTGACTAGCAATCCTTGTCTGTATCTCAACACCAAAACCGGTGAAATTCTCTACTTTCACATAGATGATCTTATTCATGTAGGCAACTCCGACCTCTTTGCAGTCAAATTTCTCAAGCGATTCAAGAATTCCTCTTGCCATCCTCCTAACACCATACTTGGCATGCTCATGGAAATCGAAGATGACAGAATTCTCTTGAGTCAACCCAATCATATTTTGAAAGGCTTGGAAGAACTGGGCTTGACCTCTTGTAAGGATACTTACATTCCATTGACACAAAATCTAAACCTTGAGCCTGCCTCCGAAATTGACCACACCAAATTTTGCCAACTCAATATCAACTATAGGTCTGCTACTGGGCTTCTGAATCACTTGGCTCATTACTCCCAACCCAACATTTCATTCTCTGTTTCTAGTCTGGCCAGGTTTAATGCTAAAACGGGCATGAAACACTGGAGGGAAGTCAAGAAGGTTTGGAAGTATCTCAAGACAAAAAAAAATTTTAAACTTATAATTAGGTACAATCTGAAACAAGAAATTCTCTCAGGATTCAGAGACGCTACCTGGGGAGATGACCCAACCTTTGCAGATCTCAGACTGGCTACATGATCCTCCACTACGGTAGTCCAGTCATCTGGAACTCCACTTGACAGAAAAACATCACTTACTCTTCCACCAAATCGGAACTAAATGCCTTACTCCACTGCTACTTAGAAATCAAATGGATCAAGCACCTCATCAGTGAGATCCATCAAATTGCTGAACCAAAGCCTACTCTACATATTGATAATAATGGTTTAGACAACAAGATCAAGAAGTTTGGGTTGCACTCTAAGTCAAGACACATAGATATCAAAACCAAAGGATTGCGCAAAGAATATGCAAACAACAAATTTACACTTAGCTTAATCCAAAGTCACTCTATGGTCGCGGACTCTCTAACAAAGGCTTCTTCAGCAACCTCACTACAACTCCTTCAAAATAAAATCTTTGAGAAAACCAAAAATTGATCTTTTGGATTACCCTCTTACCAGTCACAAGGGGTGTTAAGATTATGCCCATCCCATCCTGTGTCCTGACTCTCATTCAGTCTCTGTCCCAGTAGTTCCGCAGATGAACTGAGAAAAAGAATTGTGACATGTCTGTATCACCCTGGTCTCTTTACTTCCTGGGCAAATCCCTGGGCAAACTTCTGGCAACCGCTCTTTCTTCCTGCTTGGTTCTTTCTCATTTTCTTTCCTCCTCCCGATTCTCCTCTCTTTTTTGCTTCCTCATCTTCTCACTTTACCTATCTCCTTTTCTTAACTCCCCAATCTGAATTCTCTGCAACTCAACACTATCACCTCAATCTGAACTCTCAACTCTTCCACTCTGATCTGAACTGTCTCTCTGCCATCCAACTTATGCCTGGTAAGAACCTAATCCTCAAGATTGTCCTTGTATGATTGTTCTAACAATATCATTCAATCTTGTAGTCTTCTGTCTTCCTTGTCTGCACTCTATCAACCTTCTCGCCACCAACACCCTATCCCGTCTGATCTCTTTCTTACTTTCTAAGTGAATCAAATCTGTTGGTCTCCTCATTTCTTTCTTCCTCTTAATATGTGACTTGTCTCTCATGATTCTAACTTCTATCCTTAGTCCACTGGTTTTCAGTTCTGAAGGAATCTATCCAAATATTATCACAACACAACATGATTCCTCTGATCTTGCCATCCTACCTCACATGGATTTACCTAGCCATTGGGTTGGGAACCCCCTTGGTGGCAAGTTCATCAAGGATACCATGTGATTCCATTGGAATATAAACACCAAGCAGCCAGTACTAGCCTTCAACAGCTCTAACTCCAATATATGGGAGAGGGGACTCAATTGCACCCTGAAACAGGCCTTTCATTGGGACCCCAGCTTTCTGAAAAAGCCAGCAAACTTTGATGTGCTGACCAGCACAGAGAACAGGGCCATTGTCAACCTCTTGTGCAATTTGGTGGATGAAAAACTGTACTCCATCATTGATGCTTCCAGGGTTGAGCTTGCAAAGGCAATCTACAAAACCCTAGTAGATACATGCAAAAAATCCAATGGACAATATTAGTTGGAAGTTGCAGAGAGAATGATGGCCTTACTTTTTTTTCCTGAAACAGACATGACTTGGATCACTGTGTTCCACACAATCATGGTGGATCTGAAAAAATTGGAGATTTTTCAAAATGAGCTGGTGGGCCTGCTGGTTCAATTCATTTTGATGGCTTCACCAGGGATCAATTGCAAAACCTAAAAATACTCAGCATCACAACAAATGAACAATAAAAAGCAGCCTCTGCAATTTCTTGATGTTGCAAATGCACTGCAGGGAGCCATCAGCAGGTTAAGACCAAAGGTCACAACCGGTTTGGACCTCATGGAGCTGGATAGAATGAATGTTGACAGAGGAAAATACATACCCCTGCAGCAAGGGCACCAGACTCCAGGGGACTTAACTGAGAAGCCATTGGGGAAGCCCCAACTTTCCATCAATCATGAGGCCTACTACATGAGCAGGCCTAAATCAGAGAACCTGCTTGACACCTATGGCTTCAAGTGTCTGTACTGCAGGGAGGAAGGCCACTGGTATGCTGATTGCAGGACCTTCTGGATTGATGTTTGAATGGGCAAGATTCTTACCCCTCTCAAAAACCATGCCAACAATTACTTGCAATACTTACCTCCCCCACACCCAACCCATACCAACCACCAGGAAGATTGAATCAGATTCATGTAAATGCCAGACTTTCAAGGTGGGGAAATCCTGCTAGACTCTGGGGCCAGCATGCATGTGAGTGGCCCCTCAAGGTATTTTTTCCCTACCTTGCATCTTACCAACCCAAAGCATTTCTTCCTGGCAGCTAACAAACACCATGTGGATTCCTTCACTGTTGGCAGACTTGAAATTCCAACCAAGACAGGCTGGATGACAATTCATGGAACCTATCTCTGCCCGGAGGTAAGTGGAATCATCCTATTGAAAGGGCGGCTCCTGGCCAAGGGTTGGATGTTAGCTTATGAAGGTATGGAGGCTACTCTGGTGGACCCAATGGGAAATAATTACAAGAAATCTTTCCAGAACTTGTTTTTAGTGATACCTGCATGTAATACAAAGTGTGTTCCAATGAAGATTATGTCTAGACCATCCTTTGACCCATACAAGTGGCATGCTTCTGAGGCAGTAGTAAAAGCCTTCCTGACAAAGCACTACCCAGAGGAAATAACGGGCCTGTGGAAGTCATTTTTCTGCAAGTGGTGCACAGCCTCCAAGAGTCTTGACAGGAAAGCCCCTGGCATGGAATTAGGAATTGCAAGGGATGAGCCTATGGACCTATTCATCACATATTTGGCTGGACCCTTTGAGGAAGACCTCATTGGGGCCCAGATCCTTCTAAACTTTTGCAATCACACGTCTACTTAAAACTTTTTTGCCATCCTGAAATCTTGATGAGAGGTACCTGGGAAAATATTAGTGTGGTTGGAGAATCTGATGGTGACCCGGGTTAGATACCCAAAATTCATCCAAAGAAACAACACCACAGAGTTTACAGGAACCCTGAAATATAAATGGATCCTATAGGCAACCAGATGTCCCCCATGCCAGGTTACCACCCTGAACAGAGTGGCAAGGAAGAGAGGGTCAAAAGGACTTTGGTTGACATGGCACGGACCATGCTCAACAAGAGTGCTATGGATCCAAAGTTTTTAGTTCTTCTGGTACCAGGTAGCCACCTATATTATCAACCTGCCACCAAATTCAAGGATGGGCAGAAAAGAACTACTGGACCTCCTGTTTGGAACTGCTCCCAACCCAGTGCAGAAACCAAAAGGGGATACTCTCCTAGTTGTCCTCAAGTTGTGGTATCAATGGTCCTAGTGTCTGTAAGTATAATGATTCTACAGTAAAGAGAGAGGGGTAGAGAGATAGAGATAGATTTCCTTTCCTCCACCCTTTATCCATCCATCCATCCAATCCAATCAAACCCCTTGAATGATTCTACATCCTACAACCTGGAGTTGAGAGTGAGTTATTTAAGTCCTCCCTCTCAACAGTAACCTAAGTACAAGCGCAAAAAAAAATCCTAGAAAAAAAGAAAGAAAACCTTGCGGCCCAGAACCCTAACCCAACCCTACCCAATCCATTCACAGCCTCCAAAACCATTCCCTTGGTTGTTACCTACGTCTGGTTTGTCCTCCTCATGGCGCAGCCCTCTGCCAGGCCCTAATTAGAGCCCGTGTGTTTATCCTTCTGCACACATCTGGAAATCCCTTGATCCATGGATCATTCCGCACCTATGCTTGTGCGGACCTTCCTGGCGGGTATAACCCCGCTATTGCCCCTCTCATGCTTCCCTGACTAGCCGCCCGCAAACTTGGTTGGGTTGGCTCCATCACATGGTCTGCATTATCCAAGCGGGTTGCAAGCCTGCCATGCCTGGAGTAGGCCCAACTTGCACCCGGCGCTGAGCCCCGCAATTCCTACTGCTGAGCCCAAAGCAGGCACTTCTGAGACCGCGCGCACCCCAAATTCTGAGCCCAACCTACCCAACTGCTGAGTGCGCAGCCTGCAATGCAGTTCCCAATCTGAGCTTATAAATACAACACCACATCTCCCCCAAGTTGATTTCTGTCCCCATAGGTCTTCCCATTGCCACCTTGACCATCTTTGCACCTACCCTCCAAGTATTTCACCACCCAAGTCCTACCCCTCCCCCTACCTCACTTTGTCTCACCATGGTTCCGCGGTGCACCTTCTGTGCCAGGAATGGGTTGTCCTGTACCCTCCGCTCTGGCCATTGTGTGTGCTTGGCCTGCCTTACCAGAAATTGACGTTTCTGGCTTGCCAACACCATGCCTCGGGCTTGTCCCAGACCCAACCCAGCTTGTCTGCACAATTGGGCTTGCCACAACTTGTTTGTGGTTTCTAGTGACAACTTGATCTTGGAGCAATCATGGACTGCGCCTGGCTCCCCATAATCCTGTTGCCCCCACGCTCCAAATCTGCCAACCTCAGCCAAAAGCCACAACTTGGCCTCTCCGTTTTGCTGTTCCAGACCGCCTCGTAAAGAGGAATTTTCAAACCTGGGGGACTGGCAAGGGGCTCTCTGTTTCTGGGCCAATTGAGTCCACGTAAATCAAGGCGCAACCAAACCACAAGTCAAGGTGGACAGCGCCTAGCTGCTCCTCTATCCCCTAGCCAAACTCCCATTCCTCCACACCCTCCTCCTCCGGCTCCTGGAACCCCCCCTCTCTCAACGGCATCACCGTCATTGGCCCTGCCATCATCACCAGAGCCCGCGGGATGCGCATCAACTCTGGCCTCCCTGGGATGGTTTGTTGTTTCCTCTTCCCCGGCTCCAGATCCACCTTGCGCAGCCAATTTGGAAATCCCAGAAATCCCCACCAGACTAGCGCTAAGGGAGGCACACTTCAAGGACTTTGCAGCCAAGTCAGACAATCTCCTCTGGTGGCTGCTTTCAGCTCTGGGAGCTCATGGAGCCAAATCCTGACGAAAACTCTTGGGGGCCTTCCAAGGACTTGTGGATGAGGCGCAGTTGAAAATGGTGGAGTTTATGGACTTAATTTAGGTGGATCCACCCCAACCCTTTCCCTTCTTTTCTTTACTTTTCTTTATCCACGCAATTCTGTACCTTCTGAAGAAATAGAGTTTTGACGCGCCATCATTTGTTGAGTTAACAGCCTTGGGCCTTGAGTGAGAGTGAGAGTGAGTTGGAAATCTGCATCTGCATGCAAGCCCTGCAAGCAACCTTGAGCCTGGGTAAGACTGAGAAAACAACTAGCTCCACGTTGTGGTGGTTATTTATAGAAACTGAGGCAAGTAGGCTCAGCACTGGAAGTTTGACTTGGAGTGGCTCAGCAGTGGTTGGAAGTCTGCAGAACAATAGGCTCAGAGAAGCGCATTGGCAGACTTTCTATTCCGGAGTGCATTAGCTAAGGGCTCAGCATTGGTGTGGCATGCACCTTTTGCGGGCACAATTACAAGAATGGGCCCAAGTTTTTGCCTTTGGTGGACATCAAGCGTGTTTCAACATAACTTTCCCTCTAGGCCTGTGGGTTTACTAATGCAGAAGCAAGTGATTGAAGCTAAGTATTACGGATGAGGCCAATTATGGAATATGCACTGAGGTTGTGGAGCTGTGGGGGAATGGACACTAAAGTTGAGGAGGCGGCATGCCGGTTGTTGGGCATTTGTAGTTATGCCGCATGCGGGATTGGGAGTGATCCGCTAGGGAAGATTGACAAGGATCTGTTGTTAGTTATGCATTGGGGCAACTCAACTGTTAAGGGGAATTGGAAACAGGATCATCAAATCTACTGAAAATCATCGGATTGGGTAAGGGTTGGACTATTAGTAAGGAGGATCAGTTTGGAATGCACAGAGGCAGTGGGAAAAGGAGTCTCTCATTAGCAGTTTCTGTTCTTTTTTGGAGTAGCTAAGGAGGGTCAGTGTGGAATGCACGGAGATGATAGGGGTCTTTCATTTTTGATTTGCATTCTTTTGTTATTTTTTGTATATATAAGGAAGCTTTTCTTTTATTGGAGAAGGGGGGGACATGATTGGATTATCAGAGTATAGGAAAAGGGGAAAAAAATTCACGGCAAATTATATCTAGATTCTTTTCTTCTGTTACTTCAAAGTGTAATTACCAGCAAGAGTTCTTGGAGGTCATATTTAGAGAAATAGTTCAATTGCAGAGCTTGTTGGGGAGTCCGTCTTGTTTATTTACTATTATTTCATTGCGAGTTAGCTTTAGTGGTTTTCAGCTTGGGTGAGGAAGTGTAGTTTGATTAGGAATTACAGAGGTACAGGAGTGTGACTCAAGGGATAGTGGGCTTTCCAGAACTTGGAGTGAGATTGTTGCGGAGAATTTTACCAAACACACAATCTCTTTCCACAACTTGGGGGTCTGACGGGGAAAGTCCTTTCTCTTTTATAATACCTGGTACCATCTGCAGAGATATACCTTTTTTTTAGTTATTATTCTTTATTTTACTTCCAAGATGACGGGATATTACAAAGCCAGTTTGGCCAACTCACCTCTGACTCATCAACAGGCAACCAGTAGAACACCACCGTATCAAAGCGCTCCTTGTCAGACCGCCAGTCCGGCGGGGCCACTGCCAAGAGTGGCCACAGGGGGAAAATCAATGTATGTGGCACTGGAGATGCTGGAGGAGAAGCAAGGGAGCAGAGAAAAAATTAGGCCAAGGGACTACCCTGCAGTGAGGTTTATTTCCCAAGGATGTTCACCAATTTCTGGAACGGTTTGAGAACACGGCCAACAGCAAAGGCGCAAATGATGTTGACCAGGTCCGGCAAAAATTCAACTTCATTCTGGATGAGGAGGATCTGCAGGAAGTGGAGGATATGGAGGGTTACAGAGAACAAAATTGGGAAAAGTTATGGGGGGAAATAGTGGAAAAATGGGGGTCATGGGAGCAGAGGTTCTGCAAAGTGGATCTCAAGCGTCTTGCAACTAAAACTGAAAGGGAAGGAGGTTTTTCCTTGAGGAGTTTGTTTTGTGTGTATTGTTTCTCATTTGATCTCATTTTGAAGTACCTTGTCTGCAAAAAAATTTTGGCAGAGTATACTGGCTCTGTCAAGAGGACTTTCATGCAGGGACTTAGCTGCAAGTTGCGCAGAAGGGCCCACAGAAAGCTTTACAACAGAGGATTAATTTACAGGTCGCGGGACAGAGGGGTAACCCTACTCCCGGACATGAAGGACATCTTCGCGGCGGTTGTAGACAGGTTGGAATTAGCAGAACTTATGGAGGAAGACCAAAAGGGTTTGGAGAAGAAGAATGTACAGGTGAAAAGGGTAAAAGGGCCGGTAATACCAAAGGAAAATGCTGAAATGACAGAGATGTTTAACAAAATGCATCTTTTCTGGAAGAAAGCTATAGCAAAGCCAGCGGCAACAGTCCCGGAACCATCAAAAACAACATCTAATGCGCCAACTGAGGGGCCATCAAGGGCACCACCAAAAAATGAAGGCAAGCCTAGCGTCTACCAATGCTATTGCTTCTGGGAAGATGGCCATCTTAAAAGGTTGTGTAAAGATCTGAGTGCGGACGTATGGAGCAAGATAGTTAAGACCAATGCAAGGGATTGTTTTTAACCTTCAGGAGAAAATGTACCAGATATGCCCAATCAACCTTTTCCACAAGATCTGGCTCAAGAGGCAGCAGCGGAGAAGAAGGAAGCTACATCTTCAGAGGGGTATGCTTTTCCCTTAACTTGTGAACCCCCAGAAGTTTTGGCAGAGGTTAGAGCCGTTGGCTCTGATGAGAGGAGAATGAAAATTGATGGTCCTACTCCTGCAAAAGCACCGGAACAGGAAGTTGTAGTCAAACCAGGGGGATCCTGCAGGAGGGCCAGAGAAGTAGCAAGGAGAATCTGCGGAAGGGACCACCTGGTTTCCCCAACTTTGAAGGAACTAGCGGCAATCTCACCAGTAATGGCGGAGGAGATGGTTGCAGTTTTCAATTGGTAAGCTTGCTACTATTGCAGAGCAAGCTTCAAAATTAACAAAATAACATAAATAAAATAAATAAATAAAATTCTTATTAAAGGAGAAATAATATTAGAAATATTATTTAAAATTCTAATTCTAAATAAAAATTAAGGTAGGGTCACTCACTGACACCTAACTCAAATTCCTACTGCTTATATTTTCAAATAATTTATGAAGATTTGGAAAGAGACACGGCCTTGGGATTTTGGCCATTTTAATATTTCAGATGAAACCCCACTTATAGGTTTCACAGTGAATTTTGTGAGAGAATCCAAGAATTCTGTGATTTGGAGGAGTTACGGGCAGAAATTTGATTTGTCACAATTCCCGCAAGCAGTGGCGGCAACTAACACATCCACCCACGGCTGAGCAGCAGCACTTCCACCCTTTCTGCGTGCCCTGACAAGCGGTGTATGCAGCCCTGGGCATCTGAGAAGTAGGCAGCCGCAGGACTACAGGCTGACGGAGTGACAGGCGGCTTGAAAAGCCCAGGTACCGTGTAAAGTTGCTAAAAACTAGACATGGACATACTAAATATGTAATAAATGTCCCCCTGGATAGTAGATAATCCAAAAATAAATACAATTATATAAACATACTCAAATAAACTTTCTACGTATTTTTTATAAAATATAATAAAAAAATACCAAATATGTCAAAGATAAAATAACTAATATTTGTACAATATCTTAAAATACTTTGAATATACAATTGTGAAAATTTAAAGACATCAGTATGTCTGTGAGATACTAAGGAAACTGATTATGTAAAGAAATTACATGTATTCTCATAGCTTATATTTTTAATTAATTATTTCAAGTAAATCAAAAGAATTTCAAAAATCAGGAGCAAAATCAATATCATGATTTTACTCCCATCAGCTAATACATAATCAAGACCCACCCAAAATCACATTACCCGTTAGAATGTCTACTAAGAAAAATTATTAACATCATGGGGATATTTACTAAGGATAATTGATTAAATAATAATCATGTGGATAGATTAGTGTTATTCACATGTCTAAACATCAATCAAAAGATAGAATAATTCCCATACCCTGTGGAGTTAGATGTTACCTGTGCTACAGCACCAAGAAAACGTGACAGAATACCATAATTGGGACTGAAAAAGCTATAAATATAGAGCTGTTTTGAGGATATTGATACCCAGAGACCCAGTTATATTTATATCCGGGGAACATGAAAAAGTAATCAAATACTTATAAGGGATAAGTAAGTGATTTATTGCTTTATTCTGATTAACAATATCCGTCCCCAAACCCTTTTTATCAATTTAAACTGCTGAAAAAGCTTATCAACCCCAGTAATAGGTTTAACCCATCTGTGCACGTCCC
The DNA here is from genome assembly GCA_025617555.3 of Puccinia polysora. Taxonomy (NCBI): domain Eukaryota; kingdom Fungi; phylum Basidiomycota; class Pucciniomycetes; order Pucciniales; family Pucciniaceae; genus Puccinia; species Puccinia polysora. Next base: position 2,981,049 of record CM062626.1, on the reverse strand, counting down.
AAACAGGTACCTAAAGGATTCAATAATATACCAGTGATTTCTATTATCCGTTTCTTTTGTGGAAGCTTGGCTAAAAGGCCCTGCCACTCCACCATATATTATATATATATATTATCTTTGGGCAAGATCTCCTTTAAGAATATAAGTTAAAGGTTCCAAAGTAACAAGGTATACATGTTTTCAAAGTGAATTCCCTGAAGAGAGGTGTTAAAGATCCCCAATGTTATTGTGGCCCCTCTATTAATTAATTTAATAATAAATTTATTAAAATTGATTAATAATATTAAATCATAAACAAACCAATCAACCTTGCAATAGCTTTAACCAAATATTTTACAGATTTTTGCTTCATTTATTGAATAATGTATTCATTATTTATTCCATCACCTCTGGTAGTTCAAGGATAGCAAGAGACTTGGCATCCAGGAGGCTGACACAATCAGTTTTCAAGGAATAAGGAGGACAACCCAAAACCCAGAGAAGAGGCAAAGGTTGGTTCTCTCAAGGTGGGGCGGTTGTTTGAGGAGTTAGAGGTGCTATGATGTGGGATATTTAGAAATGCAGATTGGAGGCAAAAGATGTTGGGAAATGGTAAATAGCGGTTGAATGGTAAAATTACTTCAATTGAAGTTGGCAACCAATGCAGAATTGGTCCAACACAAGGCAAAAATTGGGTTGTGGACTTTGGGAGGTTTTGAATGCATGGTCAAAGGGGTGGTGGAGAAGGACATGAAAGAAGCGGCAAAGGTATTGGCTCCGCTGTTTTATTTGGTAGTAAGCAGTGTGGAATTCAGAAGAGCACTTCTCCCTTAATGGTTTCAAGTTTGGAAGTTATTGATCCCTTGCATCTGTAAACCCTGAGTGCAACTGTTCACCCTTTGACTGAGAGGTAGAGAATTGAGAGTAAAGATCCTTCCAAAGCCTATGACAACCAATGTCCTCCTCTGTGATATCCAGTTTGAGGGTGCGGCTTAAGTAGCCTACCCCTCAACCCTAACCTAAGTACAACCAGAAACAAGCCAGAATAATGAAATACAACCCCTCAGCACAGAACCCTAGCCTCAAACCCATCCTTCCCATCCCATAACCCACATCCCATATCCCATATCCATCCGTATTACCCACCTGCCATTGCGTCTACCCGGTTTGTCCTTCTAATGACGCTGCCTCACGCCACGCCCAACTCAGAGCCCCCCTGCATGTCCGCATCTGCCCAATGCGCCATTCCAGATATCCAAGATATATCCGTGCAATCCTTCCAATCCAATCTGATCCAATCCATCCCGCATCTCCAGATGCTGAGCCCAATTCAACTTCTGCTAAGCCCGCAGCGCGACTTGCTGCGGCAAAGCCGCAACCATTGCTGAGCGCGCAGCGCGCAGCCAATTCCAACTTGTGTCTATAAAAGACCATCACAGAGGGTTGGAGGTCATACTTGGTAAGCCATTCCTCTTTGCCTTCCAGGAATCTCTTGGCTTCTGTCCAGATACTAGGGAGGAAATCCTTACTGTCACTGACGCCTTGGGGAAATGCTACAAGACAACCATCTGTTGGCCTGAAAGTGGCGGATGGGAACATTGGAAGGGCTGCCCTCTTGCAGAAGGCAGCCACAAAAATTCAGCAGAGGATTTTTAAATGTTGGCCATGTGGCCTGTGTGGGGAAGGCTCCATCCTTGTGCAGACGGTTGAAAGATAAGGAGAAGGGAGGAGGAACCCCCGTAGCGCGGTCCAACTTGCTTTGGGAAGTATGGAGAAGAGCGGGGCTTGGAACAACAATGATGGGAGTGGGAATAGGATCAAAAGTGAGTCCTTCCTTGTATGCCCCTCCAATGGGTGACAGCACAAGCAGTTAACCTTCTTCCACAATTTTGAGCAAACCAAATTTCATTGCACTTCAAAAATTACAAATAGAGGAGACAACCAACGGATCAAAGTTGGTTGAGGTGTGGGTCTTTGGTAGCAAATACAAACTGGTTGCTAAGGAGGTACAACCGCAAAACAAGCCAATGCTGCAGGACCTCAATAAACCAATGAGGCCTATTTGTTTTTCATGGGACCCATATGAGTTGCCTTTGACACCCACAATCCTGGAGAAGAATCCAAGGGGCTTGACAGAGGATAAAATGGCAGAACTCAACTTTGGGCTGGAGGGGTGGTTGTGGGAGGAAGTACAATTACTCAAGGCAGTGATTTTCATGCAGAGGAAGGTGCTGTCCTTTTTTCTGGAGGATCCAGGATTACTCAGGCATGGGATTAAAGACCCCTACTGGATACCTACAGTGCCCCACAACCCTTGGAAGATCAAACCCATTCCTATTCCAGTAGCGGTTAGTGATCAGTTTATGGAGTTGGTGCAGGAGCGTTTGCGGACGGGTCTGTACAAGCCTTCTTGTTCTAGTTGTTCTAGTCCCATTTTTGCGGTAATAAAGCAGGATGGGAATATTCTTTGGATTTTCCACAACCTGCAGAGGTTAAAATTGGTCACAATCAGAGACGCTGGATTGCCTCCGCAGGCAGAGGAGTTTGTGGAGAATATGACCAGAAGAGTCTGCTACAGGTTAGTAGACATCATGGGGGGGTAAAAGCAGTGGGAGCTACATCCAGAGTCCTGTCCAATGATGGAATTTGAAATGCGGTTGGGGAGACTTCAGTTAACGCAGCTTCTGCAGGGGGCAACTAATTTGGTAGCTGTTTACTGGCGCAGATGACGTGTATTTTGCAGGATTATGTTCCAGAAACAGTGTGGATATTCATCAATGAAGCGGGTATCAAGGGGCCATGGAGTGATTACAGCGGAGAAACTATGCAGGAAAGTTGGGAATCAGGTGTTTTTTCTGGGAGTACGCGCAGACTTTGGAGGGAATCCTGTTCCGGATCAAGGAAGCGGGTTTGACTGTTTCTGGTAAAAAGTTTGTGGTGTGCATTCCAGCCGTAGAAGTACTTGGCCAAAAGGTTTTGGCAAAAGGGAGGAAAATCACTAAGGCCAAAGTTAATAAAGTTTTTTAATGGCCTAATCCACAGAATGCTACTCACATTTCCCAGTTTTTAGGTCTATGTGGATGTATACATATCTTAATTGAGCGTTTTGCGGAGATAGTCAGCCCATTCCAAAAAGTGATTAGGAAGGGGGCTGAGTGGGTGTGGATGGAGGAATGCAATTGCGCTTTCCAGGAGCTGAAGGAGATTTATGGGCAGCAAATACTGTTGAAGGACCTTGACTACAAAAAAGGAGGGATATGGCTAGTGGTGGACTCAAGATAGTTTGGTGCAGGTGGTGTGCTAATCCAAGAAGATGAAGGGAAAGACAGGCCAGTGCTCTATGAGTTGGTAACCTTTTTGGAGGTACAATCTTGGTAATTGCAGCCCAAGTTAGATTTGTGTGGGGTGACAAGGATTGTGTGGAGATTACAGCATGTGCTGTGGGGGCTGTCTTTTGAACTCCTGGTGGATGCGGAAGCGCCAGCTAGGATGATTAATTCCCCAACTTTCAGCTTGCTACTATTGCAGAGCAAGCTGCAAAAGTAGCAAAAAGAAACATAAAAATAAGAAAATCAAAATTAACTTAAGAAAGAGTAAGAGATCCATGAATATTATTAAAGAAATGGATTCTACACCCAAAATTAGGTAGGGTCACTCACTGACCCCACCCTTGAAATCCAACTCCTTATATTTTTAAATAATTAAGAAAGAAAAGACCAAAATAACACAGCACCACTATGGAAATTTTTGGCCAATTAAATATTTCACATATATTTTCACGTATAGGTTTCAAAACTAAAATTCAGTCAGAATTGAGGTGTTGTTTATATTTTAGGAGTTACACATGGAAATCTGTTCTGTCACAATTCCCGCACGCAGCCGCAGAAACCAATACACCCACGCACGTACCCTGACAAGCCGTGTATCAGGTACGCAGCTGCAGGACTATGGGTTTACAGATTGACAGGCGGCCTGAGAAGCCTAGGTACCAGAAAAACATGCTACAACCTACAATGGAAAATTCTACATATGTAATAAATGTTACTGTGGATAGTAGATAATCTAAAAATACATAAAAATATATAAAAATACCTAAATAAACTTTATAAATATTTTTTATTAAATATAATTAAAAATACCAAGAATGTTGAAAATCAGATAATGAATATTTGTAAAAATATATTAAAATAATTTGATATACAATTATGAGAACCTGAAGGCATCAGTTTTTTTGTGACATACTAAGTTAACTAATGATTTAAAAATATTACATGAATTTTCATGACTTATATTTTTAAGTAATTATTTTTATTAAATCAACTGAAATTCAAAAATAAGGAGTAAAATCAATATTATGACTTTAATCCAATTAATCAATACATAATGAGAACTCACCTGACATTAGATTATCCGTAGGAATTTCTATCAAAAGAATTATTAAATTACTGGGAAGATTTACTAAGGATAATTAATTAAAAAATTAATAATATGGAAAGATTAGTGTTATTGACACGTCCAAACATCAATTAAAACATAGAACAACTCTCATACCCTGTGGAATTAGATGTTACCCGTACTACAGCACCACGAACACGTGACAGGCTACCACTGGTTACCCTGATAGCCTTAGTTTCCATCCCTTTGGCCCCTGTATCCCTCAGAAGGACAATATTGGGACTCAAAAAGCTATAAATAAAGAAAGAGCTCTTTTGAGGATATTGATACCCATAGAACCAGTTATATTTACATCCAGACACCATTCCCAGGTAATCAAATACTTATAAGAGATAAGTAAGCAATTTATGGCTTTATTCTGATCAATGATATCCATCCCCAAACCCTTTTATCAATTTAAACTGCTGAACAACCTTTTAACCCCAGTAACCTGTTTAAGCCATCAGTGCACGTCCCAAACAGGTACCCAAAGGATTTAATAATATAACAGTAAGTCTTATTATCCTTTTTATGTTGTGGAATCTTGGTTAAAAAGCCCTGTCACTCCACCGTGTATTTTATATACATATTATCTTTGGGAAATATATCCTTTAAGAATATAAATGAAAGGTTCCAAAGTAACCAGGTATACATTTTTTCAAAGTGAATTCCCTGAAGAGAGTTTTTAAAGATCCCCAATATCATTGTGACCCCACTGTTAATTTATTTAATAATCAATCTATTAATATTGATTTACAATATTAAACCATATCCAAACCAATCAACCTTGCAATAAGCTTTATTCAAATATATTATGTATTTTTGCTGCATTTATTGAATAATACATTTATTATTTATTCTATCAACTCTGGTAGCTAAAGGACAGCAAGGATATTGGCATCCAGGAGGCTGAAAATTAGGGGTCTGGCCGGGAAAATATTCCATTTTATTATATTTAATACCTTTGACCAGACATGTCACGTAAAATTAAGCCAAAGATAATTTATCTGAATTTTTTAACTGTGATTTATTATTTGATTCTTTTGCAGTATATTTAAAAACCAATGTAGAACTCATCATATATCATTTAAATCTTCTAAAAATACAAAAAGAAGAATACATTAAAAATTATAAACCAACTGGTTGGGCGGCTTTAACTCAAGCTGAGCAAGTTAATATTTCTTTTGCACGTAAACACTTAGATAAACTCCTGGAAAAAGAGGATCTTGAGAGGCGTATCAATTTTGAGGCCCCATTAAGGAAGCATAAAGCTTGGATGAAGTACCATACAAATTACTTTTTAAAATATAAAAGTTTAATACTTGTATTACCATATTATCTTTTTAAAAAAAACAATATTAATATATTTTATTGACCAATAAAATACCTTTTTACCATCAGTGAACCCTCCTATTCCAGAAACCACCATCACTGGCGTTGATCTATTGGATCAAGAAATCCCAGATATCTCTGGAAGCCCTGAAAATATTGATTGGACGGGAGAAGATCTCATTGGAACACACCAATACCCTGTAGGATTACCTATTAAGGTCCCCTACAATCCTCAAAAAGTCTTAGGACCTTTGAACATCAACTTAAGTAAGTTTTAATAAACTTATTAGCACGGATTTTTCTTTAGAAAAATACTTATAAATACTTTTATTTAATATGAATAGACATAACACAAGGGCCTCAGGAAGAGTTCCCTCCCATGGATCTTTGCCAGGAGCCCCCAGTAACCATGAGACAACCAATAATGACAACCATGAGGGGGTTGGAACCCATGAATCTGATGTTGGTTGACAAGGAACAGCCCCAAGTGCTGTTGCCCTCCCCCAACCTAGAGCCAGAGAAGGTAGTAGAATCAAGCCCCCTCCAATCACAAGGAAGTTCCCAGCAGCCACCCCAGAAGAATTTTTCCAAGGAAGCCAGGATCAGAGACTTAGTCAAAGAGCACGTGAAATATTGGGAAGTATTCAAAGAAGCCCAAGCCAAGGAGGACATGGTAATTATGAAAAAGATAATATTGCAGGTAAAGGCTACCCAGATAGCTCTTCAGCAAATGATTCCAAGGAAAGAGGTAGAATCCTACGTAGAAAAGTTGAATCCTTGGGATCAATTAGCCCAACTGAAAGGCAGAGGATCAGGAAAGAAGTGATCTTCTTCCCATCCAAAGCCAAAGGGAAAGAAGGATTGGGATCAGATAATATCCTTAGCTCAAAAGTGGAAAAAGGTGTACCACAATTTGCCTCTAATTCTGAAACACATGTCTTGTCTAAACCAACCTCTGATGTAATTACTTCTTTTTCTAATTATATGCACCATAATTTCAAAATATTTTGTGGAAATTTGGACAGTGTTTACACCCAAATGGATAAGTTAACCTCAGTAGTAGCCAAATTAATTAATAACCAAACAAAAGCTGTAGGAATGGTAGATATTAAGGAGCATACAGAACAATTATTGGAGATAATTAATCAAGGTAAAATCAGACAGACTCAAGCCTTTGAGAACATGTTATCAGGTATCCAAGAAGACCTTACTATTTCCTTTCAGCCTTTGAAAGAAGAATTAATAAATACCACTAACAGCTCTATTCTGCCCCTTAGTGAGAAATTGGATCTACTTAATAATTAGGTGGACCTTCAACTTAATCTGATCAAGAATGATCTTAGAGACTTAAAATTCCATCTGACTAGCCCCTTGGGGAGTACCACAGAGGAACCAAAACCTCCCGGACAAAAAATACCCCTTATGCACCACCCTTGATAGGAATGCATAGGATTGATACTTTCAGGCCTATTCCTACTCCCGAAATGGAACAAGCCCTCAAAATTTTACCCCCAATCTCTGAATGGCCTAAGTTCTCTGGTGAAGGAGAATACAACCATATAAATTTTATTAAATTTATTGACTAAACCATAAACTCTTATGAATTACCAGAAGCCATAGCGGTAGTCAGGCTGCCCAGACTCTTTGAATAATTATCATTAGACTGGTTCATTAGTAAGAGAGAAGAAGGAGGATCCTTACCATTGAATTCTTGGAAACTCTTGTTGAGTAAATTAATGATACCCTCTACTACTTCTTCTTCTTTTCTTTTCTTCTTTTCTTTTCTTCTTTTCTTTTCTTCTTTTCTTTTCTTCTTTTATTCTCTTCTTTTCTTTTCCTATTTCTCCTCCTCTTCTTTTCCTGTTACACTTTCTCTTCTCCTTTAACTCCTTGTTCTTTTCCCAGTTCCTGTGCTTCCCAAGTCTTCCACACTCCTTAAAGCCTTAGCTGTCACACCCGCGCGTCCTCAATCATCACAGCTGTCACACCCGCGCGTCCTCAATCAATTTCACAACCCTACTTCAATCACTCGAGTCTACCCGGACTGTCCAAGACTCAACACTCACAACTTAATCAACCTCAAACCTCAATACTCTAAACTCAACCACCCTCAATCACATCTTTCTTCTTCTTCTTCCTCCACCACCTCTTTTTCCTTTCTCTTTGTTTCTTTATTCTTTCTATTGCTCAAATTATCAACACGACTATCAACCTCAAATTGAATCAACTCAAACATGACTTCTCAAGTTCTCCACTCATCAAGACCTGAGAAGTAAGATCAGAACTTGTTGCTGTCTCAATCTCACTCCTCAAAGCTGACCTTTCATTAAATCCTTCTCCTAAGTTCCTTATTGTCGCCTGCTTGTGTCTCATCCAAACTCAATTCCTGAAAGTCATTGATTTTGTCAAACTCTTCTTTCCATTCAGTTTTGGGATGTTGGTTTCTTTTCTTCTTATGCTCTTTTGTTTTCTCATCTTTCCATCTTCTTACTGATATCCTGTCCAATTCAGCCCTCTATATTCTAGATTTATTGAATCTTTTACCGTAATTCAACAACTCTTAATCAAAGAAAAATTGGGTTCTAGAATGTGGAAAAGAAAAACAATGAAAAATTTCAAAAATTCTACATTTGACCCCTCCAAGGATAAATCACACAAATGGTGCTTAGAGCAGAAAAGACAACTATAATTCTTCTATCAAGATTCTGATAAAGAAGAAGTTAATGAAAGACTTCTCAATATGTGTCCTGGAAATCTTAACCATAGTGTGAGATGCAGAATGAGTATGGATGCTGATTTACCAACTCTAATCAATGTGTTAGAAGAAGTGATAGATATGAATGGGTTGGACAAGAAGGCTCCTTCTAGACCCAAAGATAACTTCAATACTAAAAAAACCAGAGAACAACCTCCTCTGAAAAATATCCCTGATAATAAGAAATCTAATGAGAACAAGGATAAGGAGAGAATGCCTGGAACTTGTTCCAACTGTAAAAAGACAGGGCATATGAGACAAGACTTCCAATTAAAAAAAAGAAAGATAGAAGTAGTGGAAGGAGAACAGGAGATTGAAGGGAATCAGAACTATGAAGATATAACTGATACTGAAGGATCTCTGTCTGAATGTGAACTGATCCTGACCAACCCTATCAATGTGATGGAAGGAGATATAGGCATTTCTATAGAAATTAATAACAGCCATGGTGACTCTAGTTGGCCCCAACAATGGGTCCCCACCATAATTCCCAGACATGTCACTGATGTTAAACCATTAACAGTTAAACCTATGAGCTGTAAGAGTTATACTACTGGTCAAACTTGCTATGCAACAGGATTGTATAAGGACAGAACTATAAGGTTACTGTTTGAAAGTGGAGCTTTCTGTTCATGTGTTTGCACTGAATTCTTGAACAAATGGAATCCCAACTGGAACAATCACGTTTCTCCCATACCAAAAGCCAAGTTTAGTTCTTGAAACTCCACTATGAATGCTATTGGAGTATGCAATGCTCCTATAATACTACCCCATACTAAATGATCTTTGAGGATCCAAGTGGAATTTGTAGTATTAATCAACGGATTATGTGAATACCTGATAATTGGAAATGATTTTTCATGTCTCTATGGCATATATTTATTCCAAAGTAAAGGAAGATATTTCACTGTGGGTGGTAAATGGGACAAGAAGTTTAATATATGCACTATCCAAAGCAGCTTCCCCTCTTCTACTTATCAAAAGCACCTAGAAGAATCCAATCAAGAGTACTTCTCTCAAGCAGCTCTAAATGAGAAACTTTCTGAAGATCAGAAGAAGGATATATTGACAGTCTTTTTTGAGAATCAAAATGCTTTCTGTACTAGAGATCATCCCATTGGTGATATTAAAGGACATGACATGGTATTAAACTTGACCATTAAACTTCCTTATCCTCCTAACCTAAGAAGACCAGCTTATCCCTCTAGTCTTAAATCTAGAATAGCTCTTGAGGAACATATCCAAGAACTGATAAACTGTCAGCCATGAGATATGTATTGGTGTCCTATAGGCTGCCCAATTCACAAGTCTTGGTAGTATAGTGGTTAAGGAATGTATTAGTACCCTTCGGAGTACCTAGGTAGTGTGTTCAAGCCTCCATTAGTCCATTACATATCCATATTTTTGACATATAAAGTTTCATATAATCATATTTTTATAGTATGTCTTAATATTAGAAATCATCCCATAAAACCTTGAAGGTTTATATTATAATTTATGGGAGATCTTATCACTTTACTCTAGATTAAAATCCTCTGGAAGCGTCCAATTGGATGTAAAATTAATGTCCTTAAAGATTTCGCTCTGTGGAAACTATATTCTGTAATAATCCTTATCTACCATAACCCAGATTTTTAGGTGAATTGTAAATTATTTTCTAAGAACTCTCCTTCCAGCTTGTAGATAACTTTCAAGAATTTAATCATGCTGGAAAAGCGTACACTCAGAAGCTAGGAAACTCCCCTGGTGCAGATAAACTCTGTGGGAATACTTACCCAGAGTATACATATCTATGTGGATTGAGAATATCTAATAATATGGTTGTAATTCTTTGAACACATGCTCTGATGGATCTACAGAGAGTTAGAGGGTAAGTAAATGGATTATGAAGCCTTGAGAGCGTCCTCTTGAAGGAGAATAAGTGACTGGGGTGATTCCCCCCATCACTTTAAACTTCTGAGTAAATAAATTACAACCTTACCTTGAAAATAGACCCCAATGAGTATGTAAATGTTATTATACATTGGGGATGATTGCTTGGGGCTCTGAGCCACTGGAGACAAAATCTAGGACAGTGGTGTACTCCCCTGATGATGCCCTGAGTCCCCCTGAGGACTCTTGAAATATAAAAGAGGAGGGTCTTGTCCCTACAAGACCTATTCCTCATTGTATTTCATAGACCAGATAGTGCATATTAACAAGCCCATCCAACTTGGTCCACCAAGAGGATTGACCGGGGCCTTTTTATTCAACATCTTATTATATTATAAATCAAACAATCAACTTCAATTTTGAGTCCAAGGTCCTATTGGAGTTATAGTCCTTTTTAGGCTATCATAAAGGGTGTGAGCTTCCTTGTGTAAGCAAGTCTCCTTTGAGCTTTATTTATTAAAGCTAGGCCCCTTATCTCTTTAGAGGTTCAAGGTGTGGCTTTTTTACCCCTAATAACTTACTATCAGTTGAGTTTTTTATTGATATTATCAGTGTAATCATTAAAACCAATATTTGGAAATTATTATTATTATTTTTTTGCAGGTATCTGCCACAGCTACTATAGCAATAGAGGCAATACTCTGACAATTGGGGGCCTCATCTCCTTTTGAACCAAATTTTCGACTTTTTGGCCTGTTAAAGTAAGAATCCCTGTTAATCAAGTTGAAATTATATTTCAATTACAGGAAAATTTATAAAAACAAAAATACTATATAGTAGATTGTGTTAATCAAAATTTTTTCTTTTTTTTAGTCCTCCTAATACTGAAAGTACTTGTAGCCAAAGGTAAGCCTTTGCCCTCGCGTTTCTTAGTTACAATTGCATTCGGTGTCTCAAGTTGCTGATCAAGGTTTTTTTTGCTTTCTTTGAAAAAAGAAGGAAAAGCAAAAGACAAGAGTAAGGAAATCAATTGCTAAAGTGTATAACAATCCGATTGCCAAACTTGCGTGTATTAAGATTCCAAGGAATCTTTCCTACGTCAGAGAGTACATTGCCAAAAGTCTTTGCGCCTTTTATAGCTATAGTTACAGTTAATAGTGTCAGTCCGTCTTATCGCTTACATTTTGAAAAAAAAAAGAAAAAACCATAAAGGAGATAAAGGTCAAGGTTGCAACACATACCTTGCCAAGTCTGGAAATTGACGCGGAAATCTGCGAAGTTCTGATTTTTTGTGATTGCAACCTTCGTGCAGACTTACAAAAATACTCGACAAGTATTGCTGAACAGTAGGTCCGCGGATTTTAGTTATATGTCATTAAAAAAAAAGAGAAAGAAAGAAGATTGATGACTGACAGTCTGGTCTTCCAGTGTCGTCGTAGCAGTTTTCCATTGACTCATTCCTCCCCTCAAACAAAGGAAGGGCCCGCAGCTTTGTGCAGGAGACTTCCAGCAGAGGAGACTCTGCGTCAGCCCCGGATCAGATTTTATCTGATCAGGTGTCAGTGAGATCTCAATCTACAGTACAAGTAGAAGTAACGCGCAGTGAGTTAACTTTTGTTATTCAAGGAATAAAAAAAAATTCAAAAATAAAATAAAATAAAATAAAAAATAAAAAATAAAAAATAAAAAATAAATAAAAAATAAATAAATTAAATAAGAAAAATCAGTACTGTGTTTTGATAATTTCAAACACTGATTTTGTATTTAATTATGTTTACTAGGAGCAAGGGAGCTGAACTTGTGCCAGCTGGAGAGTTCAGACGCCAGAAAATACCGCCCTCCACCAGGAGTTGCAAATCTGCTGACCTGCCACACCCAGAACAAGATGAAATATCTGGAAGCAGTGGAAGCAGACAATGTGCAGAATCAGGCAACTTACCTGACTCAGGCTCTGGCAACTTAAAGAGATTTGCTGAAGATAATAGGGAGGGAACAACTGATGAGGGAGACAGAAAACTGGGATCCAACAAAGATCAAGAAACCAATGATCCCCAAATCAAAGGTAAAAAGATTGAGTCCAGTGAACCAGTCAGCTCAAGCATCAACCTCCCAGGTTCCCTTGGAGAGTCCATCCCACCCTCATCAAGAGAGAAATATGAGGATGAGAAAGAGAAGGGAACACAGGAACTCCATTTATGGAGAAATGATGAGGATGGCCAGGTCTCTCCAAGGAGGTTATCAATTCTTGGAGGGGGAAAGGGCCAAGAGAATGAAGAAGTAGTTTTGTCCTTAGATTCAGAAATAATGTTAGAGAAATTTCGTGATATTGTTTTTAATGAAACTCTACATATTAAAAAAGCAGTAGTACATGCCAACCAATTTTGTATAGATGTTTTTGCTTCCATGGGTCATAAATATGATAATATTATGACAACTAGTATGAATTTTAAATCTGTTTTGGCTGCCTCAATAAAAGAATTAGAAGATGTGACCAACAAAACTATGGAGCTTGATTTAACTAAGGTGCATCATAAGGATTTGAACAAGTTGGAAACAATGATAGCAGATTTGAATGAAAATGTAAAAACCAATATATTATCCACTAAGGACATGAAAGAAAGCACTGATTCTTTTACATCAGCTGTTATACAGTTAAGCAATTCAATGGAGCTATTGGAAAGTAAAGTAAATGATAAATTCACTTTACTTGAAAAAGAAATTTCCCTGCAGAGCTCTAACTCTAAGGAGTTATTTAATAAGTTTAGTAATAGTATAGCACAATTGAATCACAGATTGGATAAAAATATGCTAATGATCTCCAATAAATTGGAAGCTAACAAACAGATAAGACATAGTGTACCACTTTTTCAGGATAGTAAGCAAGTTATGAGTAAAGATAGAGGTGAAGAAAAAATTTTATCACCTCATGAACAACCAGGAAACAATAGTGAGATATTTAAGCATATTCTGCAAGTTCTGCCCAAGATTAGTGAGTGGCCTAATTTCACAGGTGAAGGAGCATATGATCACACAGAATTCATATCTTGGATTGATACCTTGCAAGAAGATACAGGTTTACCTGATACTTTAATCACTAGCAGATTGAGTATTCTGTTTAAAGGTATAGCTTCAGATTGGTACAGAGATGGAAGAAATGCTGTTGGAGTACAAAGTTGGAGCTTCTGGAAAAAGGAATTGCACAATAAATTTGGTACACCAAATTGGAAAAGGAAATGTATGACTTCATTTAATAATGATAAGTTTGTACCTGGTGTCACTAGTCCTGCTAGTTGGGTCACAAGGCAAAAGAAAAGGCTAAGAGCTTTTGACCCAATTCTAGATCAAGATAGTATTAAATTTAAGATGCTTTCACTAATGGACGGTGAAATTTATTTTGCTGTCAAAACAAGTATGAAAGCTGATGGTGACTGTTCTAACCTGATTAATATATTAGAGGAAATAGTGGAAGATACATCTTTTGGGAGAAAGAAAAATTATCAAACCAGAGATAACAATTGATTCAGAACAGAAAGGGAAAAAACTACTAATAAAAATCCTACTTCCAATACGGAGATGTCTAGTTATACTTGTGGTAAAGTAGGACATACCTCAAGGGTTTGCCCGCAGAAAACAAAGAAAGTGAATAACATCAGTAGTGAAAGTTCTAGTAGACAGGATAATTGTATTGAGGAGACTGAGTCGGATAGTTCCTTGGAAGATGATGATGAACCTATCATAGGTTGCATAAATTCCATCAGAACATATAATGAATAATAACCATGAAATTTTGTGATAAGCCTTGTAAAGTCCTACTGGACAGTGGAGAATACAAATCCGTGGTAAGCAGAAACTATTTGGATAGCTTCTGCCCAGATTGTAAAAAATCAGTTATAAATGCTCCTGCTATTAAATTACATAGTTGCTCTGGACCATTGATTTCTTTAGGGACAGTAAAAGCCAAATTATTATTTGCTTCATTTGTGTTCATAATTAAATTTGTAGTAGTTGATAATGCTCCCATGAATTATTTCATAATAGGAAATGACTATATGAAAGAATATTCTTTCAATTTGTTTCACAGTAAAAATTCTTCATATTTTACTGTTGGTAACAGTGTTAAATTCTATCTTGATCAAAAACAACTTGATTCTGTCAATCACCTTGGTAAATATAATTTTTGTAATGAAATTATCAATGAATCTAAAATCAATTCCTCACTAAGTGACCAAGAAAAAAGTAGTCTGCTGAACACTTTATTTGACCATAAGAAAGCATTTGCTACTGTTGATGAACCTTTTGGATCCATTTTAGGTCATGATGTTAAAATAACTTTGACTATTGATAGGCCTTATCCGCCTGCCTTAAGGAAACATCCGTTTCCTGCTATCCCTTGGAGCAGAGAGGCACTTAAAGAACATATAAATACTTTGCTGAAATTAGGGGTCATCAGAAAATTAGGGGCTAATGAAGATGTTGACATGACCACCCTAGTGATGATTGCTTGGCACAACGGTAAATCTAGAATGGTTGGTGATTTTAGAGCATTAAACTCTTACACAAAACCAGATGGGTATCCAATGCCCAAGATTGACAAATCATTGAGTAAATTACACCAAGCAAAATATATCACTTGTATGGATGTCTTGAAAGGGTTTCACCAAAATGTTGTACATGAAGAAAGCAGAAAGTTTTTGAGAATAGTTTGTCACTTGGGCGTTTTTGAATATCTAAGAATGCCATTTGGTATCAAAAATGCACCATATCATTTCCAAAGAACGATGGACACTGAATTTCATGAAGAATTGATGCAGAATTGGTTAATCATATATATAGATGACATTATTATATTTTCTGAGACATGGGAAGAGCATATGTCAAGGTTGTCAATTGTTTTGAAGAAAGTGATTAAAATGAAAATGAAAAATTCTTTAAATAAGTGTTCATTTGGTTTCAATGAGTTAAAAGCCTTGGGACACATTGTAAATGGATTGTCCTTAGGAATAGATAAGAAAAGAGTGGCAGCAGTTTTGTTAAAACCTACTCCCAATAGTGTTAAATAAATGCAAAGCTTTTTAGGCTTTGCAGGGTATTACAGGTTACGTATTAAGGATTTTGGTATCATAGCCTCTAGTCTTTATAAAATCTGCAGTCCCAATGTTTCTTTTGAAATGACCACAGAAAGAATGGAGGCCTATGAGTTGCTGAAAAAGTGTTTAACAAGTGCACCTTTACTTTTCCACCCAGACCCTAAGAAACCATTTAAATTGTATGTAGATGCATGTATGGAAGGTTTAGGAGCAGCATTGCACCAAGTGCAAATTGTTAATGATAAACCATTTGAAGGACCTATATGCTTTATATCTAGGCAACTTAAAGATAGTGAAAAGAGATATGGTGCGTCACAACTAGAATGCTTGTGCTTGGTTTGGGCCTTAGAGAAATTGTATTATTATTTGGATGGGTGTCAGTTTGAGGTCATTACTGATTTTACAGCTCTGAAATCACTTTTGAATCTAAAGACACCTAATAGGCACATGTTGAGGTGGCAGATAGCTATCCAGCAATGGAGAGGGTGCATAGTTATAGTTCATAGAGAAGGAGTAATACATAAAAATGCAGATGGGCTGTCTAGGTGGGCTTTACCCAATAACATTGATAATCCAGCCTATGACCCAGAGGATAATGTAGATACATTAACAATTATGGGCATTTCAATGAAAAATATTGCTCAAAGCTTCTGGAACTCTGTAATTGATTCATATACCAATAATAAGAATACTTCTTTACTCCTTGAGATATTGAAATCTAAGTCAAGTGCAAAAGATCTGATTGAGGGATTAGATGCAGATTGGAAAAAAGGTTATAGGGAGGGAAGGTTTGTACTTTTAGATGGTTTGATATATCATAAATCTGCTCATTGTTGCTCAATAGTTTTAGTACATGATGATCATATACAAATGATTTTGAGTGAATGTCATGATAATGTTTGTTCTGGACATCTTTCAAAAGATAGAAATATTGAAAGAGTTAAGAGCCTAGCATGGTGGCCAAACTGGAGAAAAATTTTGGATCATATTGTGAATCCTGTGAAAGATGTCAAAAAGCAAATAGGTCTACAGGTAAAAGATATGGTCTGTTACAGACCATAGAAGAACCAAAAGAAAGGTGGAGCACTATTAACATGGATTTTGTATGCGGATTACCTCCAGGAGGTAAGGATAATTTCAACTGTGTGTTAGTAGTGGTGGACAGATTCTCAAAGAGAGTTAGATTCTTACCATGCTACAAAGATAGCTCTGCAATGGACATTTCTATGTTATTTTGGAATAGTATTGTCAGTGATGTAGGATGTCCAAGAAATATTATCAGTGATAGAGATCCAAAATTCACATCTGAATTTTGGCAAAGTCTTTTTAATTTTTTCGGAACAAAGCTGTCTTTCTCAACAGCTTATCATCCTCAAACTGATGGTCTAGCAGAAAGGATGATACAAAAATTGGAAGACATGATCAGGAGATACTTTGCTTATGGAATTGAATTTAAGGACAGTGATGGATATACTCACAATTGGGTATCTCTGTTGCCAGCTTTAGAATTTTCCTACAATTCCAGTAAGCATTCTACTAATAATATTTCACCTTTTGAATTGGAAAGAGGGTGGATACCTCATATGCCTAGAGACATGTTGCTAAGCAAGAGTATAATGTTACACCCTTCTGCTGACTGTTTTAGAGATATGATGAATAAAGCTGAGACATATGCTAGTAAGTGTGTTAATGATGCAGTAGAGTATAATAAAAGTAGATGGGACAAGAGCCATAAATATCATGATTTCAAAGTAGGTGATATGGTCCTAATCTCTACTGTTAATTTTAGTAATATTTCAGGACATAGAAAATTGAGAGATTCTTTTGTTGCTCCATTTTCTGTAAAAGCACTTCATGGTAAGAATGCAGTGGAAGTTATTTTAACCAAAGAATTTGAAAGAAAGCATCCTACTTTCCCAATTAGTTTGGTTAAAAGGTTTATTGATCCACTTAAGTCCTTTCCTAGTAGAAAAGTTCCTAAGGTTGTCATACCACCAATTGAACATACTGATGAAAATATTCCTCATAAAATACTACAACATAAGATAATTAGAAAAGATGGAAAATATGTGAGGTTATATTTGTTGAAAGCTCATAATCTTTCCTACTATCTCTCAGCTTCTATCATTTCCACATACTATTTCTTTACCTCTTCCCTTTTTCTCTTTATGTGTCACGCTCAAGTCTCATATTGTGGTCTCTGCCTAGCTACAACGCGCTACAATGCGCGCATCCTTCTTTCACGCCATCTCCAGTGCCCATAATCCATACTAGATTGAGCACCCTAAGCTACTTAAGACCTGACTCAGGCTCCCCTCTCACCTGTTCCTCACACAACTCAAACGGCTGTGTCATTGGTCTGAGGGTACCTTGAGTCAGGTAAGCCTCATCCTCAATATTTTTACTTACAAGAAGATCATTCTGATGGCTTCCTCACTCTGATTGAATTAGTTTCTATTAGGCTTAAGGCTTGTGTTGGAGGTTATCATCTTTTGTGGTGTTTCTATATCTTTCATCAAAGGTTTCTTTACTGGTGCAGTTTCACTCTTGTCGACTCCTGGTTTTAGGTTATTAACAATTTTATTCTTCTCTACATGGTCTGTTTCTTATTCTGATGGAATGATATCTGGTTTTAGTTGCCTCTCAACTTTACATATTTACAGTCCCAAGGCTCATCGACTTAACCAGGATTGACACTAGCGGTTCAACATGTCTGACATTGACAAGCCCAACCCAAAACATCTTCACCTACCCCTTTTGAATGAAACCAACTTCGCCTCCTGGGTAATGAGAATTCAAAGTCATCTCCAAATAAAAGTTCTCCTTGAGTATGTTGAAGAAACCAAGTTTGAAACCTTTATCCTTCCAACTATGGCTCCTCAAAGAAAGAAAAGCCATGAAGCAGCCAATCTCATAATCCAGCACCTAGGAGACACAGCATTTGATGCCGTCGTCAATCCCGAGAATCAGTCTAAACCATCCCTCATCTGGCAAGCTGTCCTGGACCAATATGCATCTCAGTCAACCAACAACAGACGTTGCATATGGCTGAATTTCATTTGATATAACTTCCCTGGAAATCTCCAAACTTATCTAAGAGAATGCAGAAAGCTTCTGAACAAACTCGCAGTGGTCAAACTCAAAGTGCCCCAAGACATTCTCAGCTACACCATCTTAGCCAAACTTACCACCAACTTTTATCACTTGGTCAAAAGCATTCTCCTCAACAATGATTTTTTACAAAGCCCCTCTAGGTTTCTCAAAAAATTGCGCGAAGTAACTCACCTGGAATCAACCAGAGTGCCACCCAACTCTTCAGTCCCCTTGACTAATTCTCCCAACCAATCCAGCTCAACTGCCCTTCTGAATACTAAAACTTGTAAGGGACCGAAACATCCTTGCTCAAAAGGGTATCAAAACCCTCTTGCTGAACACCCCAAGTCCCGTTGCTGGCACCTACACCCTCATCTGCGACCGGATAAAAATGCACCTCAAGCTCATCATACTCAACCCGCAGAATCCACCACTCCAGTTCCTGACAACTCAGCTGAACCTGCAAATGCATTTTTCAATGCTCAACTGTACCACCATAAGGCCAAACCGTCGCGCTCCAAACCAACCCTTGCTCTGCCGCCTTTCCTTGACTCAGGGGCCAGTCACCATATTGTGCACAATCCTGACTTCCTGCTCACATCAAAACCGATTAACCTCACTGTCGGCTCTGGCTCCAAATCTTCCTCACATCAAGCCACAGCTATTGGTACAGCAAAATTGATCAATCACGAAGGTTCCGAAATCATCTTGAAAGACGTCTTGATGATTCCAGATCTTAACCAATGCCTGCTATAATTGGATAGACTTCTTGTACAAAAATCAAATCTTTCTTGGTTTGGTAAAAGTGGTGTCTCAACTCAATTTGACAATGTGAACCTCATTGGTTCATCCGTCAATCACCTTCTGGAGCTATACGGCACACAATTTGTCACAGTACCCACCAGATCTCTTGTTCACCATCTATCAACTAATGGGTCAGACTTCAAGTGGCATCATTGTCTGGGCCATCCGGGAATTTCTACAAAAAAGATTCTGTTTCCTAATTCTGCTTCCACGAGTGCCGACTGCAACATATGCCAGACTTGCAAGATGACCACTACCACGTTCAAGGGCCATTTCAAAAGGGCTAATCAGCCATTATAAATTTTCCATATTGATCTAGTAGGACCGGTCTCAGTCGAATTGGCTAGTGGTTGCAAATACTTCCTAACTATAGTGGATCAATTCTCACGTTTCAAGACAGTCTCTTTTCTCAAGAAGAAAAGTGAGGCCCTAGCCGCCTTCAAAAACTTTGTGTTGACTTACAAACGGCGGCTCAACAAGAAATTGATCACCCTAGTCTCTGACAACGGTGGTGAGTTTACAAGCTTAGAGTTTAAAACCTATTGTCAAGACTCTAGAATTACTCACCATTTTTTGCCCCCTTATACTCCTCAACAAAACGGTTTGGTAGAGCGCGCTAACAGATCAATTATTGAAAAGGCTAAATGCCTGCTCAACCACAGTCATCTTCTGCCTTGCTACTGGGCTGAAGCCGTTAAAACAGCTGAACAACTCCTCAATTTACTGCCAGTGGTATCCAATCAAAATTGGATTCCCTACGCTATTTGGTTCAAGATCAAATTCAACTATGACGTAATTTGTCCCTTTGGCTGCGTCGCCTTTGTTCACATTCCCAAGAACAATTGAGACTTCAAATTTGGCGTGTCGGGCTTCAAAGGCATTATGCTGGGGTACAGCAACCAATTTTCAACCTATAAGATCTTAAATCCCACTGACGGCAAGGTCTACTCCACCAATAACACTTGTTTCAAGGAATGTGAGTTCAGTAAAGATACATCTCAAACTTCATTTCCCTCCATCTTGGAGGAAAAAACTGAACCTGCCCTCTGGCCAAAGGATCAGCTCGAATTCCCCATAGCCTACCCTGAAACTCAGGAACCATCAGTCCCAACCTATCCTACCTCAACTACACCAAACCATGTTACCCTACCTCGCCCCAGCAAAGTCAGCTCAGACAATATAGTGACCTACCCTCGTCGCAAAGGATCCCAACTGTATCTGGCCACCAAATACACTGATCCAGCCACTTTAGACGATGCGTTAAAAGACAAATACAGACTGGAATGGATCGATGCCATGGAGAAGGAAATCCTTAATCTGGAATCCTACGTTGTCTGGGAAGAGCAAGAGATTGATTCAGAATCCAAGGCCATCAAGTGTGTCTGGGTGTTTCCAAAAAAGCGTAATTCCAACAATGAGATCACTGAATTCAAAGCAAGACTATGTGTGCAAGGCTTCAATCAAAAGGAAGGTGTCAATTTTGAGAGCGTTTTTGCTCCCACTGGGGACAAGACTTTGTATTGTCTGCTCATCTCCTATGCTGCTCAGAGTGATCTTCAATTCCATCAACTCAAAGTAAAGTCTGCTTTCCTAAACGCTCCTCTCAAGGAAAAGATCTTCATCGCACCTCCAGCCAATGTACCAACAGCACCTGGCAAGTCTCTGAAACTCAAAAGGGCGCTGTATGGACTTAAACAGGCTCCCATGGCCTGGTATCACACTCTAAGCTCCTGGTTACTCAGTATAGGGTTCCGACGTAGTGAAGGCAATAAATGCGTTTTTTTTCTGAAGATACCTGGCTGTACATCCATGTGGATGACATTGCCATCTTCAGCAAGGATCCATCAAAGTTCAGAGAGCAAATTGAATTGCGCTTCAAGATCAAATACCTGGGCCAGGCCTCCATGCTCCTGGGAATCAATGTAGATGCCATGAAGAAAGGTTTCAAACTTTCTCAGTCGACCTATATAGATTCTTTAGTGAGCAGATATGACCTTCCGAATCACAAGGAGCACTCCACACCATTTAAACCAAATGGGAAGCTTTTACCATCCACCACCAAAGAGCACGCAAGTTTTGTCAAAACTGGCCTTGATTACAGGAAATTTATTGGCAAGTTGCTGTATGTCAGCTGCAACACCCAACCAGACATTACCTTTGCAACAAATTACCTGTCACAATTCCTCACTAAACCCAATATCACTCACTATAACACTGCTCTTAAGGTCATTAACTATCTGAATTACACCAGGGCAAAAGGACTGAACTTTGAAAAATCGGAGTCGGCAGACAATCTGGTAGCTTTTGTGGATTTGGACTGGGCAACCTGTCCACAAACTAGGCGTTCAATCTTGGGGCTGGTAATAACCTGGAAAGGTAATCTCATCACTTGGAAAGCGAGGAAACAGCCGACAATTTCCCTGTCAACCACTGAATCCAAATACAAATCTGTAGGTGATGGGGTAAAAGAGGTTCTCTGGCTGATTACACATTTATCTGAGTTCATCAACTTTGACCCTCATAAACCAATCCCCATCTGTGGAGACAACAAAGGTTATATGAAGCTGGCCCTGAGACAGGCCAACCATTCTTCCTTCAGAAAAAAACACATCAACATCCGTCACCACTTCATTAGAGAGGAACTTGGGAAGGGAACTATTTGCCTACAAAAGGTTGCTTCAAAAAACAATCACGCTGACTTTATAACCAAACCAGTCTCAAGGCAAATCCTGGAAAGCTGCCTATGCGCCATCAACGTCTATTGAACTTGAACCTGAGAGATGGGGCAGCTGTTGAAAGCTCATAATCTTTCCTACTATCTCTCAGCTTCTATCATTTCCACCTACTATTTCTTTACCTCTTCCCTTTGTCTCTTAATGTGTCACGCTCAAGTCTCATATTGTGGTCTCTGCCTAGCTACAACGCGCTACAATGCGCGCGTCCTTCTTTCACACCATCTCCAGTGCCCATACTCCATACTAGATTGAGCACCCTAAGCTACTTAAGACCTGACTCGGGCTCCCCTCTCACCTGTTCCTCACACAAATCAAACGGTTGTGTCATTGGTCTGAGGGTACCTTGAGTCAGGTAAGCCTCATCCTCAATATTTTTACTTACGAGAAGATCATTCTGATGTCTTCCTCACTCTGATTGAATTAGTTTCTATTAGGCTTAAGGCTTGTGTTGGAGGTTATCATCTTTTGTGGTGTTTCTATATCTTTCATCAAAGGTTTCTTTACTGGTGCAGTTTCACTCTTGTCAACTCCTGGTTTTAGGTTATTAACAATTTTATTCTTCTCTACACGGTCTGTTTCTTATTCTGATGAAATGATATCTGGTTTTAGTTGCCTCTCAACTTTACAATATTTAGTTAGGTTCACAAATAAGTTAGCGGATAGTGATCTTTGGCTAGAAGCTAAAGATATTAAAAATGCTGATGTTATTTTAAAAAAGTATAGGGCTTTAAATAGATCTAAAAATTCCTCATAGAGTAATTTTCTTTTTGGAGGGGGGGAGTGTCAGCCATGAGACATTTATTGGTGTCCTATAGGCTGTCCAACTCACAAGTCTTGGTAGTATAGTGGTTAAGGAATGTCTTAGTACCCTTCGGAGTACCTAGGTAGTGTGTTCAAGCCTCCATTAGTCCATTACATATCCATATTTTTGACATATAAAGTTTCATATAATCATATTTTTATAGTATGTCTTAATATTAGAAATAATCCCATAAAACCTTGAAGGTTTATATTATAATTTATGGGAGATCTTATAACTTTACTCTAGATTACAATCCTCTGGAAGCGTTCCATTGGATGTAAAATTAATGTCCTTAAAGATTTCCCTCTGTGGAAACTATATTCCGTAATAATCCTTATCTACCATAACCCAGAGTTTTAGGTGAATTGTAAATTATTTTCTAAGAAATCTCCTTCCAGCTTGTAGATAACTTTCAAGAATTTAATCATGCTGGAAACGCGTACACTCAGAAGCTAGGAAACTCCCCTGGTGCAGATAAAATCTGTGGGAATACTTACCCAGAGTATACATATCTATGTGGATTAAGAATATCTAATAACATGGTTTTAATTATTTGAACACATGCTCTGATGCATCTAAAGAGAGTTAGAGGGTAAGTAAATGGATTCTGAAGCCTTTAAAGCTTCCCCTTGAAGGAGAATAAGTGACTGGGGTAATTGCCCCCATCACTTTAAACTTCTGAGTAAATAAATTACAACATTACCTTGAAAATAGACCCCAATGAGTATGTAAATGTTATTATACATTGGGGATGATTGCTTGGGGCTCTGAGCCACTGGAGACAAAATCTAGGACAGTGGTGTACTCCCCTGGTGATGCCCTGAGTCCCCCTGAGGACTCTTGCAATATTAAAGAGGAGGGTCTTGTCCCTACAAGACCTATTCCTCATTGTATTTCATAAACCAGATAGTGCATATTAACAAGACCATCCAACTTGGTCCACCAAGAGGATTGACTGGGGCCTTTTTATTCAAAATCTTATTATATTATCAATCAAACAATAAACTTCAATTTCTAGTCCAAGGTCCTATTGGAGTTATAGTCCTTTTTAGGCTATCATAAAGGGTGTGAGCTTCCTTGTGTAAGCAAGTCTCCTTTGAGCTTTATTTATTAAAGCTAGGCCCCTTATCTCTTTAGAGGTTCAAGGTGTGGCTTTTTTACTCCTGATAACTTACTATCAGTTGAGTTTTTTATTGATATTATCAGTGTAATCATTAAAACCAATATTTGGAAATTATTATTATTATTTTGCAGGTATCTGCCACAGCTACTATAGCAATAAAGGCAATACTCTGACATAAACTCAGAAGTATTAAGGAAATTAGGGCACAATGAACAAGTAGATGTGACCACACCTGTAATCATAGCTTGGCATAATGATAATTCAAGGATGGTAGGAGACTTCATAATGCTCAATAATTATACTCAGGCAGACTATTATCCCATACCCTGGATTGATCATGCTCTGCATAACTTGTCCAAAGTCAAATATATCACTACTATGGACATGCTTAAAGGTTTTCACCAGATACCTATGAGCCCTGAAAGCAGAAATTTTACAAGAATAATCTTTCATTTTGGAATATATGAAAACCTTAGGATGCTCTTTGGTATAAAGAATGCCCCATAAAACTTCCAGAGAACAATGGATACAGTTCTAGGGACTTAAATCAGAAAAGGGTGGATGATGGCATATATAGATGATGTTATCATATATTCTGATGATTGGGATACTCATATAGATCAAATAAGATTAGTCCTCCAAACTATCCCCAAAGAAGGATTTAAAGTCTCCATGAAGAAATGCAACTTTGGACATGGAGAATTAAAAGCTCTAGGACATATAGTCTCTGGTGTAACTTTAGCTTCTGACCAGAATAAGATAGCCACTTTAATCAAAAGACCCATTCCTTAGAATAAGACAGAGTTGCTATCATTCATTATTTTTTGCAGTTACTAAAGAAAGTACATCACAAAGTTTGCTATGCTAACTAAAAGTCTGTACAAAATATGCAACAACAACACTCTCTTTGAAATGACACATGAGAGAGTGAAAAACTATGAGGAATTAAAAATAGCTATGACCTCCACTCCTCTACAGATTCAACCAGATTACTCTAAACCATTTAAGCTGTAAATTTACTCCTTTATGGAAGGATTAGGAGCTTCCTTACATCAAGAAAGAATAGAAGAAGAAAAAACAGTGGAGAAACCAGTACTCTTCATATCTCGACAGATCAAAGACATTGAATTAAGATATGGAGCCAGTCAGATGGAATGCTTGGCTCTAGTATGGGCTCTAGAAAAGCTACAATATTACTTAGGAGGCACCACTTTCAAAGTGATAATGGACTTTAATGCTGTAAGAACTCTCATGAACATGAAGACTCCCAGCAGACATATGCTCAGGCAGCAAATTGCTATACAACAATATAGAGGCCAGATGAATATAGTGCATAAAGCTGGAGCTAAACACCAGAATGCTGATAGTCTAAGTAGGAATTATTTTTCTAATGAACCTAGTAATCCAGGATATGACCCTGAAGATCAGGATATCTTTCCTATCTTAAACATTAATCTTTTTGCATTAGATGCTCCAATCATGGGGATCCAGTTATGTGAATTAGATACTGCTTTCTTCAATCTAGTGAGAGAAAACTACTCCTCTGATATCACGCTTCTGATTAACATTAAGGAATGTGAATCCCCAGAAGCAGCCCTGATAAATAGTTTACCTGCTTCATTACTTAAACTCTATAAAGCAAGAAGGTTTACTTTTTGGGATGGTCTACTTTACTACAGACACCAGAATTCCAGTGTATTGGTACTAAGTAATAAAGAGCATATACAACACATACTCCAGGAATGGCATGACAACTGTTCATCAGGGAATTTATCCACTGAAAGTAACTTAGAGAAAGTAAAGAAAACTTCTTGGTGGATAGACTGGAAAGAAATCACTATCAAGTATGTCACTAGCTGTGAGACTTGCCAAAAATCTAATAAACCTACGGGCAAAAGGTTTGGACTCCTACAAAAGATTGCTGAACCCAAGAAAAGGTGGGAAATAATTAATATGGATTTTTTCACAGGCCTCCCCCCTGGAGGTACACACTCATATAACTCCATTCTGTTTATAGTTGACAGATACTCTAAGAAGGCAAAATGCTTACCTAATCACCAAGAAGACAGTGCTATGGATGAAGCTTTACTATTCTAAAACAGAATTATAGATGATGTTGTTATACCTAAGATTATAATCAGTGACAGAGACCCCAAATTCAATTCTGAGTTTTGGGGGAATCTAAATGATATACAAAGTAATACCTTAGCATTTTCTACAGCAAAACATCCTCAGACTGACGGATTAGCTGAAAGAATGATACAAAACTTGGAGGATATGTTAAGAATTTTCTGTAGCTTTGGTCCAGAATAAAAGAACTCAGATGGTTATTGCCATGATTGGGCAAGCCTACTCCCAGCTCTAGAAATGGCTTATAACAGCAGTAAACATTCTACTACCAAAGAAGCCCCTTACATACTAGAAAGGGGATGGATTCCAAAAATTCCTAGTAATAGCTTGAACCATAACTTAGCCACCATTCATCCCACATCTCTTAACTTCAAGAAAATGATAGAACTGGCAAATAATCATTCTCAAAAATGTGTAGAAGAAGCAGTAGAATACAACAAACAAAGATGGGACAAATCACACAGAGAACCTGACTTTAAAATAGGAGATCAGATATTGATATCAACTGCTAACTTCAAAAATTTAGCAGGTAACAGGAAGCTGAAACCAGCCTTTGTAGGACCATTTGTTATCAGGAAGATGCAAGGCAAAAATTCTGTAGAAGTAATCTTGAGTGAAGAATTATAAAGAAAGCACCCAGTATTTCCTGTTAGCCTAGTGAAGCAGTTTCAACCAAGAGAAGGTAGCAACCTCCCTCAAGTAATTATTCCAATACAACCAGATCCTGTGAAAGAAAAAGGGAAAGTCAGCAAGATATTGAGGGAAAAGAAAGAGAGAGTGCAAGGAAAAGATGTTAGACTATACTTAGTGAGATAGAAAGGAGAATCAGCAGAAAAAAAGATGAATGGTTACCAGGAAATAATATACCTGATGGACCAATATATCTTACAAACTACAGAGCCAGTAAAAGGAGTTGAAAAAAATATGGAATCAATTTTTTTTTCCCAAA
Organism: Puccinia polysora; assembly: GCA_025617555.3. Lineage (NCBI taxonomy): Eukaryota > Fungi > Basidiomycota > Pucciniomycetes > Pucciniales > Pucciniaceae > Puccinia > Puccinia polysora. The sequence goes on along the minus strand of CM062626.1, from coordinate 2,953,954 downwards.
ATACTCCAGATTTTTATCAGATATGACCATATCTTGGAGTGAGGGAATGTCAGCTTGCTACTTTTGCAGAGCAAGCTGCAAAAGTAACAAAAATAAACATAAAAATAAGAACATTAAACTTAGCTTAAGAAGGAGTAAGAGATCCATGAATATAATTGCAGATATGGATTCTCCACCCAAAATTAGGTAGGGTCACTCACTGACCCCACCATTGAAATCCAACTCCTTATATTTTTAAATAATTAAGAAAGAAAAGACCAAAATACCAGAGCACCACTTTGGGACTTTTGCCAATGAAATATTTCAAATGTATTGTCACTTATAGGTTTCACCCCTAAAATTCAGTCATAATTGAGGTTTTGTGTATATTTTAGGAGTTAAACATGGAAATGTGTTCTGTCACCATTCCCGCATGCAGCTGCGGCAACCAATACACCCGCGCGGGTACCCTGAAAAGCCGTGAACGCAGCCCTGGGCCTCTGACAGGTACGCAGCCGGGGACTATGGGTTGACAGAGTGACAGGCGTCCTGAGAAGCCTAGGTAACACATAAACATGCTACAACCTACACGGGAACATTTTACATTTTAATAAATTTTCCAGTTGATGTTAGATAATCCAAAAATACATAAAAATATATAAAAATACCTAAATAACCTTTATATGTATTTTTTATTAAATATAATTAAAAATATCAAGAATTTCCAAAATAAGATAATGACTATTTGTAAAAATATATTAAAATACTTTCATATATAATTATGAGAACATCAAGGCATCAGTATTTTCGTGACATACTAAGGTAACTAATGATGTAAAAATATTACATTAATTTTCATGACTTATATTTTCAAGTAAGTATTTTTATTAAATCAACTGAAATTCGAAAATAAGGAGTAAAATCAATATCATGAGTTTACTCCAATTATTCAAGAAATAATGAGAACTCACCTTACATTGATTATCAGTAGAAATTTCTATTAAAAGAATTATTAACTTAATGGGAAAATTTACTAAGGATAATGAATTAAAAAATAAATAATATGGACAGATTAGTGTTATTGACACGTCCAAACATCACTTAAAATGTAGAATAATTCCCATACCCTGTGGAATTTGATGTTACCCGTACTAAAGCACAAAGAACATGTGAAAAGCTACAACTGGTTACCCTACTAGCCTTATTGTCTGTCTCTTTGAGCCCCTTTATCCCTCAGAAGGACAATATTGGGACTCAAAAAGCTATAAATAAAGAGCTCTTTTGAGCATATTGGTACCCAGAGACCCAGTTATATTTACATCCAGGCACTGTGCCAAGGTAATCAAATACTTATAAGGGATAATTAAGTTATTTATGGCTTTATTCCGATCAATAATATCCATCCCAAACCCTTTTATCAATTTAAACTGCTGAACAACCTTTTAACCCCAGTAACAGATTTAAGCCATCAGTGCACATCCCAAACAGGTACCCAAACAATTTAATAATATACCAGTAAGTCTGATTATCCTTTTTCTGTAGTGGCATCTTGTTTAAAAAGCCCTGTCACTCTACTGTGGTTTTTTATATACATATTATCTTTGGGCAATATATCCTTTAAGAATATAAATTAAAGGTTCCAAAGTAACCAGGTATACGTGTTTTCAAAGTGAATTCCCTGAAGATAGTTGTTAAAGATCCCCAATATCATTGTGGCCCCTCTGTTAATTTATTTAATAATCAATCTATTAATATTTATTTATAATATTAAACCATATCCAAACCAATCAACCTTGCAATAAGCTTTATACAAATATTTTACAGATGTTTTCTGCATTTATTGAATAATAAATTTATTACTTATTCTATCACCTCTTTTAGCTGAAGGATAGGAAGGATCTTGGCATTCAGGAGGCCAAAACCAACATTGCCTAATTCTCCTATGACATGATGGATTTCATACTTACAGTTGTTCAATTTCATGGTCAGGCACTTTCCAGGGAAGGCGTTTACAATGCCAGATGTCTTGTCTTGGTATCTGGAGGTCTGGCGCGTGGCAGAAGGGGATTTGGAATTGGAGAAAAACCTTCTGACGGTGGCAGCAACAGCTGCGGAGGTTGGGAAACTTCCCCTGAAACAGTGTGGAAGGTTTCAGGCATTGGACAAGTATCTTTGGACGCTTCATTTTTCTGAAGGTTTGTTGGCAATGGAGGTTAGATGGGTTTGGTGGAAGGTTTTTCTTTTCTTTTTACAGGATGCGCAGTTGTGGAAACGGGCACTTCCAATACCCTTGGTTGTGGTCACAAGGCGGGAGGATCAGGAGGATTTGATGTGGAGTCTTCACAATGACTTAGGCCATCAGGGAGAGGCAGAGATGCAGAGAAGAGTTAAGACCAAGTTCTGGGCGCCCGGTCTGGGGGAAACAGTGCAAGATTGGGTGCGGAGTTGCAAAGCTTGTCAGAAGAGGAGTGCCAGATTACCAAGGGAGGGGGTTATTCAAACAGGTGAGGATAACCTTTTTGGGAGGGTCTCACTGGACATATTCCATATCAAGGAAGGAAAGTTCCCATATCTGCTTGTGGCTTGGGACAACTTGTTGGGGTGGGTGGAGGTGCATCTGTTGGTTAAGCTGTTGGAAGAGAAGGTGGGGTGGTTTTTGGAGGAGGATTGGGTCTCTTGTTTTGGGTGTTTGCGGCTCATCACAGTGGATGGCAGGGCGGAGTTTTGGGGTGATCTTGGGAGGCTGTTCAAATCTTGCAGGGAAAAGTTTGGGCAAGTTATGGAATATTATCAGGAGGGAGCGGGAGCAATAGAAAGGGGGCATCAGCCAATCAAGGATGAAATGGTCAAGACTGGGGAAGTAACAGGAAGTAGTTGCAGGAAAACTTGCCAGTTGTGCTGTTTGTGGATTGGATATTGGTCAAGCGGGGGAAGAGTTATTTGCCTTACAAGCTCTTTTATGGGAAGCAGCCGGTGCTTCAGGTAGAAATCAAAAACTTGACTTACCTTGCTATCAACTGGTGGAAGTTTAAGACCACGGATAATCTAGTTGTGGCACAGACAGAGAAACTTTTGCTAGCAAAATGAAATGGTGGTAAGGGTGGCAAAGAGGCTTTGGGACAGTTGGGCTAAGTTAGTTTGGTACTGGGAAAAGCGTTTTGCCAATTGCTTGTGGGACCCTTTGCGGAGAGGCAACCTGGTTCTGCTTTATAATCAGAGCTTTTATATGCAGTGTGAGAATCATTTTCCCACAAGCTTAGTCAAAGAGCAGTACTTAAAGCAAAAGGAATGCTGAGAAAATAATTTCTTATGATTGATCCTTAATATGAGGCAGAGGCAATGGCACACTTGTGAATGTGAATGAATTGGTGAATGAATGGATGAAAAACAGCAGGGAGAAGAGCTCCTTAAATACAAAATATGGTGCTCATGTGTAGCTCATGTAATAACAAGCAAAAGGAAAAAATTCCGCCCCAAACGGGCTCTACAGGCTCTAAAAGCCTTGCTACTTGGTTTGGGCTTACTCAGTCCAATTGGCATTAGTCCCTGAACCCTTATGACCAGTCTGTACCAGTTGAATTTGGTGTTTCTACCCTTACTGGGCTGAACCAGCCCTTGTTGCTGTTCAGACCCTGGCTGGTTCTGCCTTACAACCAGCCCAGTTACCTCTGTGACCTCACTTACCGGGCTGGTTGCTTCATTCAACCAGCCATTAGCCCCTAGCATGGACAAAGTGCAACCCAGAACTCACCTGGGTCCGATCTCATGCTCACAATGGGGGAATGTAACCGGCAGGTGTGCCGCCTCCCCCCCTCTTTCCTACCTAGGTGACCAGGAGGGGTGGTCAAATCCCCCACTGGTTGCCTGGGACGCAATTTGCCCCAGGAATACAGTCCAAAATAGGTGGGCTGGAGGGGGATCAGGTCCACCCAGCCCTTGGGGCCTCCCCCTTGGTAACGGGGGGGGGGGGGGGGAGAGCGCCCCGCTTTCTTGGTGGGAAGGTGGTCAGATCCCCCCTACCACCAACAGATTGGAGGGTGATGAGATCCCCCCCACCCTGGCTGGTAGCATGTGGCAACCGGCCACTGGCTGGTCCTCAATGAGGGGGAGGACCAGCCATCCTCCCTCCCCCTCACAACCTAGCAAGGGGAGGGAGGGAGGCAGGGGCCCCAACCCACCCCAGCGGCCACAACCAGCCAGGTGGCGCAACCAGGGCCGCGGCCTTGCACACAGCGGGTGGGAGGACTCCAAACAGAGTCCTCTTCCCCGTACAACGGCCCCAAGCGGGCTGTTGGGCCAGGCAACGGGCCCAGGCAGGAAAAAAGCAGCCCTGAACGGGCCGCAAAACGGGTGGCGGCCCCAATGGGCTTCCAAGGCCCAAAGACCATAAAATACTTACTTTGGCAGGCCAGCCTTCTGGCCGCATATGTCCAAAATAAAACTTGGTCCCAGTTATGCCCAAATAAGCCTGTCTTGCTAAGGTGGCCATTGCACCCTGGTGGGCCCTTCAGGGCCCATGTCCCAAAAGACCCAGAAAACATGTTTTGGTGCACAAATGCCCAAACCCAATAACATCCACATAGGCCCAAGTGGCCCACGTGATGTCCAATGGGCCTTGGAGGCCAATTTGTGCATCCCATTTGGATTACAAAATAATATTCACATTACCTGAGTGCATCTGTATTTTAACATGCAGTTGGTTAAGCTTTTTGCAGATTGCTGGAACGGTCCTTATTGGGTTTTTAGTCAGTTTCTGGGTGGGAGTTAACAGTTGGAGGAATTGGATGGCACTCCGCTCAAATGGAAGGCTGTGGCCACTCACGTGAAGAAGTTCCATGTGTGGGGTACTACATATTTTGATGAAATCTTGGGTTCAGGGGATGAAAATCAAGATATGGCCAATGTAAGCAAGCCGGCTGCAGAGGAGAAAGAGTATTTCGAGGAGGAGTCCTTGGAGGGATGAATTTTGGGGTCAAATCTTGAGTTGTGGGGGGACAGGGAATCTCAGATCACCCGCGCAGAATGGAAGGTCTAGTCTTAGAGGCCTTTTTCTGGGGTGGTCCAGGTACCTTAGTCTCACGGAGTTTTTGTTCCCAAGTTATTCTTTGTTTCAGGTGTTGCCATTTTATTTGTCTCATTCTCAGATACGGAGGCTTTCTCACTATTGTTTGCGGAGTTTCTTTTTTATTGTGTGTCTCATTTTTTAGGATGGTGCTGGGAATCAATAGGATTCCTTTCTGGGGCTGTCAAGGCATCATATTCATTTCAAGAGCTATATAAAAGATTTAGGGGGCGTGGCAATAATTTAAGAGGGGGAGAAATCTAAGGAAGGAATATGGCGGGGAGGAGCCTGCGGCAAAGCTCACCACCTACATGATGATGCCTCCAGAGGAGCTTGCAATGCTCTGCAGCTGGGATCCCAAAAAAACATGGGAGGATGGCCAGTATTTGCTCATCCAATTTGGGGAGGTACTGGTTGATTTTGGCTTCCTCAATTCCTCATCTGCCTTCTTTGTTGTTGCTTTGAATGTCCACGTGGTACGGAGAGACCGGGCAGAATTGGGTCAACCTAGAAGGGCAAAAGTCGTAGGACTGAAAGGAGAGTTGAGGTGATGGGTTCCAGATTGGAGACAACCAACACAGAGATCTTTGGACCGGAAATGGAGGCAAAAGTGAACTAACGAGAGGCATGGGAGGTGTGTGAAGATATCAAGGGGTCAGGTAAAAAAACAAAAACTCACAGGGTACAGGCGGCAAATTGGAGCTAATCACAATGACTGGGAGCGGGGACTCAACCTCTGCAGCAGGTTTTGTGGTTGTGGTGGATGCCGGAGGAGTGGGTGATGGTGGATGGAAGAGGGGGATGTTTGGTGCTTCCAGCGGGGGTATTAGAGACGTAGCCACTCAAACAAAGACAGGAGCCGTGTTGGGCCCACATGGTACCTGGCCGGGTCTGACATTTTGGTTGTGGCATTGGCCCCAGGCTTGGGTGGAATCTCCCCAGGCAGCAGCAGTGGGGTATTCTGCACATCAAGGAGGGGGGAAAGGTGGTCCGTAGCCTCTTCAACAGGCAAGATGGGGCGCGGTCCAGCTCCGGAGTCCAGTTATTTTTCTCAATGGGTTTTTCATCATCCACCACAAAGTCGGCCATTGGTCTGCGGTGGGGACCAGAGGTAGAGCAGGGATGGGGCAGAGGACAAGTCTGCAAAGATCCAGGGGTTGGAGCAATGAAAAAACACCTACAGTGGCCCAGACGGCAGGCTTTTCAGGCTGGGAAACAGGCGGTTTGGGTGCACATCCTCCGCATTTTTGTGCAATACTCACATGTTTCCATGACAGGGGATTTCTTTCTTTCTTTTGAAAGGTTTGAAGTGTGACTAGGAGTTGGGTGTTGAGGGGTTTAGCAGATGTTCTGGCATTGTGGAGCCTGGGAATCCTGAGGACAGAATTCAAGTTGTGGGGGGATGTGGTGGTTATTTATAGACATGGAGGCAAGTAGGCTCAGCACTGGAAATTTGACTTGGAGTGGCTCAGAAGTGGTTGGAAGTCCGCAGCATGATAGGCTCAGAGAATTGCATTGGCAGTCTGTCTATTCCGGAGTTCATTAGCTAAGCTCTCAGCATTGGTGTGGCACGCACTTTTTGAAGGCACAATGACAAGATTGGGCTGGAGTTTTTTCCTTTTGCAGACATTGAGCATGGTCAAACATGAATTTCCCTCCATGGCTGTGGGTTTACTAATGTGGAAGCAAGTGTTCAAAGATAAGTAGTACCGATTAGGCCAATTATGTGATATGCACTGAGGTTGCGGAGCTGTGGGGCAATGAATGCTAAAACCAAGGAGGCAGCATGCGTGTCATTGGGGATTTGTAGTTATGCCACATGTGGGATTGGGAGTGATCCACTAGGGAAGATCAACAAGGATCTGTTGTTAGTTATGCATTGGCAAAACTCAACTGTTGAGGGGAATCAGAAACAGGATCATTGGATTGGGTAAGGCTTGGAATATGAGTAAGGAGGATCAGTGTGGAATGCACAGAGGCAGTTGCAAAAGGAGTGTTTCATTAGCAGTTTACATTACTTTTTGGAGTAGCCAAGGAGGGTAAGTCCCCAATGCACGGAGATGATAGGGGTCTTTCATTAGCAGTTTACGGTCCTTTTTGGAGTAGCTCAGGAGGGTCAGTGCAGAATGCACAGAGATGATAGGGGTCTTTCATTTGTGGTTTGCATTATTTTGTTATTTGTTGTATATATAAGGATGCTTTTCTTTTATTGGAGAAGGAGGGGGACATGATTGGGTTATTGGAGTATAGGAAAAGGGGAAAAAACATTTCAATGCAAATTATAGCTAGATTTTTTTCTCCTGTTACTTTGGAGTTTAATTACCAGCAAGATTTCTTGAAGCTCATATTTAGGGAAATAGTTCAAGTTCAGAGCTTGTTGGGGAGTCTGTCTTGTTGATTTAATATTATTTCATTGTGAGTTAGCTTTAGTGGTTTCATTCTAGGGTGCGGAAATGGAGTTTGATTGGGAATTAAGGAGGTACAGAAGTGTGACTCAGGGGCTAGTGGGCTTTCTGGAACTTGGAGTGAGATTTTTGTGGAGAATTTTATATTGTTGCGGAGAATTTTACCAAACACACAATCTCTTTGCAAAATTTCCGCGCGCAAGCCTGAGAGAAAAGCCCCTTGATCCGCGCCCAATATCCTCAATTTCCCCGGAAACGGTACCTGGAATGCCCCAAACTAACTTCCACACAGTTCCCCTGAACCCAGCCTGCAACAAACACAACAACCACACACCAGCGCGCGCACAACTTAAGAGAGAGAGAAGACACCAGAGAAGGGAAATTCTGGGGTGCCTAGTTGTTCCAGATGTGAACTGGCTATTGCACCCCCTTACCAGGTCAAACTTATCCCCTATCCACCTTTCCAATCTGCACCTTAATAGAAGGAAAGAAACAAAAGAGAAAGAGAGATATTTTTTTATTTTGCAGTACTCCACTCCTTTTCCTGCCTTGTATTCCGCCATCTGTGGCAGGGCTTGACCTTGCATATACGGACCAGGCATTTTTCCATGCCCGCATTCCTGCAACACTCCATTTGTACCCTCCCCCCTGACTAGCCGCTGTCCCAGTGGCCTGCAACCTGCCACTCTGCTGGGGGAGAGACCGCACAGCCTCATCCAACCCCACATGGGTTGTTTCCACAGGCCTTTTTCCCAAACTGCCTTCCAGGTGCACATTCTGTTGACAAAGCCCTTGCAACCCCAAATTCCTTCTCAACAGTTATACTTTTGATTCCCAATCCCCTCCCATTCTGCACCAGAAGCCCCACTGCGCATGTCCATTTCACCAATGCCAAAATCTCCACTAGCCTTGATGGCGACAGGCCTGCCGTTGGCCCACCAATTCTGCACTCCCCGCGCTCCACATCCTTCCATTCTGCATGCATCCCCCTGCAAATGAAGGGTTCCAACTCTGGTTGCAATCCTCCAATGCCTGGTTTGTTCCTTCTTGCCACTGCTCCTATCCTCTCCGCAAGACTTGCCTGCCATGTGCAATATTGGCTCCCATCCCCTTCTCCCCATAACTTGGCTGCGGCCCATGGGTTCCTGAGCCACACGCAATATCCACTTCCCATTTCCTCTTCCTTGCTTGCTTCATAGCAATGGGCTGATCAAACTCCGCCAAGAGCGGCTTTCCAAACACGTATCCTGTCTCTGCTGGGGAAACCAATCCCGCGTTTGAATCCATTGTCTGGTTCTCCCATCCAGACTGCCAATAGCCGCTATTTTCACCATAAATGCACACCTGGGGCGGGGGAACGCTAGGGAGCTGAAGAACCTTCAAATACATTTTGAGATCCCTTTCCAACTCTGCAAGTTCACTAAACCAAGGGATGGTTGCCGGTGGTGGGGCCCGAGAACATGCTGCCACAAAATCCAATTTGGCGTAATCCAAATATGCTCGAAAACAGCACCTGGCGCGCGCGCCTGCCTTGTAATCAAATTCTGCGCAATCCAATTCTGCTTGCAGCAACACCCCGCCGTTGATTGTTTAAAATTTCCTCCCCGGAAACAAGGCTTGCGCTTCCCCCACCTTTCCAACATGGCCCCCCTTCAGTTTTGGCCAATCAAGGTTTTGGTAGCCTTCCATCTCTTCCACGTCCCAAAGCTCTTCCACATCCATGATTAACAGGATTACATGACGCGCATTGTTGGAATCCAATGTGCCTTTGGAGTCTGCAATCACTTCATATTGTGAGATGAATTGCTCCACATCCGCGGTGTTGAGTTGAATTTGAGGGTAATCCTTTGGGTCAATGAGGAGATGGAAGGAGGAGGAAGAAGATGGAGAAGAAAACCCTGGTAGCATCTTGAGTACCTTTGAGAGACTTGAGACAAAAGAATTTCCCTCCTGGACCCCCAGATGTGAAAACAAAGAGGGTGATACTCTCTTAGTTGTCCTCAAGTTCCATTATCAATGGTCCTAGCCTCTGTAAGTATGATGATTCTCCAGTAAAGAGAGAGAGATAGAGAGATATAGATAGATTTCCTTTCCTCTGCCCTTTATCCATCCATCCAATCCAATCCAATCTGATCCCCTTCAATGATTCAATATCCTACAACCCAGAGTTGAGAGTGAGGTATTTAATTCCTCCCTCTCAACCCTAACCTATGTAAAAGTGCAAAAAAAAGCCTAGCAAAAAAGAAAGAAAACCCTGCGGCCCAGAACACTAACCCAACCCTACCCAATCTGTTCAATCCCTCCAAAACTGTTCCCTCCATTGTTACGTATGTCCCGTTTGACCTCCTCATGGCGCGTCACTCTGCCGGGCCCTACTTGGAGCCCCCCATTTTTATCTATCCGCACGCGTCTGCAAATCCTGTGATCTGTGGATCAGTCTGCGCCTATGCTGGCAAAGAACTTCCGGGCGCGTACAACCCTGCTATTTCCCCGCTCCTGCTTCCCGGACTAGCCTCCCGCAAACTCAGTTGAGTTGGCTCCATCACATGGTCCACATTGTCCAAGCAGGTTGCAAGTCTGCCATGCGTGGAGTAGGCCCAACCCGCACCTGGGGCTGAGCCCGCAGCAGGCACTGCTGAGAAAACGCACACCCCAAATTCTGAGCCCAACCTACCCAACTGCTGAGCGCGCAACCTGCAATGCAGTTCCAAATCCAAGGTTATAAATACAAAACCACACCAGACATATTATACACCTTAGGGGCAAAGGGCAATTTGTAAATTCCCGCGGAGAAGGGAAGAAAGTTGGAAGAACAGGGTAAGCATTGCAGGCTCCTAGGGTTTCCACCAGGGGTGCAGGATGGCTATGTTTGTCTTAGAAGGAACAAAATGTAATCCATTCCACATCTGCCATATTCCCTTTCTTTCATGCCCTACCAGTTCAGAAGCAGGCGGATCTGTGACAATAAAGGCCCAAAAGGGCCGCAGAAACTAGACTGGAAAGCAAGGGAAAAGAAAAAAATGCATATTCATATGGGGCTGAAGTGAAAGTTTTACTTAAATGGTTACCAATTGTTCCTGTCCTCTTCTCTATTCTTTTCTTTTTCCTCATCAATTTATGGTCTCTACACTACTTCACCCTCAGGTGATTTCTGCTCCTTTCTCCTCTTCTGCTTCTCTACCTCCTCACTTTTCTAGTATTGTCACAATCTAACCCTTGGTGGTGATTTCAGAGGTTCTTGGCAATTTCTTTCTTTCTTTCCATATTCTCTCTCTCTTCTTTCTATGTTAAGCCTGTGTTTTTATTTCTTGTATATCTCCTCTTGCTAGCTCAGAAATCTAAACTGATCAATTTCTGTTCTCTACACTAATTCACCCTCAGGTGGTTGCTGCGCTTTTCTCCTTGTCTGCTTCTCTACCTCCTACCTTTTCTGGTGTGGAAATATGATAATTGTAATCCCCAAATTTTCCTGAAGTTTGGAAGTTATTGATTCTAGCATCTGTGAGTTGTGGGATGCACCAATTAAGTTGAGAGATGAATAGATGAATTCCATTCTCCAAAACCATGATCTGTGGTAGCATGCCCCCCCCCCTTCATCCCGCGCTGAGGGGGGGCTTTTAGGCCCTCCTCTCAACCCTAACCTAAGTACAAGTGCAAAGACAGCCCAGAAAAAAATAAAGAAAAAACCCTGAGACCCATAACCCTAGCCCAACACTAACCCATGTCTGTACCACCCAATCCTTCATACTTGCCTGCCATTAAAGAGATCAAGTCTGTCCCTCTCATGACACGGCTCTCTGCTGCGCCCTGCTTGGATCCCCTGGCAATTTCTGCATCCTCCCAAGGCGCCATCAAGATTTCCTGGTGCCCAGGGAGCGGTCTGCGCTTTTGAGCTTCCCCCCCGCTTGCATAGCCTCCACAATTGCCCTGCCCTTACCTCCTGGAACTAACCATTCCAGGAACTTGGTTGGTCCGGCTCCATTCCTAGGTTGGTAACTTCCAAATTGTTTGCGGCCTGCCACATCTAGTTAAAACCCAACCTGTACCTGGTGTGCTGAGTCGCGCAGCGCCTACTGCTGAGCCTGCAGCGGCCACTTCTGAGACCCCGCACACCCCAACTGCTGAGGCTGGCCTACCTAATGATGAGCATGCAGGCCGCAATGCAGTTACCAATCCAAGCATATATAATGAAACCACACTGGTATTCTCACAATCTAACCCTTGGTGGTGATTTCAAAGGTGATTTTGGCGCCTTCCTCCTTTTCCGCTTCTCTACCTCCTCCCTTGTCCGGCCTTCTCAAAATTTAACCCTTGGTGGTGATTTCAAAGTTATTGCTGCACCTTTCTGCTCCACTTTAACAGTTTATGAGCCCAGAAAAACCCCATCACATCTTTTTTTAAAATCAATTTGAATCAAAATAACCCATCACTCTGGATTCCTATCAACCTACCCCATATCCATCCCCATCTCTGTCTCTAACTCCCGCCTCAAATCACAACAAATCCAAGAAAGAATCTTTGAACCACTCATCCACCTCATTGAAGGCCACTGAAACTGTTTTCCAACACCTTACCACCACTTCAAACTCTTTGGTACTCACCATGGCTGAAGATCTGTTACAAAACAACATTCCCAAGCTCAGAGGACTTAACTACCCAAGATGGAGAAATGCTATCATCACTCAATTTGTTTTTAAAGACCTTGATGAACAAATAAAAAAGAATCCTCCTCCCAAACCCACTCTGCAGGAGCAACTCTGACTGAAACAGTCCATTACCTTCATTAAAATGCACCTTGATCATCAGGACTATACCATGTTTGTTGAAAATCCCTACAAATACATGTAAAAAAACCTTTGGGATTCCATCTGCTCATACTATGCAACCAATTCAATGGAAAACATCTCAAAAACAATTGGGAAGATTAAAAACATTGATTTATCCACCAGCAATCTTACCTCTGCAATAAGTGAGTTTTGATTACTGTTCTGACTACTTCAGGAATTATCCTCAGGGAAATTTAACAGCCACACCTTGGAGGCCCTGTGGTCATATCACATCCTTGAGCAAATACAAAAAAGCTTCCAACTTTTCAAATCCTTACAATCCTCAAGGCTCAAAGGCATGGTCAAAATCAAAATTTGCAGCCTCCTGAAGGACTTGGAGACTGAACAAAGGAGAAAAGACAAAGCAACCTCATCAAATACTACTTTAATTGTAAAAGCACCCACGCATTTGGGGTCAGGTCAAAACACTGAAAACCATTGAAAACCCATGAGACACCCGTTTTGTTCCAATGGAAAGCACAACCCCCTCACTTACCACTCAGAAGCAGAATGCCACCAACTTCATCCAGAACGCGCAATTGATTATTATCAGGGCCTTCTAGAAAGGCATGGTCAAGGGAAGGGTGAAGGTCACCAAGCTCAATTTTGTACTCCCAAGTGCAATGATATTAGACAGTGGAGCCTCAGGACACTACATGAAAGATTGGGACCTCTTCTCAACATAATCAAAGTGTGCCAATGTCATCTACGCCACCAATGGATCCAACATCCCAGTTATTGGATGGGGACAAGCTACACTCCATTTGAAAAATGGAACATTTGAAAAATGGACCATTTGAAAAATGGAAACCTCAAAGGAAATAAATCCTTTTACTCTCCAACTCTCTCCCACTTGTTGGTTCCTTTATCTGTGTATCTACAACATGGCTACTTGCTCTTATCCACTACATACGGATTCAAGTTCTGCAAGGAAGATGAAATTGTATTATCATAGAAAACCAACTGGTAATTAATCTGAAAACCAATTGTGCACTCACCACCTTCTCCAACCCCATTGGACTACACCAAGCCCTTTGACACCCAAGTAAAAAATTTCTATAAGGTGCATATCCTGCTCTACCCCTGGAAAATGTGGATTGTACCTGGTTGAACTTATCCAAAATGCACCAGGGACCCTTCTCCAGAAAATTTCCTTGGCCAACTACCAAATTGGAAGTCATCCACATGGCCTTTTGTGGCCCAATCACCCCTTTGTCCCCAGTTTGACACAATTATTTCCCAAAAATTGTTGACAGTTACTCAAAATACTGATTCCTCTTCACAATGGAGCAAAAATATCAAATTTTCCAACTGTTTCAAAAATTTCTCAGATTAGCTGAGACCCAATCCAAAAAGATAATGAAATTTTTTGTGTCCAACAAAGGATAATAAGACTCACTGGTATATTATTTAATCCCTTGGCTACCTGTTTGGGACGTGCACTGATGACTTAAACCTGTTACTGGGGTTGAAAGGTTGTTCAGCAGTTTAAATTGATAAAAAGGGTTGGGGACGGATATTATTAATCAGATTAAAGCAATACATAACTTACTTATCTCTTATAAGTATTTGATTACCTTGGGACGGTTTCTGGATGTAAATATAGCTGGGTCTCTGGTTATGAATACCCTCAAAAGAGCGCCTTATTTATAGCTTTTTTAATCCCAATATTGTCCTTCTGAGGGATACAGGGGCTCAAAGGGAAGAATGCTAAGGATAGAAAGGTAAAAAGTGGTAGCCTGTCACGTTTTCTTGGTTCTTTAGCACAGGTAAAATCTAATTCCACAGGGTATGTGAATTATTCTACCTTTTAATTGATTGGATGTGTGAATAACACTAATCTATCCATATTATTTATTATTTAATTAATTATCCTTAGTAAATATTCCCATGATTGTAAAAATTCTTTTAATAGAAATTCCTATGGTTAATCTGATGTCAAGTGGGTTCTCATTATGTATTAACCAACTGAAGTAAAATCATGATATTGATTTTTGAAATTCAGTTGATTTACTCAAAACAATTGATTAAAAAGATAAGCTATGAGAATTCATGAAATATTTTTACACTATCAGTTCCCTTAGTATTTCACAAAAATACTGATGTCTTGAAGTTCTCACAATTTATATTGAAGCATTTTAATATATTTTTACAAGTAGTAGTTATCTTATTTTCGACATTTTTGGTATTTTTAATTATATTTTATAAAAAATAAGTATAAAGGTTATTTGGGCATTTTTATATACTTTCATGTATTTTTAGATTATTTACTATCCATGGGGACATTCATTACATATGTAGAATGTCCCCGTATAGGTTGTAGCACATTTACATGGTACCTGAGCTTCTCAGGCGCCTGTCACTCTGTCAGCCCATAGTCCCGTGGCTGCTTACTTGTCAGATTCCTAAGGTGTGTACACAGATTGTCAGGGTACGCTGACAGGGTGGCAGTGCTGCTGCTCAGCCGCGCGCGGGTGTATTAGTTGCTGTGGCTGCGTGCGGGAATTGTGAAAGAACACATTTCCATGTGTAACTTATAAAATATACACAACACCTCAATTCTGACTGAGTTTTAGTTGTGAAACCTATATGTGACAATGTGTGTGAAATATTTAATTGGCCAAAAAAGTCCCATAGTGGTGCCGTGGTGTTTTGGTATTTTCTTTCTTTAATTATTAAAAATATAAGGAGTTGGATTTCAAGGGTGGGGTCAGTGAGTGACCCTACCTAATTTTGGGTGGAGAATCCATTTCTGAAATAATATTCATGTATTTCCTCCTACTTCTTAAGTTAAAATTAATATCCTTATTTTATGGTTATTTTTGTTACTTTTGCAGCTTGCTCTGCAAAATTAGCAAGCTGACAAGGGGTTTCTGCTTAATAAATCTCTTAATGGTCTTAAGTGGAGCCACCAGTGTTGGTAAAAAGCGCTATCCACCTTCTGCTCAAAAATCAACTTTTATCCAATGCAATTTGATCCCTGCCTTTTCATCTTGTCCATCTCCTCTAATCCCACACTGATTTTTGTCAATGTCAATGATTTCATTATCAGCGGAAAGGATATCCAGCCCATCAATAATGCACTCAAATCAAAATTTGAGATGCACAATCTTATTCCCTGTGAATGGGTTTTGGGGATGATAATGATTCAGGAACAGCAGTTGCAAATCATCTCAGTAAAACAAGACCAATATATCTGCAATATGCTTGAAGAACATAGGATTTCAGACTCAAAAAATTTCACCTTACCCCTCCCTTCTAATTACCTCACTGATCCTGAACCCTCCGTTCCCCTGTCTTAAACCTTCAACTATTGTTGGGCGGTGGGGCTACTGGGTTATCTGTTTCCAAAAACAAGACCCAATCTAGCACATGCCCACAGTCACTTCTCTCAGTTTCTGAAAAATCCCACACTAAATCATTGGACCTGCTTCTTCCACCTAATGCAGTATCTTAATTTCTCCTCAAAACTTGGCCTGAACCTAGGGGGTGAAGCCTCCAAACCATGGTTGCTTCAAGTATATTCCAATGCCAACTATAGCTCCTCAACAGACAGGAGGAGCTTCTCAGGATACACAGTCACCCTTCAAGGCCTACTTGGGTGGAGGTGCAGAAAACAGCAGATAGTCACACTATCCACAACCAAATATGAACATTGGCCTTGAACCAAAACAGCCCAAGATCTCCTGTGGTGCAAAGAAATTATTGCGCAAGTATTCAAGGCCTTTGCCCTACCCACCCCTGCCCCAACCCTATACTGCAACAATTGGGGTACTATCAAAATCATCCTCAACCCATTCTATCAACATTGGAATTGCCACATTGATTTCCATCTTGATTTTATATGCCAGCATGTCCACAAAAATGATTTCAAGGTGTCCTGAATTGCAACCAACCTCAATTTTGCCAACCCTCTCACCAGATTATTCTCCGCAAAGAAGCTCTGTGAAAGTTTGAATCGCTTGCACCTCACCACCTAGTTCATTCCCAGCCAAGCACAGGTCCCTGTGATAATAAAGACCCACAAGGGCTGCGGAAATCAGGCTGGAAAGCAACAGAGAAGGAAAAAATGCATATTCATATGGGGATGAAGCACAAGTTGTACTTAAATAGCTACCAATTGCTCCATTTCTCTTTTCTATTCTGTTCTTTTTCCTCATCAATTTCTTATCTCTATAATACTTCACCCTCAGGTGATTGCTGCACCTTGCTCCTCTTTGACATCTCTACCTCCTCCCTTTTCCAGTCTTCTCAAAATATAACCCTTGGTAGTAATTTCAAAGGTTCTTGGCAATTTCTTTCTTTCTTTCTTTCAAGATTATCTTTCTCTTCTTTCTATTTTACATCTCTTCTTTCTATTTTACATCTCTTCTTTCTATTTTACACCTGTGTGTTTCTTTCTTGTATATCTCCTCTTGCTAGGTTGGAAATCTAACCTGATCAATTTCTGGTCTCTATACTACTTCACCCTCAGGTGATTGCTGCCCCTTTCTCCTTGTTTGCTTCTATACCTCCTCCCTTTTCTGGTCTTCTCACAATCTAAGCATTGGTGGTGATTTCAAAGGTGATTGCCACGCCATGCTCCCTGTCTGCTTCTCTTCCTCCTCCCTTTTCTGTTATTTTCAAAATTGAACCCTTGTTGGTGATTTCAAAGTGATTTTCATGCCTTTCTCCTCCACTTTAACAGGAGCAGCCTTTGATATAATCAGCTATCTCTGTCTAGGAGATGTGGACACCAAAGTCATTGTGGTGGAGGAACAGGTTGTCATGGAATCCCTCCCATGGAGCATTGAGAGGGCAGTACCAAGATCAATTCCAGAGGTTCTCAAAGGCAAGTGGAAGGCAGCATGGCGGAGTCTGGTGAGGCCGAAATTCAGCAATTTGACAACATGGAGATCTGTGAACCTGTTTGACCACATAAAGGAATGAATATCCTGGGGGCTAAATTGGTGCTGGCACATAAAAGGGATGCAGAAGAGAACTTGATTCAGAAGAAGTCTGGTTATTTTTCCAAAGGCTTCCTTCAGAGAATGGGGATCAATATTTAAAAGGTCAAGGCACCTACAGCCTCCCTGAATACCCTATAGCTCCTGCTTGAAATAGCACACAATGGATCCCTTGCCTTGGAAAATTTCAACTTCAGCACAGCTTATCCGTATGGACCCATTGAAGAGGAGGTTTATGTCCAGCCACCAGTCCTACTTAGTCTGCAATGGAAGGGGTTTGTTATAAGGCTAAAGAAGTCAATGTATGGAAGCCATAACGTGAAAAGCTGTTGGTGGAAACACTTCAAAAATTTATTTGGGTAGCTTGGTTTGGTCGCTGGAAAGCTGGCAGATTCCCTCTACCTATGTTGGGACAGCAAAAAATTTGTGATTGTGTGGCTCCATGTGAACAACGGAGTGGTTTTAGCATCCTTGGAGGGGATGATGAAGTGCTTAAAGACTGGGATGGAGAATGAGCTGAAATTGAAGCAGAAATTAGGGTTTGACAAGATTTTTGGTATCAGAGTGAGGCAGATGGGCTGGGAAATGACGCTAGACCAAAAATTACTTGCTAAGGAAACTGTGGCAGACTAACCTAGGCCAACTTACTGGAGAAGGTTGCCAATGAATGTAAAGGTGATGGAAATGAACCCTGGTGAGGATGTGGCAACAACAGATTACCAATCAATCTTAGTTTTGATGATTTATCTATCCTGTGGTGCCAGGCCAGATATCACGTATGCAGTGAATCTAATTGCTAGGCTTAACATATTCTACTCATCAGCAAACTGGAAGGATCTTGATCATTTAATTGGCTACCTCCAAGGATAATCTAAAGAATTCCTCTGCTATCTGCGCAGTTTGGTGACCAAATCTGGACACCTTGGGCCAGTGCTGAAAATTTTACAATTTTTTATGATTTTTTTAACTATCTTTCATCATCAATTAAATCAAAAAAAATCCAGAACAATGCCCTTCTTCACTTCCTAGCCTTCCGCTCTTCCTTCTCCTAGTTGTCTAGGACAGGCCTTGGGGTGCTCAAACCCCCAGGCTGTGTGTTCAACCCCCCCCCTCTCTGACAGTAATCCTTCCCTTTTGGGAGAAGGACCATTTGCAAGCAACTTTGCTTGCTTCATCCAATTCTCATCATCATCCACCTCCCACATCACCTGACCCTATTGGTTGTTCCCAGGACTGATATCCCCTCCATCCTCCTTTGTTTCCCTCATCAATTGCTTCCCATGACTGCGACCAATCTTGCTCAATTGATTGGACGTTGGTTACAACCCTCACCTCCATCCTCATCCAGACAGTTGCTCCAACCAATCCCTTTTCCCACCATCATCACCGCATCCAACCAATATTTCACGCAAAAACTTGGTTGCCTCATCCATCTCTCTCATTGCCTCATCTAACCCAGCGCAATGGAGCAACCATTGCGTGGCTTGCTTGCAATCTTGCTTGTAACTTTGTTCATCCAACTGATTGCCTCATTGGTCCATTCACAGGACTTTCTCAATCATCAACTCCTTTGGTTCATCCAACCCACCATTCATCCAACTCCAACAGCTCCAAAATCCCACATCAAACTGTCCATCTTTTCCTCATCTTCCCATCCCCGCATGTTGCTCATCTATTGGCTGGGCCCGTCAGAAATCTGTCTGGGTGCGCCTCCCTTGCAATCCATCATCTGCTGTGCCCATTATGGGACGAACTGGTGGCTTTCCTGGCCCTGGTCATTTAGTTTTCATTAATCCACATTGTTTTTTTATTTTTTATTTTTTTTGTTCCTGCTCTTATCAGTGGGTTGTTTTGTTTTCCCATCCTGAAAAAAAAAAACTTTTTTTCAATTGTTTTTTTTCTGCACTATATGTGTCATCTCTTGTAAGTAGTCTACAGAGACCCATCTCCCATAAAAGCAGGGGCTCTCCCCTACCTTTTTCCAAACATCCATGGGAGTGTGTGCGTATGCCCCCTGGTAATTATCTGAAATCTGATCCATCCTTATCCTGGTTATATCTATTATTTCCCCTTTATCCATTAATCCTTAGTCTTTGCCCCTCTGTGGCCTGATCCTTATCACCAACCAATAGCCTTGCTGGTTGAAGAGAATTCTATCTGTTGGAATTCTTGAGTCTGTTAAACCACTTTTTGATCCCTTTCTCTGACCATACTGGTCTTGATTCATCCTTGATCATCTTTCTGGAGCCAATCACATTTGATTGAAGACCTTTTATTAAGCTTAAAACCTGCAGTGTTATACCTCTGTTCTTTGTTTCAAGTTGCATTCTGCAAGCCTACTCTTGAGCTTCTTGAGAAGTGTTGTGGTTATCCCTGTTCAAATCAGTTACTGTTTGCTTTTAAAGCTTCTCAAAACATTGTGCTTTTTCTTGGACCACCACCCTCACTTACCCAGTACCTTTCAAGCGCTTGATTTCTGCGAGTTGGGTGGGTTCATTGAGAACCAGGAGTTTGGTTGGGGTTTGAGTTGATCATCCCAAATGTTCTGCTGACAACCAGAGTTATTAGCTTGTGGGTGTTGTTTAAATACAACAGCTTTGTTCTTTTGAACTTTAAACAAACTTTAACTTCTTTTTTTCAAATATCTCCCACATAATCTTGCCTCAGATAGTGCTGTTCCATTGCTACCAACTATTATCAAACTTTATCCTTTACTACTTGATTCCTCACTTAAAAAGTTCTGGACCTGATCTTGGGTTACATTTAAATATTTTTTTAACACTCAGGAGGGAAGCCTAAACAGCACCTTTCCCCTCCACAGAACTGCCAAGGCCTAGCACTGTTTTGAGTCTTACATTTGGTCCCCTGGACTGGGATCATACCAGCAACCTATGGATTTACAGTCCCAAACTTGAAGAATCAACTGCAAGATCCAATCCAATACTTTTTTCTTTTTTTCTTTTTTCTTTTATCATCCAGATCTGATCCATGGAGGAAACTTGTTCCAGAAGTAAGTCCTCCCAATTGTGCATCATTTTGGAAAGATCCTTGTTGTTTTTTTGTGAAACTCTACTCTTGCCACACCTGTGAGCCACATTGGAATTCTGCTCTTTGGATCTCTCAGGAACTCTGCTCTTCAAAATGGAATCTACCTGTACCTCCTCCTCCTCTGTTTGGGTCAAGATGGTCAAACTCAAGCCTCAAAAAAAGAACTTTGGCTTCAATGGAACAAATGTAAAACAATTCTTGGACTCCTATGAGATGGCTGCTGAAGTGGATGGTGCAAGTGAACATGATATGGCTTATCAGTTATGATTTTTTATCTCCTCTGATGAAGTAATGGAAATTATCAAATTGTTTGATGGATTTTAAACTCATGACTGGAGGCTCTTGAAGGAGGCTATGTTGGCTTATTGGGGAAAAGTAGATGTGGCTAGGTTGACCTTACAGGACTTGGATGCTCTGGTTTCTCAATGGACCTCCAATGGTGGTGTCTCTTTAGCCTCTGATTATCAGTCTTTTAGAAAATCTTGGGATCCTATTCAGTCTTACCTCATCAGAAACAATCACATCAGCACTGTGGAAAAAATTTGAGTTTGGTTTTTACAGTCTTTTTCTCCAGGAGTGCAGGAAAGGATTAGAGATGAATTAGTTAAATCTGGATCTATGATTACTACTAGAGATAATTGCTTCAAGCTCCCTGTTTTTCTGGTCCTCAGGAGTGCAGTGGATAAAGTGATGAAAGGTCAAACAGCTCTCACTTTTGAACAAACTAGAGTCACTGAACCAGTACATGCTCCTTCCTTTAAAGAGTCCAATGAAATAATGAACAAGATGGAAGAGAATCATAGACCTAAACCAAGTCCCCAGGCAAATAGGGAAACTGCTACCATAGATGAGATTACTAAATTACTTCAGGCCTTTGAAAGAAAAATGGATCAGAAAATTTCTTCTTTAGCTACTTCTAAATCTTCTAACTCTGTTCCTAAAATCACTCTAATCTGCTATTACTGTCATAGGGAAGGCCATGGTACTGGGAGATGTCCTGAACTCCAGAAGGACAAGGAGGAAAAATTGGTGGAGCAGAAGTTAAACAATTTCTTTCTTCCTAATGGTGCTTTGATCCCTTTCAATTTGTCTTTTCCAATCCGTCATGTGGTGGCCTCTTATCAACCACCAACTTTCAAGAAGGTATCTTTTGTCTCCTTGGATTTTTGATCATCCTGTGGCGCTCTACAACCTTGTTATCCTATATCTGTTATTCTTCCAGCTTCTCTGGCATTTATCAGTCTGATCCAGCTAGGAAACGCCATGAGTAACCCAAACCTCACAAGTCTCCTCCGGTTCCATCTTCAATCCTTTGGGAACCGGTCAAATGTAAATCCTCACCTGAGCCCCCTTCCTCTGATGTGGAAGACATGGAAGTGGGAAAGGAACCACTGATGGAAAGGTTCCAGGAACCCTCTGATCCTCCTCCTGTTCATTCTGTTCAAACTGCTGAACCTTCTGATCCTGTTACATTACCTGCTCAACCTGATCATCCTCCCTCCACCCAGCCCAAAGTTTGATTCAAGAGGGGCATTTCCAAGGCTCACCCCAATTCTGTGGAAGGAGTATTAATGAAAATCTCTGATCTAAAAATTCCTGATCTGTCTGTGGCTGAACTACTGTCAATCTCTCCATCTGTGGCTGAAGGGATGAAGAAATGGGTTTGTTTTTGACGTGTGGAGATTGGTCCGGACAAATTAGAAGTTTCTTCTGGTAATTTGATGGAGGAATCAGGTGGAACAGATCCTTGTCAGATGTCAACTTGTATTCCTGTCCTCTTGATTTCCTCTCCTATGATCTTGGTGACTCTGCTAAAACAGTTTCTCTCCTGGCGGATTTGGGTTCCCAGCTCAATTTAATTTTGAATGCCATGGCCTGCAAACTAAAACTCAGCCCAAGGGTTAGCTTTAACTCTGCTGTATATGTTATAGGGAATCATTCATGCAAATTAGTTGGTATTGCTGAGTATTTCCTGGTTCAAATTGAAAAAAATATCATTGGCACCTGTCATTTCTGGATTACTTGTTTGGATGGAGCAATGATCTTTGTAGGGCCTTTCTTAATGGATTTTGGTGCAACCATAATGTTTTCTGATCAAGTTGGGGAGAGAATTCTTCTCCCTGATGCTGATGGCAGGAATATTGAAGCTCCCCTTTTCTCCTTGGATTCCGGTTGTTTGGAACAAGATTTTCATGGTCATCCTCCTAAATTGGTTCTGAAAGGGAAACAGAAGGACACCTCTTCTTCCTCTCATTCTCATTTTTTATTGGATTAGTTGGTCCTACTAAGATTTTTAGTTCTTCCAAGCCTCAGACTTCAACTCAAGGATCAACTTCTGTCTCAGAGGCATATTTTTCTTTTTCCTCATCATTTCCTTCTCATCCAAATGAGATTAAAAATCAAAAACATGAAAAATCCGAAAATCCTAAAAATATTTTTTCTCTCTCTGGATCTGTTGTCTCTTCTTTTCCTTGTTATTTCAGCTTGATAATTCTTCTCCTATTGGGGTTTGAAATCTCCTCAATGAGTCTAAACTAGATCCCAATCTTGATTCTCTTCTTGGTAGTTTTGGTATGAAGGAGTATGGCCTGAGATGGAGGCAATTTGGGGTAGAAGTAAGTCCTCCCAATTGTGAACCATCAGGGTATCCTACTACTATAATTTTCAAAACCCTACCCTGTGCCACACATGTGAGTGATGCGTCATCTTTTGGATCCTCTTTTATAGAAAAGGCACCTTTCAAGGACGTTGCGGAACATCAAACTTGGAAGATTTTGGAACTTGTTCTCAGCTTTTGTAGTCATTTCTTGCTGGTCAATACTCGGAGGAAGCAAGGATTTCTCTCTTTTGCCACTAAGTATAAGCCAGTTGCAAAAAAGGTTCAACCAGTCCACCAACCAATGCCTCTCAACCTCAATCCTCCTCTTATGCCTCCTCCTCTATCTTGGGATCCTTACTGTGCATTATCCCAATTTCTTACTGGTCCCTTTGTTCCTCATGGTTGTGTTACTGAAGAAAGTCTGAAGGTGTTCAACTTTGGTCCAGATGGATGGCTTCTTCCCAATGAGTTAAATTTGATCAAAAATGTTTTAGCTCTTAGAGAAAAATCTATTTCTTTCTGTGAAGAAGAGAGAGGTCTCTTGAAAGAGTCCATTGCCTACCTTATATCATTTCAGTAGTAGAACATGTTCCCTTGCAAAAGAAAAATATCCCTATCCCTGCTGCTATGGTCAAAAAATTCATCAAGTTGGTCGGCAAAAAAGTCCCTTCCGGTTTATACAAGCAGTAAACTTCCAGCTATTCCATTCCTTTTTTCTGTGTCCTGAAAATTAATGGTAAACTTAGAATAGTTCATAATCTCCAGCCTCTAAATAAGGTTACTATTAAAGACTCTGTTATTCCCCCTGCTACTGAAGAGTTTGTTGAATATTTCTCTGGGAGAGCTTGCTATGGTCTAGGTAATATTAGGAGTGGCTATGACAAACAATCCTTACATCCAATTTCTCGTCCTCTCACTACTTTCAATACTCCTCTTGTTTGATTCCAACTTACATGTTTGCCCCAAGGTGCCACCCATTTGGTTGCAGTCTATCAGGCTCAGATGGTTTGGATCCTCCAGGATGAAATCCCTGATCATGCTGGTATCTTTATTGACAATTGCAGAATTAAAGGTCCAGTTTCTGACTATAACAATGAGCTCTTACCTTGGAACTCAGGAATCTATTGATTTATCTGGGAATATGCAACAACTTTGGAAAGGATCTTGTTTCAAATCAAGGAGTCTGGTCTCACTGTCTCTGGATCCAAACTGGCTGCCTGTGTCCCTGCTCTGGAAATTGTTGGTCATTTGGTCTGCAAGGAAGGAAGAAGAATGGCGCAATCAAAAGTCAAAAAAATCCTCTCTTGGCCCACTCCAATCAATCCCACTGAAGTCAGAGGTTTCTTAGGTTTTGTCATTTATGTTTGGATCTTCATCCCTTCTCTATCCAAAATCTGTGTTCCCTTGTGTTGCTTAACCAGGAAGGAGGCTGAATGGCTTTGGACCCAAGCTTGTGAACAATCATGTCAGAAGCTCAAAACAATTTTTTGGAAAGACATTGTCTTGAAGAATATTACTTATGGACCTGGATCTGACAAGATCAAGCTGACTTTCAATTCCAGTTATCAATCTGTTGGGGCTTTCCTTACCCAGGAAGACAAAAATGGTTTGGATTGTCCTGCTCTGTATGAATCTCTTCTCTTTTCAGATGTGGAATCTAGGTACTCCCAGCCAAAACTGGAACTTTTTGGTGTGGCACCAATGCTGAAGAAGCTCAAAAATATTCTCTGGGGTCAACACTTTGAGTTACAAGTTGATGCACGATCCATCATCAAAATGATCAATGCCCCCAGCCTTCCAAATGCTCCAATGACTTGTTGGGTGGCTTTCATTTAGTTTTTCTCTTTTGATATTTTTCATAGGCCTGGAAAGTCTTTCACCATGCCTGATGGTTTATCTCAACGTCCTCTTGGAGATTAAGAATTGGATGTTGGAGTGTATTTTGACAAGGAGGAACCTTTTATTCAACCTGTCTTCAGCTTTTCCTCTCAAAATTATTCTGGCTTCCAGCAAGGGTTCTGGCTTAAACTAGAGAAGTGCCTTTCTACTCTCCAAAGACCTCCTGATCTCTCAGCTAAAGATTTTCAATCCCTTAAAAGAAATTCCTCCAACTTCTTTGTACAAGGTACTAGGCTTATGAAAAGAGTCAATCCTTGTGCTCTTATTGTTGTTACTATCCCTGCTAAACAAGATTTGATCTTGGAAAGTCTCCATGAAGGACTTGGTCATTGTGGAGAAATGGAAACTTATCAACAAATATCCAAAAAATTTTGGTGGCCATCTTTGAAGAAATCTGTCTCTTAATGGTGCAAGAGTTTTGAGGTCTGTCCAAAACATGAACTTAGGCACCCGGCTGAAATTTTTTATCCAACTGGGGATTCCACTGTCTTTGGAAGGATTGGTATGGATGTGGTTCAAATTAAGGCTGGTGGAGCTAAGTATCTCATTGTGGCTAGAGATGATTTTTCTTGATGGGTTGAAGAAAAATTCCTTAAGAACCTCAGTTCTGAATCAGTAGCAGCTTTTCTCTATGAGACTTTGACAATGTGCTATGGCTTGGACCAATCTTATTCAACTGATTGTGGCTCTGAGTTTGGTGGAAAAATAGCCAAAATGATCTGATTGCTTCCTGGTCATCATGGGTTGACCAATCCTTATTATCCTGAAGGCCAAGGCATGGTGGAAAGAGGCCATGCTCCTTTCAAGGCTGCTCTTGTCAAACTGTCTGGTGAAAGTGGGAAGAATTGTTGCAAATTTCTTCCTCTGGTCCTTTTCTCTGATCAAATTTCAACTGAACAAACCACTGGTTACTCACCCTAAAAAATTATGTTTGTTCAAAAGGCTTTCCTTCCTCTGTATCTGGAAATTGAATGTTTCTTAGGTATTTCTTGGGAACAGTTTTCTTCTACCACCAATCTATTAGTTTCTCAATCTAAGAAACTAGAGCGGAGTGGGGATGTTTGCAGTGAAGCTTATCATGGGATTATGGAATCCAGAGAAAAATCAGTTAATTATTGGGAAGATAAACATTCAAAGCAGATCAGGGACCCTTTGAATCCTGGTGATCTTTTTTTAGCTGATAATTGATCCTTGGAAACTCAGTGAGGAAAGCTTTTCTCTAATTGCTGGAATGGTCCTTATTGTGTGGTCCGCCAAGTCAGAGGTGGATCATATGTTTTGGAAGAACTGGATGGTACTCAGATGACCAGGAGGTTCTGTGCTGATCAATTCAAGAAGTTTCATTTTCATGGAGGAAACTTAGATCAAAAGTAAGTCCTCCCAATTGTGCACCACTGGGGTCATCTGCTGCATCTTTTTTGTAAAACTCTACTGTATGCCACATATGTGAGCACCTAGGATGCCTCCTATTTTTATATCTGTCACTTCTAGGACTTTTCTTTGGATGGATCAAGATATTCTTTTCCAATCACCCTCAGGATTAAATGGCCATTCTTTGGTTCCAATCATGTTTCTTTCCTTTTTATATATTTCATCAAACTCAGATGCAGACTAGGGACAGTCTTTAAGTTGGGGAGAGATGTGGTGACCATATCTGGAAACCTTGGGCCAGTGCAAAACCTTGGGCCAGTGCGCAAAATTTTAGAATTTTTTATGATTCTTTTTAATAATCTTTCATTATCAATTAAATCAAAAAAAAAGTCTGGAACAATTCCCTTCTTCACTTCCTAGCCTTCCAGCTCTTTCTTCTCCTAGTTTTCTAGGACAGGCCATGGGGTGCTCAAACCCCCAGGCTGTGTGTTCAAATCCCCCCTCTCTGATGGTAATCCTTCCCTTTTGGGCAAAGGACCGTTTGCAAGCAACTTTGCTTGCTTCATCAAATGCTCATCATCATCCACCTCACACATCACCTTACCCAATTGGTAGTTCCCACAACCAATCTCCCCTCCATCCTCCTTTGTTTCCCTCATTCATCTCTTCCCATGACCACCAACCAATCTTGCTCAATTGGTTGGACAGGTGGTTACAAATCTCAACTCCATCCTCCTTGGGACGGTTGCTTCAACCAATCCCTTTTCCCACCATCATCACTGCCTTCCAATTTTGCTTGATGGGTTGGTCAGTGCTCTCATCTTTCCATCCTGGATCATCTGCTCATCATCTCCACTGTCATTTGCTCAGAAATCCATCAACCCATCCCTCCTCTCACACCACTGCTGTGGAAACAAGAGAGGTGATACCCCTCAAAGTTGTCCTCAGGTTCTGGAAGTTATTGGTCTAAGAGTCTGTAAGGGGATTGGATGCAATGAGTTTTTTTTAAGAAAAGAGAGGGTCCTCATGATATATATGACATGATCCCATCCAACCCAGAGTTGAGAGTGAGGTATTTTTGAGTCCTCTCTCTCAACCCTAACCTAGGTAAAACCTCAAGCAACAAGATAGATGAAATATGACCCCAATTACAGAACCCAAGCTCCACCCTAACCCTACCCCGTAACACCCACCCTGTCCAAAACCCTCCCCTTTGATATCACGTACGTCCAGTTCTTCCTTCTCATGGCGCAGGCCTCCCTTGCGCCCTAATTGGAGCCCCCCGGTTTTATCTGTCCGCGCGCGTCTGCGGATCCCGCGATCCATGACTCGGCCCACTCTTATGCCCACAAAAACCTCCCCAGCCCATATAACCCCTTATTTCCCTGCCCTTGCCTTCCGGACTAGCCACCCGCAAGCTTGGTCGGGCTGGCTCCATCACTTGGTCTGCGTTCCCTGGGCGGGTTGCGGCCCAGCGCCCCCAGAGTAGGCCCAACCCGCACCTGGTGCCAAGCCCGCAATCCCTGCCACTGAGCCCTCATCCGCTGCTGCTGAGCCCGCAGAAGGCACTGCTGAGACTGCGTGCGCCCCATATGCTGAGCACAACCTACCCAACTGCTGAGCGCGCATCCTGCAATGCAGCTCCCAATCCAAGTTTATAAATATAAAACCACACCGCATCCAACCAATCTTGCATGAGTGACCTTGGTTTTCTCATCCAACCCAGCTCAACCAAGCAACCATTTCTTGGCTTGCTTGCAATCTTGCTTGTAACCTTGGTCATCTGACCAATCTCCTCATTGGCCCATTCTCAGGACTGGCTCAATAATCAACTCCTTTGGTCCATCCAGCCAACCGTTCATCCAACTTGGACAGCTCTGGCCTCCTACATCCAACTTTCCGTCTTTGCCCCATCTTCCCATCCCCTCATGTCACACATCCATTGGTGGGGCCCATCAGACATCTTTCCGCGCAGGCCTCCCTTGCAATCTGTCACCTGCCGCCCCCATTATTGGCATGAACTGGTGGCTTTCCCGGTCCTGGTCATTTAGTTTTCATTCATCCGCAGTGTTTTTTTAATTGTTTTTTTCCCATTGTTCCTGGTCTCATCAGTGGGTTTTTTTGTTTTCCCATCCTAAAAAAAAAAAAAAAACTTTTTTTTCAATTGTTGTTTTTCTGCTCTATATGTGTCATCTCTTGTAAGTAGTCTACAGGGACCCATGGCCCATTAAAGCAGGGGCTCTCCCCTACATTTTCCAAACATTCATGGGAGTGTGTGCGTATTCCCCCCCTGGTTATTACCTGAAATCTGATCCATCCTTATCCTGGGTATATCTATGATTTCCCCTTGATCCATTGATCTTTATTCTTTGCCCCTCTTTCTCCTGATCCTTATCACCAATCAATAGCCTTGCTGATTGAAGAGAATTCTGTCTGTTGGAATTCTTGAGTGTGTTGAACCACTCTTTCATCCCCTTCTCTGACCATACTGGTCTTGATACTTTCCTGATCATCTTTCTGGAGCCAATCACGTTTTATTGAAGAGGTTTATTAAGCTTAAAAGCTGTATTGTTATACCAATTTTTTTTTAAAAAAAAAGTTGCATTCTGCAAGCCTACTCTTGAGTTCCTTGAGAAGTTTTGAGTTTATCCTTGTTCAAATCAGTTACTGTTTTCTTTTAGAGCATCTCAAAACATTGTGCTTTGTCTTGTATGGCCACCCTGAGTTATTGGGTAGCCTTCAAGTGCTTGATTGCTGAGTGTTGGGCGGGTTCATTGAGAACCTGGAGGTTGGTTGGGGTTTGAGTTGATCATCCCCAATCTTCTGCTGACAAATAGAGTTATTAGCTTGTGGGTGTTGTTTACATACAACAGCTTTGTTCTTTTGAACTTTAAACAAACTTTAACTTCTTTTGTTCAAAATCTCCTACATAATCTTGCCTCAGATAGTGCTGTTCCATTGCTACCAACTATTATCAAAATTTATCCTTTACTACTTGATTCCTCACTTGAAAGGTTCTGGACCTTGATCTTGGTTACATTTAAATATTTTTGAAACACTCAGGAGGGCAGCCCAAACAGCCCCTTTCCCCTCCAAAGAACTTCCACGGCCTAGCACTGTTTGCATTCTTACAGAAGTGGATCTTGCAGGCTATCTCTGTGGGTGAACACAAACTATCTAGGAGTGGATATGTGATTCAACACAAAGGGAATACCGTTGCTTAGGGGGGCAGAAGGCAGATTTTGGTGGGGCTATCAACATTTTCTGCCAAGTATGTGGCCTTATTAGGGAAATCACAGGTCCTTGCGCATCTCCGGATTACCTTGGCTGACATCAACCTTAGCCTGCCATCAACAATTTACTGCAACAATGAGGCTGAAATTTTTGTTGCTAACAGAAATGCATTTCCCAAGGGGTCAAGATACCTCAGCAGAGAATTCTACTTTGTGATTGACTTTTTCTGATGGGAGAACATAGCAATTGAATGGACCAGCTTGGAAACTCAGCTTTTAGATATCATGAAAAAGGCTCTGGGCCCCAACAAGCACACCACAGTTACTATGGGTATTGGTGTAGGATGGGGACATAATTGTGGGAGGGGATGTTAAGTGACACAGTAAGACACAATTATTTCACCAAACCTAACCCTATATATTTCACACATTTCTAATATGTCACAAACTTGTAGATAGTTAAATAATTTGCCATCCACCCTCCCTGGGAATCCTTCTATCTCCTCACCAAGATTTGCATCCCAGGATAGGCCTAACCTTGAGGCCAATGGCTGACGTGGCGGATGGTCAGGATATACACTTTACACATACAACTATGGATTAAATTGATTCACAATGGGCTGTGATGAAATTTGAGTATGTATCCTACCATTGAGAAACTCACAGCAGCCCAAGACCACCAGAAATTTAGTGGCTAAAAACTGAAAGCGTGTAAAGGGGTCAACCAGATAGATGGGACTAGATGAGTATGCATACCAGCTACAATCACCCACCACATATAATCAACCAGAAGAATACCCAGTCTTTCTCAACCCGTCACACCTGAAATTCCATATCATCCAGCTAATATTTCAGAGCCATCTGACAAAAGTGCGATAAAACAATAAAAATGATAAAAACATACAAAGGAATAAGAAATCCCAAAATTTTATTACCAAATTGTATTCCCAACCCAAAGCTAGCTAGGGTCACTCACCAGACCTACCCTTGGAATCCTACCCCTTGACCTTTTATTACATGTATGTACATACAACAATTACCTCAACCCCAGCCTAGTACTTTTTGGCCCCTCTAATATTCCACATGAAGCATTATCTTTTTTTAAGCTCACTAAAGTTAATTCAGAAATGAGGCATTGTGGATAGCTAAGGGGGTTTTTACTAAAAATTTTCTTTTAAAAATTCAAGCAAACAGCTGTAGGCAACATTACAACCCTAAAAAATGGGATCTCAAATTTCCATACACAGCTGCATGCAAGCAAGGCCACACTAGTACAGATACTGGCAGCTGGACACTAAGCTGTCAGAGCTTTCATAATCAGAATGCTTGAAAAGATTTTTAAAACTGACATGGGAAAGGCATTCATCTGGAATATGTTTTGAATTATATGGGATACAAGATTACCTCAGCAAGTGGTTTCACCAATGAAATGTCAGATACCTGATTTTCACATCCCTTCATATATGATATATATATATATATATGCATAAACTATAGGCCTTTAAACCTTCCCATCCTATTCCTACCTCTTTGACATGCCAAGTTTGAGGATTGGGAACTGACCTCAAGAAATTGGGACTATGGCATGCCAGGGTTAAAAGCAGGCAAGTATATTTCCTCCTTCTTCTTCTTGCTGATTGTGATTTGAGGATCAGGAACTGACCTCAAGGCTGCATCCATCACATGCTGGGTTCTTGGGAAGATTGTCTTGGAATTAAATAAGAATGAAACCAGGAAATATAAAAAATCAGAAATCACAAGTACCAGAGTTTGAAAGCTGGTTTAACAGCTGAGGTATTCTGAGCATCAATTGATGCAAACTAGATACAATAAAAGTGGAAAGGAATTTTTGGAAGAACATCAAAAATGACAGGGAAGCACGGGAGGATCAGTTGTGGCCTCAAACAAACCATGTTAAAAGTCAGGGAACATGGCTACATGTTCAGCCAGTGGAGTTTGAAAATTATGTCAAAGATCAGAATTGGAAGAAGGAGGAGCAGTAATTACAGAAAAATAAATTCTGGAACCCTTGTGTCTATCATGGCTAATGGGCTCTAACATTGGGGTAATATTTTGGATTATTTGTTGGATAAATTTGAATAGATGATGGAAAACATCAGGGAGAAGAGATCATTAAGTGAAAATTATTGGCCTCTTGTTGACCCAAGATACAACAAGAGGAATGGCAAATTTTTCACCAACCTGGTCTACAATCAAGAATTAATTGTACAATTTATTCCACTTCCCATGTATAACACTCCAGTTTCCACATTCATCCCAGAAAATACCAGGTTTTGATCATTTTTCACAGACTTTATGGGGGCAATCAATGGAATGCACATTGCGATTGTGGTTCCAGCTTCAAAAAGAGAAACCTTCATAGACCGCAAAGCAAATCTTTCACAAAATGTCTTGGCAGCTTGAAATTTTGAAATGGAATTCACCTATGTTCTTGTTTCAGATGGAAGACTTTGGCAAATTGAAAGAGAAAGCTCACTCAAATTAACTAAAGGAAAATAATTTTTGTGGGATGCTGGTTTTGCTTTGTGTGATACTTTTCTGGTTCCATACAGAGGAATAAGGTATCATTTGCAATATTGGGATCATGTTGGAAACAAGTGTTTGTTTTTTCTTTTCAATTTTTTTTTTTAACTTTTTTTTTCTCAGTATTAGGATTCATTTTAAATCAATTTAAATTTTACTTTAGACCCCAAAACAAAGAATAATCATTAAACCTGCGCCATTCTGCTGCAAGAAATGTGATTTAGAGGATCTTAGATGTCATCAAAAAGAAAATTCAAGGTTATGGCCACAGGAAGTGAATATTCACCTGATTTCCAATCAAAAATGGTCACTTTTATGATGTTCTTCCACAATGTCATCTCAAGAACCTTCCCAGAATTACCAGAATATGAAGTCCCTCTAGAAGATAAATTTTTTGAGCAAATAACTCAAGAGCCAATTACTCAGTCTAACTTAACTCAAGATAATGAAGGATTTAGTTTGGGATTTTCAAATGCAGAAACCAAGAGGGCATCCAAAAAGAGAGATGCTAAAATTGTGTAAAAGCTACAAAAAAACATTCAAATTAAGTTACTGTTTGATATATATTTTATTAATATTTTTACTGTTTCATATATATTTTATTAGTATATTTTATTACTCAATATTACTTTTTTAATTATTCCTCAATTTTTCCCAAAAAACAAAATGACTCAAATTATTCTTTATTAATCAATATTAAATAGAAATGAACAATTATTTTCTTACCAAATGATACTCAGTTATTTCTAAATTTTCTTACTCAATATTACTCAGTCATTTCTTAAATTTTTACCTCATGTTAAAAAAAAATTCTTTTTGAAAAAATACCATTTTATTTTAGAAGAAAAAAACTAGGGGTTCATTGATTTTTTTGTTGGTTAAAAAAAAAAGAAAAAGTACAAAGAACCCCCCCCAAAAAACAAAAAAAAACTGAAATAACCTCCAAAAAAACAAAATACAACAACAAAAAAAAACAAAAATGAAAAATGAAAAATGAAAACAAAATTACAAACAAGGAAATATTGTATTTTAAAAAAAAACTTTTCCTTTGAGAAGAAAGAAAAATTGGAATTTTTTTAAAAAAAAAGAAATGGAACCAAAAACAAAACAAAATTGATTATCAATTGTCAAGGAAAAATTCCCTGACCTACTTGCTTTGAAGATCAGGGGCCAAGGCTAGGTAAACCTTGGCCAATTCTTGATTCATGGCAATTGCCTTTCTGGCACCTATCACCTTGTG
Organism: Puccinia polysora; assembly: GCA_025617555.3. Taxonomy (NCBI): domain Eukaryota; kingdom Fungi; phylum Basidiomycota; class Pucciniomycetes; order Pucciniales; family Pucciniaceae; genus Puccinia; species Puccinia polysora. The sequence continues at coordinate 2,920,802 of CM062626.1, read as the reverse complement.
CGGGGTTACCTTGAATCATTTTGAAGCACCTTAATTGCATCAGACAATCCCCTTGAGCCCAAAAATTCTTGTTGGATCAACTTTAGGGTGCTTGTCCTTCAGTGTTGAGCAATGAGCCTTCATTGTTGGATGTCTGAGGGCTTCCCATCAATTGACTCATTCCTTGTCTTGGTGTGATTTACAGGTTGATGGAGTTGGTACTTGCAAACCCCATAATTTGCTTTCCATCCAGTATTAAATACATTGTATTGTATAGGGGTAATGGAGTACCCCTCCATTTAACAAGCCTCTTTTTGCGCTTGTACTATTAAAAAAAATCATGAAAAAAAATAAACAAAAAGTAAAGTAGTTTTTTTTTTAAAAAAAAAAAATACAAACATTGCTTTGTTCCAGATGGGCACATTGCTCAAATAGAAGCTCAATTCATTGATTGAGTTGATCCCACTTGGCCCCAGCAAGTTTGTGTAGTTGCTTGACCTATCCATTGTAGTGACTCCTGTTGGATTATATAAATAAAGAAGCAAATAGCTTGCTGGCAGGCCTTGAAGGTAAATTTATTATTTCTTTGATCCTTTAGAGTATTAGTATATACTAAGAGTAGTTTTGAATTGCCTGCCCTTTGAGTAATATATTAAGTCTGCAACATAATTTCTTTAAATTAATTTCTGCTTTCTTTGAGACTCATAATTGTGAAAAAAAAGAGAGCTGATGCTCTGATGAAGTAAAATGTGAATGAGAAAAGAATGAAAGGAGCTTATAACGTCAAGGGTAACGGACCTGAGATCAGGAGGAAAAGGACACTCCGGTTGATGTAATTGGCTAAACAGATGATGAATTCCACTTGATAGCACTGGTGTTTATATAGAGTAAATACACAATAGGCTGACAAGTAGTTAAGTACAAAATGAATAAGGTAAAATTAGCATAAGCAGTTTAAGTGACATGGTAAGTGAAATTCTATGACTAAAGAGTCTGATAGCCATGACTAAACAGTCTGATAATCACAATACTACAACACAGCCCAGTTACATTTTACCTGTTGTTTTATTACTTTAAGATTAACAATAATAAGATAAAATCAATCCAATCAATGGTACTCTGAACTCCAGTGAAAGTCACATAAATGAAAACTCAACTTCTAGCAAAAATAGGTCTCAGATTAGAACTAGATTAGTTATAAATTTTTATTGGTAGGGTTTGTTGAAGAATGGCCCAGATGAATTGGATTATTGGTTATTATTGATCAGATATATTTAATCTTAACCAAAATCCCAATATTCAAGGGTTCAAGAGTTTATCAAAGGTATGGTTCAGGAGAGGACCGTAGGATGGGTTTTCCCACAGGGGGCTGGGTAGAGGAAAGTTTGGTAGTTTCTGTTACACAACCACCCCACGTACTATAGGGCAATTCTTAGATGATTGTGAGCGCGGAGGAATGCTGAGCGCAGGGGCAAGTGCAAATAGCAAGGCTCAGTTGCAAAGTGCGAACTTAGTTATGCCACTCAACAAATGGCAAGAGGAATGGAGTGTGTTCCAAGGAGGGAAACTCAACCTGAGTCCGATGTGATAACTAGGTTGTAGCAAAATTCAAGAACGTATGAAATTAACTAACTGAGGAGACAATCATCAGGCAAGGGGGTAGCCCTTATAAGGTAATCCAAAGTGACTAGATACAACCTGGTGGTGAGCTAACTACAGTTGAAGGCGGTGAGGCAATGAATGACAGGAACAGGATAGGAAATGAAGCAGTAGTACAACCATATCTGAGGCCATGGAGTAGGTGCAAGACAATAGAATCTGAGCGTACAAATGTATGATGAATTGGGACAGGAGCAAGTGACGTTGAAGTAAATACAAGTGAGAAGTAATAGTGTATGCAGGGTAAGAACTAGTCCAATTGCAAACTGTACAGTAATGATGGCTTAGTTAGAGGTAGATGCAAACTAACAAACAGTGGGTGACCAAAGATGGAAGTCTGAGGCTGTTGATTGGCCAGGGAAGGAGATTGGATCTCATAATGGATGGCCAACCGGTGTAAGAATCCAAACGGTGCTAAGCCGTGGCAGTTCTGTGGAGGGGAAAGGTGCTGTTTAGGCTGCCCTCCTAGGAGTTACAATAATATTTTAATGTAACCGGAATCAAGGTCCAGAACCTTATGGATGAGAAATCAAACTAAGAGAAGAGGATAAGAGTTGTCAGTAGCAATGGAAACAACACTATCTGAGACAAGATGGTGCAGGGAAAGACTTGAACAAATAAGTCAAGGTTTGTTCAGAGTTCAATAGAACAAGGCAGTTGTTAGTAACAACGCCCACAAGCTAATAACCCTGGTCGTAGCAGCTGATTAGGAAAGATCAACTCAATCCCAACCAACCTCCAGGTTCTCAATGAACCTGCCCAACTCTCCGCAATCAAGCGCTTGAAGGGTACCAGATAACTGTGGGAGGCTGAACAAAACAAAAGCAATTTGTTTATGAAGCTCTAGAAGCAAATCAATAACAAATTTGAGCAAGAATATCCCAACACTTCTCAAGGAACTCAAGAATAGCGTGGCGAAATTCAACCTCAAAGAAGAAGGGAGGTATAACACTCCAGGTTTTAAGCTTAATAAAACCTCTTCAATCAAACGTGATTGGCTCCAGAAAGATGATCAAGGAGAGATCAAGACCAGTATGGTCGGAAAAAGGGATCAGAGTGGTATAACACACTCAAGAATTCAGGCAGACAGGAATTCTTCTTCAACCAGCAAGGCTATTGGTTGGTGATAAGGATCAAGGTCACAAAGGACTGAGTTTGAGTATGGAGGCTCAAAGGATCAAGGGGCAATCATAGATATACCCGGACAATTTGCTCAGATAAGTGGGGAAGGATGCCCACGGATAAATTGTTTATGATGATAGAATGATGGGATTCTCTGATGCTCCGATGATGGGATGCTGAGATGCTGGGATAAAAGGCAGGGGAGAGCCCCTCCATATATGGGCAGGAGGCCCTGTTAGACTATATACAACGGATTCTACAAATAGAGCGGAAAAGGGAAGGCAACCATGCGGTCACTCGCGTTGGTCAAGGATCTGCCAAATGCTTGCGGGTGCGGTCGGGATGGATTCAGTAGATCATGGATGAGCGCCGCGCGACGGTAGCAATGAGGAGATTGGAAGGCGCAACGACAAAGACGAAGACACGCAACAACAAAGATGAGGACGTGCTATAACAACGGCGGAGATGACAAGCAACACGGATAAAGGACGCGCGACGCGCGCGGATGAAAGGAGCGCGGCGCGGCGCGGCGCGCGACGCGGATAATGGAAGCGCAGCGCGCGCGGCGCGGCGCGCGTGCGCGGGTAAATAATGGTTTGGATGAGCCTGAGGATAAGTTGTTCGGCCGGGCGGTACGTTTGCGCAACAGTTTATGGATTGAGGTCTTAAGGCAGCCAGGGTGTCCAGGATGGGGCACCACATCTCTCCCCAACTTACAGACTGTCCCTAGTCTGCTCCCGAGTTTGATGCCATAGAAAGAAAAGAAAGGAAAGACAGATGATTGAAACCAAAGAATGGCCATTTTGATCTTGAGAGTGGTTGAAGAGTTGAGGAAAATATCTTGATTCTTCCAAATGAACCCTAGAAGCGGCAGGAATAGAACAAGGAGGGCGTCCCAGGTGCTCACATATGTGGCATACAGTAGAGTTTTACAACAAAAAACGCAGCAAATGACCCTGGTGGTGCACAATTGGGAGGACTTACTTCTGAGATAAGTTTCCCCCACGACAATGGAACTTCTTGACTTGATCAGCAGAGAACCTTCTGGCCAACCGAGTACAATCCAGCTCCTCCAAAACATAAGATCTACCTCTAACTTGATGAACCACTCGATAAGGGCCATTCCAACGATTAGAGAAAAGCTTGCCCCACTGAGTTTCCAAAGATCGATTATAAGCTAAAACTAGGTCACCAGGGTTCAAGGGCTCCCTGATTCAATTAGAGTGCTTGTCCTCCCAATACTGGACGGATTTTGCTCTGGCCTCCATCATTGTTTGATAAGCTTCATCACGAACGTCTTCACTTTGCTCCAGTTGCTTGGATCTAGCAACTAACAGATCAGTGGTTGAGGACACCTCTTCCCAAGAGATACCCAAGAAAGATTCCATTTCCAGATCCAAAGGAAGGACTGCTCTTTGACCAAAGATGATTTCATAAGGTGAGTAGCCAGTAGTCTTTTTGGTTGAGATTCAATCAGAAAAGAGAACAAGAGGAAGGAATTTGCGACAATTCTTGCCACTTTCACCAGCCAGTTTAACAAGTGCAGCCTTCAAAGGGGCATGGCCTTGTTCCACCATGCCTTGGCCTTCAGGATAAAAAGGAGTAGTAACTCTATGTTTTCCAGGAAGGGATTGGATCATTTCAGCAAGCTTGCCCCCAAATTCAGAGCCACCATCAGTAGAGTTAGTTCGAGCCAGGCCATAACGCATTGTCCAGGTCTCGTAGAGGAAAGCTGCCACTGATTCAGAGCTAAGGTTCTTAAGAAATTTCGCTTCAACCCATCCGGAAAAATCATCCCTAGCCACAATGAGGTACTTAGCACCACCTGCCTTAATATGAACCACATCCATAGCAATCCTTCCAAAGACAATGGACTCCCCAGTAGGATAACGAATTTCGGCTGGGCGCCTAAGATCACGTTTTTGGCAAACTTTACAACTCTTGCACCATTGGGAGACGGATTTCTTCAAAGATGGCCACCAGAATCGTTCGGATAATCGTTGATAAGTTTCAGTTTCCCCACAATGACCAAGGCCTTCATGGAGACTTTCAAGGATAGAATCTTGTTTAGAGGGAATAGTAACAACAATAAGAGCACAAGGATTTCCCCTCTTCTTAAGTCTAGAGCCTTGAACAAAAAAATTAGAAGACTTTCGTTTAAGAGATCAAAATTCCTTGGCAGAGAGATCAGGAGGTTTTTGAAGAGTTGAAAGGTACTGCTCTAATTTAAACCAGAAGCCTTGTTGAAAGCCAGAATAATTTTGTGAAGAAAAAGAGAAAATAGGTCGAATTAAAGGTTCCTCTTCATTGAAATTGGTTCCAACATCAGATTCGTTGTCCCCAAGAGGTTGTCGAGATAAACCGTCAGGCATGGTGAAAGATTTTCCAGGCCTGTGAACAATATCAAAAGAGAAAAGCTGGATAAAGGCCACCCAACAAGTCATAGGAGCATTGGGAAGACTGGGAGCGTTGATCATTTCAATGATGGATTGAGCATCAACTTGCAATTCGAAATGTTGGCCCCAGAGAACGGTTTGAAGTTTCTTCATCATTTGAGCCACACCACAGAGTTCCAGTTTGGGCTGGGAGTATCTAGATTCTACATCTGAAAACAACAAAGATTCATAAAGAGCAGGACGGTCCCAACCATTTTCATCTTCCTGAGTAAGGACGGCCCCAACAGATTGATAACTAGAATCAACAGCCAGCTTGATCTTGCCAGCTCCAGGTCCATAAGAGATCTTTTTCAAAACTATGTCTTTACCAACTATCCTTTTGAGTAGCTGGAAAGCACATTCACAATCTTGGGTCCAAATCCATTCAGCATCTTTTCTGGTTAGACGACGCAAGGGTGCACAGATTTTGGATAAAGATGGGATAAAGATTCTAACATAAGTGACAACACCTAGAAAGCCCCTAACTTCAGTTGGATTGATTGGGGTAGGCCAAGAGATGATCTTGTTGACTTTGGCTGGTGCCATCCTTCTTCCTTCCTTGCAGACCACATGACCAACAATTTCCAGAGCAGGGACACAAGCCGCCAGTTTGGATCCAGAGACAGTAAGGCCAGATTCCTTGATTCGAAACAGAATCCTCTCCAAGGTAGTAGCATATTCCCAGATAAAACGAAAAATTCCTGAATGCCAAGGTAAGAGCTCATTATCATAGTCAGATACTGGACCTTTAATTCCGCCATTGTCAATAAAGATACCAGCATGATCAGGGATTTCATCCTGGAGGATCCACATCATCTGAGTTTGATAGACTGCAACCGAGTTGGTGGCTCCTTGAGGCAATTGATTAAGTTGAAATCGACCAAGAGGAGTGTTGAAAGTAGTGAGAGGACAAGAAATAGGATTTAAGGATTGTTCGTCATAGCCACCCATAATATCCCCTAGACCATAGCAAGCTCTTCCCGCAAAGGATTCAACAAATTCTTCAGTAGCAGGAGGGATACCAGAGTCTTTAATAGTAACTTTATTAAGAGGTTGAAGATCATGAACTATTCTAAGTTTACCATTACTCTTGAGGACACAGAAGACGGGGCTGGAGTAACTAGAAGTTGACTGTTCATACAGGCCAGTTCAAACTCGTTCCCGGACCAACTTGATGAATTCGTCAACTCTAGCAGCAGGGATAGGGATCTTTTTCTTTTGCCAAGGATCATGTTCAACTACAGGGATGGTATAAGGGAGGCCATAGGATTCCCACAAGAGACCTCTCTCTTCTTCACAGAAAGCAATAGATTTTTCTCTTAGAGATAAGAAATTTTTAATTAAATTTAACTCATCAGGAAGAAGCCATCCATCTGGACCAAAGTTGACCACCTTCAGACGTTCTTCAGTGACCCGTCCATTAGGCACAAAGGGACCAGTAAGAGATTGAGGAAGACCACAGTAAGGATCGCGAGATAGAGGAGGACGCATAAGGGGAGGATTGAGGTTGAGAGGCATAGGCTGGTTGACTGGTTGGATCTTTTTAGCAACTGGTTTATACTTAGTGGCAAAAGAGAGAAGTTCTTGTTTCCTCCAAGAGTTGACCAGAGAGACTTGATTACAAAAGCTGAGTCCAAGTTCCAACATCTTCCAAGTCCGATGTTCTGCAATATCCTTGAAGGGTGCCTTTTCCATAAAAGGAGAACCAGGAGATAATACGTTGCTCACATGTGTGGCACAAGGTAGGGTTTCGAAAATGACGGTAAAAGATTGCCCTGGCAGTGCACAATTGGGAGGACTTACTTGTACCCCAAATTGCCTCCACTGCAGCCAATATTCCTTCATACCAAAATCACCAAAAACGGAATTGCAATTCGGATCTAGTTTAGACTCATTGCGGAGATATGAACCGGAACTGAGAGAAGATTGATCAGACTTAAAAGTAGAAGGAAAAGGAGACACAACAGATCCAGAGAGAGAAGGAGATGGAGGAGAAATATTTTTCGATTTTTCTATTTTGATATGTTTTTGTTTTTTAATATTCTTGAGCTCAGAAGAGAATGATGAAAGGAATGAAAAATAAGCCTGAGGGATGGAAGTTGACCCTTGAGTTGCAGTCTGAGGCTGGAAAGAACTACAACCATTGGTAGGATCAACTATTCCCCTAAAAAATGAGAGGAACTAGAGTTATCCTTCTGCTTCCCCTTAAAAGATGATTTGGGAGAATGACCAGGAAAATCTCTTTCCCAACGACCAGAATTCAAAGAGCAAAGAGGAACTTCAATTTTTCTGCCATCAGCATCAGGGAGAAGAATTCTCTCCCCAACTTGATCAGAAAACATCAGGGTTGCACCAAAGTCCATTAAGAAGGGTCGTCCCAAGATCATAGGACTGTCCAAACGAGTAATCCCAAAATGGCAGGTTCCAACGATATTTCGACCAATCCTGACCGGTACATCTTCAGCAATACCAACCAGTTCACAAGCTTGATTTCCTATCCCATATACTGCAGAGTTGAAGCTGACCCTAGGACTAAGTTTGAGCTTGCAGGCCATAGCATCCAAGATTAAGTTAAGCTGGGATCCAGAATCCACAAGAGGAGAAACAGTTTTAGCTGAGTCACCAAGATAACAAGGAAGAAAGCCAAGGGGAAAGGAATAAAGATTGGATTCTATAGAAGGACTGGTTCCACCAGAGTCCTCCATTAAAGTGCCAGAGGAGACTTTGAGTTCTTCAGGGCCAATTTCCACACGTTGACAAGAGACCCATTTCTTGATTCCTTCAGCAACAGATGGAGAGATCGATAGGAGTTCAGCCACAGATAGATCAGGAATTTTGAGATCAGAAATTTTCTTTAATACTCCCTCCACAGCATTGGGGTGATCCTTGGAGATGCCTCTTTCAAATCGAACTTTGGGCTGAGTGGGGGGAGGAAGTTCAGGTGACGCAGAATCTAAGATAGGATTAGAAGGTTGAGGTGAGGGAGAAGAATCAGGGTGATCTGGGAACCTTTCCATGAGTGGTTCCTTTTCCACCTCCATGTCTTCTACATCAGAGGAAGGAGGCTCAAGTGTTGATCAACGTTTAACGGGTTTTTGAAGGATTGAAGTTGGCAAGGAAGGAGCCTTATGAGGTTTAGGTTCCTCATGTTGTTTCCTGGCTGGATCAGATTGATAAGTAGTCCCAGCAAGACTAGAGGAAGAAATAGCTGGAGGATACCAAGGTTGGAGGGTACCACAGGATTATCGAAATTCAAAGGAAGCAAGAGATGCTTTCACAGGAGGTGATGGCTGGTAAGAGGCCACCACATGTTGGATAGGACAAGACGAGTCAAAAGGGATTAGGGCACCATTAGGGAGGAAGTAATTGTTTCCCCTCTGCTCTACCAACTTTTCCTTTAAGTCCTTCTGAAGTTCTTGACATCGTCCGGTTCCATGGCCTTCCCTATGACAGTAGTAACAGACCAGAGTTGATTTGGGGACAGAAGAAGGAGTTTTAGGAGTAGCTAGCAAAGAAATCTTTTGATCTATTTTGTTCTCAAAGGCTCTAAGTAACTTGGTGATTTCATCTATAGTAGTAGGTTCTCAATTGGAATTAGGATCTGCTTTAGGCCTGCGATCTGCCTCCATTTTAATCATAATATCGTTTGACTCTTTAAAAGAAGGAGCATGGACTGGTTCAGTAGTTCTAGGCTTTTCAAAGGTAAGAGCAGTTTGACCTTTCATGACTTTATCCACAGTACTCCTAAGGGTGAGAAAAACAGGGAGCTTGAATCAATTATCCCTGGTAGTAATCATGGATCCAGATTTGACCAGTTCTTCTTTAATCCTTTCCTGCACAGCCAACAAAAAAGATTGGAAGAACTTTGCTCGAATTTTGTCCACTGTGTCAATGTGATTGTTTTGGATAAGATAGTTTTGAATGGGATCCCAAGACTTTCTAAAAATCTGATAGTCAGAGGCTGAAGAAATACCACCATTGGAGATCCACTGAGAAACCAGAGCATCCAAATCCTGCAGAGTAAACCTAGCCACATCTATTTTACCCCAGTATGCCAACATAGCCTCCCTGAGAAGCGTCCAGTTGTGGGATTCAAATCCCTCGAAAGACTCTATTACCTCCATAACTTCATCTGAGGAGATAAAGAATCGCAACTGATAAGCCATATCGAATTCACTAGCTCCATCTACTTCAGCAGCCATTTCGTAGGAGTCCAAGAATTGCTCGACGTTTGTACCGTTGAAGCCTAAGTTCTTGTTCTGGGGTTTGATCTTTACCATCTTAGGTCAAACAGAGGCGGTTGGAGTAGCGGGAGATGCCATATCGAATAACAGAGTTCCTAGGGGATCCAAAGAGCAGATTTCCAAAGTGGCTCACGAGTGTGGCAAGAGTAGGGTTTCGCAAAAAACAACAAGTATCTTGCCCGAGCGGTGCACAAATTGGGAGGACTTACTTCTAGACCAAGCTGCCTCCACGGATTGGAAAAAAGAACAAACAGAAAAAGAAAGAGAAATTGGATAGGATTGCGGAGTTCATTCTTCAAGTTGGGACTGTAAATCCCAAGGTTGCTGGTTCAATCCCGGCCCGGGGGACCAAATGTAAGAATCCAAACGGTGCTAAGCCGTGGCAGTTCTGTGGAGGGGAAAGGTGCTGTTTAGGCTGCCCTCCTAGGAGTTACAATAATATTTTAATGTAACCGGAATCAAGGTCCAGAACCTTATGGATGAGAAATCAAAGTAAGGGAAGAGGATAAGAGTTGTTGGTAGCGATGGAAACAACACTATCTGAGACAAGATGGTGCAGGGAAAGACTTGAACAAATAAGTCAAGGTTTGTTCAGAGTTCAATAGAACAAGGCAGTTGTAAGTAACAACGCCCACAAGCTAATAACTCTGGTCGTCAGCAGCTGATTAGGAAAGATCAACTCAATCCCAACCAACCTCCAGGTTCTCAATGAACCTGCCCAACTCTCCGCAATCAAGCGCTTGAAGGTTACCAGATAACTGTGGGAGGCTGAACAAAACAAAAGCAATTTGTTTATGAAGCTCTAGAAGCAAATCAATAACAAATTTGAGCAAGAATATCCCAACACTTCTCAAGGAACTCAAGAATAGCGTGGCGAAATTCAACCTCAAAGAAGAAGGGAGGTATAACACTCCAGGTTTTAAGCTTAATAAAACCTCTTCAATCAAACGTGATTGGCTCCAGAAAGATGATCAAGGAGAGATCAAGACCAGTATGGTCGGAAAAAGGGATCAGAGTGGTATAACACACTCAAGAATTCAGGCAGACAGGAATTCTTCTTCAACCAGCAAGGCTATTGGTTGGTGATAAGGATCAAGGTCACAAAGGACTGAGTTTGAGTATGGAGGCTCAAAGGATCAAGGGGCAATCATAGATATACCCGGATAATTTGCTCAGATAAGTGGGGAAGGATGCCCACGGATAAATTGTTTATGATGATAGAATGATGGGATTCTCTGATGCTCCTATGATGGGATGCTGAGATGCTGAGATAAAAGGCAGGGGAGAGCCCCTCCTTATATGGGCAGGAGGCCCTGTTAGACTATATACAACGGATTCTACAAATAGAGCGGAAAAGGGAAGGCAACCATGCGGTCACTCGCGTTGGTCAAGGATCTGCCAAATGCTTGCGGGTGCGGTCGGGATGGATTCAGTAGATCATGGATGAGTGCCGCGCGACGGTAGCAATGAGGAGATTGGAAGGCGCAACGAAAAAGACGAAGACACGCAACAACAAAGATGAGGACGTGCTATAACAACGGCGGAGATGACAAGCAACACGGATAAAGGACGCGCGACGCGCGCAGATGAAAGGAGCGCGGCGCGGCGCGGCGCGCGACGCGGATAATGGAAGCGCAGCGCGCGCGGCGCGGCGCGCGTGCGCGGGTAAATAATGGTTTGGATGAGCCTGAGGATCAATTGTTTGGCTGGGCGGTACGTTTGCACAACAGTTTATGGATTGAGGTCTTAAGGCAGCCAGGGTGTCCAGGATGGGGCACCACACCGGTATGGAGTTAACCACAAAGTTTGCAAGTATATACTGAGTTGTTTGCCAAGATTGGAAGGTCAACGCAAGCCAGAGGAAGTAGCGGATCCCACCATTGATGTTGTGCTTTATTTGTGTCACGCTTATAGACTGAGGTAGATGGTACTGAGGAGAGGACATGTCCAAGTGGTGAAGAAAATAATTCCTAAGTGCGAGGCATGACAGTTGCCCGGGTATAAAGACGTGATCTCCTGTGAGCGTTCAGATAAATTTTCCCACCAATTTCAAGTTGTTAATAAATACTGTATACCCTTTACTTATTATTTAATTCATTACTTGTTAGACTTATAAATTATATAAAATGTTGTCATTGTTGTCTCGCCGTTTCAAAAACTGTATCCATCAAAACAAGCAATGTGTCACCAGTACTGCAATCCGAGGCCTTTGAGGCAAGTGGGAGCAATGTTGTCTCCGCAAGGTTGCATGTAATTTCCCTATAAATATTGAGTCAACTGTTGATGGTCCTGCGGAGTCATCCAGGGAGATGCGGAGTTGTAGGTCCGCACAAAGGGTAAACTACGAAATACAACTGTTACGGAGATTGAATACTTGGGTACTTGAGTTCCTGGTGAGTACTAATCAGGACTGACTAATGATAATAAAGATAGTAACTAAATTTCAATCCTCTCGCTAGTGTTGCCCTGTTTCCGGAGATACACCACAAACACACCACCGCGACCACCACCTTACTGGGGTCCGCCGACTGAACTTCCGGGGGCCCAGATGAATGCTGAGGTGCAAGATGAAGTGCCCGGTGAGGAACCAGTTGGAGTCATAACCAAGGAAGTGAGGAAAGAAGAAAGGAATAAAGTGGAAAGAGAATTGGGAGATGGAGAAGATGGAGACGGAAATGGAGGAAGTGGGGGAACGGAGCAAGAAGAGGCTATAACAGAAGAAGTGGGAGAAGGAAATGGAGATGGAAGGGATGGAGTAGATGGAACGGAAGGAATGGAGGGCCAAGGCAAAGCGGATCCTTTGCGACTCGTAGGACCGGTCAAAACTGATGCAAGGGGGCTGATGGGCGACATTGGTGAAGGTTTGTTGGGAGTCCAAAGGAAGAGAGCGTACAAAGAGCTCTTGGAGGAAGGTGGATGGAATGCTCGGCCAAAGCAAGCTCAAATTGCGAGGTGCAAGCAAATATTCAAGAGGCACATTGTAACAGAGGTGCTGGTTCTCCAAAGGATGTCCGCGCTAATCAATGATGAAGACCTGGATACCTTTTGATCCATGGTTGCAGAGTTGACTGAAAATTGGGAGGATGCAGAGAAAGAAGTAAAAGAAACTTTGTAACTTATTATTATTAATATATATTTTCTTTCTTTTTTTTTTAATTATAAATAAATTTTCTCTTTTTTTTTTTTTTTTTTTTTGTATAAGGAATGAAATTTTTATTTGGTAGGAATGAGAGGGGGATGAGAAGAGGGAATATTATGGTAAGATGAAGGGGTTGACTGATGAAATGATGATGTGGAATGGAATGGGGTTAGATGAGATGGAATGTGGAATGGAATGGGATTGGATTGGATGGAATGTGGAATGGAATGGGATTGGATGGGATGGAATGTGGAATGAAATGGGATTGGATGGGATGGAATGTGTAATGAAATGGGATTGGATGGGATGGAATCATGATTGTCAAGGTTTGCAAGGGTATCTTGCATGGAAATCTCAAATCAGATCTGGAGAGTTGCAAAGGTGATGGGCTGGTTCCCATGAGGTGCAATCTTTGTCGGACTGGAAGCCAGACCACTCAACAAGGTATTGACGTTTTCCTTTGCGTAACCTGGAATCCAGAATACGGCTTACTTCCCACTCTTGATGATTGAGGACAGTGACCGGTTTGAGAGGGGGATGAGTCTTGCCCGGGTATAGGACTTGAGCTGGCTCTAGGAGAGACGCATGAAAGACCGGGTGGATAACTTTCCATTTTGCAGTTAAAGTAAATTTAAAAGCATTAGGGGAGATGACTGATTCTACTTTAAAGGGGCCAAGCTTTCTTTTGGAGAGTTTGCGAGTTGGGAGAGTGCTGCAAATATTGCAAGCATTGAGCCACACTTGATCTCCTACTGCAAAGGTTGGAGCCGTAGTGCAAGATTGGTCTGCTTGCTCCTTATAGCACTGGTTTGCTTCTTTGAGGTTGGTTCAAAGTTGCAATTGAAGGGATTGAATTTGTTAAAGTTAATTGGTAGCAGGTTGAGAAGGTGCTACGTGAAGGGAAGAGAAAGTAGGTTTTCTACCATAAAGAGTTTGGAAGGGCGACTGTTTGGTGGAGGAATGAGTGGATTTGTTGTAGGCAAATTTGGCTAGTGGGAGCCATTGCGACCAGTCGTCTTGTTGATAGGCAACATAAATTCAAAGATATTGTTTGAGAATCTGATTAACTCGCTTGGTTTTCCCATCCGTTTTGGGGTGGTACTCCATTGATAAATTGCGAGTGATCTTCAAATGTTGGCATAGCAAGGTCCAGTAGCTCAAGACAAACAGAGATCCACAATCACTAACTATATTATCAGGGAGACCATGTTTTGAAAATACATATTTTCTTTGAACAAGTTAGCTAAGTCTTCTGAAGAGGCCGTCACATTACTGCGCAGAAATAAGGCCATCTTTGAGAAGCAATCTACTATTACTAGAATAGCATCATATCCACTAGAAGAAGGTAATTGAGAGATGAAATCCATAGAAAGCAAGTGCAAAGGACAAGGCGGAATTGGAAGTGGCTGGAGCAGCCCATACTTCTGGTTTTTTGAGGACTTGTTACGATTGCAATCATAGCACGCGCTAACATAGTCTTTTACTTCTTTGGTCATACCAGGCCAGTAGAAGTCTTGTGCCATCAATTGGTAGGTTTTATCCTTCCCATGATGACCAGCAAGTGGAGAATCATGCCGTGACTTGAAGATATCTAACTAAATGCAAGAATTTTCTGGTACTACTATACAATTATCATAGACTAAAAAGTCATTATCATCAATACTGTAACTACTATCTAATAAGTTTGCACTCTTGCAAAGTTTGATGCACTTGGGGTTGTCGCATTGAGCTTGTCAGAGTTCGGAAGCCAAATCTTGTAAGTGAGCAATGATTGAACTGAGTTGGGTAGATTGGGTTGAGAAGAGTGTCCTAACATTTTCAGGGTTGTTTTCAGCAAAGGTGCTCCCCCCCCTGGGTAAACGTTGTCCCAACGTGATAAAGCATCAGGGACTACCACTTGTTTCCCAGGGTGGTACGTGATTGTAAAGTGGAACTCGGAGAGGTATTTGGCCCATTCTGCCTGTCTACGTGTGAGGACTTTTGAGCTCATGAAATACTTTAAAGAATTATGATCAGTTAAGACCTCAAAGGATTCTCTAAGGCTCAAAAGGTATGAACACCATTTCTTTAAGCAATAAACAATTGCAAGAAGTTCCTTTTCATGAATCTCATAGTTAAGCTCTGCAGCGAGCAACTTGCAAGACTCAAAAGCTAAGGTATGAAAGAGGGAAGTGGAGGAAGAGAACTGCGAGATTACTCCTGCAATTGCATAGTTGCTTGCGTCTGTTTTGACAATAGTGCAAGCTAGCTTGTTGAAGTGAGCAAGTATTGGAGCAGTGATGAATGCTTTCTTCAGAGCTACAAACTCCAAAGCAGCTTGTTTGGTAAAAACAAAAGGAGTGTCTTTTTGAAGAAGGTTAGTAAGATTTACGGTTTTTTTGGCGTAACGCTGAATGAACCTTCTATACAAATTAATGAAACCAAGGAAAACTTGAAGGGATTTAACGGAAGAAGGTGGGGGCCAGTCCAATATGCGTTTGCTTTTGGCTGGGTCCATCAATAGTCCTTGCTGCAAGACTATGACACCTAGAAACAGAAGAGTAGAGGAATGGAATTTGCACTTAGAGGCTTTCGCAAACAGGTCATTCTTGCAAAGTCGCTGCAGCACCTCTCGCACATGTGCAATTTGATCTTCAAGGTTTCCCGAGTAGACTAGTATATCATCTAGATATACCACGAGGTATTTACCTACAAGACTGGAGAAAATGTCATTGACAAAATCTTGAAAAGTGGAAGGAGCATTACAGAGGCCAAAAGGCTTGACGGTATACTCATAACTGCCAAACCAGGTTCTCATTGCGGTCAAATACTCATGACCTTTCATAATGCAAATTAGGTTATAGGCACCTTGAAGGTCTAACTTTGAGAAATAAGCAGCTCCATGGAAGAGGGTGAGGAGATGTGACATAGGCGGTACTGGATAGGCATTCTTCTGGGTTACCTGGTTCAGTTTCCTGTAGTCAACACAAAGGCAATGTCCACTGTCCTTTTTTGGAACAAATAGGACAGGTGATCCGGTATTCAAATTGCTTGGTTGAAGAAATCCTTTTGCTACATTTTCCGCAATGTAGTCTTGAAGCGCAATTTATTCTTGCGTTGAGAGAGAGTAAACTGGTCCTGGTGCCAGAGGTGGGCCATTAAGTTCAATCTTGTGATTTTAAGAACGGGATGGAGGCAGTTTATCTGCTCTTGTAGCTGAGAAGATGTCAGCAAAGTTATGATAAACTGAAGGTAAAGACTCTTGAATGATTTCTAAATCTTCAATCTTGTCATCTTTGAGCACCGGATTTGAGGTGCTTGCATGGTGCAAGAGGATTAGGGAGCTGAAAATACACCGTTTGGTTGGTGTCTGTTTCTCTTTAAAGGAACAGGAAAGAGGTAAGCTGGATAGGTAAGCAATAACTCCTAAATCTGAAGAGGGAATTTGGGAATGGAGGTCAGGATATTGCAAATCTCCTGGCGGAAAAGTGTCATCCAACTCAATGACAGTGTCAGGTAGGCTGTTTAATTCCTTTTTGACGGAAAGATTAGCATTCTGGGGGTGCCAGGTTCGAAGGTTAATTACTCCTTCTTTCCAATTCACATCCGGATTCCAGTAAACTAGAAAATCATGGCCTACAATGGTATCATCCATTCCGGGTATAGCCAAGACAAATAAATCCCATTCAAAGCTGGGGAAATTGGAGAATGCAAAGGTCCATTTTGCCTTTTGGGAGACCCAATAAGAAGGTTCAGTCGCACTACTTACTAAATAGATAGGAAATTTATCTATCTCGGAACACGTAAGATTTTTGGAAGTGGCAAAAGATTCACTGATGAAGGAAACATTAGTGCCGGAGTCAAGTAAGACTTGATAAGGGGTGTTGTTGGAATGGAATAGGATAAATCTTGAACTAGGAGCACCTAGTGACTCGCAAGTGCAAAGATTTACTTGCGGTGATTTAGATAATGTGTAGTTTTCCTTGCAAGTATCAGAAAAACTACAAGCCAATTTTTTGACTGCTTAGCGGCTTCACACGCTAACCTCTTTGCACAACTGTCAACATCATGTTTTCCTCCGCAATACATACACAGCACATTCTTCTCTCTCTGTAGCTGTTCCTCGTTCCGTAGCATCCCAGTTTCTTTGTCCAAGAACTTCGGATTTTTGGTGACGGTTTTCCGTTTTGAGTTGGAGTTCAAAGTTGGGGTTGGTTTGGATGGTTTTGGGTTCCTCATGTTTTTCTTTGAGGAGTCATCCACCCTTGGAGCCAAGGTGGATGGTCCATGGTTGTTTTGCCAAGAGCAATTCTTGTCGTGATAGCCATTATCAAGCTCAATCACTCAATCAATTAGCTGCTGAAGCAAGGTTCTCTTATGACCCCCAACTGCAATCTGTTTGATTAAGCTTGCCAGTAGACCCCTTTGGAAATGGAATAGAAGAGCGGCCTCATTCCACTGGATGCAAGACTGCAAGGTTCAAAAGTGAGAAATATAAACGTAAGCTCTACTGTTTTCCTTCATAACTAGACTACTAAGTTTGTATTCAGCGTTTCAAACTTCATTGGGGTCGCCAAACAGGGTTAACAGTTGTTGCTCAAACCTGTCCCAGTTGTTGAGAATACACGTGGGACTGTCGTTGGACAAAATTTTGAGGTACGGTTTGAACCACTGCAAGGCTCTACCTCCTAAGAAGGACAAAGCATACATAGCTTTATGCCTGTTGGAAGGGAAATTGTTGGAGTCGTTTGAAAAGATGATTTTACAAGACTGTAGGTAGGATCTAAGCTTATGAGGATTTTCTCCCGTAAAGTGGTTGGGTTGTTTCATGCCTGGAGTGCAAAAGCTAGGAGTACTTGGACTAGATTGCTGGGCACCATGAGTGAGGGCCTGGATCAATGTTGAAAGCAGGGTTTAATCATCAGGCTCAGGAGCAGTAGTGCAAACCCCTGGTCTACCACGAGTCAAGGTTTCATCAGAAGAATGGTTGGAATTGGCAAATTCCGCAAGAGGGTCCGTTGGAACATCCCGTGAAGGAGTCCGAGGATCATCAAGGGGTTCAACAGATGGCAATTTAGAAGGAGGAACGGGATCTAAGGGTTTTTGGGCCCAAGGAACGCTGGTTCTCCCTACCCAATGGATATCATCATTTTAAGGGGCAAGGGAAGCGTTACCGGTTGAGCAAGTACGCGACATTGAGAAAAGGAAGTCTACTATAGGTTGGCAAGCTACAATAGATTAGTTGAGTTAGTTAATTTACTGTCACACGACCACATCACGTACTATAGGGAAATTCTTAGATGATTGTGAGCGCAGAGGAATTCTGAGTGCAAGGGCAAGTGCAAATAGCAAGGCTCAGTTGCAAAGTGCAAACTTAGTCATGCCACTCGACAAATGGCGAGAGGAATGGAGTGTGTTCCAAGGATGGAAACTCAACCTGAGTCCAATGTGATTACTAGGTTGTAGCAAAATGCAAGAATGTATGAAATTAACTAACTGAGGAGACAATCATCAGGCAAGGGGGTAGCCCTTATAAGGTAATCCAAAGTGACTAGATAAAACCTGGTGGTGAGCTAACTACAGTTGAAGGCGGTGAGGCAATGAATGACAGGAAAGGGATAGGAAATGAAGCAGTAGTACAACCATATCTGAGGCCATGGCATAGGTGCGATACAATAGAATCTAAGCGTAAAAATGTATGATGAATTGGGACAGGAGCAAGTGATGTTGAAGGAAATACAAGTGAGAAGTAATAGTGTATGCAGGGTAAGAACTAGTCCAATTGCAAACCATACAGTAATGATGGCTTAGTTAGACGTAGATGCGAACTAAAAAACAGTGTGTGACCAAAGATGGAAGTCCAAGGCTGTTGATTGGCCAGGGAAGGAGATTGGATCTCATAATGGATGGCCAACAGGTATGGAGTTAACCGCAAAGTTTGCAAGTATATACTGAGTTGGTTGCCAAGATTGGAAGGTCAACGCAATCCAGAGGAAGTAGCGGATCGCACCATTGATGTTGTGCTTTATTTGTGTCACGCTTATAGACTGAGGTAGATGGTACTGAGGAGAGGAAATGCTGAAGTGATGAAGACAATAATTCCTAAGTGCAAGGCGTGACAGTTTCTTTTTGTTGTGATCTCTTTCTTTGTAAGGTTTATTGATTGATTAATGGGTGGATTTTCTTCAATCTGGTGCTGAATATCTAGTTAAAAGAAGAATCCTCATTCAAAAAGATGGGTAATAACTTGGTTTCTGATTTCTTTTTTGCTTGATAAATGGTTCACTTATAATATTTATCTGGGAAGGTACCACAGATGACTGTTGATGGTTAGGGTGATTGGCCTTGGGTGGCATGAGCCAGATGGCATGATGATACAACTTGGATAGGGCAGAGAGGCCCTCCTTAAATAGAAAATTCCTTCCCCCAGGGGTGCTCAAGGCTTCCCCTGAGGGTTCTCCCTGTTCTGGTGAGGAACAGTGAGATAAAATTACATGAGACATTTTTTCTGGTTGGAAAAAGCTTGTACAGCTACATGAGGCATTTCTGCTGGTTGGAAAAAGCTGGTACAGGGGTTTCATGCATGCACATCCCTGCATAAACTGCTGTGAAGTGCAGAAAATATATTCCTGTGCAGTACTTGTGGTTGTTTTGGTGCTACTGGATTCTACCAACATGTGTTTTTGTGCAACACTGGTGGTTTGTTTGGGGATACTTGCTTCTACATTCATGTATTTCTGCAAATTAATGGTGTTTTGTTTGGTGCTGCATGGTCTTGATTGCATGCATATATTTCTTGGTAGCCCTGTGGTACTTGTACTGGTGGGGTTTTTGGTACCACATGCTTCTGACTACATAAATTGCTGTGTGGTGCTGGGTGTTTTTTGGTACTGCATGGTTCTGGCTGCCTGCATATGTTGCTGGGTATCCCTGTGGTACTTTTACTGTTGGTTTGTTTGGTATTCACATGCTTCTGAATACATAAATTTCTGTGTGGTGCTGGGGTTGTTGGTCCTGCATGGTAGTTTTTATGGTTCTGGTTGAGACTGGTTCCACTTTCTCCTGCCTGTAATGCTCCTGTATACTTCTGTACAGATTTCTGTATGTAAATTTGCTTGTTTGTTTGTTTTTTGAGACTGGTTCCACTTTCTCCTGCCTGTAGTTGTCCTGTATACTTCTGCACAGCTTTGTGTATGTATATTTGAATGCATTCAGGGTGAGGCGACACGAGCTGAGCTAGTTGCAATGCCGCCTGTATCTGTATTTCTGTATGCTGGCTGAGGTGACAGGGTGTGTGTATGTTTTAGGTTTTGAGGGTAATCTGCTACTGGTATGTACTTGAGGGTTTTCAAGATATGTCTTTATGCCTTCCACAGAGCTGTGACACCTGGTTGGGTATGAGTTTTCCACATTTGAAGGGTTCTTGGGTTGTATCTTTGAATCCATGAGGGATAGGGTGGTACTTTGGCTGAGTGACTATATGTTTCTTTGGACTGAGAATCCATTTCTGAGGTTTATTTGAGGGTTTTAGCTGTTTTCATAGTACAAAAGTGAGTCTGATGGCTATAGGACAGGTTTGATCTACCACACCGTACTGGGCCTTGAGGATGTTGAAACATGATTGGCATGCTGATCTGTTGTTTTTCTTTGTGCCTGGTTTCTTGGCCCCTTCAAGGTCCCTTGCAATTGCCCTCCAAAATTTATCCTTTCAACCATTCAGCCTGCTTGTATGTGGGCTTTGTTTTTTCAAGTAAGCTTGCATGAGGTTGTGGTTGTTTGAGGCAGTCCATTTCAATCATGACACCAGTGGTTCTGTTTTTGGAAGTTGGCTTTGGGGAGTTGGTTGGGTTGAAGGGGGAGGCTCCATCCTAGGCCCAAGAAAAAAGTTAAAACCTTCAGAAATTGACAAAACCAAAAAAATATCAAGAGACAAAACAAATTGAGAAAAAAAGACGCTTACAAAAATAGGGTTTGGTGGTTGGGTTGTGTTGAAGGTGGAGGATCAATCCTATGAATGTGGGTATTCATCAAAGGATGATTATTAAGTGAAAAAAAGATAGAAAAAGACAGAAAAAATGATATAAAAAAACTTAGGAAAATATTGGGTGGTGGGGGGATGGTGTAGGGCGCGCAAGGGGGAGAGATGGATCCATCCTATGAATGAAGGGATTTATTGAAGATTATTAGAAAAATAAAATTAGTTAAAAAAAAGGAAAAGAGATGGACTCATGACACAAGGGAAAAAAATTGGGAAAAAAAACTTTTGTCAATCTTGGGGGGGGAGACACTTTGTTGATTGTGGGTGGTGGTGAGGGGGGGTGGAGGGATGGTGAAGGGTGCGCAAGGTGGGAAGATACAGGTTTTACCCTGTATGTCTGGCCACACCAGAGATGTAGCCCACAAGATACAGTGTACATGGCAATGTACACATACACATACACCTTTCCAAACCACCCTGTATGTCAATATAACTTTTTTGGCGCAGGGGCACAATATAACCCCTGGTTTCCAAACAGAGCCTTAGATTTTACCCTATGGAAGATGTTGTATTTAGCCTCTAGAGCATTACACCCTCCTTGTTTCCTCATTCATCATTGTATTTTTTCTTTCTCTCCAACCTGCGTCCTTGACACACCTCAACAGGTGTGTATCCATTTGGTTGTCCTCCCAGAATCTCAGCCTTACTCATTAAGACCATGGTGTTGGAGATATACCTTCCACTACAAGTGGGTTCAGCTTAATTTTTAAAGAAACAAGCTTTCACTGGGTAGACGCAGTTTCAATCCCTGTCATCCACACTAGCCCCCCTTTCCCCCACTCTTACACATTGCTTCCCTCCTTTAAGTAACCTCCCATATCAATACACTTTGGTCACTCTTGATCTTGCCTCATACTATCAGCAGGGGGTTGTTTGATTGTAGGAAAAGCTTTCCAGACTGCTGTTTATATTGCTTGAAACAAAAATTTCCAAGCTTATTCCAAACATCCCAGGTAGTTAGGAATTGAGGAGGACCGCAAGTTTATCAAACATGTAAACCAAAGTTAACTTCAAACCAAAAACATCTGGCTCACAAAGTGCCTCTCTGGCACAATTCAAACAAGGATTATACTGCGCTGACAGATCACAATTTCCAGTTTTTAAATAATCTTGCCCATGGTTGGCTGGAAAATCCCAATAATTTCCTGTAACCCCAATTGGGACCAAAATGGTATCATTTGAAGATTTATATGTTTTGTCTCTACATTTTAGTGTGTATTTAAATGTCTAAATTATTGATTGGTGTAGTCCCAAGAGGGTATTCATGTAGCCTGTGGACACCTATGCCAACACCAACTATATTTATATTGGCCCCTGGTGTAAGGACTCTCACAGGCTTCCTAATACAAACCTCTGCGCAAATTCCTGTCCCTCAGGATTCCCGCACTATTTTCAGGGTTTGCCTGCAAGGGCCCCACTAATTTTCAACTTCTCATCACCCCTTTCTGCCCTTTTCTTGCTTCATCCATCCATCATTCTGACCATTCTACAACTTAAAAATTTCCCCTCCACCTAACCAAATCAATACTAACTAGTTGAATGTACTTAATGTGTATTTCTGTTTCTGTTGTTTGTTGTAAATCCATTTTCATTTTTTTTCAAACCCCTTTTTGCCAACTTTTCCAATTTTAAATTAATTTTTGATCCCTCTCTTGCATTAAAGATATTCACTCACAAAATTGAATTGCCTGTCCATTTATCATTCTAATCAGTTTCTCTATCTCCATCATTTTAAGATCAAGAAAATGGCATGTAGTACAATGAAAAATTATGATATTGCAAGCATCATATCAACTTATTAATCTGATTGTTTGGGGTAATACATTTAGAATAAATTGAAGGAAAGATAATCAACAAAATAATAAAGAAATTAAAACAAGGAAGAAGGTATATTAAAGCAAGTAAGCATGCTTCACTCTGACTTTCTTTTACCATTTTCTTTATCAAGGCTTTGGCTATCAACCAGATTAAGATACTCATCCAAAAAAAACTCAAATTTATCATCTGATTCACCTGAGATGTTGCCTTGATTTTCTGCATTGCCGTTTTCCGCTAACCCAGCACCTGCCTCAGAAAAAATATTAATCACTAATTCAAACCAAGGATGGTTGATCCCTTCAGTACTCAAAGTGCCACTTCCACCCATTTTTTGTTGGATGTTTGATCTATAACTCATCTTATTAGCATGCTCAAATTAGTCTCTTAACTTTTTCTCACTTTCCTTCTGTTTCCTTTTATTTCCTTTTATTTTTCCACTTCCACTGCTCCCAACAACCACTCCGCTAAAAATCACTGGCTGGCGGGGCTGGCTGCACATACTCCAATCCGAACAAAGCTAAAGCGCTTGCCTGAAATAAGTTGTACCCCTGACTCAGATCCTGGGGAAAGTCTTTCTTTGTGCAACCGCAAGTTTGCACCACTGACCCCAGGTCTCTGAGTCAGGTATGTTTTCCTTTGGCATATTTTTTCTATATAAAACTACCTCCTGATTCTCTTATTCTAACCCTACTCTTCTCATCTCTCCCATAGCCTTTCTTGGCTACACATAACTTCCTTCTAGAACCTATGCTCTACCTTGAAGCACAAATAGCTTGTTCCTACCCCTTTTTCATCTATCAACAATTTCTTTTACTGTGTCTAATCCAGTTTCTGACTGGTCCTTTTTAAGTAATTTTGGCTACAGATGATATTTTTCCTTGTTCATGTTACTGAAATAAAGACTGGTCCTTTTTAGTCTCAAAACCTAACATTTTTTTGATGATTTTTTCTACATCAGGGTCTCACAAAGGTTATTTGTGATGCTTCTTGTGGCAGGTTCGCGCAAGAATGGCCATTCAATACTGCTTCTGCCTTCAGCAAATCTAATCTAAATCTTTGTGTCAGGGAGACTGATTTTTGTGTGAACCCTAGATTGCTGATGCAACCACCAAGAATATTTGTATTGAAAAAAATCCAAAGTGTGCTTCAATCTTTTTCAAAAGGTTTAATTTAATTCAAAATAAATGGAGATATGGATGCAAACACTAGTTCAATTCCAGAAATAAAAAAGAGGAAACTTGGTAAAAACAAAAAAAGTGTGTGTGATGACTCCAATGAATCTACTAAATAAGATTTGGAGGATTCATATTTTGATTAACAGTTGTAAGATTTTTCAGATGAATCCAATGAATTACCATTCTTAGTCTTAGTCTATTTTTTTATCAATTTTCTAGTTTTTTTTATTAAAACAGCTGTTTATTCCCTTTGAAATGATATTTGTGTATTGCCTATGCTCTTTGTTTATTATCTGACTCTGCCTTGGTTAATTAATCAAATCTGTTTTCATTATTGGAAGTGATGGAAGAGCATGCAAAAAACATTGATTGAATGAAAAAA
The DNA here is from genome assembly GCA_025617555.3 of Puccinia polysora. NCBI lineage: Eukaryota > Fungi > Basidiomycota > Pucciniomycetes > Pucciniales > Pucciniaceae > Puccinia > Puccinia polysora. The sequence goes on along the minus strand of CM062626.1, from coordinate 2,896,832 downwards.
TCAAAATAAATATTGTTTTGGAATCCTGTAAGTCACAGTGAAATTTTGGTATTAATTTTTCAAAAAACAAAATGAAAAATTGAGCACTTAAAACAACAGAAGCAGAAGTAGTCTTCAATCAGTCAAAGTTAAATTCACAGAAAATAATCAGAAAAAGTCTTTTTGAAATTGGAAAAATTGAAAAAAATGGTTTTGAAGACACAATGAAAAAAAATTTACACCTAAAAACAGAAACCAAAATACACATTAAGTAAATTCATATAGTTGGTATTGATTTTTTGAAGATGAGGTGAAATTTTTAAGTTTCAGAATTATCAGAAAGATGGATGGATGAAGCAAGAAAAGGGTGGAAATGGGTGATGAGAACATAAAAACTTGTTGAGCCCTTGCGGTATTTTCCTGCTTGGAAGATTGTGTGATGTGCAGGAATCCTGAGAGATGGGAATTTTTAGGGAGGCTTACAAATTAGGGAGCCTCTGAGACTCCTTGCATGGGAGAGAGGAATTCATATATATTTTTTTTTGGAATAGTTGGCTGGGTGAGTTCACAACCACAAGTGGTATAACCCCACGCCCCCCCCTCCCCCATATATAGAGATAGTTAGCCATAGCGGTTTCCCCTTCATTTTGATGAAAAAACTTGAGGCATCCTTCCTGTGGGAGTTAAACCTTGGAAGGCAAAGATTCATATTTCAGACTGGGAAGCAGGATTTGAATCCCCAAACTGATTTGCCATGAACTGCAGGTAGCTATCCAGGTGTGATTCACTCCCAAATAGTGTCAGCTTGCTACTATTGCAGAGCAAGCTGCAAAAGTAAAAAAAATAACATAAAACTAATGATAATATAATTAACCTAAGAAGGAGTAGGAATACCACAAATATTATTACAGAAATCGATCTTCCACCCAAAATTAGGTAGGGTCACTCACTGACCCCACCCTTGAAATCCAACTCCTTATATTTTTAAATAATTAAGGAAAGAAAGACCAAAATACTAAGGCTCCACTATTGAGTTTTTGGTCAATTAAATATTTCACACACATTTTCAAGTACAGGTTTCACACCTAAAATTCAGTCAGAATTGAGGTGTTGTGTATATTTTAGGAGTTACGGACGTAAATTTGTTTTGTCACAATTCCCGCACGCAGCCGCGGCAGCCAATGCACCTGCGCGCGGCTGAGATACAGCCCTGTCACTCTTTCAATGTTGTGTACGCAGCGCCGGGCCTCTGACAAGTACGCAGCCATGGGACTACGGGTTGAAAGAGTGACAGGCAGCCTGAGAGGCTCAGGTACCGCGTAAACATGCTACAACCCACACAGGAACATTCTACATATGTAATAAATGTTCCCCTGGATAGTAGATAGTCTAAAAGTACATAATATTATATAAAAATTCTTAAATAATCCTTATACGTATTTTTTATTTAATATAATTCAAAGTACCAAGAATGTCAAAAATAAGACAATGACAACTTTTAAAAATATATTAAAATACTTTAATATACTTTTATGAGAATTTCTAGGCATCATTATCTTTGTGACATACTAGGAAAACTAATGATGTCAAAATATTACAATAATTCCCATGACTTATATTTTTAAGTAATTATCTTAGTAAATCAACTGGAACTCGAAAATAAGGAGTAAAATCAATATCATGACTTTTGCTCCAGATATATAATACATAATGAGAACTCACCTGACATCAAGATGTCCGTAGAAATTTCTATTTATATAATTATTAAATTACTGGGAACATTTACTAAGGATAATTAATTAAATAATACATAAATGGGATTGATTAGTGCTATTCACACGTCCTAATATCTATTATGAAGTAGAATAATTCCCATACCCTGAGGAATTAAATGCTACCCGTGCTATAGCACCAAGAACACATGACAGGCTACCCCTGATTACCCTACTAGCCTTATTTTCCGTCCCTTTGAGCACCTGCAACCCTCAGAAGGACAATATTGGGACTCCAAAAGCTATAAATAAAGAGCTCTTTTGAGGATATTGATGGGCAGATACCCAGTTATATTTATATACAGACACCGTGCCAAGGTAATAAAGTACTTATAAGAGATAAGTAAGTGATTTATGGCTACGTCTGATCAATAATATCCGTCCTGAACCTCTTTTTTTATCAATTAAAACTGCTGAACAACCTTATAACCCCAGTATACAGGTTTAACCAATCAGTTCACATCTCAAAAAAATACCCTCAGGATTTAATAATATACCAGTGAGTTTTATTATCCTTTCTCTGTCGTGGCAGCTTGGCTAAAAGGCCCTGCCACTCCACCATGTATTTTATATACATATTATCTTTGGGTAAAATATCCTTCAAACTAAAGATACCAAAGTAACCAGGACTACTTGTTTTCATACTGGAATCCCTGAAGAGAGGTGTTAAAGATCCCCAATATAATTGTGGCCCCTCTATAAAAATATTTAATAATCAATTTATTCATATTGATTTAAAACAATAAACCATAACCAAACCACTTAACCTTGCAATAAGATTAATCCAAATATTTTATGGATTTTTGCTTCATTTATTAAATAATATATTTATTATTTATTGTATCACCTCTGGTATCTAAAGTATAGCAAGGGTCTTGGCATCCAGGAGGCTAACAATTTGGGGTCTGGCCGGGAAATATTCCATTTTATTATATTTAATACCTTGGACCAGAAATTTCAAAAAAAAATAAAATCAAAGATAAATTTATCTGACTTTATAACCGTGATTCATCATTAAATTATTTTGCAGTGGATTTAAAAACCAATGCAGAATTCATAATCTATTATTTAAATCTGTTAAAGATAAGAAAAGAAGAATATATTAAAAATTATAAACCTACTGGTTGGAAAGCTTTAACTCAAGCTGAGAAACTTAATATCTCTTCTGCACAGAAACACTTAGATAAACTCCTGGACCAAGAATATCTTGAAAGGCGTATCAACTTTCAGGCTCTATTAAGTAAACATAAAGCTTGGAAGAAATACTGTGTAAATAACTTTTTGAAATATAAAAGTAAGTATACAACTTTTATTACCATATTATTTTTTTAAAAAATAATATTGATATATTTTATTAACCAATAAAATACACTTTTTTATCAGTGAACCCTCCTGTACCAGAAACCACCGCCCCTGAAGTTGATTTATTGGATCAGGAAATCCCAGATATCTCTGGACGCCCTTAAAATATTGATTGGGCAGGTGAAGACCTCATTGGAACACACCAAGATCACATAGGATTACCAACTAAGGATCAATTTAACCCCAATAAGGTCTTGGTACCTTTGAAAATCAACTTAAGTGAGTTTTGAATAAAACTTATTTTTATGGATTTTTTTTCTGTAAAATACTTATAAACATATTATTCTAAAAATGCATAGACGTAACACAAGAGCCTCAGGAAGAATTCCCTCCTATGGATCTTTGCCAACAGCTCTCAGTAACCGTGAGACCACCAATAAGGACAACCATGAAGGGACTAGAACCCGTGAATCAAATTTTTATGGACAAGGAGCAGAACCAATTACTTCTTCCCTCTCCCAACCTAGAGCCGGAGAAGGTAGTAGAATCAAGCCACCCTCCTTTACAAAAAGATTCCTTGCAGCCACCACAGCAGAATCTGGCCAAGGAAGCCTGGATCAAAGACTTAGTCAAAGAGCTTGTGAAATATTGGGAACAATTCAAAGAAGCCCAAGCCAAGGAGGACATGGTCTCTATGAAAAAGATAATCTCCCAGGAAAAAGCCACCCAGATAGCTCTTCAGAAAAGGATTCCAAGAAAAGAGGTAGAATCCTACGTAGAAAAGTGGAATCCTTGGTATCAATGAGCCCAACTGAAAGGAAAAGGATCAGGAAAGAAGAGATCCTCTTCCCATCCCAAACCAAAGGGAAAGAAAGACTTGGATCAGATAACATCCCTAGCTCAAAAATGGAAAAAGGTTTACAAAAATTAGCTTCTAATTCTGAGCCCAAACAAACCTCTGCTGTAATTAATTCCTTTTCTAATTATATGCGTCATAATTTCAAAATTGTTTGTGAAAATTTGGACGGTGTTTATACCCAAATGGATAAATTAACCTCAGTAGTAGCCGAATTGATTAATAACCAAACAAAGACGGTAGCAATGGAATAAAACAAAGAACACACAGAACAGTTATTGGAGACAATTAATCAAGGTAGGATCAGACAGACTCAAACAATTGAGAATATGTTATCAGGAATCCAAGAAGATTTTATTATGTCTTTCCACCCCTTAAAAGAAGAATTGGCAACCACCACTAACAGCTCTATTTTATCCCTTAGTGAAAAATTGGATGTGCTTAATAACAAAGTGGACCTGCAACTTAATCTGATCAAAAATGATCTTAGAGACTTGAAATTCCGTCTGACCAACCCCTTGGGGAGTACTACAGAGGAACCAAAACCTCCCAGACAAACCACTACTCCTTATGCACCACCCTTATTAGGAATGCATAGGAGTGACAAATTTAGGCCTAGTCCTACCCCTGAGATGGAGAAAGCACTGAAACTGTTACCCCCTATTTCTGAATGTCCCAAGTTCTCCGGTGAAGGAGAATACAATCTTATAAATTTTATTAAATTTATTGACTACACTATTAACTCTTATGACCTACCAGAAGCTATAGCTGTATTCAGGCTACCCAGGCTATTTGAAGGAGTAGCATTGGACTGGTTTATCATTAAGAGAGAAGAAGTAGGATCCTTACCATGGAATTCTTGGAAAATTCTGATCAAAGAACAATTTGGTTCTAGAATGTGGAAAAGGAAAATGATGAAAAATTTTGAAAGTTCCTCATTTGACCCCTCCAAGGATAAACCTCACAAATGGTGCTTGGAACAGAAGAAAAGTTTGAATTTCTTCTATCCAGATGCTGATAAAGAGGAATTAAATGAAAGACTCCTCAACCTGTGTCCTGGCAATCTTAACCATAGTGCAAGATGTAGGATGAGTATGGATGCTGACTTGCCAACTCTAATCAAGGTGCTAGAAGAAGTAATAGACATGAATGGGTTAGACAAGAAAGCCCCTTCCAGACCCAAAGAGAACTATAACATCAACAAAACCTGAGAACAACCTCCTCTGATGAATGCCTCTGATAATAAGAAACCTAATGAGAATAGGGATAAAGAGAGGATGCCTGCAACCTGTTGGAATTGTAACAAGACTGGGCATATGAGACAAGACTGCCCATTACCAAAAAGAAAGATAGCAGTCTTGGAAGGAGAGAAGGAGGTTGAAGGGAATCAGAACTATGAAGATATAGCTGATACTGAAGGATCTCTTTCTTACTTTGAATTGATCCTGACCAACCCTTTCAATGTTATAGAAGGAGATATAGGCACTTCTGTAGAAATCAATAACATCCATGGGGATTCTAGCTTGCCCCAAAAATGGGATCCTAACATAATTCCTAGACATGTTATGGATTTCAAACCATTAACAGTTAAAACTATGAGTGGGAAAAGTTATACCACTGGTCAAACCTGTTATGCAACAGGATTGTATAAAAACAGACCTATAAGGTTATTACTAGATAGTGGAGCCTTTTGCTCATGTTTCTGTGCTGAATTCTTAAACAAATGGGACCCCAATTGGAAAGAACACCTTTTGCCTGTCCCCAAAGCCAGGTTCAGCTCTTGCAAATCTACCATGAATGCTATTGGAGTATGGACTGCTCCTATAATACTACCTCATACTAAAGGATCTTTGAGGATACAATTGAAATTTTTATTATTGCTCAAATGACTATGTGCCTACCTGATACTGGGTAATGATGCCTTATGTCTATATGGAATATATTTGTTCCAGAGTAGAGGAAGATAATTCACAGTAGGAGATAATTGGGACAAGAAGTTTAATATATTCACCATTCAGTTTAACTTCCCCTCCTCTACTTATCAAAAGCATTTAGAAGACTTTGACAAAGAATACTTCTCTCAAGCAGCTCTTAATATGAAACTTTCTGAGGAACAGAAGAAAGATATATTGAAAGTCTGCTTTGACAACCAGAATGCTTTTTGTACTAAAAATCATCCCATTGGTATATTAAAGGACATGATATGGTATTGAAATTGACCATTAAGCCTCCTTATCCTCCTAACTTAAGAAGTCCAGCCTATCCTTCTAGTCCTAAGTCTAGAAAAGCTCTTGAGGAACATATCCAAGAACTGATAGACTTACAAGTATTAAGGAAAGTAGGGCATAATGAACAGGTAGATGTGACCACACCTGTAATCATAGCTTGGCATAATTACAAGTCAAGAATGGTAGGAGACTTCAGAATGCTCAACAATTATACTCAAGCAGATTTTTATCCTATAACCCGGATTGATTATGCTCTGCATAACTTGTCCAAGGCCAAGTACATCACTAATATGGATATGCTTAAAGGTTTCCACCAGATACCAATATGCCCTGAAAGCAGGAAGTTTATGAGAATAATCTGTCTCTTGGGAATATATGAATATCTTAGGATGCCCTTTGGTATAAAGAATGCTCCATCACACTTCCAGAGAACATGGGATACAGTTCTAGGTACTTACATCAGACAAGGATGGATGATGGTATATATAGATGATGTTATCATATACTCTGATGACTGGGATACTCATATTAACCAAGTAAGATTAGTACTCCAGACTATCTCCAGAGCAGGATTGAAGGTGTCCATGAAGAAATGCAACTTTGGCTATGGAGAATTGAAAGCCTTAGGACATATAGTCTCTGGTCTAACTCTAGCTACTGATCAAAATAAGATAGCTGCTGTCATGAATAGACCTATGCCTCAAAACAAAACAGAATTACTGTCTTTCATTAGCTTTTGCAGTTATTACAGACAATACATACCAAAGTTTGCTATGCTAACTAAGAGCCTGTATGAAGTATTCAACAACAACACCCTATTTGAAATGACTCATGAGAGACTGAAAAACTATCAGGAATTGAAAATAGCTATGACCTCTACTCCTCTACTTATCCAACCAGATTACTCCAAGCCCTTTAAACTTTACATTGACGCCTGCATGGAAGGGTTAGGAGCTGCTCTACATCAAGAAAGGATAGAAGAAGACAGACCAGTAGAGAAACCAGTACTCTTCATATCTAGACAGATCAAAGATACAGAGAAGAGATATGGGTCCAGTCAGTTGGAATGTTTGGCACTAGTATGGGCTTTAGAGAAGCTACACTATTTTTTAAGTCTTAGCAGGCTTTTCACCCCGCAGTGGTCTTGCAGGGCTGCGCTCTCCTCTTGGCTTTTCTTCCCCTGCGCGCTATCCGCGCGCTATCTTCCCCACATTGGGGGACCTCACTCGGCAAAAACTTCAACACTCAGATGGTGGGAAGGACCCAGTCACAACACTGGGCTCTCACTCAATCATTCCTTCCCTTTTCCATTCCTCTTTCTTTGATCTCTTTCTTTGATCCTTTTCTTTTCTTTTCTTTTTATCTTTTCTCATTCTACTCTTCTTTAATCTCCTCCAAGACTCAACTCTTGATCCATCTAAATCAATCCAATACTCTACTCCAAGACTCAACGCTCAATATGCCCTAACCAATCTGTTTCTATTGACACCACTGATCCCTGCCTTGTAAGACCCCAATCTCTCAAGCCTTCTCAATAAGAATCTATCTGATCCTCCAGCTATCCAGTCTGTCTTGCCAACCTTGTTTCTCAGCCCTTCTTCTCTCAATACAAATTGCCCTCTCAGAATACCTTCCGCTGGCAACACATCATCTCCAGCTATGCTGTAGGATCATCTTTATTTGTTTCCTTCCTTAAGTCTCTGTTTCTATCAGTTTCTCCGTTCTTATAATTTCTCTCTTTTTGTACAGCCTATGCTGGTTCTAAGTCATCAAGAAATCTAAAGTTATCTTATCATGGTTAAAAGCCGAAAGCCCTACAATCAAGTCTAACCAAACCAATCATGAACGAACCAGCTGGGGAGGCCAATTACTTTCATCAGGTGGCGCTCAAATCCTACGTGGACGCTATTCCTCCCCTGAATGAAGAGAAATATTTGATATGGCGGGATAAAATGCTTATTCTATTTGACTTGAAGGATATCAAAGACGCTATTAACCGTAATTCTGGCCCCATGTCCTCAAAAAAAGACAGAGAAATCCAAGCAATAATCCTATCCAAACTGGACAGTACAACTCACGCAAATGTGGTAAACTCTACAAACATAACCTCATCTAATCTCCTATGGGCGGAAATTACCGGACAATTTGCCTCCTCCAAAACTGCGAATAGGGCAAGAGTATTCAACCATTTCCTCCATTCAGCTTTCAAAAAGCATGCCATCAAAGGATTCATTACCAAAATGCAAAAGGCCATTACAAGAATGACAGATGTAGAAATTGAGCTACCCAAGGACATCCTCGCGTACCTGGTCCTATTCTATAATAACAAGAGAAAAGCTCAATCAAACTCTAATAGATCAACGACAGATGTTTTTTTATTATCTACTAAGGCTAAAATTCACAAGGACAAGAGGAAACCCAGGATGAGATGTCAAGAAGGGTATCACTATCCTAATGCACCACACTCAGAAGCATCCTTCTTCCATCTTCATCCCCAGATCGCACGGGAGTGGTGGACCAAACAACACAACAAATGGAGGAACAAATCTGAGAAGACACCCACCATCAACTACCATGCACTATTAACCCTCTGGATCAATGCGGACAACAACCCCAATCTCCTTCTAGACTCCGGAGCAAAAGTTCATATATTCAACAATGTCAAGTACTTCTCCTTGATCGAGCTTCAGGAAGGATCAGAAGAAATCAAAACGGGGAATTTAGAAGCTAACCTTAGAATACGCGGAACCGGGAAGGTGAAATTGAAATGGAGAGACTCCACAATCACCCTTGAAGGTTGCCTCTATGTACCGGATATTGTAGTAAACCTCATCAGCCCCGGTCTGTTGGCCAAAAAGGGGTGTAACCTCACTCAAGTTCAAGACAGATTCTCTGTTACTCACAACGGCCAACCCGTGCTAAAGGGATTAATTTGAGATAATCTATTTGTCATTGAAAAGCCCACCTTGGTGGGCCAGCGTCAAACGGTCAACTCTACTAGTCAGTCTCACGTCCCTCCTCTATCCTTACTTGACATCCATAAGATGTATGGGCATGCTTCCATCTCTACGCTCAAACCCATTGTAAAGGATCTCTACACCAACGGAGAACTTCAAAAGTTTCAGTGTGATAGCTGTGTCAAGAGTAAAATCACTAGATCTCCCTTCTCCCACACTTCTACTCTGTCAAACAAACCCCTAGATAGGATTCACCTTGACCTCATAGGGCCAATAACTCCCCAGTCAAAGGTAGGCCATTGCTATATCCTTATGTTGGTGGATAATTACTCTGGCTACCTAGCAGCTTTCCCCTTAACATCCAAGGACAAGGCAACTGATACAATTATAAACCTCCTTGAAGTGGAGCAGAAGAGACTGAATTACTAATCCTCCAATATTTTCTCAGATAAAGGCATGGAGTTCACTAACTCTACTCTCAAAGATTTTTCCAGGAAAAAACATATCAAGCTACAAACATTGGAACCCTATCACTCACAACACAACGGAAGAGCGTAAAGGGCCAATAGAACCATCATTGAATCCGCCCGTGCCACTTTCTTTTCAACTCAATTAGCAAAAACCTATTGGCACATTCTGACTCAAAGCTGCTGCTTCATGCTCAATCAAATCCCGCGAGAAGGTAACCAGGTATCTCCTTGGTAGCTGATGTTTGGTAAAAGCCTTCCTGCTAACTATTTGAAACCCATAGGCGCCTCAGTTATCTATCTTGCAAACCTTGTCCAAAAAGGACGAAAATTTGATGAGAAGGGCCTTGAAGGGATCTTGATTGGGTTCAACCCAACCTTCCATTCCTATCTCATTCTCAATTCATTGGGTGCCGTTATTGAAACTAAGCATGTCAAATTTCTCAAGACCCAACTTAATGAATTCCCTTTCCTTGAATCTCCTGGTCTAGATCTATTCTCTCAGTCTGAAGGTGATGCCACAAAGCCAACTTCTTGACCAGAGACAAGCAATATGAGATGAGAGAAACTCCTCCCAAATGTCAAGAATCCAACTCTGACTTGGAAGAAATCAGTTCCGCAGACAATCACTCTCCCGATCCTCCTCCTGCTCCTGAACCAACTTCTCAGCGGACCAATCTAAGGCCCCAAAATGAAATCCGGAAACCTCAAAGATATGGTTGCCACCATTATTAAAAGCCTTCCTCTTACAAGGCGGCATGGAAATGTCCCAAATGGCCCAAATGGAAAAAATCTGCGGATGAAGAATTAAACTCTATTGAGTCCCAAGAAGTTTGGGAAGAATACTATGAAGAGCCCAACAATATTCTAAATACCAAGTGGGTTTTCAAGGTTAAAGAAAACTGCCATGGCAAACATGCAAGGTACAAAGACCAACTATGTGTGCAAGGATTCAATCAAGTCCAGGGCATAGAGTACAATGAAACCTGGGCCCCAACCGGTAAACTAGGATCTCTGCGCCTTGCCCTGATCTATGGCCTCAAGAATAAGATGACTTTCACTCAATTCAACGTGAAGGGGGCCTTTCTCCACGTGCCTCTAAACAAAATTGTAATAATTAGGACCCCTGAAGGATCCAACAGAAAATCACCCTTCTTAAAATTAAAAAAGTCTTTATACAGCCTTTGACAGTCCCCAAAGAACTGGTAAAAAACGCTTAAAACGTGGATTAAACTTCAAGGCTTCCGTGAATCTACAAGCAACCTGTGCTTGTACATCAACTCAAAATCAAATGAGGTTATTTATTTCCATGTTGATGATCTCATCCACGTTGGAAACTCTAACGTCTTTGCAGAGAACTTCCTGACCAAGTTCTTAAATTCTTCATGCCATCCTCCAAATACAATCCTTGTCATGTTAATTGAAATCAAAGAAGACTCAATTTTACTCAGTCAACCAAGTCATATCAATCAAGGATTAGAAGAGCTGGGACTCACCAAGTGTAAAGACATCAACTCTCCATTGACTCAAAATTTCCATCTCAAACCCGCTACAGATGAGGATCATGCAGAGTTCACTCTGCTCAATATAAACTATTGTTCAGCTATTGGACTTCTGAATCACCTTTCTCAATACACCTATCCCATCATTGCCTTTGCCATCTCTAGCCTGGCCTGGTTCAACAATAAACCTGGGTTATCTCACTGGAGATAGGTACGCAAAGTATGGAAATATCTGAAGACCACTAGGGACCTAAAGCTCACTCTCCAGTACGATCCCTCTCAAGAAATCATCTCAGCCTATAGCAACGCTACCTGGGGCAATGACCCGACATTTTTCAAGTCTCAAACGGGGTACATCATTCTCCACTACGGAAGCCCGGTCATTTGGAATTCATCAAGACAAAGGAATATTACTTACTCATCTGCTGAATCAGAACTCAACGCTCTCATGGACTGCTACCTCAAGCTAAGATGAATTGTTCACCTTATGGGCAAAATCTACGCCTGCCCGGAATTCAAGCCAAGAATTTATATTGACAACAAAGGCCTAGAGGACAAGATCAAGAAATTTGGCTCACATTCAAAATCTAGACATATTGACATTAAGACAAAAGGACTACAGGAAGATTTTTCCCTCTACAAATTTGACCTACTTCTCATTCCTACCAAAAAGATGATAGCCAACCCATTAACCAAGGCTTTCGCTGTCTACTCCCTCAAGATGCTTCAACAAGAGGTTTTCTCTTAAAAATCTACAGTAAATTGCTTTTCTTTGCCTCTTACCAGTCACAGGGGGTGTTAAGTCTTAGCAGGCTTTTCCCCCCGCGGTGGTCTTGCAGGGCTGCGCACTCCTCTTGGCTCTTCTTCCCCCGCGCGCTATCTTCCCCACATTGGTGGACCTCACTCGGCGACAACTTCAACACTCAGATGGTGGGAAGGACCCAGTCAGGAAACTGGGCTCTCACTTGATCATTCTTTCCCTTTTCCATTCCTCTTTCTTTGATCCTTTTCTTTTCTTTTCTTTTTATCTTTTCTCATTCTAATCTTCTATAATCTCCTCCAAGACTCAACTCTTGATTCATCTAAATCAATCCAATACTTTACTCCAAGACTCAACGCTCAATACGCCCTAACCAATCTGTTTCTATTGACACCACTGATCCCTGCCTGGTAAGACCCCAATCTCTCACGCCTTCTCAATAAGAATCTGTCTGATCCTCCAGCTATCCAGTCTGTCTTGCCGACCTTGTCTCTCAGCCCTTCTTCTCTCAATACAAATTGCCCTCTCAGAATACCTTCCACCGTTGACACATCATCTCCGGCTATGCTATAGGATCATCTTTATTTGTTTCCTTCCTTAAGTCTCTGTTTCTATCAGTTTCTCTGTTCTTATACTTTCTCTCTTTTTGTACAGCCTATGCTGGTTCTAAGTCATCAAGAAATCTAAAGTTCTCTTATCACTATTACTTAGAAGGCACCACTTTTCAAGTAATCACGGACTGTAATGTTGTAAGAACTCTTATGAACATGAAAACTCCCAGCAGACATATGCTCAGGTGGCAAATTGCTATACAACAGTATAGAGTTCAGATGACTATAGTGCATAAAGGTGGAGCGAAACATCAGAACGCTGATAGTCTAAGTAGGAATGCTTTGCCTAATGACTCTAACAATCCATCATATGACCCTGAAGATCAAGATATTTTTCCTATCCTGAACATCAATCTTTTTACATTTAATGCTCCAATAATGGGAATCCACTTTTGTGAATTAGATACTGCTTTCTTCAACCTATTAAGGGATAACTACTCTCCTGAAATCAAGCTGCTGATTACCATTATGGAATTTGAATCCCCAGAAGCAGCTCTGATAAATAGCCTACCTGCTTCATTACTTAAACCCTATGAAGCAGGAAGGTTTACCTTTTGGGATGGTCTCCTTTACTATAGAAACAAACATTCCAGCGTATTAGTACTAAGAAACAAAGAACATATACAACATATACTCCAGGAATGCCATGAAAACTGTTCCTCAGGGCATCTATCCACAGAGAGAACTTTAGAAAAAGTAAAACAGAATTCTTGCTGGATAGACTGGAAAGAAATCACGACTGAATATGTTACTAGCTGTGAAACCTGCCAGAAATCTAATAAAACTACTGTAAAAAGTTTTGGACTTTTACAGAAAATATCTCAACCTAAAACCAGATGGGAAATCATCAATATGGATTTTGTCACCGGCCTTCCCCCTGGAGGTACTCATTCATATAACTCTATAATATTTATAGTTGACAGATATTCTAAGAATGCAAAATTTTTACCTAACCACAAAGAAAATATTGCTATGGATGTAGCTTTACTATTCTGGAACAGGATCATAGCTCATGTGGGTATACCCAAGATTATAATCAGTGAAAGAGACCCATAATTTACCTCTGAGTTTTGGAGGAATCTACATGATATACTGGGTACTACTCTAGCGTTTTCTACAGCATACCATCCCCAAACTGAAGAATTAGCTGAAAGAATGATACAGACCCTAGAAGATATGTTAAGGAGGTTCTGTATCTTTGGTCTAGAATACAAAAACTCAGATGGTTATTGCCATGATTTGGTAAGCCTACTCCCAGCTCTAGAGAAGGCTTATAACAGCAGTAAACATTGTGCTACCAAAGAAGCTCCTTACGTACTAGAAAGAGGATGGATTCCAGAACTCCCTAGGAATAACTTAAACTATAACTTAGCCACTATTCATCCAACATCTCTTGACTTTAAGATGATAGATCTGGAAAATAATCATGCTCAAAAATGTGTAGAAGAAGCAGTAGAATACAACAAACAAAGATGGGACAAATCACATAAAGAACCTGACTTTAAAATAGGAGATCATATCTTCATATCTACAACCAATTTCAGCAATCTAGCAGGTAACAGAAAACTGAAATCAGCCTTTGTTGGACCATTTGTTATCAAGAAGATGCATGACAAAAATGCTTTGGAAGTAATCGAGAGTGAAGAATTATCAAGGAAACATCCAGTATTTCCTGTTAGCCTAGTCAAACACTTTCAACCAAGAGAAGTTTGCAACCTCCCTCCAGCAATAATCCCAATAGAACCTGACCCTGTGAAAGAAAAAGGGAAATTCAGCAGGATATTGATAGACAAGAAAGAGAGAGTACAAGGAAAAGATGTTAGACTATACTTAGTGAGATACAAAGGAGAATCTGCAGACAAAGATGAATGGTTACCAAAAAATAACATACCTGATGGACCAATACATCTCAGAAACTAAAGGGCTAGCAAAAGGAGCTTAAATACACTTGAAGTTAATTTTTTCCCAACATCCTCCAGATTTCTTCCCAGATATGGCCATATCTTGAAGTGGGGGAATGTCAGCTTGCTACTATTGCAAAGCAAGCTGCAAAAGTAACAAAAATAACATAATAATAATAATAAAATTAACCTCAGAAGGAGTAGGAAAACCATAAATATTATTACAGAAATGGATTCTCCACCCAAAATTAGGCTGGGTCACTCACTGACTCCACCCTTGAAATCCAACTACTTATATTTTTAAATAATTAAGGAAAGAAAGACCAAAATACTACGGCTCCACTATTGAGTTTTGGTCAATTAAATATTTCACACACATTGTCACGTATAGGTTTCACACCTAAAATTCAGTCAGAATTGAGGTGTTGTGTATATTTTAGGAGTTACAGACGTAAATTTGTTTTGTCACAATTCCCGCACGCAGCCGCGGCAGCCAATGCACCTGCGCGCGGCTGAGATACAGCCCTGTCACTCTGTCAATGTTGTGTACGCAGCGCTGGGCCTCTGACAAGTATGCAGCCACGGGACTACGGGTTGACAGAGTGACAGGCAGCCTGAGAGGCTCAGGTACCGCGTAAACATGCTACAACCCACACAGGAACATTCCCCATATGTAATAAATGTTCCCCTGGATAGTAGATAGTCTAAAAGTACATAATATCATATAAAAATTCTTAAATAATCCTTATTTGTATTTTTTATTTAATATAATTCAAAGTACCAAGAATGTCGAAAATAAGACAATAACAAATTCTAAAAATATATTAAAATACTTTAATATACTTTTATGAGAATTTCTAGGCATCAGTATCTTTTTGACATACTAAGAAAACTAATGATGTAAAAATATTACATCAATTCCCATGAATTATATTTTTAAGTAATGATCTTAGTAAATCAACTGGAACTCAAAAATAAGGAGTAAAATCAATATCATGACTTTTACTCCAGATATATGATACATAATGAGAACTCACCTGACATCAAGGTGTCCGTAGAAATGTCTATTTATATAATTATTAAATTACTGGGAACATTTACTAAGGATAATTAATTAAATAATACATAAATGGGATTGATTAGTGCTATTCACACGTCCTAATATCTATTATGAAGTAGAATAATTCCCATACCCTGAGGAATTAAATGCTACCCGTGCTATAGCACCAAGAACACATGACAGGCTACCCCTGGTTACCCTGCTAGCCTTAGTTTTTGTCCCTTTAAGCACCTGCAACACTCAGAAGGACAATATTGGGACTCCAAAAGCTATAAATAAAGAGCTATTTTGAGGATATTGATGGGCAGAGACCCAGTTATATTTATATCCAGACACCGTGCCAAGGTAATCAAGTACTTATAAGAGATAATTAAGTGATTTATGGCTACATCTGATCAATAATATCCGTCCTCAACCTCTTTTTTTATCAATTGAAACTTCTGAACAACCTTATAACCCCAGTATACAGGTTTAACCCATCAGTGCACGTCTCAAACAGATACCCTAAGGATTTAATAATATACCAGTGAGTTTTATTATCCTTTCTCTGTTGTGGCAGCTTGGCTGCAAGGCCCTGCCACTCCACCATGTATTTTATATACATATTATCTTTGGGTAAAATATCCTTTAAACTAAAGAGCCCAAAGTAACCAGGACTACGTGTTTTCATACTGAAATCCCTGAAGAGAGGTTTTAAAGATCCCCAATATAATTGTGGCCCCTCTATAAAAATATTTAACAATCAATTTATTCATATTGATTTAAAAGAATAAACCATAACCAAACCACTTAGCCTTGTAATAAGCTTAATCCAAATATTTTATGGATTTTTTCTGCATTTATTAAATAATATATTTATCATTTATTCTATCAACTCTGGTAGCTAAAGGATAGCAAGGATTTTGGCATCCATGAGGCTGACAAATAGACCTTTAACAGTACCTTGTCAATGATCAAAACCAGGGACTATAAACATGGAAGCATCCAAGTTTGTTCACCTTTTCAACACTCAATCTCTTTCTCTATCGTCCAAAACCAAAAGAAAAATTCAATAATTTTGAATGATGCTGATATTACTTCAATATTCCAACAAAAAATGGAAGAAATCAAAAAATTGAGAAAAACAAACATTAAAAACAAATTTTCCCTAATTTTTTGAAGGTTTCCACCACTATTGGATGAATGAGTGTTTTTAAAACAATCCTATTTACAGTGACTATCCATTGGCCCACAACCATCACCAGAAAAGGTTTAAAAATCTCAAGGATTCACCCTAAAGGAAGGGAGTAATAGAGTAACCTTGAGGAAGGAGGAGAGTGCTTTGAGGAAGCTTGAGGAAGCAGGGAGTAATTTTGGAGATGAAATTTGGAGAGTTTCAGTCTGGGATTGGGATAAAATCAATCTTAATAATCTTGAACAAAATTTTCAATTTTCTTGAGAAAAAAAAAACTTTAAAAATCAAGATAAATATTAATTGATGTCTAGATATGATAATTTCAAAGCAAAATCATGACTCCCATATTCCAAAAGAGGTAGGATCAAAGAAATGTGTTCTGAGGGAAGAGAAAATATCAGAAGAACATTCATGAAAATGGGAGAGGTCTATACATTTGTGAAAAGGTGGTGTACTATCTACATGTGAGCAAACAATTATTTAACCTGAAAAATGGTACCAAATGACATTTTCTAGATTGTACACTCATTATTGAATCAATTTCCTGAGGGAAGAGTGTAATAATTAGTAAAATTATACATAATGTGTACACTAGCTAGTTATTTGAGTAATCTATAATATATGCAAGTAAGTAGCCTGAGTGGATTATTGATTTATTTGGAGGACCATAATAGAATATTGCATAAAATTTAATTAATTATTCCTGGAGAAAAATTTAAAGGTCAGCATGTGTGATGGAGACTAGCCAGGTTATTTTGTTATATTACAGATGTAGGTAAGTATCTTTGAGGAAAGGTGAAAATTTTAACCAATGCATTTGAGGGTGGAAAGCATTACTAAGGTGGAGTGCTTTTTTATTTAAAGAGTCCCATTATTTATTTTGATGAGGTAGATAATTGGTTCATTAGGTGTGACCAGTCACAATCACAAATTCTCTGCTCATAAACAAGTGAATTTAGGAGAATCAGGTCTGTAGAAAATCAAAATATTTTTTTCTACTCAAATGCTTGCATATGGAAACTTTTAAAATATAAATGAAAAATACTTTTTGATTTCAGAAACCACCAACTATATTTGCCTGAATAATTTTACCATGGTTTCATCAAATTATATTTTTATCAGTATCTTCAATATCCAAATAAACAAAAGAAATAATTTCAGGAAGCTACTTTTAAATCTCCAGAATTCCATGAAATTTTGGGTTCTCTTGAATTCATTTTCTGGTTTTAGAAACATTTTCCCATGGGGCAGGCTGCTCAATACCAGGTAAAAGAGAATTTTTTGTTTTTTTGTTTTTTCTTTTTCTTTTTCTTTTTTTTTCTTTTTCTTTTTTCTTTTTCTTTTTCTTTTTCTTTTTGTTTCTTTTTTTTTGAAAAATTTGGGCTAAAAATTCTCTGTAGGTGACCACCATTATTTGTGAGGCAGTTTTTTCTCAATAATTGTGATTTTGAAAGTATTTTTTTTGTTCCTCCAGGGTCTCAAAACAAAATCAGTGTTCTTGATGAATCACCTCTGTTCAAGTAAATCATTAATTTAATGAGATCAATTGTTAAATTTTTGTTAAATTCTCATCTCTAAAAACAGGAATTCTATCTTTCAGCCAAAACCTATCTCAATTTAAAATTCTTTTCAAATTTTATATCCCTGATAAGGGATAAAAATTAAAATCTATTGATTTAATTATGAAATAACCTTTGTAATCATTCAAAGTAATCAATTTTTTTTCTTTCTCCATTTCTATCTCAATTCCCTTAAAAAGAAATTCAAGAATCCACCAAGGAAAATCTTGGAAGATGTCATTCTCCAAGTTACAGGGTTATTTCCTAAGAACATACTTTGGACATATCATATTCACCAGTAACATCTACCCTGGTATATAAGCTTGACACAAGCAAACCCATTATTATCAGAACATCCCCTTACTACCTCTGTCTTATAGACAAGTGATCTAGCAAATTTGGCAATTCAGTCTATCCCAGCAATCTTTGTACTTTCACCCAACAATCAGTTGACCATCCAATTAACCTTAATTCTTGCATCTTTGGAATTTTCTATTCCATTCTTTTTCATGCTAGCCATATTGGCTTTCATGTTGTATAAAAAGCCATATAATTTTCAAAATCTTCCTAAGTACTATCCCCATATCCTGCATAAATACATCTGTCCATTTTCATTACCGTTACAGTTCCTCACATGTCATTTTTTCATCCCATTACTTCTATGTACTCACATCTTCTATTGTTGGCATTCATCCTAAAACATTGGGAAAACTGTGATATATATTTCATTCATCCATTCAATTCCTATAATTCATTGTTTCATTGCTCCATAGCTGTAGAAAATGTTTCATCCGGTTGTATCTAGTCACCTCCAGTTATGTTATGAGGACCATGCAGTCTTCCTGAAGATTTCTTCATCAGTTATTTAATTTCATAAGTTCTTGTATCTTTTCAAGTTCAATTTATCAAATTTGTCTTTGCCAGTGTTTCCTTTCATTGGAAAAAATTCATACCTCTTTCCATTTGTTGAGACCTCAAACAAATTGTTTGAAATTTGCAGTTATCCTAGCTTTACTTGCACTTCCCTCCCAACCAGTCCTCTCCCATTTGTGCTCACAATTATCTAAGATTTTCCTATAGTATGTGGGCTTTTTTTGTGATGGAAAATGAACTAAACCAACTCATTCTATTGTTTTTTCCACAAATAATAGATTTCTTTCTCAATTTCAAATCCTTGGGTGACCAGGAATGCTTCCCTCCCCCTATTAGAATAATTTCATTGGGGTAGTTAGATCTGGCGCTCCACAGGACCAAAACTCTTAGACCATGCTCCTTCTTCTAAACCTCCTTTGGTTGAGTCTCTGGAAAATCCCAGGGTTTGAAATAACCATAAGTTACTGTATATATACCTTTTTGGGGTGAAGGGACCTTCTCAGGGCACACAGAAAGGCTTTTGCTTGAGGGCTAATTCTTCAAGGCTGGCAGGGGCTATTTTGGCACGCAATCTTAGAGCTGTCACTCAGATGTACCTTTCTTTGTCATATTTATGTGTGAAATAATTGTCAGAGCCTTTTTGAATGTTAATTTTTCATTTATGTAGCTCTGGTATATTTCCTATTTTGTATTATATTTATTTGTGTAAGCTGTTCAGGGATGGACATTAATTGATCATCTGTCAACTTTTGAACATTTTGGTAGTTTTTATTGTTTTTTATGCAAACTCTCTGGGGAGTTTTTTGGTCATTAAATATTTTCTACTGTCATTTTTGTGACATCTGTTATTATTATTTTATTTTATTTTTTATTTTAATGTTTAAATTTTCTATGTTTTTATTCCATTTCTAGGGTTTTCCAACTGTCCTCTAACGCTATTTTGATTTTTTACATATGCATTACATATGCATAGAGGTTTTGGCAGTTTCCTGTGGTACCTGGTTGACAGAAGTTAGTTTTCAGTTTTGATGCGCGCATTCTTCAGAGCTGTGGGAGGCAATCTGGAATCGGCAGCCAGAAGCATATTGAATGGGGGTTTCCTGACTGGTTTCTGCATTTTTGAGAATCAGGGGTGCACAGGGGAATTGTGACAGAACACAAAACTTGCTGCAACTCCTGAACTATACACAAAACTCTAATTCAGAGTTAATTTTAGGTGTGAAACCCATATCTGAAACTGCACGTGAAATATTAGAATGGCCAAAAAATCACTTGTTGTGGTGTTGTGGTTTTGGATCATTTTCTTGTTAATTTATTGAAAATATGTGGAGTTGGAATTCAAGGGTGGGTTCAGTGAGTGATCCTACCTAATTTTAGGTGAGGAATCCAAATATGTAATAATATTTTGTGATTTTTCACTCCTTCTTTAATTAATTTTTTTTATTCTACTTTGACAGGTTGCTCTGTACAAGTAGCAAACTGAAATTCCCCCACTCTAAGATATGTCTATATCTGAAAAACAATTTGGGCCTAGTGTCTTTTATTGTCTCTTTAGTTTCTCAGGTGTATAGGTCCATCTTGAATGTTATTCTCTTGTAGAAATTCATATTTGTCAGCTGAATCTCCTTTATTCCTGACCAGGTAAATTCTGATATCTTTTCCATTTATCCTTTCTTTCTTGTCTTAAAGGATGTTTCTGAACTTTCCTTTTCCTTTTTCAGGGTGAGCCTCTACAGTTATTTCAGTTGAAGTTCTTTTCCCTCCTCCTCTCGGGTGGAAGTTTTTGATGAGTCTTACTGGAAATACTGGACTTTTCCTGGAAATTTTGTCACTTAGAATGACCTCTACAGCATTCTTTCCATGAATCCTTTTGATGGTAAATGGTCCCACAAAGGCAGGTCTCATTTTCCTTTTTCCTGATAGGTTTTTGAAATTAGTAGTTGATATTAAGACTTGGTCTCCAATTTTGATGTCATGTTCTTTATGAGTCTTATCCCATCCCTGTTGGTTTTACTCAACAGAATCTTGAAAACATTTAGCAGAATTCTTTTGGACATATCTATCATTTTCTTGAAATACACTGATGTAGGATGCATGTTGGCCATGTTTTTTTTTAAGGTTTTCTTTGGTCAACTTAGGTATTCATCCTCTTTCTAGGACATAGGATACTTATTTTGTGGTAGAATTTTTACTTCTGTTTTAAGTAATTTCTAGGGAAGTTAAGATGCTAACCCAGTAATGGAAGTATCAATCTTCATTTTTATATTCTAGGCCAAAGCAGTAAAATTTCCTGATCAGCATGTATTCTAGAGTCTGGATCATTGTTCCAGCTAACCCATCATTTTGAGGATGATAAGCTTTGGAGAAGGCTACAATAGTTCCTAGCATATCATGGAGGTTTCTCCAGATTTCAGAAGTGAACTTGGGGTCCCTTTCACTTATAAAAATCTTTTGGACTCTCACATCCACAATGATTCTGTTTCAGAAAAGCAGTTCCAATTTTATAGCTGTGTCCTCTTTGTGGTTAGGGAAGAATTTGGATTTTTTTGGTAAACCTGTCTGCTATGACTATGACTGAGTTGTAAGATTAAGTTCCTCCTGGATTTAATCCTTTTAAAAATTCCATGTGGATGACCTCCCATCTATTACTGGGTTCAGCAATCTTTTGCAGAAGGCCAAACCTTTTACCAGTGGCCCTGTTAGGCCTTTGGAAATTTTCACAAATAGAAACATATTTGATAGTCAAGTCTCTCCAATTAATCCACCAAGCTGTTTTTTTAAACTTCTCTAGGGTCCTTTCAGAAGATAAGTGACCAGAATAGCAGTTATTGTGACATTCTGCCAAGATATGCTTGATATGTTCCTCATTAGTTAAGACTAGGACACTAGTGTTTATTTCTGTAATATACCAACCCATCCAGTAAGGTTAATCTCCCTGCTTTATAAGCCTTTAGAAATTTCTCAGGTAAGATTTTTATCAGTTCAGCAGGAGGATTAGTACTTTCCATAATAGAAATCAGTGTTTCCATGTCAGGTTTGTAAGTTTCTCTCATATAATAAAAAAATAATTAATACAATTCAAAAATGTGTATACCCATGATTGGAGCTTCAAGATCAAAAATACCTATTGGGAAAGATCTCATTAACTTCTGGATCATGGGCAGGATTGCTAGGTTCATTTGGTAAAGCATTCCTACTCAGGCTGTCATAGTTCTGGTTTTTATTCCCTGATTGATGGACTATGTTCATTTTTCATCTGTATTTTTGGATAGCTATCAGCCATCTCAACATATTTCTTCTGGGAGTCTTCATGTTCATTTGAGTCCTCACAGCATTACATTCAGTGATTAACACAAAGTAAGTAACTTCTTGGTAGTAATGGAGTTTCTCTATTGCTCAGACTAGAGAAAGACATTCCATTTGGCTGGAACCATATCTCTTTTCTGTATCCTGAACCTGTCTGGATATGAAGAGCATTGGTTTTTCCCCAAGCTTGTCATCTTCTATTACTTCCTGGTTCAAAGAAGCTCCTAGAACTTCCCTGCTAGCATCCATGTATTATTTTAAGGGCTTGGATTGATCTGGTTAAATCAACACTGGTGCAGTAGTCATAGGTCTTTTTAGTTCCTCACATTTCTTTAAAATTTCATGAGTCATTTCAAAAAGAGTGTTTTTGTTGCAGATTTCATACAAACACTTGGTTATTACAGAAAACATGGGTAATTACTTCCTTTTTTAACTGCAGAAACTAATGAAGGACAAGAGTTTAGTCTTTTTGCAAGGAATTTGTCTGTTCATGACAGCAGCTATCTTTCTTTGGTCAGCTGTAAGAGTTAGATCAGAGACTATTTTTCCTAAAGCCTTAAGTTCCCCATATACAAAGTTACACTTTTTCATGGATACTTTCAAACCTACAGCAGAGATGGTTTTAGGACTAGTCTTACTTTGTCCATATGAGTAGTCCATTCATCAGATTAAATGAAAACATCATTAATGTAAACCATCATCCAACCTTTTCTGATAAACTTGTTGATTTAAGATGCTGGATAAAAGTGTTTCATGAGGAATAAAAATCATATGAAGAAAGTATTTGAATCTGAATAAAGGCCAAACAATGTAGAAAAAGAACTCAAGATATGTAAGAAAAGAAAATTATTGATTATTTTGAAAGGCTTTAGGTTTATGATAAGCTAGAATTTTTTAATCTTGAGTTGGTGAGCTGCGTAAGAGACACCTGGATTGAGATTAAAAAGGAGGACCTGGAGAGCCCTGAGTTAGGAATTTTCCTGTTGGAACTGAGTAGGCAAGTGACTTACCTAATTTGGAGGACCTGGAGAGCCCTGAGGTGACTAACAAGATGTCTCCACACTGGCTATTTGAGTCTTCAGTTGATTTGAAATATAGTCCGTGGTGGATTTGAAATAGAGTCTTGACACCCCTGAAGTTGAAAAAATAAAATAATGAGAAAATTAGAAATAAAATGGAAACATGCAAGATGAAACATGAGCAACAGGAAAAGAGGGGAAAAAAACATAAAGAGAGTGTACTAAATCAAAAAAACTGGCCTATTAGGGAATCCTTAGATATTCATATATCCCTAAGTGGCATATGATCCCCATAAATTTCCTTCTATCAGGGCTGATAGGTATCTGATGGAATCCTTTTAGAATTTCCATGGTTTTTATAAACTTAGCATTTGAAAGGTTGTGGAGAGCATGGTCAATCCTTGGGGTAGTATGATAGTCAGCTTGGGTGTAGTTATTAAGCATCCTAAAGTCTCAAACCATTCTTGACTTATCATTGGGCCAAGCTATGATCACTGGTGTGGTAACATCCACTGGTTTCTTGTGTCCTACCTTCTTTAAAACTTGTAGATCAATCAGTTCTTGTATTTTAGTTTGAAGAGAAGTCCTAGGTTTAAACTAGATGGGTAAGTGGTTCTCCTAAGGTTGGGAGGGTAGGTAGTTTTGATGGTTAGAGTTAGAATCATGTCATGCCCTTTTATGTTACCAATTGGGTGTTCTTTGGTGCAGAAGGCATTCTGGTTTTCAAAGCAGAATTGAATTATATCCCTTTTCTGATCTTCACTGAGCTGGAAGTTAATTAAATTTTAACCAACTTAAAAGGAAAGTTTGATTTCAGCAAGGAGTGATCAAAGAGAAGAAACAGAGTGGAAGAAACACCTTAAAAGGACCAGATAGTAAGTTGACTAGACAACGGAAGTACTCAAGAGAGCTGGAAAGTAGCAATCAGGAAAATTGATCCAGTGTGATATTCTTGGTAAGGGTGGTGGGGTGAGCTTGAGTTGTAGCGGTAGCTGGTGGGGTGAGCTTGAGTTGTAGCAGTAGCTGATGGTTGGAGCTGGTGGTTGATGTTGATGATAGCTGGTTGTTGGTGAGTTTCTCCGCTGGATCTGTTTGTGGCCTTCCAGGATCTTGGCAAGATGGAAGGGGAGCAGATGCGCGGGACTTCAGGATTGGAGCATTGGCAGCGGTTTATTTTGAAGGACAAGCGGGCAAGTGAATGAGGTGACAGAGGTATCACAGACGTAGTGACAGAAATTTGAGAGGCATGGAAAAGGACTGACGGAGACAGATAGAAAGAAATAAAATAGAAAAATAAAGAAAATAAAAGGAGAGACAGAAGAATGAAGAAAATGGTATGAGGAAATAATTTGAGCATGTCTTTGAATACCAACAGCCTCCCTTGCTCAAATTATTCTGATATGTTGAGAGCATCCAAGGCACGGCAAAGAGCTATTGGGGTTACCGGTTTGGTGAGAAAGTTCTCCAGATTCTTTTTGGAGGTTACTTTTTGAAGCTTGATAGCATTCTTGAGAATTTTGCTGTGTACATAGTGGAATTGCAATTCCATGTGTTTTGTGTTGAACATAGAATTGTTAGCTTGGTTAAGAGCCAGTTTCATACTACCTTTGTTTTCCTTGTGAATGATGGCTGGTTTGGCCGCTTCTCCTGGAGAAAACTTGCTCATAAGCGACTTCACCCAGCTCAGCTCCTTGATGGCGTGGCCCAGAGCCTTGTATTCAGCTTCAGTAGTGGATAGGGACAGGGTCAGTTGCTTTTTTCACTTCCAAGTGATGACACTCCCAAGCCATCGAGTGACCAACCCAGAGACTGATCTTCTAGTGGTGGGACAGGTTTCCCAGTCAGCATCAACATATGCTTCAAGGCAAGTGGCAGAAGAGGAGGAGACAAAGATTATTCCATGGTTTGGACTGTGTTGGAGGTATTGAAGGATGTACAGTGCCGCTTGAAAGTGGTGTATATTTGGCTTGACAAGGAATTGGGCAAGAGAGTTTACAGCAAAAGTTATGTTGGGTCTTGTGAATATGCTGATGTGATTTAGCTCCCCAACAATTTTCCTTTAATCAGCGCCCAATTGGAGAAACTCCTCATGGTCT
This sequence comes from Puccinia polysora, assembly GCA_025617555.3. Lineage (NCBI taxonomy): Eukaryota > Fungi > Basidiomycota > Pucciniomycetes > Pucciniales > Pucciniaceae > Puccinia > Puccinia polysora. Next base: position 2,871,410 of record CM062626.1, on the reverse strand, counting down.
TCCTTGCTCAAGGCGTACAGCTTGCCGTTGTAAGACTCCAAACGGTGCTAAGCCGTGGCAGTTCTGTGGAGGGGCAAGGTGCTGTTTAGGCTGCCCTCCTAGGAGTTACAATAATATTTAAATGTAACCGGAATCAAGGTCCAGAACCTTATGGATGAGAAATCAAAGTAAGGGAAGAGGATAAGAGTTGTCGGTAGCGATGGAAACAACACTATCTGAGGCAAGATGGTGCAGGTAAAGACTTGAACAAATAAGTCAAGGTTTGTTCAGAGTTCAATAGAACAAGGCAGTTGTAAGTAACAACGCCCACAAGCTAATAACTCTGGTTGTCAGCAGCTGATTAGGAAAGATAAACTCAATCCCGACCAACTTCCAGTTTCTCAATGAACCTGCCCAACTCTCCGCAATCAAGCGCTTGAAGGGTACCAGATAACTGTGGGAGGCTGAACAAAACAAAAGCAATTTGTTTATGAAGCTCTAGAAGCAAATCAATAACAAATTTGAGCAAGAATATCCCAACACTTCTCAAGGAACTCAAGAATAGTGTGGCGAAATTCAACCTCAAAGAAGAAGGGAGGTATAACACTCCAGGTTTTAAGCTTAATAAAACCTCTTCAATCAAACGTGATTGGCTCCAGAAAGATGATCAAGGAGAGATCAAGACCAGTATGGTCGGAAAAAGGGATCAGAGTGGTATAACACACCCAAGAATTCAGACAGGAATTCTTCTTCAACCAGCAAGGCTATTGGTTGGTGATAAGGATCAAGGTCACAAGGGACAGAGTTTGAGTATGGAGGCTCAAAGGATCAAGGGGCAATCATGGATATACCCGGATAAATTTCTCAGATAAGTGGGGAAGGATGCCCACGGATAAGTTGATTTCTGATGATGAGGGAGACAGATGAGATGAGATGATGATGCTCTCCTCGGATGCTGGGCCAAAAGGCAGGGGAGAGTCCCTCCTTTTATAGACATGAGGCCCTGTATACTATGTACAAGAGATACTACAAATAGGTGTGGGAAAATGAAATCAAAAAAAAAAAAAAAAAAAAAAAAAAAAAAATGACATGAGAGGAAAGAAAAAAAAAGAAATGTTGCCCGCATCGAGAATGACCGCGGGCAACCAGATGGACACCCACAACAGCGGTCGCGGGTGTCGACAACAGCTGTCGTCGCCCGATTGGCGGCGACAGCGGGGTGAAGGTTCCAACGGCCGTGAGCGGTCGCTTGCGGTCGTTGGTCGGATCAGATGATGGGCGAGATGGACCATTGGGTTTTGATTGAGGAAGCAAGGGTGATGATGAGAGTAACAAGGGTGATCAGTCTGAGATGCATGATGTAAGATTGATGGGGATGGCAAGTCAGGTTGCCGTGGTCTCGTGGATTGAGAGCGGATGGGTGGGTAGTAATCAAAACAAACAATGAGAGTGTAGGGGGGCAGCAGGCAGGAGAGCAATACGAGCGAAGCAATTGAGTGATTGATTTATAATGAGAACAATAGTGTTCTGGTCTACTTGGGGATCCACTTCCTCGGGAATCAAGAAGGGTTGAGTCAAAAGTGAAAGATTGGACTGATGAGGCAAATGATCGGAAGAGAGAACCTATGGACGGACCGCGAGGAGATCTCAAAGGAACAAAGCCAGGGTTTTTAATAAGCTCGGGCCTGGATGGTGGAGAGGGAGACTGCTTAAGAAGATGAACGCGGATACGAGTAAACTAGGTACTGTATATAAATGACAAGGAAGAACAAGCTTCAAGAGGCACAAGGAATAAGGGACAAGACAGGAGGAGATGAGAATGAAAAGATGGTTTGAGGATGAGAGTATCGGGGAGGATCAAAGGGATTGTTGAAGGTGGTTCGACGATTTCTTGCGTCGCCAAAAGTCAGGGCCGCGAGCGCGACAAGTAGGAGGTGAACATAGGAGGGGGGGATTGAAGCGGAGAGACAGGCAAGAGGCCTGTCCTAGACCGCTAGGACAGGGAGAAGTTGAGAGATGGGGGGAAATGAAGGTACCCATAGGGGTACAACCAAAAATATATATATATATATATATATTTTTTGTGGTGTCCCGGATTGGTCACCACACCGTGAGTTTTGAAGGTAGTTGAGAAAGATTTGTGAGGTGGAAGCTAGTATTTCGCGCACACTTGGTTGATGTACAAGCCATGAGAGAGCTTGAAACCGTTTGGAAGGTGACTGACGTTCATTCCAAGTAGCAGGGAGGCCGGTCCGAGGTCCTTTATATTGAATTTGGAGCTGAGCTGACTAACAAAGGCCTCTGGTTGGTTGCTGAATATTTCAATATTGTCAACATGGACATAAAGGTAGGTGGTGTCCTTCCAGAACACACATTGATCAGCCTTGCTCTTGTGGAAACTGCAGTCAGTCAACCAGTTGCTGAGTGTTTCATACCAGGCCACTGGTGCTTGCTTGAGACCTTATAGGGCCTTCTTTAGCTTGAGGTGCTTGCCACTAGTCACGGTGATGTAGGGAGGGCGAGTGAGGTAGACTTCCTTGCCCAGCGGGGCGTTCAGAAAAGCGGCTTTTACGTTGACTTGGTGGAACTTTAGTTTTAAATGGGAAGCAAGAGCAATTAGTATTTGCAGGGAGGTCTTGTCTCCAGTGGGCAAGAAATTAGAGGTGAAGTCAATGCTGTACTGCTGGCTGAAGCCTTGAACACAGAGTTGGGCTTTGAACTTGACAATCCAATTCTGATCATCTTGTTTTGTCCAAAAGACCCAAAGGCACTTGAGTCCTAGCTTGTCATCAGGAAGGGTGGCCTCTTCCCATACTTGGTATTTGAGCAGGTTGAGCTCCTCATGCTTCATTGCTTCAAGCCATTCCTCTTGGTATTTGGAGTTTAGGGCCTCATGGACTGATGTGGGGTTGGAATAGCTATTGTCAATGATAAGATAGACGGCGGGAAGACCTATTTTTGAGTTGGGACCTCAAGGATAGGGAATGATATTGTTGTGAGTTAGCCTTTCATGGGACAGTTTATCATTGGGGATAGAAGTATTGACAACAGATGAGGTGATGGAATGAGAAGAAGTAGGAGAGAATTCAGGGACAAAATTAGAGATGGAAGTAAGAACAGCCAAAGAGTCTGGGGAAGAAGAGGTTTTTAAAGAGTTTTTGGTGGGAGAAGGAGATGGGGTTAGCATGAGGTTGGAGCTGGTAGAGCAGGGAGATGAATTGGACCTGGATGGAGAACAAAAGGAGAGCTTGTCAAAGGAAGTGTTTGCGGAGATGAAGATTTTGGAGGAGTCCAGATCAAGCAGTCTGAATGACAAAAAGTCATTGACATACCCAACCAGAATAGCTCTTTTGCTGGTGGGAAGAAGTTTGAAGGTTCAATTGGCTTTGGGAATGAAAGCGTAAGAGGCGCATCCAAAAGGCTGTAAGCAGTTGAGATTGAATGGTTGTCCATGCCAAACCTTGTAAGGAAAAATGTTGCGGCGGGACCTTGAAGGGAGAGCATTGAGAATTTGGGTAGCGGTGTTGACAGCCTCATCCCAGAATTTAAGCAATAATTTACTTTGGTTTAGCAGGCATTGTGCCTTCTCTAGGATAAGTTGATTCAATCTCTTGGCTAGACCGTTTTGCTGAGGAGTGTGAGGGGGAGAGAAATGCTGACTGATTCCTTTTTTGAGGCAGAAGGAGTGGAGGTTGGAGGAGATGAACTCGCCGCCGTTGTTGGAGATCAGAAGCTTCAGTGTGCCCAGTTTGATGCTTTTCCCGTGCCACAAAATCCTTAATTTTGGAAACAGCCTTGCTTTTCTGTTTGAGGAGAGCTACAGAGCGGAATTCGGAGAACTGATCCATTAGGGAGAGAAAGTATGAGAATCCCAAATTTGAGGTGATAGAGAAGGTTCCGACAACTTCCAGATGGACCGCTTCAAGAATTTCAGTAACCCTTTTGAATTTGTGGTTGAAAGGAGTTGAGACTTGCTTGCAAGTTTTGCAGATTTGACAGATGGTGGATTGGGTATCAGATTTGTAGGAGCACAGGTTGAGAGTCTTGAGGGATTGAGTACTAGCGTGACCAAGGCGTAGATGCCAGAGATTTTCTGGAGCCTTGAGAAGCATTGTGGACTGGCTGCATTGCAGGAATTTGGTTCCGCAGAGTTCAGTTAGCTTGTTGTGCGTGGTGCCTACAAAACTGATCTTATCCAGCTTCACCTCGAACCCTGAGTATCCAACTTTGGAGAAGGTTGCCTTAGAGGAGTTTAGTTGAGTGAGAGAAATAAGAAACCAATTAATGGAAGTGATGAGCAGAAAATTTTGAGGGATGATAGATGAGCCAAGGTGATTGATGAGCTTAGCTGATCCAGAATGTGTAGCAATAAGAGAGTTGTTTGGGGAGCCTGTTCTTACTTCAAGATAGATGGGGGTGCAATCAAACAGAAACTGGGGGTCATTAACTATGTGATGGATTGTGCCAGAATCCAGAACGGGAAGGTGAGAATCTTTTCCATTGGATGACAGGTAAATCTGAGGGTTGAAGTGAAACTTGGCGCCTTTGGAGTTGCTTTCATCTTTGGCGGTTGGACTTTCATTGATGGAGTGGAGATTGGATGAGGGAGTTTTATTCCATTCAGGTCTGAGATAAGGATGAACAAACCAACATTTGCTTTCTGGGTGCTTGGCAAGAGGGTTATGGTGTCCTTTTGAACATGGGTGCTTGGGTTTGGGCCTTTTCTTCACTGTGGACTTGTGTAGTGAGACTGATGGGGAAGTGTCAGAGGTTGGTTTGGTGTCAGGCAAACAAGAGGATTCAAGGTGAAGTACCTTGCAAAGCTTGTTCAGGATTCCAGTTGGGTTCTGAAGAAGGGCATTGTTGAGGATCAGGGAGTTGACAATGTGGTAGAATGAGCTGGGAAGTTTGGCAAGAATGGTGTAGCTGAGGATATCAGGGGGAACTTTGAGTCTCACAACTGTGAGTTCATTCATGAGTTTTCTACAGTCCTTGATTTAGGTCGTCAGATCACCTTTGAAGAGATAGCGGATGAAGTTGAGCCAGATGCGGCCACAATTGTTTGAAGATTGCAAGGCATATTGTTCAAGAATTGCCTGCCAGATGCCATAGGGATCTCCATTGTTGTCATTGTTGACAATGGATTCAAAGGCAGATTCACCAAGATGTTGGATGATTATGTCTGCAGCTTCATATATCTTCTTCTTTTGAGGCCCAGTCAAAGGTGATGGTGGGGGTTCATTGGTGAGTTTGAGAAGTCCTTTCCTGCAAAGATAGCTCTTGATCCTGAGACTCCAAGATGGGAAATTCAATTCATTTAGAAGGGGAATTTTAAGCTTGGATGAGTTAAATTGTTCTTCTGAGTTGGACATAGAGCCTATCTGTTCCAGTGAGTGATTCTGGGACTTTAAATCTGAAATTTTAACGGACTTAAAAGGAAAGCTTTATTTCAGAAAGGAGTGATCAAAGAGAAGAAACAGAATTGAAGAAACACCTTAAAAGTACCAGATATTAAGTTGACTAGACAACAGCAGTACTGAAGAGAGATGGAAATTAGCAATCAGGAAAATTGATCCGGTGTGATATTCTTGGTAAGGGTGGTGGGGGGAGCTTGAGTTGTAGTGGTAGCTGGTGGGGTGAGCTTGAGCTGTAGCGGTAGCTGATGGTTGGAGCTGGTGGTTGATGTTGATGATAGCTGGATGTTGGTGAGTTTCTCCGCTGGATCTGTTTGTGGCCTTCCAGGATCTTGGAAAGATGGCAGGGGAGCGGAAGCGCGGGACTTCAGGATTGGAGCATTGGCAGGGGTTTATTTTGAAGGACAAGCGGGCAAGTGAATGAGGTGACAGAGGGTTCACAGACGTAGTGACAGAAATTTGAGAGGCATGGAAAAGGACTGACAGAGAAATAGAAATAAATAAAATAGAAAAATAAAGAAAATAAAAGGAGAGACAGAAGAATGAAGAAAATGGTATGAGGAAATAATTTGAGAATGTCTTTGAATACCAACAGTTAAAGGCTGCTTGGTAAAAAAATACTCTTGGTTAAATTTTTCATAAGTAAATTCAGAACTCTGATTACTTATGTGATGTATCTGATACTTCTTGTTCAAGTCACCTACTATGGTAAAACACTTTCCTTTGCTTTGGAAAACATCTATTCTATACAAGCAGAGGGAGGAATCTCCTAGTATGAAGTAATCACATACTCCATTCTTTAGTATTAGAAACTCAATTTTCAGCTCAAGAATTCCTTTGGTATGAGGGATTATAATATCTGTTGACCATACTGCCATAGCATTTAAGGATGAATTAAAGCTTCTGAATTTACCTTGTGGGACTGGTAGTAGGTTCTCTTTCCAATTTGGATCTTGTTTTTCTAGTTAAGATGATCCAACACAAGAGCAGAAATCTCCACTATCCAGGATTAGTTTTACTGGGGAATCTTGGACTAAACCAGTAGCATAACAGGTTTTACCAGAAGTATAATTTCTACCAGCAGAAGGATTGAGAGTTAAATTCTTGGCTTCTTAAAAATGTTGGATTTTCATACTGGGGTTTGATTCTTGGGGCAGATTGCAGTCTTCATTAACAGGATTTTTTCCAAGGAAGATTCAATGTTACCTTCTATAAAATTGATGGGGTTAGTAATCATCAATTCACATTCTGAAATTGGTCCATCAGTATCATCATATTGAGGGTAAGGGTTATTTTCATACTCTTCCCCTTCTATTGAATTAATCCCTCTCCTGGGTTGGGGACAAACAGGTTTGAGATGTCCTTTCTGGTTAAAGTTCCAGAATACCTTTTATTTGGTATCTGAGGTCTTCTTAAATTCAGATTTTGTGGGTTTTGGATCAGAAGACTCTTCAACCTTAGATTGATACTCTTCTCTGTTCTTTTTTTTCTGGTCTCTGGGCTCCTTGATTCTGTTGTTCAGGATTTAAAGAATCCCAATAATTAGGTACAATAGTCCTGAAATTGGCATCTTTCCTTTTTTAAGGAGGTTTAAATAATATATAATTAATTCTCCATGGTTTATGAGATCCACTGGAAAAGAATTGAAAAATAATTATTATAATAGGGTGTATCAAAGTTAGAAAAACCACCATTAGAAACCTGCCATTTTTTTTTCCAAACCCACCATTTTTAATGGCAGGTTTCTGAAATACACATACCCCCTAACTGGTGTATTTCAAAATGGCAGGTTTCATGAAAATGGTGGGTTTCAAACATCAAACTGGCCATTTATCATCCATCCACCATCCATCACATGCAAAACACCCATCCACACCCCCACCTCAGCAAATCCATACCAATCCCATCTCCATTGCATCACACACAGCACATCTCCATTGCTTCACATCTCCATTGCTTCACCTCTCTATTGCTTCACATCTCCATTTCTTCACATCTCCATTGCTTCACTTCTCCATCACATCACACTCATCCCGTTGCATGAAAAACACCCATCCACACCACCACCTCAGCAACTCCATACCAATCCCATCTCCATTGCATCACACACATCAAATCTCCATTTCTTCACACAAATTCCAACATCACCTTTCTCAACAGGTCCAATCAAACTTCCCACCAGCAAGTTGAAAATGCAAAAAATCTGACTGAAATTTTTTTAGGCCAATGTTAAATTTGCAACCTTGAAACCCCCATTCACTACCTAAAATGGGGTCGCGTGGCGTGATTTTCAACATCTTTTGAGTTACAAGTGGCCATTTGAAACCCTGTGCAGTTGGGAGCGGCCATTTGCGACCAGATTGGGTTGCAAACAGCGGCTCACAACTTGATTTGGCGTTGTGAACAGTCCCTTGCAACCCCAAAGGGTCCCAAACAGCCATTCACTACCCACTCACAACAAAAATAAAATAAAAATAAAAATAAAAATAAAAATAAAAATAAAAATAAAAATAAAAATAAAAATAAAAAAAATGAATGAATAAATAAATAAAAATAAAAAATAAAAATGAAAATAAAAATAAAAATAAAAATAAAAATAAAAATAAAAATAAAAATAAAAATAAAAATAAAAATAAAAATAAAAGTAAAAGTAAAAATAAAAATAAAAATAAAAATAAAAATAAAAATAAAAATAAAAATAAAAATAAATAAAAATAAAAATAAAAATAAAAATAAAAATAAAAATAAAAATAAAAATAAAAATAAAAATAAAAATAAAAATAAAAATAAAAATAAAAATAAAAATAAAAATAAAAATAAAAATAAAAATAAAAATAAGAATAAAAATAAAAATAAAAATAAAAATAAAAATAAAAATAAAAATAAAAATAAAAATAAAAATAAAAATAAAAATAAAAATAAAAATATAAATATAAATATAAATAAAAATATAAATAAAAATAAAAATAAAAATAAAAATAAAAATAAAAATAAAAATAAAAATAAAAATAAAAATAAAAATAAAAATAAAAATAAAAATAAAAATAAAAATAAAAATAAAAATAAAAATAAAAATAAAAATAAAAATAAAAATAAAAATAAAAATAAAAATAAAAATAAAAATAAAAATAAAAATAAAAATAAAAATAAAAATATAAATATAAATATAAATATAAATATAAATATAAATAAAAATAAAAATAAAAATAAAAATAAAAATAAAAATAAAAATAAAAATAAAAATAAAAATAAAAATAAAAATAAAAATAAAAATAAAAATAAAAATAAAAATAAAAATAAAAATAAAAATAAAAATAAAAATAAAAATAAAAATAAAAATAAAAATAAAAATAAAAATAAAAATAAAAATAAAAATAAAAATAAAAATAAAAATAAAAATAAAAATAAAAATAAAAATAAAAATAAAAATAAAAATAAAAATAAAAATAAAAATAAAAATAAAAATAAAAACAAAAACAAAAATAAAAATAAAAATAAAAATAAAAATAAAAATAAAAATAAAAATAAAAATAAAAATAAAAATAAAAATAAAAATAAAAATAAAAATAAAAATAAAAATAAAAATAAAAATAAAAATAAAAATAAAAATAAAAATAAAAATAAAAATAAAAATAAAAATAAAAATAAAAATAAAAATAAAATTAAAATTAAAAATAAAATTAAAATTAAAATTAAAATTAAAAATAAAAATAAAAATAAAAATAAAAATAAAAATAAAAATAAAAATAAAAATAAAAATAAAAATAAAAATAAAAATAAAAATAAAAATAAAAATAAAAATAAAAATAAAAATAAAAATAAAAATAAAAATAAAAATGAAAATGAAAATAAAAATAAAAATAAAAATAAAAATAAAAATAAAAATAAAAATAAAAATAAAAATAAAAATAAAAATAAAAATAAAAATAAAAATAAAAATAAAAATAAAAATAAAAATAAAAATAAAAATAAAAATAAAAATAAAAATAAAAATAAAAATAAAAATAAAAATAAAAATAAAAATAAAAATAAAAATAAAAAATAAAAAATAAAAAATAAAAATAAAAAATAAAAAATAAAAATAAAAAATAAAAATAAAAAATAAAAATAAAAAATAAAAATAAATGGAAATAGATAAAAATAAATGAAAATAAATGAAAATAAATAAAAAATAATCAAAAATAAATAAAAATGGATAAAAATAGATAAAAATAGATACAAATAGATACAAATAGATACAAATAGATAAAAATAGATAAAAATAGATAAAAATAGATAAAAATAGATAAAAATAGATAAAAATAGATAAAAATAGATATAAATAGATAGAAAAAAGATAAAAATAGATAAAAATATATAAAAATAGATAAAAATAGATAAAAATAGATAAAAATATATAAAAATAGATAAAAATAGATAAAAATAGATAAAAATAGATAAAAATAGATAAAAATAGATAAAAATAGATAAAAATAGATAAAAATAGATAAAAATAGATAAAAATAGATAAAAATAGATAAAAATAGATAAAAATAGATAAAAATAGATAAAAATAGATAAAAATAGATAAAAATAGATAAAAATAGATAAAAATAGATAAAAATAGATAAAAATAGATAAAAATAGATAAAAATAGATAAAAATAGATAAAAATAGATAAAAATAGATAAAAATAGATAAAAATAGATAAAAATAGATAAAAATAGATAAAAATAGATAAAAATAGATAAAAATAGATAAAAATAGATAAAAATAGATAAAAATAGATAAAAATAGATAAAAATAGATAAAAATAGATAAAAATAGATAAAAATAGATAAAAATAGATAAAAATAGATAAAAATAGATAAAAATAGATAAAAATAGATAAAAATAGATAAAAATAGATAAAAATAGATAAAAATAGATAAAAATAGATAAAAATAGATAAAAATAGATAAAAATAGATAAAAATAGATAAAAATAGATAAAAATAGATAAAAATAGATAAAAATAGATAAAAATAGATAAAAATAGATAAAAATAGATAAAAATAGATAAAAATAGATAAAAATAGATAAAAATAGATAAATATAGATAAATATAGATAAATATAAACAAATATAAACAAATATAAATAAAAATAAATAAAAATAAATAAAAATAAATAAAAATAAATAAAAATAAATAAAAATAAAAATAAAAATAAAAATAAATAAATATGAATGAAAATAAACAAAAATAAACAAAAATAAATCTAAATAAATAAAAATAGGGAATTATTTTTCTCCCGCATCCAACCCTTTATTTCATACATTTTGAGGTTGGCGCGCGGTTGTTCCCCTTTGGTATTTTATCCAAAAATATTTTATTTCATGCAACTTTCAAGAATTCATTTTTTTGAATTATGACTGAGCAGAACTGTAGAAGGGGTTTTTAAAAACCCTAAACACAATCTTTTTTATTGTTGAAGGCATTGGAACCCCTTCAACAATGCAATCAAAAAATGAAAAAAATTCATAAAAACAAATTTTTTGCATGGGTTTTTGGATTCTTATTTTGGCTATTTTGGTTTGTTTTTTTTGGTTATTTCAGCTTCCAGAACTTTAGACCGAAATTCATAGAGTCTTCAAATTTTCTTTTCATATTTTTTGGATGTATCCTTTCACCTTAAACAATTCCTTCAAAAACCACAAAAATCAAAAAAATCAAATTTTTCTTTGGACATTTGAATCCTTTTATTTTCATTTTTATCTCATTTTTTTGGATAACTCAAGCTATAAAAAAGTTAAAAAAACATTTAAAAAGAAATAAAATTTCTTTTTCAGATTTTTTGGATGTATTACTTTACCTTAAGAAATTCCTTCAAAAAAGCAAAAAATTCAAAAAATTCAATTTTCTCATTTGACTTTTGCATCCTTATGTTTGCCATTTTGACTTATTTTTTTGGCGCTTCAAGCTTTGAGAATTTTAAGAAAACTATTCAAGAGATTTTTAAAAAATTTTCCAGGATTTTTGGATGTCATTTTTGACCTTTACAAATTCCATCAAAAAACCAAAAACATTGTAAAATTCACTCTTCTTTGAGCCCTTCACATGCATATATTCAATATGACTGAAAATGGTTTCCTGGGACCACCAACAATGTTGGAGCGCCCCAATTATCTTATAAACCACCCCCTTAACCTGTTCCACCCTCCCATCACCCCCCACCACACCATCCAACTACCATACCATACCACACCACACCACACCACACCATACCACACAACACCACACCACATAAAACCACACCACACCACACCACACCACACCATACCTTTTCACACCAAACCACCAATCACTCATCAAAACAAATTAACACTCTACATACTTCCAAACAAGAACATCTCTTTTTCCAATGGCTCAAGAAAAAATCTACCCACTTTTCAAAACTGTTTCAACTGTTTCACCAGGCCCATCCTCCAATATCTCATCTAATAAAACTAGCAATTCAAATCCTCTTTCTCCTTATTCATCTACTAAAACTCTTGATTTCACTCCTCTGGCCCCTCCTCCTGAGCTATCATATAATCAAAATGAGGAGCTGGTTGAGGCTATCCAATCATGGGCAAAGTCCCATGGATATGCCATATCTACCAGAGTATCAAAGTGCAAGAATCAGGCTTACACTCACCCTTGTGATAAATCTGGGGAATAAAAACCCAGAAAAGATACCTCCAAATTAAAAAAATCAAGAAAGACCAATTGTCCTTTCAGTTTATCAGGGAAGTTTTTAAAAAGATTGGGTTTTTGGGTGGTGAAGGTTAAATGTCCAGAGTAAAACCATCCAACTTCCATTGATCCTTCCACTCATCCCATCCACAGAAGAATCCAAGGGGAGAAAAAGGAAGTGGTTGAAAATTATCCAAAGCAGGAGTTCCCCTTTTAAAAATTCCCAACTCTCTTTTACAAAACTCATCATCACCTATCCATACAAATCTCCCTAAAATTTACAACAAACAATCCCAAATACAAAAAAATGCCCTTGATGGAAAACATCCTGTGGAAGCACTCATACTAGAACTCAGGAATTCTTCTTTTTAATACAAAATGAACAGTGTGGATGGTCAAATTACTTCATTATTTATTTCAAGCCCTGATTCCAAGAAACTTCTCAACCTTTTCCCTACCCTCATTATGATGGACTGTACATATAAAACCAAAACATTTTGAATTCCCCTTCTTCATATTCCTGGGATAAACAATTCTGCTAGAAGCTTCTCAGTTGCATTGTCTTTCTTATCTCAAGAGAAAAAACAGAACTATGGTTGGGCCCTGACTCAACTTCAGGAAATATTTGAAGATAAAGAACCTAGTGTGATTGTGACAGACAAGGAACAAGCACTTATTTGCTCAATTGAATCAGTTTTCCCTTCAGCTCGTCATCTTCTCTGTGTCTGGCACATTTTCAAGAATATTCAAACTGATTTCAGGAAGCACTTTGAATCTGAAGATGAATGGAAGCTATTTCAGAAACAACGGAATCATTTGGTCCATTCAAAATCTGAATCAAGCTATCACAAAAACTTCATAAAACTTTCTCTTGTCTGGAATCCTCCCACTTCTGACTACCTTCTTTAAAACTGGATTCCTCTAAAAAGAAAATTTGTCTCCTATTCGGAAAAAAAATACTTTCACTTTGGAAACACAAGTACATCAAGAATAGAAGGTTCTCACTCCTACATTAAAATATTCATCAATTCTTCCATTGGCTCTTTCCATAATTTAGTTCAAAAAATTTACAGTTCCATCACCATCCAAACCCATGAGAGAGACATTGAAGCCTCTCAGCAAGAATTCAAGCATCTAATTTTTTTTCCTCACTGTGTGGATCATCTTTTTTGAAAGATAAGCCACTTTGCCCTCAAAATAATTCATTCATCTCATCAAGTTCCTGATTATTCCATCAATTGCAACAACTGTGATTACTCTTCTTAAATGGGTATACCATGTGTTCACAAATTCAAATTGGTCATCAGAAAGGGTGAAATATTCCAACTTGATGATTTTCATCCTCAATGGCATGTCAAAGCTCCCATCTCAGTAAGTTCTCTCTTTTTTTGGGGGGATTAAAACTCAAATGAATAATGTCCTGGTTGATTGTGATTTTCCTTTCTCCAGTTAACTTTGAACCCTGAATCAACTGAAGATTCAGCAAAACTTGAATTTCCAACCAAATACAGTAATGAAAACCTATATTTCACTAAATTTTTTCAACCATTCAGCAAATTGCCAGCTGGAGAACAGCTATATTATCTGGGTGAAATCATGTGGCTTTACAGTGGAAGATATCAACTTAACCTGATTGAAGAGCCAAATTCCACTCAAAGATCCAAGGTTAGAGGAAGATCCAAAGGGAAGTTAAATAAGTTCAAGAAGATCTCTCAGTCCTCAAGCAAAAGAGATCAATCTTGTTTTGAATATTTAGAAGAACCCAAGAGGAGAGGAAGGCCAAAGAAGAAATTCATAGCAAATTTGAAGGTCAATCACTCATTTTTTGGACAAAAAAATTTATCAAAATTCATAATCAATTTTTTTTCTTATGTGTTCAGGTTTCAAGAAGTTTCAAGGACATCCAAGGGAATGGGAAGGGAAAAAAAGGAGGAGGAACCAGAGGAAGAGGTAATTTTATAACTATACTTACTTTTTCTGCCATGGGTTGTTCTTTTGATGACTCCTTCTCATTTTTTAACATGGAGTGAATTGCTGACTGAAGAGGAATATTCAGAAGATGAAGAGGTGCCAGATTTGGATGAAGGGGAAGATTCAGCAGATGAAGAGCTTCCAGATGTGGATGTAATTAAGATTTTGAGACTTCATTTTCTTTTATTTTTGGCTAATTTTTTGGATATTATTTTTTATTAATTTTTTCATTCAAACCTTTATCAGAGGCCTAGAACCCTTTTGAATAAGCAAGTTGCTTCTCCTGAATACAACCATGGGACAGGAATCAAGAGACTAAAGGTATCCAATGGAAATTGTGATTCTCCTTACCATCCTTCTAGAGGGAAGGTATTATCAGCCCCAACAATCCGTGAGAAAGTGAGTACATTTGGTATTTTCTCATTTTTTAATTTTGTCTGATTTCTTTTGGGTTTTTCCTCTAGGTTTCCTGCACATTATGTTATTCTTTTTCTAGAATATTTGACCCAGTATCAATTGAAGAAGTGAGTATTATTGTTAGTCCATATTTTCTATTATAAAAAATTTTGATTTTTGGTTTTAATTCCAATACAAATATTCCATTTCCCCAGAAAAAGCCATTCCACATATCTCCCATGTTCAAGATTTCATGGGGATGGGAACTGTGGCTTTAAAGCAGCAGCCATTTTCTTGAGGAGGATCTCATAATACTGGATTGAAGTCAGGAAAGAAATGGTGAAAGATCTTGATTCAAACTCAATCTTCAAGGACACAAGATTACTGCGTGATATCTAGGGTGAAACTTTCCAAGAAGCAAGAAGGCAACTGAACCACCTTTATGGCCCAGCTCCCATAAATATGTGGATGAAAATTCCATGCCATGGTTTCCTTCTGGGTGAAACATATAAGTTTCCAGTGGTTCTTTTTTCTTCTTTAATTCCTTGCACTTATCTTCCTCTGAATTCCCCTCCCACTAAAAATTCCAAAACTTCTCCTATCTGCTTCCTTCTTTTGAAAGAATCCAAAGATATAGTCTCATTCAATTTCAAGTCTGATCATTGGCCAGCTCCCAGGATAGATCCACTTTGGAAAAGCTTTGTGACAAAGGATTCCAAATCTTGGAAAACCATTGTTCAGATATATTTGAATCTTGGTAATGAGGTTTTGTTCCCTCCACAAAAATCAAGTAGAAAAATAAAACCAATCATAGTGGAATAAATTTTAATATTTGTATTCATATTTGTTCTTTGTTTTTAACTTTTTTAATGAAGCTTGGAAGGTGCATGCAAGAATGCAGATGATCTTAATAATTTATTTATGAACTGTTTTTTGTTAACATTCAACATTCTGAAATCTTGAATCACCCAAAAAAACAATCATAGAGGCCAACAAAAGGCTACAAAAATCCAGTGCAAAAAGTGAATTTTTTAAATTTTTTGGTTTTTTGATGGAATTTTTAAAGGTCAAAAATGGAATCCAAAAATCGTGAAAAAAATTTTAAAAAGCTCTTGAGAATTTTTTTAAAAATTCTCAAAGCTTGAAACACCAAAAAGATTAAGTCAAAATTGCAAACATAAGGATCCAAAAGTCAAATGAGAAAATCAATTTTTTTGAATTTTTTGCTTTTTTGAAGGAATTTTTTAAGGTAAAATAATACATCCAAAAAAACATGATAGAAATATTTTTATGCTCTTAGAATGTTTTTTAAACTTTTTTATAGCTTGAATTACCCAAAAATATGAAATAAAAAGGAAAATAAAAGGATTCAAATCTCCAAAGAGGAATTTGATTTTTTTGGAGTTTTTGTGTTTTTTGAAGGGATTTTTTGAGGTGAAGGGATACATCCAAAAAATATGAAAAAAATATTAGAAGAATCTTTGAGGGTTTTCAAAATTTAAGGTAGATGAAAAAACCAAAAATAAAAAATAAAAACAGCCAAAATGATGATCCAAAAAACCCCATTCAAGAATTTGTTTTGACAGAATTCTTTCATTTTTTGATTGCATTTTTAAGGGGTTCTAATGGCTCCAAATTTACCAAATATTTTGGTTAAGGGTTCAAGAACCCCGGCTACGGGGCTGCGCAGTCAGAATTCAAAAAAAATGAATTCTTGAAAGTTGTGTGAAATAAAGTATTTTTGCGTGAAATACCAAAGGGGTGCGACTGCGCGCCAAATTCAAAATGTGGGAAAAAAAGGTTTGGATGTGTGAGAAAAAAAATTCCCTAAAAATAAACAAAAATAAACAAAAATAAACAAAAATAAACAAAAATAAACAAAAATAAACAAAAATAAACAAAAATAAACAAAAATAAACAAAAATAAACAAAAATAAACAAAAATAAACAAAAATAAACAAAAATAAACAAAAATAAACAAAAATAAACAAAAATAAACAAAAATAAACAAAAATAAACAAAAATAAACAAAAATAAACAAAAATAAACAAAAATAAACAAAAATAAACAAAAATAAACAAAAATAAACAAAAATAAACAAAAATAAACAAAAATAAACAAAAATAAACAAAAATAAACAAAAATAAACAAAAATAAACAAAAATAAACAAAAATAAACAAAAATAAACAAAAATAAACAAAAATAAACAAAAATAAACAAAAATAAACAAAAATAAACAAAAATAAACAAAAATAAACAAAAATAAACAAAAATAAACAAAAATAAACAAAAATAAACAAAAATAAACAAAAATAAACAAAAATAAACAAAAATAAACAAAAATAAACAAAAATAAACAAAAATAAACAAAAATAAACAAAAATAAACAAAAATAAACAAAAATAAACAAAAATAAACAAAAATAAACAAAAATAAACAAAAATAAACAAAAATAAACAAAAATAAACAAAAATAAACAAAAATAAACAAAAATAAACAAAAATAAACAAAAATAAACAAAAATAAATAAATTGAAATAAATAAATTGAAATAAATAAAAAGAAATAAAAAGAAATAAAAAGAAATAAAAAGAAATAAAAAGAAATAAAAAGAAATAAAAAGAAATAAAAAGAAATAAAAAGAAATAAAAAGAAATAAAAAGAAATAAAAAGAAATAAAAAGAAATAAAAAGAAATAAAAAGAAATAAAAAGAAATAAAAAGAAATAAAAAGAAATAAAAAGAAATAAAAATAAATAAAAAGAAATAAAAAGAAATAAAAAGAAATAAAAAGAAATAAAGACAAATAAAGAGAAATAAAAAGAAATAAAAATAAATAAAAAGAAATAAAAAGAAATAAAAAGAAATAAAAAGAAATAAAAAGAAATAAAAAGAAATAAAAAGAAATAAAAAGAAATAAAAAGAAATAAAAAGAAATAAAAAGAAATAAAAAGAAATAAAAAGAAATAAAAAGAAATAAAAAGAAATAAAAAGAAATAAAAAGAAATAAAAAGAAATAAAAAGAAATAAAAAGGAATAAAAAGGAATAAAAAGAAATAAAAAGAAATAAAAAGAAATAAAAAGAAATAAAAAGAAATAAAAAGAAATAAAAAGAAATAAAAAGAAATAAAAAGAAATAAAAAGAAATAAAAAGAAATAAAAAGAAATAAAAAGAAATAAAAAGAAATAAAAAGAAATAAAAAGAAATAAAAAGAAATAAAAAGAAATAAAAAGAAATAAAAAGAAATAAAAAGAAATAAAAAGAAATAAAAAGAAATAAAAAGAAATAAAAAGAAATAAAAAGAAATGAAAAGAAATGAAAAGAAATAAAAAGAAATAAAAAGAAATAAAAAGAAATAAAAAGAAATAAAAAGAAATAAAAAGAAATAAAAAGAAATAAAAAGAAATAAAAAGAAATAAAAAGAAATAAAAAGAAATAAAAAGAAATAAAAATAAATAAAAATAAATAAAAATAAATAAAAAGAAATAAAAAGAAATAAAAAGAAATAAAAAGAAATAAAAAGAAATAAAAAGAAATAAATGAAATAAAATGAAATAAAATGAAATAAAATGAAATAAAATGAAATAAAATGAAATAAAATGAAATAAAATGAAATGAAATGAAATAAAAAGAAATAAAAAGAAATAAAAAGAAATAAAAAGAAATAAAAAGAAATAAAAAGAAATAAAAAGAAATAAAAAGAAATAAAAAGAAATAAAAAGAAATAAAAAGAAATAAAAAGAAATAAAAAGAAATAAAAAGAAATAAAAAGAAATAAAAAGAAATAAAAAGAAATAAAAAGAAATAAAAAGAAATAAAAAGAAATAAAAAGAAATAAAAAGAAATAAAAAGAAATAAAAAGAAATAAAAAGAAATAAAAAGAAATAAAAAGAAATAAAAAGAAATACAAAGAAATACAAAGAAATAAAAAGAAATAAAAAGAAATAAAAAGAAATAAAAATAAATAAAAAGAAATAAAAAGAAATAAAAAGAAATAAAAAGAAATAAAAAGAAATAAAAAGAAATAAAAAGAAATAAAAAGAAATAAAAAGAAATAAAAGAAATAAAATGAAATAAAATGAAATAAAATGAAATAAAATGAAATAAAATGAAATGAAATAAAATAAAATGAAATAAAATGAAATAAAATGAAATAAAATGAAATAAAATGAAATGAAATGAAATAAAATGAAATGAAATAAAATGAAATAAAATGAAATGAAATGAAATGAAATAAAATAAAATGAAATAAAATGAAATAAAATGAAATAAAATGAAATAAAATGAAATAAAATGAAATAAAATGAAATAAAATGAAATAAAATGAAATAAAATGAAATAAAATGAAATAAAATGAAATAAAAAGAAATAAAAAGAAATAAAAAAGAATAATATGAGTACCAAAACAGGAACAGAAATGAAAAAGGCCTGAAAAAATACAAGTAAGTTCAACTTGACTAGTGCCTGAAAAAATAAAAGTAAAAGTCCCAAAAAAGACAATTTCAACTTGACTAGCCCTAAAGTAAAAGTACCAAAAAATACAAGTCTTTTGACCAGCCCTCAAGTAAAAGTGACAAAAAAGTAAAAGTCGTTTGATCAGCCTTAAATTAGAAACACCCAAAAAAAACAAGTTCAACTTGTGTTAAGCTGATCCCATCACAAGCTTAACACAAGTTAAGCTTGTGATGGGATCAGCCCAACACAAGTTGAACTGACTTGCCATTAAAATCTTATTCAAAACACTCATCATAATGATGTTAGCTCAAAAAATTCAACATAATGATTTTCCAAATGTGATAACCCTTTATATCAATAGAATTACAATATCAGCATCAGAACCCAAATCCAAATGATGAAATTAATCTATAAGTAGAATACAACTCAAAATGGTCTTTGAGGTGATCAACCCAAAAAGCTGATTTTTTAGAAATCATGAAAGCTGATTTGGAAACTATGGTCAGGATTGTAATCAAATCTCCCTTAAGTACAAGCTGCACCCAATGGTTATTGTTAAAAAAGCAAATGAACATAGGATTGGATTTTTCTTTTAAACCCATTTTTGTAAGGGTATAAGTAGAGTATGAATCAAATGAAATGAAAAATATTGGTCTTCCATAAGTATCTGCTATCATTTGACCCATGTCAAGCTTTGAAATCCATTTCAAATAGGTAATCTTTTCATTGATTTCATTGAAATCAAGTCTTTTTTCAATCTTTTCAAATTCTTTAATGCCAAAAAGGATCTGAGAATATCATGTCTTATTTTTCCTCAATCTTTCAAGCATTTCCTTTCTCACTTGAAACCAACTGTGTTCATCATAACCAAGTTATTTAGCAATGACTCTAAAACCACAATTTCCATCACCCATGGGATCCCAAACCCCACCCAAGAACTTATGTAAGCTCTCAGGTATTTGATTGAGGTAATTTAATTCCTAAAATCAAAAATTAGTTAGCCAAAATTCTAATCTCATTAAAGGAATCACCACTCACCAAAGATGAGCTTCTGATTGACTCCTCCATTTTGTCTGCTTCATCTTTTGAAAATTAATTGGATTCCAATGGCACCAAACCCAATGAACTTTCAGTCTCTCCCACTGAACTATGAAATTCAGATGAAGAGGCATTTTTGCACTACAGAAATAATTACCCCATTAGTTCATTAAACCATAACAATGAATTTTTCTCAAAATCAAAGACTTACTATCATTGGTCTTTCTGATCCCCTTTTAATTTTTTCTTCAGTCTCATCCTCTGAACTATGAGATTCAGATGAAGAGCCATCCTTGCACATCAGAAATCATTTTCCCATCAGTTCATTAAACCATAAAAATGAACATTACTCACTCAAAATAAAAGACTGCTTACTGTCTTTGGTGCTTTTTTTCCCCTTTTAACCCTTTTTTCCCGCTTAATTTCTCTTTCAACATGCTCAAATTTTGAAAGCTCACAATGGGTAGCTTTCAATATTTGTTGACCACAGCTTGACCTTAACAGCTTTGGCTCAAGCCTTGGCTTTGCAATCAAAGCAGCTGTATTTTTGAGTTTTGACCTCATAATCACCAGCCTAAGCTCCTTAGGTTGTTCCCAATACATTGCATTCCACTTGTTCAAAATTTGAGTTTCTTCATCAAGTCCTGCATCTGCTTCAAATTTTCAAAAGAAAAATAGTTATCAATTTGTCAATTTATCACTTTGTCAATCTCATAATTAATCTTTCAATCCAATAATTAATCTGTCAATCCAATAATTAATCTGTCAATCCAATAATTGGTACGCTTCAAAAAATCCCGCTGACTTCATTGGAAGGTTCATAGTCTAAATTTCATTGAGGATGAACATCCTCAGGAACAACAGATCTTTTTGATGCTAGTAATTCACCTAAAATGTGGGAACCGGGCAAGCCCATTTTCTTTTAATATGAATTTGAGCACACCTTGCCATTATGATTGTGCTTGAGTTTCTCAAATTGTTCCCTAATGAGTTTAATTGCCTCAATCAACAATTTGTAAACCAAAGGTAACAGTTTAGTTGGAAGACCTGTGCCCAACTTTATTCAAGAGTCTTTAAGTGCTGCATGGACCAATTGGATCTGACTTCCAATATTTCCTTCAAGGTGTTTCCACACGTCCAAAATGTTCCCCAAAGATCCCACTAGTCATGATTTGAAAGTGGAATCAGCCCCTTCTACCCAAGACATAGTTTTATTTCCAAAGTCTGGGTAGATAAAAGTACAAGCCATTACAAACCTCTCTTTGATAGGAAAAATATTATTTTCCATATACTCAAGTACATCCTCATGGTCTTTCAAGAAACACTCTATACAAGTTTCAAATTAAGCACTCCCAACAGAGATCAATATTCAATAAATTGACTTACTCTGAGTTCTGCATCATTTGCTTCTGCCTCCCCCTTGGTTTTAGAGGCCCCATACTTGCCCCAAAGAGTCATAAACCTTTTCCAACCATCATTTTTATTACTGAAGTGCACTTTACAGTTTGATTGTATATTTTTAGATAAGTTCCAAGTACAAAACTTTCTGGATGGCTCAGAGAAACTGTGTTTAATAGCACAAATAAGATCTTTTTCACGTTCCATTGTGGTGACCAAATCTGGACACCTTAGGACCAGCGCGGAAGATTTTTATAATTTTCTATGATTTTTTTAGCTATCTTTTAGGCCACTTTATTTCTCCCTTCCTTGCTCCGTGTCATCGCGTGCGGGAACTCTTGCTTCTCCTCACTCCGTGTCATTGCGGGCGGGCACTCTTGCTTCTCCTTGCTCCATTTCATCATGCGTGGGCACTCTTTCTTCTCCTTTCTCCGCATCATTGCACGCAACCATGGTCACTTCTCCTCATTTATCAACTTTTCCTGTTCCATCTACACCTTGCTTGGTTTCTTCTCATTCCCACATCACTCACATCCTCCCTTGATCTTGCTTCTCCTTCCTCATTGTATTTCAACTTGGATTATCCTCATCACTCAATCAACCCCGCCTTTACCACCACCAGTATCTGGAATAGCAAGGGTAAAAACTTGAGGTTGGTCATGGGAAAAACCCCCATCCCCTGACTCAATCTGTTGTTCCCATGACCAATTTTGCACCCTCATTTTCCACCTTGGCCGGTCATCCAACCAATGCAAACAAAAAATCTCACCCAAGCATCCTCCTCCAATCATCACCCCCCCTGCTGCCACGTCCATTTTGACTGTCTCCAGCGGCCATCCAAACAATCTCACCCAATGATCACCTCCGGCCGCCCTTGCACAATAATCCAAGATCAGCAATTGCGTGGCCCATCAGCCTGTCTGCACGGTTCCCCACCTGCAAATCTCCTCCCTGGCCAATCCAAGATCTTCCCATTATTTCAATTATTTTTCTGTGTTTTCTCACATTTTTCTTTTTTTCTCATGTCCATTAAAAAAAAAATTGAATTGTGTTCCTTCTTCTGCTCTATGTGTGTTATGACCTGTAAACATTCTATAGGGACCCATGGCCCATAAAAGGAGGGGCTTTCCCCTGCCTTTTTTGAATCATCCATGGGAGTGTGTGCATCTGTCCCCCCGTTATCAGTGTAATTTATAATTATTATCCTGGTTATATCCTTGATTTCCCCCTGATCCATTTCATCCTGAGTCTTTCCCCCTTTTGAGGCCTGATCCTTATCACCAACCAATAGCCTTGCTGGTTGAAGAGAATTCTGTCTGTTGGAAATCTTGAGTGTGTTACACCACTCTTTTATCCCTTCCTCTGACCATACTGGTCCCAATCCTTTCTTGATCATATTTCTGGAGCCAATCACATTTGATTGAAGAGGTTTTATTAAGCTTAAAAACTGGAGTGTTATACCTCTGTTCTTTGTTCCAAGTTTCATTCTGCCAGCCTACTCTTGAGCTCCTTGAGAAGTGTTGAGGTTATCCCGGTTCAAATCAGTTATTGTTTTGCTTTTAGAGCTTCTCAAAACATTGTGCTTTGTCTTGTACGGCCACCCTCAGTTATCTGGTACCCTGCAAGCCCTTGATTGCAAAGAGTTGGCCGGTTTGATTGAGAGCCTGGAGGTTGGTTGGGGTTTGAGTTGATCATCCCCAATCTTCTGCTGACGACCAGAGTTATTAGCTTGTGGGTGTTGTTTACATACAACAGCTTTTTTCTTTTGAACTTTGAACAAACTTTAATCTTCTTTTGCTCAAATATCTCCCAGGTAATCTTGGCTCAGATAGTTCTGTTCCGTTGCTACCAACTATTTTTCAAACTTGATCCTTACTACTTGATTCCTCACTTAAAAGTTCTGGACCTAGATCTTGGTTACATTTAAATATTTTTGTAACGCTCAGGAGGGAAGCCTCAACAGCACCTTTCCCCTCCACGGAACTGCCATGGGCTAGCACCTTTTGGAGTCTTACACCTTCAAAAATACTTTTGGAAGCCTCTTGGGATCATAAGCCAACTCCTTTAATTTTTTCAATGCCCAACTGTAAAACTCATATGTTTCTTTTGTTATAAAAACAAAATCCTTTCAAAAATTCTTTTTGATGGCAGTCATTCCTACAAAATGCAATAGAGGGATGTTGTACCTATCTGTTTTATAACTACCATCAAACAATGCAATATGATCAAAGTTTTTGAAAATTTTTATACACTCAGGATCAGCCAAGAATAGGGCCTCTAAGTGAACCTCTCCACCAAATTTGGACCTGGGAACCCACTGGGATTCCTGGAGCATTTCCAATAGAGCGTCCACAACACTTTTCCCATCCAGTTCTGCAAGCTTTACCTTTTTCTTAGTGTTATAGATTGTTCTATTTTCAGTTTATTCCCCACCATCAATCTTCCTCAATTTCCTTTTTAGTTGAACCGTATTGAGCCCATCTTTCATTCCTTCCCTAAGTAACTCTAATGCTTTACCTGATATTCTTCTCAGTTGAGGGTGCACTGAAGGACATTCTGATGGTTGATGATTGTGGAGGCCATTTCTGATGGAGAGATTCCATGTGGAATCTACTACCTTCCTACTTTCACAGATCATGAATTGACACCCAACCTTCCTAGTGTGAGTTTGCCTTTGACGTTTGGTTAGACATGGCCCTTCATATACCCCATATCTGTCACATGCTAAATCCATGCATTTCTCTTTCCTTGATTTTAAAGTCTTCAATGCAGAGCCATGCATGGCTGCAAATTTCTGACAATAAATATTTGTGTCTTTCCTAGTAGCAAAGGCTCTCACAGGAGGAGGGACAAGTGGTTCTGACAGCCCTTATTTACATTAGTATTTTTCAAGCCAAATTCAATTCAGTCAAATGACCTATGAAATGTGAAACCACCACCTTTAGTGAATTCAACTTTTGACTGAACAACTTGTGATGGAACAACTTGTTCCTGTTGTGAAGAAAAATTTTGTTCCCCAATTGTAACTCTAGATGAGGATGCAATTTGGGCTTCCAATGTTTTCTTTCCCAACTCCCTACTCAAATCCCTAGATTCCTCCACAACTTTGTTAAGTAAACTTTTTATTAAGTCCTTCAAAATAGCCTTCTTTAATCCAGGAGGGCTTGGGCTTGCCACTGTTCCCATAAACCAAAAAAATTCAATGGCAGTTTAGCATTCCATGCAATTTTCAATCCAAAAACTCCAAAAGTTTTCTCACTTTTGGGTTCTCAAAAATTGATTTTTTAAAAAAATTAATTTATGCAACGGGTGAGTGGTGTGTGTGCACGTGGTTTGTTTCAATATTTTTGCAAGTTTGATTCTCAAATTGCTTTTTTTAGTCCAACAATAGTTTCACATAGTATGCCAGATCCCAAAATTTGGGTTGACAGGACTCACATGTGGTCCAGGGGTGCCTAGGTACCCCAAATCCCCCCTCAAATGGCCCCTTTTGGGGGGGAGTAGCCCAAATGGGTCAGGGAAATGCTTGTAACTCATGCATCCCCTGGGGGGTTGCAAAACCTTGATTGCAACCCAAAATTGGGTCACAAATCCTCAATTGCAACCCTTTTGGGGTTGCAACTCCTCAATCACACCCCTTTTGGGGTTGCAAAAGGGATTCACAACCCTCCAGGGGAGGCCCAAGTCACAAGAAACCTGCCTTGATTTTTTCTGGGCTGTGATGGGCGGTTTGAAACCTGTGTGGGTTGCAAATATAACATTGGCCATTTTTTTATTATTTGACTCTGATTCAGACTCCAATTTGGAATCAACTTGGTTAGCTTTGAATTCTCTTTTTGAAAAGCAATACATAGTTCCACAAAGAAACACTCTCCACAAACCTATTTATGAAAGGCAAAGGCTTCATCTACCCCCCAACTTAAGCTTCCAGCAACTTTTCCAAACTTTATTGGCTTCATTCATGAAACTTTTGGAGATGATTGAAGACCACCAAATTTTCCAGAACAATTCTCAGAGTCCTCAATGCAATCCAGCTATCCAACTGGCTGTTTCTCTTTTTAGATTGGGATCAAATGGAAATGGAGCAGCAATTTATCAATTAGAAAATCTATTCTCAGTTGTTTATGGATCCATTGACTTGTACACCAAAAGATTCATGATTGCTATCCTATCTTTCCATTGCTCAGTCCTTTGTTGGCCAACCAAAGAAGAATGCAAGGAGATCTCTCAAAAAATGGATACTGAAGGCTTTCCTGGTTGCATTGGTTTTTTTGATGTAACCACCATCCCCTTGAGACAAAAACTCAAGCTAGATGGCAACCACTAATTTGATCAGAAAAAAAGCCAATCAATTCAATTCCTTTCCAAAGCCTTTGATAATACACTGACCAAATATGTTTTATTGTTTCTATAGATCATCTGTGTCACTAAAACTTGTTTTTATTAATACCTTGCTCTCAATTCTGAGTTGTAGACAGGACATGGAGCATAGAAAAACCAACTCCCACAATGCTTTGAAGGAAGGAAGGAAACCCTCAATCTCTTTTTCTCACTATTCTCACCCTCTCTCTCTCTCTCTCTCTCTCTCTCTCTCTCAGGTTGATGGTTGAATGGCGCCCTCAGCTCCTTACAGATGCAAGGGGCCAATGAATTCCAAATCTTGGGGTTAACTGAGGGATAAAACTCCTCTTGTTTCCACACCAACAAGGAAGTATGTGACATTGTAAAAAGAAATCTACTATAGGTGGCAAACTATCATAGATGAATTGGGTTAGTTAATTTACTTTCACACAACCACCCCATTTACTATAGGGCAATCTTAGATGATTTTGAGTGAAAATGGTAGAGGCTTAGTGAAAGGGAGAATGCAAGATAGCAAAGCCAACTGCAAAGTTCAAACAGATGGTTTGATTTCTCAACAAACAGCAAGAGGGATGAAATTTTTCCAATGGAAAGAAACTAAGGCAAATCCCAATTTGATGACTTGAACTCAGCAAATGGAAGAACATATGAAATTAACTAACCAAGGAAGCAATCATCAGGAAGATGGTATAGTCCTTATAAGGTAATTCAATGATGAGTAGATACCACCTGATAGAAATTCACCTACAGCTAGAGAGAAACAATGCAAGGGATGACAGGATTGAAATGGGAAAATGAAATGAACTTTAAAATTGTTTCTGAGGTCATAGTGTAAGTTCAAGACAATAGAGTGTGGGAGTAAATAAGCTTAACAGGTGATACATGGAAGGAATGGCATTTGATGACAATCCAAACAAATGAATGTAACCATGCAGGGAAGGGAGCTAGTCCATGGGTGGAACTTTACAGGAAGTTCATTTTCACAATCCAGTTATAGTGAGCAGAATGCATGATTGATATTGTGCTTTTATTTTATGTCATGCTTATGGACTTAAGTAGAAATTACTCAGAAAAGGGATATACCAAAAGGTGATGAAGACAAGAAGGAGGGTGACAACAGATGGTTTCTCTCCTCATCAGTAGAGAATCCTGCACAAGATTGCCAAGAATCCTTGGGTTGGGGGATGTAGGTCTAGGACCCCATTGCCAGCTTCTTCTGAGAACTTCTTACATGGTGAACTTCTTGTCACAGTACTCAGCATTACCCAGGGTCTGTCACTGGAAGGCACTCTATCCCCCTGTGAATTTTGTTATGACAACACATAGTCTTCAGCTCTGTATCTTCCCATGGGGGGGGGGGGGGGTCACTGAGCTTCTACAATTCTATCTGGACACCTTATTGTGGGGGAGGCTGTCACAAGGGCTTCTGACATGCAAGCATGGCTTGGCACAAGGGTACCCTACTCTCAGTAGAATTGGGGACAAGTTCACTGAGGAATTCTACAAGGAGCAGAGTAAGAGTTAATTCAAGGTAAAGTGCTGGATGACACTTTCTGGGATGGATTCCTAGTAAGAATTTGTAAACTGATTTCTTGGGGGGGGGGGGGGGGAAATCAGGAAGGCCAAAGAGGAGGCTAGCTGAAATAGACAAGGGCTGGAACTACAACAGAGGTACAGTAGGTTGGGGCTCAGACTACATATGTAATGACAAGGGAGCAGTCAAGGTAACAGAGAGGGCTAATCAGGTATGCTACTACATTGGGATAGGCTGTCTACTACATTGGGGTAAGGCTGCAGGTCTGGGCTGTCTAAGTTGGGAATGTACAGTTGGAGGATGCACAGTATACATGAAGGCCATGACACTATGTACTAACTAGAGAGAGTATAGGATACGATCTGCAAGAGGATCTACATAAGGATTCCCAAAGGATAAACC
This sequence comes from Puccinia polysora, assembly GCA_025617555.3. NCBI lineage: Eukaryota > Fungi > Basidiomycota > Pucciniomycetes > Pucciniales > Pucciniaceae > Puccinia > Puccinia polysora. The sequence goes on along the minus strand of CM062626.1, from coordinate 2,843,768 downwards.
ATGATGAAGTATGGGTTAGACAGAGTGAATAAGGTTAGATGATGTGCAAACCTGAGAGATTAAGTATGTGCAAGCCTATGGAGTCTATCTGTATGTTGTAAGAGGTTAGACTATATGTAGATATGTACTGCATCAAGATCCTGAGAATATGTAGTCACTGGAGATATACTGATATAAGTCTCCTGAGTCCTGAGGTTGAAGTTCCTTGGCAAGTAGATTAGAACTGAGGGTTAGACTGAGTTTTCTGAGGGTAGACTGAGTTAGGTGTCAGTATGACAGAGGCATTTGCTAAATCCACCAATTGGTTTTCTTTTGACCTTTCTTGGATGCCCTATCTTTTGGCCTAGTGACAGGTTTGCATTGGTTGCAGCCTCCACCTGCCAAGCATGATTGATGGCCCAGGTTATTAGGACCTGCCAGGCCGTTTGGATCCATCACCTTCTGGCAGGTACATGTTGACAGGATTTCACCATACAGGTCAAGTGTGACAATCCAGTTGGCCATGCATCTTACCACCAATGATAGCTCCAACAAATCATGTTACCAAGTTGAGAACAATTCTTTTGTTTTTAACAAGGCTATACACCAGAAGAGAGTGGCAATTGAGTGGATACCCTCATCCAAAAAAACAGCCAACATACTAAGAATCTCACTCCCAATCATCTCTAGCGCCTATCATCATCAGTCCTCAATTTCAAATGAGCTGCTATTTCTGCTGTTTCCTCAAAGCCAGGCAATTCCTCAAGACCACCGGGGAACAGAGATCTTTCTTTTGATAGAGGCGGGGATCAGGTTTTCCATTCCTTCAGTGTGTGGCTACACTACCATGACTGAAAAAACTCCAGGTCACCCACTAATCTATTGATCTCGAACTGATGGAGTATGAAGCCCGTCGTCGTCATCGTCTTGGTAGATCGTAGAGATAGGTAGGTAGTGGGGACTCTATCACGAACCATCAACGAGTTGAGCGCTCGTGTATAGGGAAGAATGGAAGGGGGGAAATCTTGATTGATGAGAAGAGAAGATGATGATGGCTGAGAGGATGTGAAAGGAAGATCGAAAAAGCGTCAAAAAACGATCCACAAGGCCAACAAGAGAGAAAGGAAAACAAGAAGGAGCGGGTGATTTCAAAAGTATGGTGCAGGATCTATCTCTATGTATACCAACGACGACCAAAAGTGCAGAGGGAGAAGGAAGAGAGGCCAACGCTCGTGTTGGAGGAAGAGTATGAGGGCCCATAGAATATATATGTAAAGATAATGATACAGATAATGAGCTCATGAATACTAATACTCTATTATGTAGTCCTGTCATATCGTATGAGCCCATAAGGGAGGAAGGAGAGAAAGGCTTTTCTTCGAAACTAGGCTTCAGTCACAAGCCCATCGATTAAATCAATTGACCAAGCCAACCTCCTTACACATTCTGTAAAACTCGCTCTCCTCGTTCTTCATCAAACGGTCCGGAGAATCGAACTCGACCACTTTGCCTTTATCGATCACCAAAATCTTATCACAATCCAGGATGGTACTACAATTCATTGGGGCCAAGATTCTCTCCGTCAGCACCTCGTTGACGACCGGAGACAAATGACACGGAAAATACAGAAGCGATAAGGGGAAAACCGACTTGAGTCTATGGGCAATCACTAAGATCGTGAACGATTTGAATTCATTCCTGATGACCGTTTGAATATCCGAATCCGTCTCAGGGTCGACAGAACTCGTGGCCTCGTCCATGACCAAGATCTTGGACGATTTCAGGAGTATCGCTCGGGAAAGACATAATAATTGACGTTGTCCGTTGCTTAGATTTGTTCCCCCTTCTTCAATCTTGGCGTCCAATCCACCCTCCTAAGAATCACCAGAAAGTAAGGATAAAGATCCATCGAGAGCCATTAGCCAGTAGGGTTCATAATGCGTTCTTTTCCATCCGACTTACAAGAGATTGGATATGACTCTTCAATCGTGAGTGTTCCAACACTCTCCATAGTTCTTCATCCGTTCTCAACCCTTCAGGATCCAAATTCTCCCTCAGACTGCCTTCAAAGCATTGAGAATCTTGAGGAATGATTGAGATCTTAGATCGTAAATCGTTCAACCCGATCTGACTGATATCGACCCCATCGATCAAAATCCTACCTCCTGCTTTTTCGATCAATCTGAATAACGAAAGCGTCATCGTCGACTTTCCAGCTCCCGTCCGACCGCAGATCCCAATCTTTTCTTGCGGCTGAACTTTGAAATCGACTCCCTTTAGTACTAAGTCTAATCCATCTCGATAACGGCATTCGACACCCTCATAAACAATTTCACCCTGTTCCGGCCAAGTGGGACGAGGGCGATGATGCTCATCGGTTTCCCAAGGTCCTTCTTGCTTCAATTGGGTGTATTCAACCACCCGTTCGCACGATACAATATTCGTCTCGACCTCAGTGGCGCTTCGCACCAACCAATTGAGCGACTGGGTGATCGAGAGGGCATACGACATCAAGACCCCAACCATGCCACTGTCCAAAGGTCGGTTGGCCGCGAGACTCGATACGGCCAAGAGTGCAGCAGTAAGGATCATAAAGTTTCCAATCAACTCTAATCGCACCGCCAACCAACGATTGGCGCCGATCGATGCAAAGTAGGCTTCTTGGTTCCGATCGACCCGGAATTCGTTTTCAACGATGAATCGTCCCTGGGGAAAAAATAAGGGATGAGAAGTGGATCTTGTCGTGATTATCTCGGAGGGTGAATCCTTACTTGTTCTCCAAAGGCTCTGATCGTCGCGACACCCGTGAGCGTCTCACTAAACATCACAAATATGGGAGACTTGGTGATCGAATCGATCCGCTTCAATTCCCGGGAAGTGGCAAGATAGTAGGATTGAATGCTCTTGTAAATCATCAAAAGCGGTAGACAAACCACCAAGAACGGTGGTACCGCCCACGAGACCACTGCCACGACACCAACAACGGCTGGTCAAGAGACAAGACGGATCATATGAGATTCCCTTATTTATCAGGATGCAGCTCAGTCTAATCAGGGTCAGGGACTAAACGAACCAGCGGTCGTACGAAGGAATCCACTGAAAACCCGGGCGAGGACTTCGTCGATAACATAAACATCCCTGATCCCATTCAACCAAAGCATCAGCCTAGAAAAAACTAAATCGATTGCAGGGAAGCGTTTCCCCATGACAGTCACTGACCTGGAAAATCGATTTAAAATCGTACCCACCGGTGTGGCTGAATAGATCGTCAACGTAAAATAAATAGAGGAGAAGTGGGTAAGAGACAAGCAGAAAATTCTAAGAGCTAGGGAGGGAGCGGTAGCTACTACTCAACTATCAAAGAACGACATGGGGGCTCTCAACACTTTATGAAACATTTGATCGTGCAAATACTTGGCGCTTCTGACGGCGCAAATCGATAATAGAGTGATACCATTCGAGAGGGTGAGCAAACTGGTGACTAATCCCAAGAGACCATAGACCCCAAGGTAATAACCCAAATGAGACCCATCTTGAGACCCATCTTGAGAGGAACGAAATTCGTTGCCCGAGCTCCAATGTTTTAACCATAGGTTGGTCAGTAGAGAAAGCACTTGCTGTCCGACGATAGTGAGTAATGCAATGCCTACACCAAACCGTCCGTTGGCGTTAAGGTAAGTCTTATAAACTTCAGTCTTGACTGATCCTTTCTCCTTATGCTCCGATACCGTTCCGGGGGGTTTGTAAGTTTTACGAAAATCACGCTTGTGGGAATTGAGCGCGTCGATCGAAGGACGTTTCATCATACCTTCGGATGCCTTCCTCCGTTTGCTACTCGAGGCCTGACTGCTGTGCTCGGAAGGGATAAGGGTGGAATCAGAAGATTTCAAATGCTCGGAGAGTCCATCCTGCGATGAATTTTTGCCAAAGTCGTCGATCAGCTTTCTCAGGTCGCCTTGATGATCGAGGACGCTTTGGAAGGTACCTCGCTCGACGATCTTTCCGTCGCGGAGTAAGATTAGTTCATCAGCTTGTTGACAAAATGGAATTGCGTTTGTACATAGTACCCTGGCCTTCCCCCGAAGTAAACCGGTGGGACCAATGACCCGATCAAACAGATGACGCCCCACGTGGGCATCGACACTGCTAAGTGGATCGTCTAGCAGATATACATCGGCACGAGCATAGACGGTCCGAGCTAAACTAATCCGAGCCTTTTGCCCACCGGATAGCGTGATACCCTTTTCACCCACGAGGGTTTCATCAGCATCCTTAAGCATAGCCAAATCGTCCACCAGGGCGCACGCCTCGATCACGCTCTCGTAAAGTTCTTGGTTGAATGGTGATCCGAACAAGATGTTCTCCCTCACAGTTGTCGAGAGCAACCAGGGAGTCTGAGCAGCATACGCCAACTTGCCTCGTAATTCCACAGTGCCCGAAACTTTGTACATCTCGCCTAGGATGGCAGAGAGTAATGAGGATTTACCAGAGCCGACCCTACCGACGACAGCGACGAGGTTACCTTTGGGGACGGTGAGGCTGATTTCAGAAAGATTGGGGGGCGCGCTGGAGGACCAACTGAAGTGAGCTTGATGGACGTTGACGAGGGAGGCGTGCTCCTCGGTTGGGCGGTCAGTTTTGAGGACCGCATCTGACTGGAGTTCCTTACTGACTAAAAACTTGCAAATCCGGCAGACGGAAACGTAGGCTTCGACCCACTGGTTAATGACCATCGGCAAGACAGCCAATGGGAATTGGAGAAGTTGAAAGAGCGAGATGGCGGGAAAGACCAGAGCGGGGGTGAGGGGGGTCGTACTGGTGAGTGAAAAGAGTGAGAATGCCGAAAAGGCAACCAAAAACGGAATACTGCGATGAAAAGTAAAACGACGGTGAGAGACGATTGGTATCTCAGTAAAGAAGAGGTGACACCGGGGAGATAACCTACAAATTCCAAAGTGAGAGGCTAGCACTGGTCAGATAACCAATCTTTCGGAGTGTACCAAGTTCTTTGTCGTTACGAATAGCAAACAACTTTTGGGTGAACGCGTTTTCCCAAGTGTAAAGTTTGATGCTACGCCAACAAAAAAAAAAGGATAAATCAGTCCGTGGCGAGTGAGAGGCACAAGGGATTGCAAGAAGGTCATAAGGGTCTTAGAGATGGAAAACTGACGATCGAATGTTATTCAGAATCTCGCTCATCAGTCTCGTTCGTGAGTCTTTATTCTTCATCTGTTGCCTTTGAAGTCTTGTCTGAAATCTTGCGATGAGAGTGTTAAGAGGAATACTCAAAAGGACGACCGCGATACCGCCCAACATGGGCCAACCCAACATACCGTGAAGGCCAGGTTGATTTGGAAGAGACCCGAGATGAGGATGAGGCCGTTGGTACAAGAATCTTGAATCCTGCTAACGTCGGTTGACATGAGGTTGACGATATCACCGGTAGCCCTTCCACCCTTTTCCTCATTAGAGAGGACCAGCGATTTTTGGTAGATGATTCCGATCAAGCCCGATCGAACTCGGATGCCGGTCTGGAAGACGCGTTGGAAGTATTGGTGCAAGAATAAGGTCTGAACCAAACCGCAGGTGAACATGATGCCGGCAATGAGATAGCCCACATAGACCGGTTCGGGTTCATGACCGGAGGCATACGAGTCGACGAAGCGGAGGAGACGACGGAGTAGTTGCGGTTGGGCAAACTGAAGCACGTCCTGGGTGAGTTTGAAGAGGGCGGCGATGAGGTAAGGGCCACCGTAGGCTCGTACGAGAGCCCAGATTAGCGATGGACTTGGGGGGGAGGGGGAAGGATGAGAAGGATCGGTCGATGAGGATAGTTGACGGTTCCAAGATAGTCGGAGTTGGTTGGTGAGGGCATCGGTTTGATCCGGTCTAGGGAGCAACCAGAGATCGTCTTCGGTAAGATACTGATGTTTACCCAATTTCATCAATGGGGTCATCCAGCCGAACGTGAGCCGGGAGAAGATGTTGGCATAGACGAAGGGGCACTCGGGTCGTTGATCGTCGAGGATCGCCGGATGAGAGTGGGAGGGGAGATCGGGATCGAGCTGGGATAGAGGACGATAGCCGGCGGCTTGGTCAGGAGAGCAGGACGAGGTGGTGTGATGGTGATCGTGATGACGGTGATGGACGTCGTACTTGAAGGGGCCGTAGCATTCGAGGATGAAGATGGATAGGATGAGTACGGAGCGAAGGATGAGGAGGGAGGAGTGATGAGGATGAGGGTGTGGGGGTGGGAGGGAGTGATCGAGAAGGGATCTGAGTTCGAGGATCGAGACGATGAGGAAGAAGAGGTAAAAGAAGAGTAAGCTGGTCGAGGATCGTTGGGATCGACGATGGGACTGATGATGGATGGGGATGGCATAGATGAGACTGAGGGAGATGAGGAGGGTGGCGGGGGATTGGATGGGATCCCAGGGGTTGGAGATGAGGAAGTAGATGGTATAGATCGATTGAAGGGAGGCGACGATGAGGGCGAGGGTGAGTTTAGAGTAGTAGGACAGGATGGATAACTTGAAGAGATGAGGATGGGAGGGGTGTGGAAGGATGATGGGACGAGGAGCGAGTTTGTAGAGGTCGTAGGAGCCAAGAAGAGAGATGATGAGGAATGGGAGGAGGTAGAGTGATGACTTGAAGCAGATCGAAAGATCGAATCGAGTCCGATCGAACGGATTCCAGATCGAGAGTGGATTGGTGGGATCGTAGAGGAGTGAGCAGGTGGAGGAAGCAGGAGTGAAGGAAGACGACGTGAGTGGATGAGGATGGCTTGGGGATGGTGATAGCCCGAGGAGGAGTTGTGGTGGATGATGAGCAGGATCCATCTCGGGTAGATTTGGTCAATGAAGCCCGCCTAGTCCTAGTGGGAGGGAGGAGGAGGCACCGAGCGACCAGAGGAGGCAAGCAATCTCAGAGATCGAAGCAGTGGTACCCGGCAACGGGGGTGAGAAGTCCCGCGCGTGGTGGGGATGGATCGACTCGATCAATCAAAGAGGCTGCTTCTAGAGGCGAGCCAGCCTGGAATGATTAATATACATAATACATACATAAACCTCTCCAGGAGAGAGTAGTCAAGATCAGGCTTAGGAGGAAGAGAGGAGGAGGGGATCAGAGGGTCGGGGTTTAAATACCCAAGGATGGTCAACAGACAGAGCACCGAAACTCGATCGAGTAGCAGCTGATTGATCATCATGAAGAGAATCGAAATCGAGTCGAAAGTATGTATTTAGGTATAATTGACCTACTGATAGATAATAAATCTATGTATAGATCACTCATGCTATTATTGCTCATGACCTTGGATCACACTGGCTGACTCATATGTACGTACCGCGGTATACGACTGAGCCGGCTTGACTGGGACTTCATGACTCTTATTATGTAATTTGACGTTTCATTCCAGGTTTACCAGTAAGGATCCCTTGCACAGGAGTTAGTCATCATCGATCTATGTATATATCTTGAAGAGTAAATTAGATATTATAGGTTGTCATTAGATACCTATGAGGCTCATAACTTAAATAGTATGCAATGCTACCGGCGAAAGAGATGACACCTTAGAGAGACTGACTAAGACTGAGTCACTGACTCATCATCATGGAACCGACTGATCATCAGACTGGCTGACTCATCGACACCTCGACGCGTGAGATCTCGAAACACCATCTAGACGATCGAGATGATCATCAAGCTCCGACTCTCGGACACACCCGATATTCACCTGGCTAGATCATCATCCTCTCATCTTCTTCCTCGTCTTAGACACTTATCATCCTCCACTTCGATCTCAAACTCATCCAGAACTCAATCCTTCCTGACTTAAGAGCCCAGCCCAGGGGCACGGCGAAGCAACTCTCCCATGATTTCAAACCTCGGTGGGTCGGTCGTTAATTAGATTTTGACTTGACTACAATCTTCCACCCCGGCCATGGAGATCTGATCGTCATCCTGCATCTTATTTGTACTTGTCCCGCAACAACTCTAACCCCCCCCCCCCCGAGAGCTGTCCCTCTACCAAACTTATGGACCCTTTTCCCATCGGAATGCCCACCCTCTCTGACACGGTGTGGAATATTGAATCCCCACATACTACTGTTGCATGCACCCTGTCATCACTCCTCCACAAAACCTTCCCACCACTGCACTGACCTGCTACATGTGTGAAAGCTCTGAACAGCCCCCTAATCTCGCTCCCTACAACATATATTTTGCCCCCAACCCCCTTGTGCCGTGCATTCCCAGTTTTCGGTCACCTTCATCAAACCCCCTGTTTTTGACCCTGACATTTCCCATCAATCAAAGAATGAATCAGCAATTCATAAACACTAATCCAATCAACTTTGACTCTGTTGTGCAAGCAGCCTTAAAAAAGCAAGCTGAGGCCCTTGAAGCCAAAAGAAATCATGCCTTAAAACAGCAAGCTTCTCATTTTGAAGGTATTCTTCATGGCCTCCAGAAGCAGCTTGAAGATCTTTCAACCAGCAAAGACAGCAATGCTTCCCAGTCTGAACCAACCAAAGTTTCCACTACTCCAAAAAGTAAAGAAAAGTCAAAGAGCTCACCCAAAGTGACCCAAGCCAAGTCTGAACCCCCCTTGAAGCCCCAAAAGCCAAGTCTATCTTCTTCTGAGGGCTCAAGAAAATCTAGTCAAGGGACTCTAGCAACCCCATCTCCACCTAGTCGCAAATGCCATCCAGCCCAGCTCCTGTCTAGTGAGGTACCAAAAGATTTTCAAAGGGTTAAGATTTGATTGGTCTCTTTGATCCCTGCCACTGGGCACTGCAAACTGACCTCCATAACTACTTTGCAATGGACTTGAAACAGGATGCATTGTTCCTTCACATCTGAATGCTATGGGGTCTCTTTGAACAGAACTCGGTTCCAGCAAAAGTTGATCCCAGTCTCTCAAAGGAATTCTACAACAGGTTTAACTTGGTTCCTGAACTGGAAAATGCCGTTTCTAACCCCCAAGCTCCAGAGTTAATTTCTCAGGCAGACATCATCTCACTGAGGCAAGGTTGTGCAGGACGTTTCAAGCTTGGACGTGGTCTAGCAAATGTTGAAGAGATGCATATATTATACATGCATGCAATGTTAGCTAAGGTTGGCATTTGGATTTGGGGACCCAATCTTGAGGAGTCTCATGACTCTCTCTTTAACTCTGCCTGCCAAATCACTGCTCTGAACACCTTCCAACAACTTTTGGCAAGTGGTGCCTATCAGTACGTGAATATTAACCTTTCAAATGTCAACAAAGTCAGCTTGTTGGTCTCAGCCTACAACCACTATGTACATTATGTTATGGAAAGTGGGTTCAAGAAGGAGATGAAAGAGTTAGGAAAGCACCAAAAGGATGAATCTAAGAAAAGTATCCAAAAAAACCAAGAGCAAGTGTGTCACTTCCCAATGACTTCAATGACTTTGTTTTGCAAAATCCTGATCATTTCTACAGTTACGTGATAGTTGGTATGAATATGCGGTCAAGAACAAATTTCCAAAGCAATACCTTACCATTCTTAAAGAAACACTTGCTCATTGTGACAACAAATTCAATCCTGAACATAATACTTATGCCATCAAGACATTAGGCTACCGTTCCAACAATGCCAACAAATTTTTCAGAAGGTTGGATGTTGAAATGATCAAGGCTGATCAGTTAGCTGGGAAGCAAGGGCGCAAACGAGTTTGCAAACTGCCCAGAGTACCAATCCCATCTGAGTTTACCAAACCACCTGTCAACTTGCCATTGGACTTCTACCATCAAGGCTGGTTCAAAACTTTATCTAATGCCAACAAGCAACTTATTCCTGACTGCCATTCTGTTGCATTTCTTCCTGATGCCAAGCTGTTGCTCTTGCCCACCCAAGTTCCTGATGAAAAGCTGAGTGACCATGCTTTCATTGCAAAATACCACAATGTGTTGCTTGAGCCTTATGGTTTAGATGTTCTTCATGGTAATGATTGCAATTCTTCAAGTAGTGAAGGAGAGATGTCCAACGATGGGATTGAAGTTGATGATGAAGAAGTTGTCATACCTTGCACAACTGCAAACCAACTGAGAGGCAAGGCCTAACCAAAAGGCTATGAGACTGGATGAAAGCCAGTCCACTTTGCAGTTATTATGGTGTCACATACCACCGTGTGACAGTACCCCCGGGTTTAAGGGCACTTTGTCCCAAAGTGTGTATGGCTGGTGGCACTAACCCATGACATCGCAACATGGAGCCATATTCAGACACACTTCTGAACGCCATAAGGAGCCACCAAGACTTGGGAGTCTTGCTGTTGACAGGCGGAAAACCCAACAATTGTCACAGGAGCAAGCCATCCCAAAACTTGTCCTGATTGCAAATTGAACCCGCAACAGGGTCATCCAGTCTACTGTCATACCTTGCACAACTGAAAACCAACTGAGAGGCAAGGCCTAACCAAAAGGCTATGAGACTGGATGAAAGCCAGTCCACTTTGCAGTTATTATGGTGTCACATACCACCGTGTGACAGAAGTTCAAGAAGTGGAAGAGGAATCTGATGACCCTTTTCTTGACCAGGGTGATTTTGGAGACTTGTACAATGTAGATGAAAGTGATTATTCTGATGGTGCCCCATCTACCAATGAAGATGAATGTATTTAGATTTATTTTTTTATGACTTATGATCCAAAAAAAATCCCCACTCAATCCTTCCTATGTTATAAGAATTTGATCAAAAAATAAAAGTTGGAATATGATACATCAAAGCTATACTTGAGCTGGTGTGAAATCATCCAAATAACTCTATCTCCCTCCCATCCAACCCAACTTCAATCAATCCAATCAGTCCATCCAATCAATCATCCCCGCCATGGCCATGATGATCATCAACACCACAAGGATGACGAGGACAAGAAAGATCATGAAGACTTTTGATCTTACTCCGGATATTGTGCTGGCCATCATCCAAGTCATCACTCAAAGATCAATGGTGACAACCCAAGCAATCATCCTCCAAACTAAGTGGGTTCAACAATCCCCTACAACCAGATCCAAAGGATCCTGAATCTCCGGTGGCTAGACTGGTTCCAGTCAATGAGGAAGCTTGGCCAAACAAGCGAGAATGTTGAGATGAGGAGTATTGTCTCATGATTGGCGGCTGGTGGCCCATCATTGTTGACATTTGATGAGTCGTAGCGGTCTGAGTTGGATTGATGGCAGAGGGTGAACAAGTAGGGTAGGATGAGCCGATTGATCCCACCGGGGTTGTGGGTGATCTACCAATCCAAGCGTGAGCGGTACTGTGACGGGTATGTTGTTGGGAGTGAGATCGGTGAGGTTTGAGGAGATCCAAAAGGATGACGATGGACCCAATAATGGGCTAGAGGATAGAACCAAAGGTTATTGCTTGGGACTAGCAGCTAGGCTTCCACTTGTCATCATCTTACCACTCATCATGCCTACTCCTGCTCCCATACTAGTCGTGGCCCACCCCCAGTTTTGATTGTGCTGATCATGGCAAAGGTCCAACAAGCATTAAATCTTAGCACAATGCTGTCATGGCACTCTGAACCAGGCTCTCTGTAACAATCAATCAGAAGATCAATCAAAATCTTGGATTCAATGGTTTTATTTATTTATTTATTTATTTATTTCTTAGCTGTGACAAACTCAATGCAAGGAAAAACAAAATGATCAAAATTAAATTTGTGTATCAAAATTGGGCAGTCTTGTATGGTCAAATGGCCAAACTATTATTCCGCAAGTAGGAATCCCAAAAGTCTGATTCCCTAAGAGTCAATAAGCACAAAGGCATCTGATTGCCTTTGCATCAAGAACCTGTTGTTGAGTCGTGACTGTGCCAAGTAATGTCTTGAATAATGACAGTATTGATTGGAAGTTTGCATGTATTGAGTCAAGAGACTGAGAATACTTCTTCTCAACTACATCTACAAAGAAGAGAGGTTCAATCTTCTCATGAGTAATATTCATCAGGTATATCTTCCGGACCAATCCAATTTTGGTTTTACCTCTGTCTTGATACAAAATGCAGTCATTTGGTTGACCTTTTGATACATGTCTTTCAATTCCATCTCCTCCTAGCCATTTCCAAGTTTTGATAGGAGTTCCATAGTTTAGTAGCACATGTGAATCCTTTGGATGTGGTAAATGGTGGTAATCGCGAGCTGGAATATGTTAATTGTTCAGATGGTCCAGGATCATAGCATAATCAACCTTGGGAAGTGTCATTGCATTTGTTGGTTGGCTTGAGTTGTTCAGAAAAGATGCCAATCTTGACATATCATACTTCTGATTTAACCTTTGCAGGGAGCATGCCTTCCGCAAAATTGTTTGGTCCATTTCCTCTGCAATTAAAGCAATCAACTTCAGTACAGTTGATTCATTCCTAGAATTTCGGCAAAGACATACTTATGTTTGGGTTTGTTTTTATCTTTTGTAAAAAATCAATCAATCGTTCTCCGCTAAATTCTGCTACCTGGTTTAGTGGACCCCATCTTCTGAGTTTCTGTGGAATGTGTAGGGCATAATGATGGTTTGGTCGGGTGTTTAAATTTGAAAAGATCTTCTTGGCCGTTTCATTGTAGCAATGGTAATAAGTTTGAAAGATGTCAGGATCTCTTGGTGTTATTGTTTTTGCACAAACCACACTAGTGCATCAACACAGTGCACCAACATTAGTGAGGATCATTCCCGTCCAGGATTTGGGTTTGACTTCTGATGTTTGGATGACAAAAATTTTGATAATGATCAGTGGTATGATGTATTCAAACAGGCAATATCAGTGCTTAGCCTTCCACTTTCCAGCCTTTTGATCTCCAAGCGGCTGAGGTGGCTGTTCTAACTCGGAGGGTAATATTACTGATTCATGGGCCTTCTTGAATTTCTGGATTTGCTCTTCAGAGAAAAGCCCATCACCAAAATTGGAAGTATTTTCTTCATTGCTGGAGTCATCGGAGCTCTCTGAGTCTTCTGTTTCACAATTGCCAGTGTGTAATCTGACAAATTTTGGTGGTGGCTGCTTTCCACTTTCTTCACACTTTCTCTTCTGATTTTGAACCAACCATGTATCAAAGCCCCACCGTTGTGGAAACTTTAGAGGTTATCCCTCACGAAGTTGTCCCTAGTTATGGGATCGATGGTCCTAGCGTCTGTAAGACCGAGAATGCCTCCTTTTCTTTACTCCAAGAGAGAGAGAGAGAGAGGTAGAGTGAGAGAGAGGTAGTCAATGGATGATGAGATCCCCCCTACAACCCGGAGTCGAGGGGAAGGGTATTTGAGCCCTCCCCCTCAACCCTAACCTAAGCACAAGCACAAAGACAGACTGACAACCATGAAGAAGGAACCCTAGACCCAGAACCCTGACCCATCCCTAAACCCATACCCTATCCCCACCAGCTCGCCTGTCATTACGCGCATCCGGTTCGTCTTTTCGTGGCGCCGCCCTCCGCCGCGCAATACCCAAGGTTCACCGCGCTTGCGCGCATCCACCCAACGCGCCGTCGTGGATTTTCCCGTCCCGTGGCCGGCCCGCGCTTGCGCGCGGCCGCCCACGCATATAGCCCCGCTGTTGCCCCACTTTTTCCTCCCCCGACTAGCCGTTCCGAGAACCTGGTTGGCCCAGCTCCATCCATGAGTCGGACACCCAAGCGGGTCGCGGCCCGCCTCCCTTAGTCAGGCCCGGCCCGCAGTCGCGTGCCCGTTCCCGCCGCGCCCACTGCTGAGCCCGCAGCGGCTACTGCTGAACCCGCAGCGGCTACTGCTGAGCCCGCAGCGGCTACTGCTGAGGACCGGCGCACCCCCACTGCTGAGCCTAACCTACCAGATGCTGAGCGCGCAGGCTGCAACGCAGTCCCCGACCCGAGGCTATATAATGACACCACACCGTACTCTGAAATGATGCTGCAATACCCCTTCCAACCAGTTATGCATCATCCCAAGGGGGATGTGCTCAACTATATTACAATAGGGGAGTAGGTTGAGCTCAGACCACCTCACACCACTATTGCGGAGATGATTGTCTTGTTAGCTGATTGTCTTCATACATTTCCACTTTAAGGAATCTGAAGATGTTTCATTGTTTTTTCAAGGCTCTCCAACTTTTAAAAGATGCAAATCATCCTTGACTTCTTTGCACCAAGAGCAAAAAAATTTTGCACTGTGCAAAGCATAGCCTGCCACTTTATGAGCGCCAACAATGTCGCCAAGGAGAGGAAGTAATTGGACTAAAACAAGCCAACCTTCCCGGGATTGGTGTGTTTTAATTTTGATTCCTTGGTTGAGAAGCATTAGATCATCCACAAGCAGCTTCAGGCAGTGATTAATTGTGATCATTGAAGGAGAATTGGGGCCAGGTGTAATCCTGGCAATGTAAGTGTGACTCATCAGATTTTGCTTTGACGGTGGCAAGTTGAGGCAGTTCATTGCTATCAAACCAAGTGACTGCTGCTTTCCAGCAAGTTTGTTTCCTTTTGGATTAAACCAATCAATAAAAAGGTAAAAGGTATGATTGAGTGGATTGAGTTCAGAAGGATTAGTTGGCCATGCCATTTCCCTCCAGGCACTTCCATGTTGAATATCACTACTATCATATGATTGATTGCAATTTAAATATGTTGAACAGTCCAGAATCAACGTTTCTATGTTTTTGTTTCCAAGAAAACATGTAAGCCATTTTTCCAAGGGCTGAGTTGCATACAGGGACACTGGAGTTTGATGGGGTTCTGCTGTTACATTCTTGTACCAACTGGGAACCTTTTGAGTTGGTCCAATATCAACATTTGTTACTGATTTGGTGAAATATTTGAAGAGTACAATTCCACATTCTTGGGCTTGGGGCAATTCCTTATATTCACACGTTTTTGGGATTTTAGGAGGGTAGTATAGTAGAAAGCATGTTGGGCAACAAACACATGTATTTATGATAGGAGAAAGATCAAGTTGTTTGATGATGGTACCAATATCTCTGGGAACTTCTTTTTCTGAATATTCTTGAGTTTCCTTGCAATGATTAATGATGGTGGTGATAAAATTTCTTGCAAGTTGACATCTCTTGATGCTCAACCTGCAAAACAGATTAAGCCATGAAATAAAAATCAAAACAAGAAATGCAGCTGGAGAGTAGTGTCAATTGAATGTAGAGTTTATGACAAAGCAAGAAAAACAAGACCACTGACTTTTTGAGGTGATTTCAGAGGTGAGAAGTTCTGATGAGTTGGTTGAACCGGAGTTAGAAGTTGATGAACTTGATTCTTCATCAACACTGGTTGGTGAGTGGTGAGTAACACAATTTTGAAGGCAGCTTTTGCAATCCAATTTAACATGCTTGAGGTGGTTTTGTCTGGAGATAAGCTGGCCTTGCACATTCCATCCATTGGCATCTGTGAAACTGAGTAGAATACAGCAAGAGCAGGTACAGGTCTCCATGGCGCTACAGACAGATTGTTTTTGATAGCTTCAAGTTGGGTTGCAAGCATGTACATATTTATTACCATGTTCAACCAATCAGGTGACATAATTAGTTGCGATGCACCAGGTCCACGTCAACCCAGGTGTCACATCACAATTCTCTGCCTGTCTGGCTGTGAGATGTTGCACAAGTTGGCATACGTCTGGGTGTTGCAGGAATGTATGCAACACCAAATTCCACACCGTGTGAATTATTTGCCCCAATTTGCCATACTAACTCTCCCTCTCTTCCAAGTCTCTCACAATGCTGGCACCTGGTTCCAGTTTTTCTGTCAGCTTTTTTTTTGCAAAGGGGACCAATGATAATGTTGATGATTGACAGGATATAGAATATGAAAAGTACAGAGTTTGTTGGTAGAAATCCTGGAATTGATGATTGATTGGAAAGAAAAAAAAAAACCTACCTTTGACTTGGTGTTCAGTGTTGAAGGACAGGGTTGAATTGATGGAGGGGTGAAGGGGGTGTAAATAGTGAAGAATGAGAGTGTATATTCCCCGCCCCCACCACCACCAAAGAAGGATATATACTACAATGCTGTATTGCATCTTGTGAGAGGTATTATTGTGTAACTATGCACATGAATCTAGAATGTTCTAGTCTAATCCTTCAGAGATATATGCATATACCTAATAGTATGATCTCAACATTGTGGAAGTTTGAGTTGAATGCTCCGGTTGAGATACTTGGAAAGGATGGGATGAGATCTTATAACACTAAGAGGGGCGGATCTAAGGAGTTGAAGGAGGGAACTCAAGTTCTTAGTGAGTCAGAACAGATGATTTCATGGACTTGAGAACCAGCAGCTTAAGTAGACTAAGTAAAAAGTGGGCTGACATGTGGTTGACAAGATTGTTGAGAAAAATAGATTAAACGAGTATATGCATGACACACAGGATATCACAGGATAAAGAGCCACTGTAGATAAAGATAAAGGAGGCACTAGAGTTGAGACTGTTGGAACAACGTAAAGGCATCACTAGACTAACATACTTAGGGTTTCAGCTTGCTACTATTGCAGAGCAAGCTGAAAAAGTAACAGAAATAACATAAAAATAATAATTATAAAATTAAACTAAGAAGGAGTAGGAAAACCATACACCACAAAAAAAGTAGTGGCACTTGCTAGCAAGTGCCATCAAGGAAGCTCTGGTTGAAGCTCTGTCCAATCTCTAGTTGAAGGTATTTTCATTCTCTAACTTTTTTTTGGTTCACAGTGACTGTGCCCAATAAACAGCAACTGTGCACAATCCACAGCAACTATGCACAGTTGCTGTGCATTGTGCACTGTTGCTGTGCATTGTGCACTGTTGCTGTGCATTGTGCACTGTTGCTGTGCATTGTGCACTGTTGCTGTGCATTGTGCACAGTTGCTGTATATTGTGTAAATTTGCTGTGCATTGTGCACAGTTTCTGTGCATTGTGCACAGTTGCTGTGCATTGTGCACAGTTGCTGTGCATTTTGCACAGTTGCTGTGTGTTTTGCAAAGTTGCTGTGCATTTTGCACAGTTGCTGTGCATTTTGCAAAGTTGCGGTGCATTTTGCCCAGTTGCTGTGCATTTTGCCCAGTTGCTGTGCATTTTGCACAGTTGCTGTGCATTTTGCACAGTTGCTGTGCATTTTGCACAGTTGCTGTGCATTTTGCACAGTTGCTGTGCATTGTGCACAGTTGCTGTGCATTGTGCATTGTGCACAGTTGCTGTGCATTTTGCACAGTCACTATGCATTGTTCACAGTCACTGTGCATTGTGCACAGTCACTATGCATTGTGCACAGTCACTGTGCATTGTGCACAGTCACTATGCATTGTGCACAGTCACTATGCATTGTGTACAGTCAGTGACTTTGCATTGCAGTGTTGATAAATTTTGACATGATCTTGATAGGAGCTTGAACTGAGCTTGGCCATACATTGGGCAAGAGCTCTTTGACGGCACTTGCTAGCAAGTGACATGCAGATTTCTGTGGTGATACATATTATTAAAAAAATGGATTCTCCACCCAAAATTAGGTAGGGTCACTCACTGACCCCACCCTTGAAATCCAACTCCTTATATTTTTAAATAATTAAGCAAAAGAAAGACCAAAATACCACGGCACCACTATTGAACTTTTTGGCCAATTAAATATTTTACATGTATTGTAAAGTATAGGTTTCACTCCTAAAATTCAGTCAGAATTGATGTGTTGTGTATATTTTAGGAGTTACAGCCAGAAACGTGTTCTGTCACAATTCCCGCACGCAGCCCCAGCAGCCAATACACCTGCACACAGCTGAGCTACAGCACTGTCATCCTGTCAAAGACGTGTATGCAGCCCTGGGCCTCTGACAAGTACACAGCCGTGGGACGAAGGGTTGAAAAAGTGACAGGCGGCCTGAGGAACCTAGGTACTGTGTAAACATGCTACAACCTACACGGGTACATTCTACATATGTAATAAATGTTCCCATGGATAGTAGATAGTCTAAAAATACATAAACTTATATAAAAATACCTAAATAACCTTTATACATATTTTTTATTAAATATAATTCAAAGTACCAAAGATGTCAAAAATAAGATAATGACTACTTCTAAAAATATATTAAAATACTCTAATATACTATTGTGAGAATTTCTAGACATCAAAATTTTTGTGACATACTAAGAAAACTAATGATGTAAAAATATTACATGAATACCCATGACTTATATTTTTAATCAATTATTTTATTAAATCAACTGAAATTTGAAAATAAGGAGTAAAATCAATATCATGACTTTACTCCAATTTTTCCCCAAGGAATCAGCTTACTACTTCTTACTAGGAATTCATTCCAGAAAGTGTCATGAGCACCTTATCTTCAAACCATCCCTGCTCTGTTCCTTGTAGCCTCCTCCAGTAACCCTGCACCCAAGCCTACTGAGAGTAGAGTCCCCTTTGTGCCAAGCCCTGCTTGAATGTCAGCAGCCCTTGTGAAAGATACCTCCCTGCAAACAACCTCACCCACTTCCTGACCAACTATGATACCCCATCTGGTCCAAAGGTACTCCACATCACAAACACCAAACACCCTAGAGTCACTGGTATTCTATCCATTTACATGGATCAGAAATGCATCAACAAGTTTTCCAGGGAAATCTCCTCCAACAACCCCATCAAAATTTGGAATGCTCTTCTTCACCATTTTGAATCAAACTTGGAAAACGACCAGGCCAAATTCTGTCAAACTACCTGAACCTT
The DNA here is from genome assembly GCA_025617555.3 of Puccinia polysora. Taxonomy (NCBI): domain Eukaryota; kingdom Fungi; phylum Basidiomycota; class Pucciniomycetes; order Pucciniales; family Pucciniaceae; genus Puccinia; species Puccinia polysora. The sequence goes on along the minus strand of CM062626.1, from coordinate 2,825,093 downwards.
ACTTACAAAGGCAACCTTAACATATTCATTGCAGATCTGAATCATCACCTCAGCACAATTCTTACCATTGGCCTTGTCATTGGACCTAGAGGAGTGGTGTGGAAACAAGAGGTGAATACTCCTAAGAGTTTTCCCAAGACTGGAATTTATTGGTCCCAAGAGTCTGTAAGGAGCTGAGTGTGCTGTTCTACAGAATACTGGAGAGAGAGAGAGAGAAATTATACTTCATTCCTTCCAAGCATTGTGAGAGCTGGTATCTGATTGCTATATGATCTATTTACAACTTGTAGTTGAGAGCAAGGTATAAGGATCCCCCTCTCAACCCTAAGTGTGGTAAACAAACAACTGAGAACAACTATAGCCTCCACCCTCTCCAAACCTAGCTTTCTGCCTGCCATTAAGTCCATCTGGTTTTGTCCTTCTCATGGTGCAAACTTTTGCAGGCCTTACTTAGAGCCCCCCCCCCACACACACACCTGTCTGCATCCACCCAAAGTGCTTGTCTTTGGGCTTGTTTCTCTGGATAGCCCTGTACAGTTGGTGGACAGAAATAATGGGACTGACTGACCTAAAACAATCCATTTATTTTCAGGCCTGTGTTCCAAGCTAAATCTATTGTTCAAAAGAAAGGCATGTACTTACATTTATTCATGATATTATGTATTTTAACACCTGTAATTTAATTGTGCAACAATCAAAATTTGAAAAATATCAAATTATAATTTTTTTTAAAAAAAAAAAATCAAAAAAAAGCACAAAACCCTCAAAAAACATGCTGGAGGGAAAAAAAAAGAAAAATTCTGTACCATCAAAAATTTTTTCTTCTTTATAGGGGTGTTAGAGAGGATAAAAAGGAATGATTTGAATGAAAGAAATGTTGATATTCAAATTTTATAAAAATAATTAAAACCAGTTTTGATTGATTTTGATTTTTGATGGCCTTGGTGAGATGGTGATGATAGTGTTGAGATATTTAGGTTGGAAGTCATGGGAACCACTAAAAAACTATCATTCAATCTCTCTATGCATCTGATGTTCATATTGTTTGATTTCTCTGCACTTTTCCCACTTTGAGGTGCCTTGAGAGGCTTGAGGTTATATTGATTTGAAGTTGAATTGGAGTGGAGGTGGTTCACATTGTTCTAAAAAAAAATCCAACAATCACAATTTTATCCTCTGTTTGATTTGGTTTTTTAATTTCCTAAGACAAAAACAGATCACTGCCATACACAAGAGTTAAAATCCGTTCACACTTCTGTGATATGGACACAACAGAATAGTTCTACCCAGTTGATCATAAATGTCAAGAATACAGCCCGATAAATGAGACTAGATAGTGCAAATTTGGACTGAATATTGGACTTCTATCATTGATAACATAAGGTGAAGTTTAGTTCTTGATTAAGATAAAACATGGAGACTGATAAAGAAAAGGTTGAAACAAATTAACTTTACTCTGTCTTCAATGGCCGTTCTTCTATGAAGTGATTGAGTGATTTTGAGTGATGCTTGATTTGTTTGTCACTTTAGTATAAAAATTAAAATAGAAGAAATCAACAAGCTTCCACCTCACTTGTTCTCTTAGCTTGATATTTGACTAGGTGAGTTGCATGGATCAATATTGAATAATGAGTATAGAAGCATACTGAATATGAGCCCATGGTTCAGGAACAGACGTAGTTAACAAAGAAAGAAAGAAAATGAGAAATGAAAGAAAATGGAGAGATTAAAATGGAGAGATTCAAAATATTCAACATCCCCTGGAGAGATTAAAATGGAGAGATTCAACATATTCATCAACCTCTTCTGATGGTTGGACTGTCTTCATCTTCTGAAACAACCAATCACCCAAAGAAGAATAAATATCAAAAAACAAAAACATGAATCAGAATCAAATATGAAGAAGATTCAAAAAAAAATCACTTACCATCCTTGTTTTTTGGATCAATCAAGTAGTCAGACATCAAAACCCAAAACCAAGTTGGTGGTGATGTGGCAATGGGTGGGATGGAGTGGAAGCCTGAAGATGGGATGGTCAAAAGCAAGATTGTGAAACCCGGGTCTTCATCTACATTGTATGAAGTACCCAGGTGTGGTTGCTTTGACAAACAGTCCCACACTTTTTTTCCACCCACTGTACAACTGCCCCACTCCTGCTTTCCCCAAACTAGAAATATTGGAGAGCCCAACCAGATACACTTTGTTTCTTGGTCTTTTTCCCCAGAGCGGATTGCTGAACTGCTGCAGCAGATGCTGAGCCAGAAGCACACCCAATGCTAGGCCTGCTTTGCACCTAAAGCTGAGGGTGCAGACCTGGACAAAGTTCAAAATCCCATGGCTAAATAATACCACCAGAGTGGACCTCAAAGAATATCTCCTGGCCAAATTTTTCCTTATCAGGTTTCCATTGCATTTCAGAAGCACAAAGGAACTGCTGTTCACCAGGAATTCACTCACCATTGAGACAGTCAAGGAAGCCCTCAAACACAACAATAAAGACACCATTTCACAGCCATCCACAACAATCAAAGCTGAAACATTGCGATTGGCCGTACAAACATACCAATAATTTTGATTTGGAAAACAAAGCCCACTGAACAAGCAATCCAAATCAGAATGCAGGTATCTAACTGTTGATATGAGAATTCAAAGAAAATTTGGATTGCATGATTTAGAAAATTAAAAGGAAACTTTCAGCAAGGAAGCAGAGAGATAGATCACACCTTCAAAGAAAAGGCTCTAAGCCTTATGAGGTAGGAGTACAAGTACTTTGAGTATGGGGGAAGAAGAAGGATAATGATCTATAGAAGAATGGGCCCCAGCATAATCTAAATAGGAGAGAGTTTGAAAATGGAGGCACAGGGGTGAATTGGGAGAAACAGGAGAGATGAGAGTGAGATTACAAAGGCACAGATTAGATTATGTGTAAAGAGATTACCAGTCTCAGAAAAAAGGATGAAAGTGGTAAAAACAAGAGGTTTTACAAGAAAGGGTGATCCTGTTTCTGAGCTGGAGCCAGTTGATAAGAATTGAAGAAGTTTGGAAATGAAGTAGGCGCACTGGGAGGAGCCTGCACGTGGATAAAGATTGAACCATGTAGGTAAAACAAAGATAGCGTGTGAGATAGAGTAAATGAAATGGGAAAGCAGAAATGAATTGAATAAAATATATAAAAAAAAAATGAGTGTAAAGCTGTGAAAAGAGGGTGAATTCATCAGTAGTCTTTCAAAAACCACCCTGGCTTCAAACTTGTTGGAAAAAAGGCCTTACATTGATATCCTTCAGTTGGTGTTGGAGCAAGATCTTCAAGACTTTATTTGTGATGAATTTGGCTGGATTATTCTTGGAATCAAATTTTTTAATGGAAATCATCCCCTTTTCCACCTCTTCTTGAAGAAAATGGAATCAAAGCTACATGTGTTTGGTTTGGAAGCCCACATGATTTGAAGAATTGGTGGCCAACTTGATGCTGTAGAGACTCATTTGGGATTGGGTAAAGTTTAGAAAATAGCTTTCTGGCAGTCACATGAGGGGGAATTTAGTACTAAAACTATTGATAAGATAGAGAAATACTAAGGGTGTTTATGAATTTCCTGCCCCTCTAAGTACTATAGTAGTCTCAAAAAAGTAAAATAAAAAGAGATTTCTGGCTGGCTTTTCAGATGGAGTTGCTACTATAGTAGTCTCTATCAGACCTAGGATCAATATGTTCAAGCTTGATAGGGAAGAAGTGGTTTAACAGATGGGTGACCTTGTCAGACCTAGGATCAATATGTTCAAGCTTGATAGGGAAGAAGTGGTGGAACAGATGGGTGACCTTGAGGATAGAAACAGAGTAAGGATTGTCTATTCTGGCTTACCACCAGGATTGGCAAGAGCCTCAAAGGGAAGCTGGAAATGGAGTCCTAGCCTTATATCTCCCATCTCAAGGATTCATGGCAATATTGCACAAGAGTTTCTCCTGATGATGAGAGAAACTATCTTCCCCATGGATCATGTTGATGAAAATTACTGAATTCAGTGTCCTATCCGTTTTTATCTCCAACTGGCCTACTAAATCATCCTCAATCTTCTTGTCCTGAGGATCCCATGATGACTCCATCATCAACATGTCTCAAGATCAGGCCAGAAGAGGACGGATCCCCAAGGATATACAGGATTTTGTTTTAAAGACTAGCCTGGTACCCTAGTTCTGACATCACTCCATTCAGGTGCTTCCACCAGAACCTTGCATCCTGTTTTGTCCTTTACAAAGCCCTCCAGAAGGCATAGACCATTTCTGCAGGGAATCAAAATGCAGGCCCAACCCAGATCTCCTCATTGATTGGGGAATTAAGATAAGCCACCAGAAGAGCAAAGGAGTTCACAGGACAGCGGCTTTTGGCAGCCAAGGCTAGAGTAATGCATTGGGAGGAAAAAATTGGTGTAGGTGTAAAAACTTCATGATCATCAATGCCCTCTTCCTGCTGCTGACACATGGCCACACATCAAGCTTTGCACAGAGGCAAGGAATCATCTGAAGGTTATTTTACCATGAGAGACAACTGGGTAGCCATAAATTTCTTTCCTGATGGAAGGGACTCCAACACCCAGGAATTTCTTGAAAAATAGAATATTCACCTCCTTGTCAAGCATAGGGACCCATTAAGGTCCATCTTTCCCAGGAATCATTGCAGATGCAAGGACTCTTACTACAGCTTGCTTCTCAAAATCAAGTACAGATTCCTTTGAAAACTTGCCTAGTGTGAGTGTGTTTAAAATGGCACACTTTGGCTTACCAGCAGGAAAGTGGAATTGGAATTCAGCTAAGGCTGAAAAAACAAAAGTATGAGTAAAGGGGACATAGAAGAGCCAAACTTTTCTACTAGGGAGGTGCACCACCACTTAGGCCTGAATGGAACAAGGGTCCAGTTTTGACCATTTCTCAACAGGAAAATTCATAAAGGCATGATTTAAAAAAACAGGAATACCCTCAAAATTGGGTTTCAGACCAAGCATTACCTCAAATGAAGTCTGAAATTCAAGTTTCATATTGGAAAGCCTGTTTTTACAGTATGATGCCCAAATTAACACCAGTCCGCTAAATTTTTTTCCAAGGAAACTCTTTTCCAGAAGTCCTGGCCAATTTAGAGAGAGAAAAAAAGTGTTTCTCTGTGGCTCCATTCTGGAAGTGATGGTAAGGCAAGCTGTGATCCATGAAAATTTCCAGGGAAGATGAAAACTCAGGCAAAAATTTGGATTTAAACTTACTTCCATTTTCACTGAAAATGATTGGCACTATCTTCATGGATTGAATCTCCAAGTGCCTCACAGTATTTATCAGATGACCTGCGGCCTTGCTCTCAATTTTGAGGGTTATTTCCTCACTAAACCCAGTGGCCAAGTTTAAGATAGTCAGCAGGTAGAGGGTGCCATCAATCCCTGCTTCCTCAAATTGTCCCATCAGATCAATTGCAAGGGCCTTGAGAGGTTCAAATGATCTTAATGAGATACCAAGTTGGATGGAGAAGGTGATATTTGAAATCTCCCAGGCACTACAGTGCACCACACCAACAGGAAGGCTCCTTGGAAGACCAGGGGTCTGAAGAAGACTGATTAAGTGTCAAAAAGGCCAAATACTTCAATCGAAAAATACCCAATGCAAGTAAAGCAGGGTATTTTCAGCATCTGTTAAGTTCAGATACACAGGGGCATTGCCTTGGAAAGACAGGTAGGGTGTGGGAGTCCATTGTTTAGTTCCTTTTACCATTACAAGGCCATTGAAAGCCATTTTAAATGCAGTAGGAATGGGGAAAAAATGGGAGGTTTGTGGCATGAACCATTGATGGAGGTCAAAACGGAGAGGAAAAGAAAAATAAGAATACCACTAGCATTGAAAATGAGAAAATAAATCATTTTTTGGGTTATACAGGAAAAGTATTTCAGCCCTCAGAATAACCACATGTAAGATAAGAGTATTGCATTCTTTCTTATGGTAAAGTATTTCTGGCACAAACACCTTTTCAATTTCCAGGGACATAAAGAGCATATTCCCAATACCTGTGAAAGTAGCATGGCATCCCTGAGTGGCCAATTTAAGGGGCACAGCAGGGATAATGCAGGAATAAAAAAGAAGTTTGCAATCACCAGTCAGATGGTGGGGTGGGTCACTGTCCACCACAGGATATGCCTCTTGGCTCCCCATTCCAATGTAATTGAAGTGAACAGTGTCTGGATCTGTACCATCCTCCAAAAAATCAAGGGAATTGGAAGATGGGAGGGCAAGACAGTATGAGGGGTGGATGAGAAAGAAGCCAATGACCCACTAGTGCCTGCAAAATATCTTGGCCAATACAGTGTTAATGTTCCAGACTGAAAAAGGTGAACAAAAAAAAGATGGTTTTACAACAGTTCATGGCTTTGGGGAGAGCAGAGAAATGAGTATGTTGGATGGGGTGATTGGATGCCAGTAACAAGTTGGTTGGAATACTATTGTTCAAGTTCTCCAGAGGACACACAACAGATGCAGCAACAAGACATAAAAATAGGAGACGTACAAAGGAGACAGATTGTGGTTGTGCCATTTTTCCTGGCATACAAGGTTAGTTTAAGCAGACATGCATATTCATGACCATGGTGGTGCACCAATTTTGTGCCTGCTTCTCAAGCTATGATGTCAGATGAGTGTGGAATTTGTCAAGTTTTCACACCCCCTGTGACATCAGGCTTGAGAAGACCAAAGTGATGTAAGGCCCTATTCAGTTTTGGTTGGCAGGTTGGCTTGGTTAGGAAATCCACAAGCATGTCTGCGCTTTTGGTGTACTGCAGTTTGATGATGGATTTGGCTATGACTTCTTGGACAAAGTGAAGTTGTATTTTGATGTGCTTCATTTGGCGGTGATTTGAGTTGCAGTTGTTGTTGGCTGTGTCAATGCATGCTTGGTTATCTTCAAATATGGTGATGGGTCCAGGATTGGGTGAGATCAATTTTGTTTCAATGAGAAATTGTTGGAGCCAGAGCAGTTTGCTGGTGAGATTGGTCAGAGAGTGGTATTTGGCCTCTGCCAAGGATAGTGAAATGCAGGGTTGTTTCTTGGTCCTCCAAAGGATTGTGCAATTTTTGAACATTGTTAGGTAGCCCATAACTGATCTTTGTGTGGCATTGCAGTTTCCCCAGTCAGCATCCAAGTAAGCTGATACGGGTGCTGGCTAATTCTTGGGGAAGGAGAGAGAAAGATGAAGGGAACCTTTTAGGTATTTTAAGGAATGCATGAATGCATGCCAGTGTTGAATACCGGGTCTTTTGTTGTGGTGACCAAATCTGGACACCTCAGGGCAACACAGAAAATTTAAATTTTTTAATGATTTTTTATAATCATCATTCATCAAAAAAAAAAATTCCGGAATGATGCCCTTCTTAACTTCCTAGCCTTCCAACTCTCCCCTCTCCTAAGTGGTCTAGGACAGGCCATGGGGTGCTCAAGCCCCCAGGCTGTTTGTTTGAATCCCCCCTCTCTGATGGTACTCCTTCCCTTTTGGGCCAAGGACCAGTTTCAAGCAACTTTTCTTGCTTCATCCAATGCTCATCATCATCCACCTCCCACATCACCTGACACAATTGGTTGTTCCCACAAACAATCTCCCCTCCATCCTCCATCACTTCCCTTGATCCAACCAACCAACCAATTTGTCCTCACCCCCTTTGGCTTTGGTCATGCAATCATCCTTGCACATTGCTCATCTTGAACTTGCACCCGTTCCTTTCATTGCTAACCATCCATTGACCAATTTGTCAACTCTCCCACCTTCATCCATCTGTTGACTGATTGGTCAACTCAATCATCCACCTGATTTTGCACCGCCGCTCTGTTGGGTGCAATCATCTCCCATCAATCTCAACCCCCTCAATCTGTTCTCACCATTCATCTGCTTGCAGTCAGACTTGCTCATCCAAGTGCTGTCTGTCATCTCTCCCATCTTGCACCAACTTCTCTCAACATCCTCTTCCATCATCATCTCCTGCTTGTCATCCATCTGATTTCATCATTGGTTCCTCCATCATGATCTTTTTTTTTTTTTTAAAAAAAAACTTTTTTTTCCAATTGTTGTTTTTTCCCCCTATATTGGTGTCATCTCTTGTAAATAGTCTACAGGGACCCATGGACCATAAAAGGAAGGGCTCTCCCCTACCTTTTTCCAAAAATCCATGGGAGTGTGTGCGTATGCCCCCCGGTAATTATCTGAAGTCTGATCCATCCTTATCCTGGGTATATCTATGATTTCCCCTTGATCCATTAATCCTTAGTCTTTGCCCCTCTGTGGCCTGATCCTTATCACCAACAAATAGCCTTTCTGGTTGAAGAAAATTCTTTCTGTTGGAATTCTTGGGTCTGTTAAACCAATTTTTGATCCCTTTCTCTGACCATACTGGTCTTGATTCTTCTATGATCATCTTTCTGGAGTCAATAAAGTTTGATTGAAGAGGTTTTATTAAGCTTAAAACCTGGAGTTTTATAACTCCTTTTATTTTTTTTAAAAGTTGCATTCTGCCAGCCTACTCTTGAGTTCCTTGAGAAGTGTTGAGGTTATCCCTGTTCAAATCAGTTACTGTTTGATTTTAGAGATTCTCAAAACATTGTGCTTTGTCTTCTACGGCCAACCTCATTTACCTGGTACACTTCAAGAGCTTGATTGTGGAGAGTTGGGCAGGTTCATTGAGAGCCTGGAGGTTGGTTGGGGTTTGAGTTGATCATCCTCAATCTTCTGCTGAAAATGAGAGTTATTAGCTTGTCGGCATTTTTTACATACAAAAGCTTTGTTCTTTTGAACTTTAAACAAACTTGAACTTATTTTGTTCAAATATCTCCCACATAATCTTGCCTCAGATAGTGCTGCTCCATTGCTACCAACTATTACCAAACTTTATCCTTTACTACTTGATTACTAACTTAAAAAGTTCTGGACCTTGATCTTGTTTACATTTAGATATTTTTGTAAAACTCAGGAGGGCATCCTAAACAGCAACTTTCCCCTCCACAGAAGTGCCACAGCCTAGGACCGCTTGGAGTCTTATATTTGGTTCCCCGGGCCGGGATCAAACCAGCAACCTTGGGATTTACAGTCCCAAACTTGAAGAATCAACTCCAAAATCCAATCCAATCATTTTTTTCCCTTCTTCTGTTATCATCCAGATCTGATCCGTGGAGGCAACTTGTTCCAGAAGTAAGTCCTCCCAATTGTGCACCATCTGGGCAAGATCCTTGTTGTTTTTATTGTGAAACTCTACTCTTGAAACACCTAGGAGCCATGTTGGAATTCTGCTCTTTTGATCTCTTAGGAACTCTGCTCTTCAAAATGGAATCTACTAGTACCTCCTCCTCCTCTGCTTGGTTCAAGATTGTCAAGATCAAGCCTCAAAACAAGAACTTAGGCTTCAATGGAACAAATGTCAAACAATTCTTGAACTCCTATGAGATGGCTGCTGAAGTGGATGGTGCAAGTGAACATGATATGGTTTATCAGTTACAATTTTTTATCTCCTCTGATGAAGTTGTGGAAGTTAAAAAATTGTTTGATGGATTAAAAACTCATGACTTGAAGCTCTTGAAGGAGGCTATGTTGGCTTATTGGGGAAAAGTAGATGTGGCTAGGTTTACCTTACAGGACTTGGATGCTCTGGTTTCTCAATGGATCTCCAATGGTGGTGTCTCTTCAGCCTCTGATTATCGGTCTTTTAGACTTAGGATCCTATTCAGTCTTACCTCATTGGAAATGATCACATTGCCACAATGGAAAAAATTTGAGTTTGGTTTTTCCAGTCTTTTTCTCCACTAGTGTAGGAAAGGATTAGAGATGAATTAGTTAAATCTGGATCTATGATTACTACTAGAGATAATTGGTTCAAGCTCCCTGTTTTTCTGGTCCTAAGGAGTGCAGTGGATAAAGTGATGAAAGGTCAAACAGCTCTCACTTTTGAAAAAAATAGAGTTTCTGAACCAGTACAAGCTCCTTCCTTTAAAGAGTCCAATGAAATAATGAACAAGATGGAAGCAAATTGTGGACCTAGCCAAATCCCCAGGCCAGTAAGGAAACTGCTACCATAGATGAGATCACTAAATTACTTCAGGCGTTTGAAAGCAACATAGATCAGAGAATTTCTTCTTTAGCCATTACTAAACCTTCTAAATCTTATTCGAAAACCACCATAGTCTGCTATTACTGTCATAGGGAATGTCAGCTTGCTACTATTGCAGAGCAAGCTGCAAAAGTAACAAAAATAACATAAAAATAATAATAATAAAATTAACCTAAGAAGGATTAGAAAAACCATAGATATTATTACGGAAATGGATCCTCCACCCATAATTAGGTAGGGTCACTCACTGACCCCACCCTTGAAATCCAACTCCTTATATTTTTAAATAATTAAAGAAAAAAGAACCAAAATACTACGGCTCCAGTATTGAGCTTTTTGGCCAATTAAACATTTCACACACATTGTCACGTATAGGTTTCACACCTAAAATTCAGTCAGAATTGAGGTGTTGTGTATATTTTAGGAGTTACGGGCAGAAATGTGTTTTTTCACAATTCCCGCACGCAGCCTCGGCAGCCAAAGCACCCGCGCGCAGCTGAGATACAGCTGTGCCAACTTGTCAAGGTCGTGTACGCAGCCCCGGGCCTCTGACAAGTACGCAGCCGCGGGACTACGGGCTGACCAAGTGACAGGCGGCTCAGGTACCGCGTAAACAGGCTACAAAATACACAGGAACTTTCTACATATGTAATTAAGGTTCCTGTGGATAGTAGACTGTCTAAAAATGCATAATATTATATAAAAATACATAAATAATTCTTACACGTATTTTTTATTTAATATAATGCAAAGTACCAAGAATGTCGAAAACAAGACAGTGACACCTCCAAAAATATATTCAAATAATTTAATATACTTTTATGAGAATTGCTATACATCAATATCATTGTGACATACTAAGGAAAATAATGATGTAATAATATCACATTAATTCTCATGATTTATATTTTTAAGTAATTATCTTAACAAATCAACTGGAACTTGAAAATAAAGAGTAAAATCAATATTATGAATTTTACTCCAGTTATATAATACATAATGAAAACTTACCTGACATCAAAATGTCCGTAGAGATGTCTAATAATATAATTATTAGATTACTGGGAACATATACTAAGGATAATTAATTAAATAATACATAAATAGGACAGATTAGTGTTATTTACACGTCCTAATGTCCATTATAAGGTAGAATAATTCCCATACCCTAAGGAATTAGATGCTACCCGGGCTATAGCATCAAGAACACATGAAAGGCTACCCCCGGTTACCCTGCTAGCCTTAGTGTCCGTCCCTTTGAGCACCTACAACCCTCAGAAGGACCATATTGGGACTCCAAAAGCTATAAATAAAGAGCTCTTTTGAGGATGTTGATGGGCAGAGACCCCGTAATATTCATATCCAGACGCTGTGCCAAGGTAATCAAGTACTTATAAGAGATAAGTAAGTGATTTATGGCAATTTCTGATCAGTAATATCCGTCCTCAAACCTCTTTTTATCAATTAAAACTGCTGAACAACCTTATAAACCCAATATACGGGTTTAACCCATCAGTACACGTCCCAAACAGATACCCAAAGGATTTAATAATATACCAGTGAGTCTTATTATCTTTTCTCTGTCGTGGTAGCTTGGCTACAAGGCCCTACCACTCCACTGTGTATTTTATATACATATTATCTTTGGGTATAATAATCTTTATACTAAAGAACCCAAAGTAACCAGGACTACAAGTTTTCATACTGAAATCCCTGAAGAGAGGTTTTAAAGATCCCCAATATAATTGTGGCCCCTCTATAAATATTTAATAATCAATTTTCATTCAAAACAATAAACAATAACCAAACCATTTAACCTTGCAATAAGCTTAATCCAAGTATTCTACGGATTTTGCTGCATTTATTAAAAAATATATTTATTATTTACTCTATCACCTCTGGTAGCTAAAGGATAGCAAGGGTCTTGGCATGCAGGAGGCTGACAGGGAAGGCCATGGTACTTTTTTTTTTTTTTTTGGAGACGTGCCTGAGGTACTAGAACTCACACTTCTTGTGGGTAAAAATGTTCTCACCACAGAATGTCTGGGGTTTCCCCCTTCAGACTACTACTAGGAGCTAGTCCACCCTCTCCAGGGCCAGAAACACAGGATTCCTGCCCGGTAAAAACCCATAATTAAGCGAAGGATTGCCATAGACTTTTGTCCCTGGGCTTCATTACTTTTGGTAAGGAGTTTGGATGGAATAGGGGTATTAATTGTACTCCCAGACCCCCCTCATAACTCAACCAATGAGCTAAGTAAGGAGTTACAAGCCTCAAAATAGAATTTGAGACTTTTCTTCACAAAATTGGCTACAGGAACAAATCCATGTATGCTCATATTGTCTGGCATTAAACCGGCAAAGTGCCCAAAACCAAATTGCCAACTTGTTGTGTACCTAAATTGATTAGATACATTCTTACAGCTACCCTCTCTGGAAAAATATTGCCTTTCATCACTGGAGCAATCAAACCCCAATAATAGCAGTGAAATGTCCTTAGGCAGCAATCCCCTCCTAGTGGAGGGACTTTCTAGTTGTTGTATAAGGGGGACAAAAAATTATCTCTGAGCTCCTGCAGTTGGGGGCAAAACAACATCAGATGCATTGTATCATCCCCTTCTGCCCAGATACCATCTGCACCTTCTGAGTTTTGGTTTTTGCAAAGAGGAAAACCATGTTGCCCAATTTGATTAGCTTCCAGACTCATTTTTTCCTCAGTCCTTTTCTCAAGTTCATACAGGGTAAAGTAGTTAGGATATATGTTCAGACAATATTTAGTCAATACCAAGATATCATCTGTTGATTTGGGGTAGAACAAGGAGTTTTTCAGAAAATCTCTGACATTTCCTCCTTGGTGTTCTAGGTATCATCCCCTTATTGGTCCATTAGACTCCTTATCCAGTTCCTCAATGGAATTGAGGTGCCAGATTGAGCCTGTGAGAAGTAATCTCTCCTTGATTATTGTTTAGAAATTGGCTTTGGTAACTAAGTTACTGCACCAGTTGCCCTTGATAATTGGGGGATATTTCTTCAGTCTATTTGATATACCTGAAAGGATCATAGGAGAAATCTTTGTCTCAATCTCTTGATGTTTTTCAGCATCCTGACCCACATCACCCACTTGACTCAAACCATCCTTCCGGCCCGGGTTGTCCTTTTGACATTCAAATGCTTTGATCTTTTTGGCAATGATTTCCCGGTTATTTGATATCCAGGTCTTTTTGGTGCCCCCCTGAGTACCAGTACTAAGGAGGACATCTGCATCTGTCTGAAGAGAATGGGCCTTGGAGATCAGTTGCTGGCATGCTTGTGCACAGAAAACTTCAACCAAAGGGATCCCCAGCTCTCAGTAGACATCTGCTCTATTGACTGATTTCCATCTTTTATTGTCAATGTTGAGCATCATTTTTATAGCTGTATTGACATATCTTTGAATTGGATCTGTATGCTTCTTATTCAGAGCAAACCATTCTGATCAATATAGGGCTTCTAAAGTTACTTATGTTTTTACAATGGAGGCCTTAACATATAAGGGTACCTGCTTATTCCAAAGGTAACACAAGAATTGACAAAACCTCATGCAAACCTTCTTCCTCAGTAACTTGGCATACTGCCCCTCTTCATTATATCCAACCCCAAGGGAATCACCAATGGTAATCTCTAGGTAGACATAGGAAATTTGGGCGTATACAAAACCATCTGTGAGCCTGAGATGCTTTGATACCTGTGAGTATTTAGATGGGTCCCCAAATTTATTTGGGAAATCCTGGCTAAGTTCAAGGTCCTTCCGCCATACATCAACAAAGCAAATTTATCATGACCCACTTTGAGTTTTCCCCATTTATTCACCCAGGAGGTGATAAGGTCACACCCTTTTTGTGCATCTTCCATGTTTTCAAAGAAAACTGCAGCATCATCTGCATACAGGTCCCTTGATCCATGTATGCCCCACCTGCATCCTCCTTTAACCCAGGAATTTCCACTCCTGGGAGCTGCTTCAGCAGATCATTTATGAAAATGATAAAAAGGAGCGGGGACAAGGGGAAAGCTTCTTTAGCACCTACCTCCATACAAAAATAAGATGAGATGGTGTTTCCAACCCTCATCCAAAACCGGCTGGCTTTTTAAGTGTTCTTGAGGAAATTGATCATTCCATCCGGGATACCAATATGCCTCAATTTGGCCCATAAGGCCTCATTGGGTACACTAGGAAATGCTTTTTCAAAGTCAATGAACAGGAAAAATGTTGGTTTCCCTACATTTGCCCTTTGCCTCAAAACTTCAATTGGACAGAGGGATTTGGAAATGCCTTCCTCTTTTTTTCGGAAACCACCTTGATATTTGGTGAAGAATCCATGATTTGTGAGGGCCTTGCTAACCCTTTCTTCAATGAAAGTAATTTTCATCTTTAGAAATGCAGTAGATAGCATGATCCCCTGTTTATTATTGAGATCCATAGGATCTTTATTGGGTTTGCGACTACTTCTAAAAATATATTAAAATACTTTAATATACTATTATGAGAATTTCTAGACAGAAATGTTTTTGTGAAATACTAAGAAAACTAATGATGTAAAAATATTACATGAATACCCATGACTTATATTTTTAAGTAATTATTTTAGAAAATCAACTGAAATTTGAAAATAAGGAGTAAAATCAATATCATGATTTTACTCCAATTATTTAATACATAATGAGAAATAAACTGACATCAGACTATCCGTAAAAATGCCTATTAAAAAATTATTAACTTACTGGGAACATTTACTAAGGATAATTAATTAAATAATAAATAAAAAGGACAGATTAGTGTTATTCACACGTCCAAACATCAATTATAAAGTAGAATAATTCTCATAACCTGTGGAATTAGATGCTACCCGTGCTACAGAACCAAGAAAACGTGAAAGGCTTCCACTGGTTACCCTGATAGCCTCAGTGCCCGTCCCTTTGAGCCCCTGAACCCCTCAGAAGGACAATATTGGGACTCAAAAAGCTAGAAATAAAGAGCTCTTTTGAGGATATTGATTTCCAGAGACCCAGTTATATTTATATCCAGACACCGTGCCAAGGTACTCAAATACTTATAAGAGATAATTAAGTGATATATGGCTTTAGTCTGATTAATAATATTGGTCCCCAACCCTTTGTATCAATTTAAACTGCTGAACAACCTTATAACCCCAGTATACAGGTTTAAACCATCAGTGCATGTCCCAAATAGGTACCCAAATGATTTAATAATATACCAGTGAGTCTTATTATCCTTTCTCTTTTGTGGAAGCTTGGTTAAAAAGCCCTGCCACTCCACCATGTATTTTATATACATATTATCTTTGGAAAATATATCCTTTAAGAATATAAATTAAAGGTTCCAAAGTAACCAGGCCTACATGTTTTCATACTGAATTCCCTGAAGAGAGGTGTTAAAGATCCACAATATAATTTTGGCAACTCTATTAAAATATTTAATAATCAATTTATTTATGTTGATTTATAACAATAAACCATATAAAAACCAATGAACCTTGCAATAAGCTTTATCCAAATATTTTACAGATTTTTGCTGCATTTATTGAATAATATTCTTATTATTTATTATATGACCTCTGGTATCTAAAGGATAGCAAGGATCTTGGCATCCAGGAGGCTGAAAATTGGGGTTCTGGCTGGGAAATATTGCATTTTATTATTTTTAATACCTTGGACCAGACATTTCACATAAAATTAAATCAAAGATAAATTTATCTGACTTTTAAACCATGATTTATCATTAAATTATTTTGCATTGGATTTAAAAACAAATGCAGAATGAATAATCTATTATTTAAATCTTTTAAAGATAAAAAAAGAAGAATATATTAAAAATTATAAACCAACTGGTTGCAAAGCTTTAACTCAAGCTGAGGAACTTGATATTTCTTCTGCACGTAAAAACTCAGATAAACTCCTTGAACAAGAAAATCTTGAGAGGCTTATCAACTTCCAGGCCCTATCAAGGAAAAATAAAGCTTGGAAGAAATACTGTATAAATTACTTTTTAAAATATAAAAATAAGTTAAAATTTGTATTACCATATGAATTTTTTATTAGAATAATATTAATATATTTTAATTGACCAATAAAATATCCTTTTACCATCAGTGAACCCTCCTATACCAGAGACCACCGCCACTAAAACTTATTTATTGGATAAAGAAGTCCCAGATATCTCTGGCGGCCCTGAAAATATTGATTGGATGGGTGAAAAACTCATTGGAACACACCAAGACCCCGTAGGATTACCTATTAGGGACCAATTTAATCCCAATAAAGTTTGGGTACCTTTGAATATCAACTTAAGTGAGTTTTAAATAAAATTATTTTTGCGGATTTTTCTTTAAAAAGATACTTAAAAACATTTTATTCAATATGAATAGACGTAACACAAGAGCCTCAGGGAGAATTCCCTCCTATGGATTTTTGCCAGGAGCCCCCAGTAACCGTGAGAACACCAATAATGACAACAATGAGGGGACTGGAACCCATGAATCAAATGTTGGTGGACAAGGAAAAGCCCCAAGTACTGTTTCCCTCCCCCAACCTAGAGCGGGAGAAGGTAGTAGAATTAAGCCCCCCTCCATTGCAAGAAGGTTCCCTGCAGCCACCCCTGCAGAATATGGCCAAGGAAGCCAGGATCAAAGACTTAGTCAGGGAGAACTTGAAATATTGGGAAGAATTCAAAGAAGCCCAAGCCAAGGAGGACATGGTATCTATGAAAAAGATAATCTCCCAGGCAAAAGCTACCCAGATAGCTCTTCAGAAAATGATTCCAAAAAAAGAGGTAGAATCCTACGTAGAAAAGTGGAATCCTTGGGATCAATTAGCCCAACTGAAAGGCAAAGTATCAGGAAAGAAGAGATCTTCTTCCCATCCAAAGCCAAAGGGAAAGAAGGATTGGGATCAGATAATATCCTTAGCTCAAAAGTGGAAAAAGGTGTACAACAATTAGCCTCTAATTTTGAACCCAGTAACTTGTTTAAACCAACCTCTGATGTAATTACTTCATTTTCTAATGATATGCGCCATAATTTAAAGATTTTTTGTGGAAATTTGGACGGTGTTTACACCCAAATGGATAAGTTAACCTCAGTAGCGGCCAAATTAATTAATAAAAAAACAAAAAATGTAGGAATGAAAGATATTAAAGAGAATACAGAACAGTTATTGGAGAAAATTATGTTAATTTCACTATTTGATTTCTTGGGACTAAAAACCAGCGGGCTGAAGACATGAATTTCAGAGAAGATTAGACCAACTGATTCAAATGAGAATATGGATGACAAGGAAGATGAAAGGAATACCAACGGCTAGAACTATGATCAGGAACAGGACAGCGTGAGCGGCAGAAGAGAGGATGAGGCTAGAGGAGAAGAGTAGATGGCTGAAACGGACAGAAGTCAGAGTTGAGAGTTGTTAGTTGTGATATATCATATGGATAGGTCTCTTACCAGACAAGAGCACATGGACCATAATTGGGTTAGCTGGGATGGTGGATCAAGAATTGAGGTGAGATGTGGTTTAAAGGAAAAGAACAGAAAAGGTAGAAAAGAACAGAAAAAGTAGAAAGGAAAGATAGAATAAAGAAAGAGAAAAAGAAAGATGAGAAGAATAAAGAAGTTGATTTGAGTAGTTGTTGCAAGAGGTTATTTGGGGAGAAGAGGGATTTTTTGAGGATCAAAGAAAGTGGACTGGAAGCCGGAAGGATCTGGAGCTGAGACTTCCAGGTTGAGAGAGGACAATCCTCAGAATAGAGTGTTCACACTCATCTTCAGGGCGCGCGGTATTATGGAGGGAGCGCGGTAGTCAGAGAGAAGAGAACCGTGAGGAGTGATTTCTCAACAAATTAATCAAGTTAAAATTAGACAGACTCAAAAAATTGAGAATATGTTATCAGGTATCCAAGAAGATTTTATTATATCTTTTCAACCTTTAAAAGAACAATTGGTAAACACTACTAACAACTCCAATTGTCCCTTAGTGAGAAATTGGATCTGCTTAATAATAAAGTGGAACTGCAACTTAATCTGATCAAGAATGATCTTAGAGACTTAAAATTAAGTCTGACCAACCCCTTGGGGAGTACCCCAGAGGAACCAAAACCCCCCAGACAAACAACTACTCCTTATGCGCCACCCTTATTAGGAATGCATAGGAGTGACACATTCAGGCCTAGTCCTACCCCTGAAATGGAAAAAGCACTCAAACTACCCCCAATTTCTGAATGGCCTAAGTTCCCGGTGAAGGAGAATAAAATCATATAAATTTCATTAAATTTATTGACTACACCATTAACTCTTATGACCTACCTGAAGCCATAGCTGTAGTCAGGTTGCCCAGACTATTTGAAGGATCAGCTTTAAAATGGTTTATTAGTAAAAGAAAGGGAGTGGGATCCTTACCATGGAATTCTTGGAAACTTCTAATTAAAGGACAATTTGGTTCTAGAATTTGGAAAAGAAAAATGATGAAAAATTTCAAAAATTCCTCATTTGATCCCTCAAAGGATAAGCCTCAAAAATGGTGCTTGGAACAGAAGAGAAGACTAGATTGCTTCTATCCAGATGCTGATAAAGAGGAAGGAAATGAAAGAATCCTGCACCTTGGTCCTGGAAATCTTAACCACAGTGTCAGATGCAGGATGAGTATGGATGCTGACTTACCAACTCTAATCAATGTGTTAGAAGAAGTCATAGACTTGAATGGGTTAGACAAGAAGGTTCCTTCTAGACCTAAAGAGAACTTCAACATTAACAAAAATAGAGAAAAAAACTTTCTGATAAATATCTCTGACACTAAGAAACCTAATGATAACAGGAATAAATAGGGAATTCCTGGAACTTGTTCAAATTGTAACAAGACAGTGCATATGAGACAAGACTGCCCATTACCAAAAAGAAAGATAGCAGTATTGGAAGGAGAGCAGGAGGTTGAAGGGAATCAGAACTATGAAGATATGGCTGATACTGAAGAATCCCTTTCTGAATGTGAATTGATCTTGACCAACCCTGTCAATGTAATAGAAGGAGATATAGGCACTTCTATGAGATCAATAACATCCATGGTGATTCTAGTTTGCCCCAACAATGGGACCCTACCATGATTCCTAGACATATCAGGGATGTTAAAACCTAACATTTAAACCTATGAGTGGTAAGATTTATACTACTGGCCAGACTTGCTATGCAACAGGATTGTATAAAGACAGACCTATAAAGTTATTACTGGATAGTGCAGCTTTTTGCTCATGTGTCTGTGCTGCATTCTTCAACAAATGGGATCCCAATTGGAAAGAACACCTTTTTCCCATCCCCAAAGCCAATTTTAGCTCTTGAAACTCTACCATGAATGCTATTGTAGTATGGACTGCTCCTATAATATTACCCCATACTAAAGGATCTTTGAGAATACAAGTGGAATTTGTGGTATTGCTCAAGGGATTATATGACTACCTGATAATAGGTAATGATGCTTTATGTCTACATGGTATATATGTGTTCCAGAGTAAAGGGAGATACTTTACAGTGGGTGGTAATTGGGACAAGAAGTTTAAGATATGCACCATCCAATCTAACTTCCTCTCTTCCACTTACCAAAAACATTTAGAAGAATTTAATCAAGAATAATTCTCTCAAGCAGCTCTAGATATGAAACTTTCTGAGGAACAGAAGAAAGATATATTGACATTCTGCTTTGAGAACCAAAATGCTTTTTGTACTAAAGATCACCCCATTGGTGATATCAAAGGAAATGAAATGGTATTAACAGTGACTATTAAGACTCCTTATCCTCAAAACTTGAGAAGACCAGCTTATACCTCTAGTCCTCAGTCTAGAATAGCTCTTGAAGAACATATCCAAGAACTGATAGACTTACAAGTATTAAGGAAAGTAGGGTACAATGAGCAGGTAGATGTGACCACACCTGTAATCATAGCTTGGCATAATTACAAGTCAAGAATGTTAGGAGACTTCAGAATGCTCAATAATTATAATCAGGCAGATTATTATCCTATACCCTGGATTGATCATGCTCTACATAACTTGTCCAAGGCCAAATATATCACTACTATGGATATGCTTAAAGGTTTCCACCAGATACCTATAAGACCTGAAAGCAGAAAGTTTATGAGAATAATATGTCATTTGGGAATATATGAAAATGTTAGGATGCCCTTTGGTATAAAGAACGCCCCATCACACTTCCAGAGAACAATGGATACAGTTCTAGGTACTTACATCAGACAAGGGTGGATGATGGTATATACAGATGATGTTATCATATAATCTGATGATTGGGATATTAATATAAACCAAGTAAGATTAGTAATCCAAACAATCTCAAAGGCAAGATGAAAATCATCCATGAAGAAATGCAACTTTGGATATGGAGAATTGAAAGCTCTAGGGCATATAGTCTCTGGTCTAACTCTAGCTGCCAATCAAAATAAGATAGCTGCTGTCATGAACAGACCCATGCCTCAAAATAAAACAGAGTTATTGTCTTTCATTAGTTTTTGCAGTTACTACAGACAATACATACCATAGTTTGCTATGCTAACTAAGAGTCTGTATTAAGTATGCAACAATAACACTCTATCTGAAATTACACATGAGAGATTGAAAAACTATGAGGAACTAAAAATAGCTATGACCTCTACTCCTCTACTCATTCAACCAGATTACTCCAAACCCTTTAAGCTTTACATTGACGCCTGTATGGAAGGGTTAGGAGCTTCTCTACATCAAGAAAGAATAGAAGAAGACAAACCAGTGGAGAAACCAGTACTCTTCATATCTAGACAGATCAAAGATACAGAAAAGAGATATGGAGCCAGTCAGATGGAATGCTTGGCTCTAGTATGGGCTTTAGAAAAGCAACAATATTACTTAGAAGGCACCACTTTCCAAGTGATCACAGACTTTAATGCTGTGAGAACTCTCATGAACATGAAAACCCCCAGAAGAGATATGCTCAGATGGAAAATTGCTACACAACAGTATAGAGGACAGATGACTATAGTGCATAAAGCTGGAGCTAAGCACTAGAATGCTGATAGTCTAAATAGGAATGCTTTGTGTTGGAATTCTGGCAACTAGTGTTCTCCTTCCTTTCCTTTTTATTAAAAAACAAATGAATTGTTAAATAAAACTTACTTTAAATACTAGTTATCCGCCAGTGTTGTGGGCCTCATAAAAGCAGTATGTTATGGTTAAAAATGATCTCTCATATCTCTAATCAGTTGTCCCTCCTATTTTTTGACTTTTTCAAGATTCAGACATAATTAAGTCTGAAAGAATGCCAGTTCAAGTAGTCTGATTTTCCATTACTGATCAAACTCTTGTATTCATAGAACCCTGAGTCACTATTTCTCTTAATGGACTTCTTATCTCTAACAACCTCCTTTCTTATCCTGATCTTTCTTAGTTTTAGTGTTTGTTAAATCACCAAATCAGCTTGAATTAACGCCTCAGTTGTATTGTACTTGTTACTCTTCTTTTGATAGCCTTTATGTCCTGGCTTATGGCCTTTTGTGTCTCTACCTTGTTGCATACTGTATTTCACTGATTATGTGACAGTTCTTTGGTTATTTTTCATTCATTATTCATTATCCTTCTTGTTGACAGAACCACAAGTTGGTCTTCAACAAATGGCTTGTATCTAGACTATTTAAAACTGTTCTAGTCGAGCCAATTCATCACCATATGTTCTTCCCTAAACTGAACTGGAGTTCCCCCTGGACTCCCAAGATCTGCTCCTCTTGGCTTCACAAGATCTTTCCTCACCTCCTCTTAAGTGTTTCAACCGGAGCTTTGAACTCAAACTTCAACACTTTGCCTAATGAATCTAGTAATCCAGCATATGACCCTGAGGATCAAGATATCTTTCCTATCTTGAACATCAATATTTTTGCATTAGATGATCAAATCATGGGGATCCACTTATGTGAATTGGATACTGCTTTCTTCAATCTAGTGAGGGACAACTACTCCTCTGACATCAAGCTGCTGATTACCATTACTACAGACACCAACATTCCAGTGTATTAGTACTAAGCAACAAAGAACATTTACAACACATACTCCAGGAATGCCATGACAACTGTTCATCAGGGCATCTATCCACTGAAAAAAACTTGGAGAAAGTAAAACAAACTGCTTGATGGATAGACTGGAAAGAAATCACTATCAAGTATGTTAATAGCTGTGAGACTTGCCAAAAATCTAATACAAATAATGGCAAAAGGTTTGGACTCCTACAGAAGATCTCTGAACCCAAACTAGATGGGAAATAATTAACATAGATTTTGTCACTGGCCTCCCCCCTTGAGGTACTCATTCATATAACTCTGTCCTGGTTATAGTTGACAGATACTCTAAGAAGGCAAAATTCTTACCTAACCACAAAGAAGATGGTGCTATGGATGTAGCTCTGCTATTTTGGAATAGGATCATAGCTGATGTTGGTATACCCAAGATTATAATCAGTGAAAGAGAACCCAAATTCACCTCTGAGTTTTGGAGGAATCTACATGTTATACTTGGTACTACTCTAGCATTTTCTACAGCATACCATCCCCAAACTGATGGATTAGCTGAAAGAATGATATAGACCCTAGAAGATATGTTAAGGAGGTTCTTTAGCTTTGGTCTAGAATACAAAACCCAGATTTTTATTGCAATGATTGGGTAAGCCTACTCCCAGCTCTAGAGATGGCTTATAAAAGCAGTAAACATTCTACTACCAAAGAAGCCCCTTAAATACTAGAAAGAAGATGGATTCCAAAACTCCCTAGGAATAACCTAAACTATAACTTAGCCACCATTCATCCAACATCTCTTTAATTTAAGAAGTTGATAGATCTGGAAAATAGTCATGCTCAGAAATTTTTAGAAGAAGCTGTAGAATACAACAAAAAAAGATGGGAAAAATCACATAGGGAACCTGACTTTAAAATAGGAGATCAGATCTTGATATCCACTGCCAACTTCAACAATTTGGCAGGTAACAGAAAGCTGAAACCAGCCTTTGTTGGACCATCTTTTATCCAAAATATGCATGCCAAAAATGCAGTAGAAGTAATCTTGAGGGAAGAATTATCAAGAAAACACCCAGTTTTTCCTGTTAGCCTAGTAAAACACTTTCAACCAATAGAAGATAGCAACCTCCCTCCAGCAATGATCCCAATAGAAACTAACCCTGTGGAAGAAAAAGGGAAAGTCATCACAATATTAAGATAAAAGAAAGAGAGAGTGCAAGGAAAAGGTGTTTGAATATACTTAGTAAGATACAAAGGAGAATCTGCAGACAAAGATGAATGGTTACCAGAGAATAACATACCTGATGAACCAATACATCTTAGAAACTATAGAACCAGAAAAATGAACTGAAACACACATGGAATCAATTTTTTCCCAACATGCTCCAGATTTTTCTTCAGATATTGCCATATATTGGAGTGGGGGAAGTTCAGCTTGCTACTATTGCAGAGCAAGCTGCAAATGTAACAGAAATAACATAAAAATAATAATAATAAAATGAACCTAAGAAGGAGTAGGAAAACCATAAATATTATTGCAAAAATGGATGTTCCACCCAAAATTAGGTAGGGTCACTCACTGACCCCACCCTTGAAATCCAACTCCTCATATTTTTAAATAATTAAGGAAAGAAAGACCAAAATACCATGGAACCACTATTAAAATTTTTGGCCAATTAAAATTTCACATTTATCGCCACATAGAGGTTTCACACCTAAAATTCAGCCAGAATTGAGGTGTTTTGTATATTTTAGGAGTTACAGACGTAAATGTGTTTTGTCACAATTCCCGCACGCAGCCAATACACCCACGCACAGCTGAGCTACAGCAATGTCACCCTGTCAAAGCTGTGAACGTAGCCCTGGGCCTCTGAAAAGTACACAGCCGCGGGACTACAGGTTGACAAACTGACAGGCGGCCTGAGAAACCTAGGTACCGCGTAAACATGCTACAACCTACACAGGAACATTCTACATATATAATAAATGTTTCTGTGGATAGTAGATAGTCTAAAAAAACATAAACTTATAGAAAAATACCTAAATAACCTTTATACGTATTTTTTATTAAATATAATTCAAAGTACCAAAAATGTCAAAAATAAGATAATGACTACTTCTAAAAATATATTAAAATACTTTAATATAATATTATGAGAATTTCTAGACATCAAAATTTTTGTGACATACTAAAAAAACTAATGATGTAAAAAAATTACATGAATAACCATGAATTATATTTTTAAGTAATTGTTTTAGTAAATCAACTGAAATTCAAAAATAAGGAGTAAAATCAATATCATGACTTTACTCCAATTATTTAATAAATAATGAGAACTCACTTGAAATCAGACTATCTGTAGGAATGTCTATTCAAATAATTATTAAGTGAATGGGAACATTTACTAAGGATAATTAATTAAATAATAAATAAAAAGGACAGATTACTGTTATTCACATGTCCAAACATCAATTATAAAGTAGAATAATTCTCATACCCTGTGGAATTTGATGCTACCCGTGCTAAAGAACCAAGAACACGTGACAGGCTGCCACTGGTTACCCTTCTAGGCTCAGTTTCTGTCCCTTTGAGCCCCTGTACCCCTCTGAAGGACACTATTGGTGCTCCAAAAGCTGTAAATAAAGAGATCTTTTGAGGATATTGATACCCAGAGACCCAGTTATATTTATATCCAGACACTGTGCCAAGGTAATCAAATACTTATAAGAGATAGGTAAGTGATTTATGGCTTTAGTCCGATTAATAATATCCGTCCCCAACCCTTTTTATCAATTTAAGCTTCTGAACAACCTTATAACCCCAGTATACAGGTTTAACCCATCAGTGCACGTCCTAAAGAGGTACCCAAAGGATTTGATAATATACAAGTGATTCTTATTATCCTTTCTCTGTTTTGGCAGCTTGGTTAAAAAGCCCTGCCACTCCACCATGTATTTTATATACATATTATCTTTGGGAAATATATCCTTTAAGAATATAAATTAAAGGTTCCAAAGTAACCAGGCCTACGTGTTTTCATACTGAATTCCCTGAAGAGAGGTGTTAAAGATCCCCAACATAATTTTGACCCCTCTATTAAAATATTTAATAATCAATTTATTTATATTTATTTATAACAATAAACAATATCCAAACCAATTAACCTTGAAATAAGCTTTATCCAAAGATTTTATGGATTTTCACTACATTAATTGAATAATATTTTTATTATTTATTCTATCACCTCTGGTAGCTAAAGGATAGCAAGGATCTTGGCATCCAGGAGGCTAACAACTTCCAGGGGATCACCAAATAGAGTATGAAGTTTTTCCGTGAAGCATTGCCAGTAGTTGAGCAGGAATGAGGGCTCTTGTTGTAAAAATGAGCCAAATAGGGTTGAATCCAATGGTTTGTCTTCCCAGTGAGGTACAAGAAAGCAAACAGAAATTTCCTTTCATCCACATGGAAGGTGCCTTTGTTGTTTTCAAAGATGACTTCAAAAGCTTGTAGAAAATGTCTGAGCCTGGTGGGGTTGCTGCCTTCAAATTTGTCTGGCGGGTTCTTCTATGGGGCTTTGAAGGTTCCAGAGTGGGAAGTACTGGTTTTTGGGGGTTGAGAGAGTTTGGCTACAGCTGAAGTCATGGTTTGAATCAGGGCTAGGAGAATAGGGTCCACAGCCGGAGGTGGAGGAGGTTGGCTTGGGGGAGCTGGGGTTGCAGTTGAAGCAGAAGGTTGGGAAGCTTCTTCTTGAGGTCCAGAGGTGGGTGAATTAAGGTTGCTAAAGATCCTCAAATCAAAGCTTGAGTCTTTGCTTTCTTTCTCATGTTCCTCATCCTCAGGGAGAGTGATTAGGCTGGGCTTGCACAAAGGGTAATCCAATTCAAAACCTGCTTGGGGATATTGACCAGTCACTCAATTAATAACCAGTCTGAAAACAGGAGTAGCAGGGGACAGAGAAGCTCTTGGAGGAGCTGGAGGAAGGATACCAGTGTCCACGGTGTTGGAAGCTGGCGTAGGGAGGTTTTAAAAGGTCCTCCCTTGTCCACAGGCTTGAGGAGTAGATTGGTTGTGGTCTTGTATGTCTATAGTAGTGCCACCTCCTTGGGCTGCCCTAGTAAGAGGTGGACTGGTAATGATGGAAGGTTGTGAACATCAAGGAGGCATGGTTTCCAAGTATGCTGTAGGGAAGTGACCCAAGAAAAGTACCTGGAGATAAATGAGGAAGAAATTGGCCACAAAAGTTCTTGATTTTGTACAACGTTTTGTCAAAGCTTGTCAAGGTGGGTCAAAGTGTCAAAGGTTGAAGCATCAAAGTTGAAGAGTTGAAGGAAGGCTATAATTCCATAAAGGGATGAAAAGGAGGTGATAAGACTACAAAGAGCCAAAGGGGAAGAGATAATTACTTGTAAATTCAAGTGGAACTGATCCAATGAGGAGGAAGGGACACTCTGGTTTTGATAAGTGGTAATCAGATCATTTTCATTCATGGTCCAAGGGAAGGACCAGTATTTATGGAAAACTAGAGAACCCCAAAGGGGGCCTAAGTCAGCAGGTTAGAGAAAACTAGAGAGCCCCAGAGGGGGCCTAAGACACGGGTAATGAGATGATGAAAAAATTAAGATAGCAATAAGGTAACTAAATTTTTTACTTACAGAATTTGAACATCAAAAAGACAACACACCACCTTAACTGACAAATTTAGGAACCAATTTACGACCAGCAAAAATTCCAGAGATTCATGAGAAATGATAGGAGAATATGAGAATGATAGAGATATGAGAGTTGAGTAATAAATGACAAGACACCACCTTGTCAGGATATGAGATGGGGAAATGATAGCCTATTTTAAGAGGAGCAACAAGGACCTCAGGCATAGTTGCCTAGCATGATATGGCAAATGATAGCCTATTTTAAGAGGAGCAACAAGGACCTCAGGCATAGTTTCCTAGCTTAATGGGGAAGAATGATATGATGATGAGGATGATGGTGATGAGGGTAATGGTATAGCTTAATGGGTGAGAATGATATGATGATGATGGTGATGGTGATGGTGATGGTTTTAGAGATGAAGTTGGAATGGAGTGGTGACTGTTATAGGATAATGGTGGTGCTGATAGAGTGCTGAATAGTAATGAATGTGATTGTTGTAATGAAAGAGGGTGGAAAATAGAAAGATATAAACAGGTAGTATTGAACAAAAAATGAGGGAAGAATTCCAACAAAAGTCAAAGTCAAAGTGTCAAAGTGTCAAAGTCAAAGGTTGAAGTTGAACTCAAATTTCAAAGCTGGATTGGGTCCCTGGGGTCCTTCAAAGTGCCTTTGAAGTACCGTCAAAGTGCCTTTGAATTACCGTCAAAGTTCCAAATTCCCGCTGAAGCATTTTTTAAGGGCCAATTTGGGGAGAGGGATTGAGGTAGATAAATTCCTCAGGGGGATCCTTTGGAAACGTGAGGGCAACACACTGTTTAGCTCTGTACCACGCACACCCACAAATATCTTAGGTAATGTTATCCATGAGATGGAATTGTTGGATGGATGGATGGGATGGGTCTATTGAGATATAGAGATTGGTGGTAATCAAGGGGGAGGAATTAGTACAATGTCAAAAATGCCCCTGACATGCAAGGGACTGAAGGCACAGGCACTACTTCTCACAGAACTCAGGATAGAGACAAGGAGATTGATTGCATAGCAGATGAGATGAAGAGTAAGGACAATGATAAGAAGACAAATCCAGGAGTAAGGCTCTGAAGGATGTTGATGAGGGAATCCTGTAAGAGTAACGCCAGAGGGGTAGGTGAGATGAGTAAGGTGGGCTTTCTTTTTCTGAGATGACACCTATTGGATGATGGGCTAACCAATAATAAATAGTATACTAATTCCTTGGGTGAATCAGTCCAAGAGGAGAAGAGAGGCCAGTACATGTGAGAACTGAGAGGAGGCCTGGAGGAGGGATGACTGGTGCTGGACTGGGAGGCCCATGGCATTAAATGTTGACCAATTGGGCTGGAGGTTGTAGATTGAAAGGTTGAGTAGTGGGCCTGTCCAGGAAGGTCATGTATTGAACTGGAGTATTGGCTGTCCAGCCATGAGTATGTACTATGGATTTAATGTATGTACTTCTCATACCAGGTAGAGTTGAAGGAGAGATGAGGATGCACCAAGCCATAGAGAGGTGGAGGGTATGCCTGGGAGATTACCTAAGGGCTGTAGGGTGTGCAGGAGTATACTTCAGGATGTACAGCATGTAGATCCAGGGGTGGAAGGTGGATTTTACAGGACTGGGAATGGCTGAGAGTTGAGTATGAATGAGGAGGCTGAGTCAAGTTGTGGTTATGAAACTTCCTCACAATTTTTGATCAGTTTTCCAGATTCAAATCAATTGCACTCCTCAAAACCAAAGCCAAAAACCTAGATGCATTCAAAGCTTATACAAGAATGGCCAAAAGAAAACACAAATCAAAAATCATCAACATACTGACTGACAATGGAGGTGAGTTCATCAGTCAAGAATTCAAGCTCTTCTGCAAGGATGCTGGGATTAATTATCTCTTCTCACCACCATACACTCCACAACTAAATGGGCTTGCAGAACAAGCCAACAGGTCAATACTTGAAAAGACCCAATGTCTCATGTCACAAGCCAAGCTATTGAATAGACTCTGGGGAGAAGCCGTCAATACGTCCACAAATCCTCTTAATCTTCTCCCAGTTTCCTCCAATAAAAATCTCATTCTGTAAAAACTCTGGTATAAGAAAACAGTCAACTATAAGTTTCTAAAACCTTTTGGCTGTACTGCTATTGTACTCTTAACCCAAAAATCTTTGTCTATCTAAACTTGCTCAATCCCAATTTAAGGGAATCCTTGTTGGTTTGTCCAATGACTTCTCCAACTACTGGGTGTTAAATCCTTTAAAAAATGAATTCATCATCTCAGTGAACTTTTGCTTCCTGGAAAATGACTTTGCAGGCACTGAGTCTTCTTGCTCCAACTTGGATCCTCTTCCTGAGATTGAAGCCTCCAACTCCCTGGATACGTCTTTCACTGATGTGAATCAAACTTCTGCGGAGTTCTCTGATAAAGATCAAGCCAAAAATTTGGAGGCTCCCAAACCCTTGCCTGTGACAAACCATGACAACTCTGAGTTTGAAATTTCAACCAATAACATTCTTTACCACCCAGAAGGCTGAACTCACAACTCTACCTGGTGGATGCTGACTATGAAGATCTCAAGAAGCTCAAGCAAGCTCTCAAAAGTAAGTACAGACTTGAATGGATCAAAGAAATGGAAAAAGAGGTGATTAATATCAGCAGCTAAAATGTTTGGGAAGAAGTGGAGGAGGATGGAGAAGTTTCCAAAATCCAGTGCATATGGGTGTTCAGAACAAAAAAAAAACACAAGAAACAAGATTGTGGAGTTCAAGGCCAGGCTCTGTGCTCAGGGATTCAGTCAGTTTGAAGGATTTGACTTTGTCAACAACTTTGCACCCACTGGCAACAAGAGCTCCCTTTGAATTCTCATTTCCTTTGCCCTGTTAAATAATCTCAAGTTCCATCAACTCAATGTCAAAGCAGTGTTTCTGAATGCTCCCCTAGCCAAATGGATCCACATAGAAACTCCTCCAAATGTAGATATTCCTCAAGGAAAAAACCTTCAACTCAAGAAAGCACTGACTTATGGGATTAAGCAGTCCCCTCAAGCCTGGTATGTAACACTCAGCAACTGGATTTTAGACTCAGGCTTCAAACAAAGCAAAAGTGATCACTGCGTGTTTTTCTCCAAGGTCACCTGGCTCTACATTCATTTCAATGAAATTGAAATCTTCAGCAAGCAAACAGAGAAGTTAGAAACTCTCATAGGCAGCAGGTTCAAAGTGAAGTATCTTCAAGAATCCTTGCTTCTCCTGAGAATAAACATCCAGCAAGATCCCGGATGGGACAAAATCTCTCAATAATTGTAAATCAAATCCATTGCAGGTAACTACCTGCTACCAAAATTTAAAGAACGCTGGGTTCCCTTTGTAACCTACGGTAAACTTCTACCTGCCACCAATGAAGCAAAAATTGAATTTTCTTCCTGTGGTCTCAACTACCAAAAAATGATTGGCAAACTCAACTATATTAACTTCAACACCAGACCAGACATTAACTTTGCCCCCAACTCTCTGGCTCAGTTCCTCAATGCTCCATGTCTATCTCATTAAAAATTGGCTCTGAAAGTTCTGAAATATCTTTTGAATACTGCAAGCAGGGGTATTGAGTTCACATCTAAAGACTCAAATGTACCTATAACTGCCTTTGTGGACTCTGATTGGGCCACATGTCCCTCAACCTGCCGTTCAATCTCTGGTATAGTGGTCACCTGGAATGGCAATCTGATAGTATGGAAATCTAGAAAGCAAGCCACAGTGTCTCTCTCCACAACCAAAGCCAAGTACAAGTCAGCTGGTGATGGCGTGAAGGAAATTCTGTGGATGAAAACCTTTTGAAGCAATGTCATCCAATTCAAGTTTGACTCTCAAAATCTGCTCATGAAGAAATGAAGCCTATATAAAGCTGGCTATGCAGAAGGCAAATAAAACAAGTTTCAGATCAAAAAATCTTGACTTGCGGCATCACTTCTTCCAAGAATAAATAGATAAAGGCACTGTTGAATTAAACAAAACCTCTTCAAAAGAAAATTGTGCCAACTTCCTCACAAAACCTCTTTCAAGAATACTGCTTAAAAACTGCCCAAACTTTCTGCACATTCAATGAAATTTCAAAACAAGGGAGGGTGTCAGAATCTGGGAATCTTTGTCTTTGACCTTCTCATTTCACTTATTTTATTTTTTATTTATATTCCTTTATTTTCTTTTATTCTTTATCATTCACTGATGCTTTGCGGATGCACTCCCCAGTATGTCCATGTGCCCTAGTCATCAACCACACTGTGCACATACTCCAAGTCTGGAGCTTGGTATCCTGATTGTACTACTCATGTCAGCCTCCTGGATGCCAAGACCCTTGCTATCCTTTAGCTACCAGAGGTGATAGAATAAATAATAAATATATTATTTAATAAATGCAGCAAAAATCCATAAAATATTTGGATTAAGCTTATTGCAAGGTTAAGTGGTTTGGTTATGGTTTATTGCTTTGAATCAATATGAATAAATTGATTATTGGATATTTTTATAGAGGGGCCACAATTATATTGGGGATCTTTAACACCTCTCTTCAGGGATTTCAGTATGAAAACACGTAGTCCTGGTTACTTTGGGCTCTTTAGTTTAAAGGTTATTTTACCCAAAGATAATATGTATATAAAATACACCGTGGAGTGGCAGGGCCTTGTAACCAAGCTGCCTAAACAGAGAAAGGATAATAAAACTCACTGGTATATTATTAAATCCTTTGGGTATCTGTTTGAGACATGCACTGATGGGTTAAACCTGTATACTGGGGTTATAAGGTTGTTCATCAGTTTTAATTGATATAAAAGAGGTTGAGTACGTATATTATTGATCAGAATTAGCCATAAATCACTTACTTATCTCTTATAAGTACTTGATTACCTTGGCACAGTGTCTGGATATGAATATAACTGGGTCTCTGCCCATCAATATCCTCAAAAGAGCTCTTTATTTATAGCTTTTGGAGTTCCAACATTGTCCTTCTGAGGGGTACAGGGGCTCAAAGGGAAAGACACTAAGGCTAGCAGGGTAACCAGGGGTAGCCTGTCATGTGTTCTTGGTGCTATGGCACGGGTAGCATCTAATTCCTCAGTGTATGGGAATTATTCTACTTTATAATAGATATTAGGACGTGTGAATAACACTAATCTGTCCCATTTATGTACTATTTAATTACTTATCCTTGGTAAATGTTCCCATTAATTCAATAATTATATAAATAGACATTTCTACGGACATCTTGATGTCAGGTAAGTTCTCATTATGTATTATATATCTGGAGTAAAAGTCATAATATTGATTTTAATCCTTATTTTCGAGTTACAGTTGATTTACTAAGATAATTACTTAAAAATATAAGTCATGGGAATTCATGTATAATTTTGACATCAGTAGTTTTCCTCGTATGTCACAAAGATATTGATGTCTAGAAATTCTCATAAAAGTATTTTAAAGTATTTTAATATATTTTTAGAAGTTGTCATTGTCTTATTTTCGACATTCTTTGTACTTTGAATTATATTAAATAAAAAATAAGTATCAGGATTATTTAAGTATTTTTATATAATATTATGTATTTTTAGACTATCTACTATCCACGGGAACATTTATTACATATGTAGAATGTTCCTGTGTGGGTTGTAGCATGTTTAGAAGATACCTGAGTCTCTCAGGCCGCCTGTCACTCTGTCAACCCGTAGTCCCGCGGCTGTGTACTTGTCAGAGGCCCGGGGCTGCGTACACAACCTTGACAGAGTGACAGGGCTGTATCTCAGCCGCGCGCAGGTGCATTGGCTGCCGCTGCTGCGTGCGGTAATTGTGACAAAACACATTTCCATCCATAACTCCTAAAATATACACAACACCTCAATTCTGACTGAATTTTAGGTGTGAAAACTACATGTGAAAACACGCGTGAAATATTTAATTGACCAAAAACTCAATAGTGGAGCCACACTATTTTGGTCTTTCTTTCCTTAATTATTTAAAAATATAAGGAGTTGGATTTTAAGGGTGGGGTCAGTGAGTGACCCTACCTAATTTTGGGTGGAGAACCCATTTCTCCAATAATATTTCTGGTCTTCCTACTCCTTCTTAGGTTAATTGTATTATTATTATTTTTATGTAATTTTTTTTACTTTTGCAGCTTGCTCTGCAATAGTAGCAAGCTGACATTCCCCCACTCCAAGATATGGCCATATCTGAAAAAAGTCTGGATCATGTTGGGAGAAAATTAACTTCATGTGTGTTTCAGTTCCTTTTGCTGGCTCTGTAGTTTCTGAGATGTATTGGTCCATCAGGTATGTTACTTTCTGGTAACCATTCATCTTTGTCTGCCGATTCTCCTTTGTATCTTACTAAGTATAGTCTAAAATCTTTTCCTTCTACTCTCTCTTTCTTATCTCTCAATATCCTGCTGACTTTCCCTTTTTCTTTCACAGGGTCAGGTTCTATTGGGATTATTGCTGGAGGGAGGTTGCTGCCTTCTCTTGGTTAAAAGTGTTTGACTAGGCTAACAGGAAATACTGGATGTTTCCTTGATAATTCTTCACTCAAGATTACTTCCACAGCATTTTTTACATGCATTTTCTTGATAACAAATGGTCCAACAAAGGCTGGTTTCAGTTTTCTGTTGCCTGCTAGGTTGTTGAAATTTGTTGTAGATATCAAGATCTGATCTCCTATTTTAACGTCAGGTTCTTTATGTGTTTTGTCCCATCTTTGTATGTTGTATTCTACTGCTTCTACTGCACATTTTTGAGCATGATTATTTGCCACATCTATCATCTTCTTAAAGTCAAGAGATATTGGATGAATAGTGGCTAAGTTATGGTTTAAGTTATTCCTAGGGAGTTTTGGAATCCATCCTCTTCCTAGTATGTAAGGAGCTTCTTTGGTAGTAGATTGGTTACTGCTGTTATAATCCATTTCTAGGGCTGGGAGTAGGCTTACCCAATCATGGCAATAACCATCTTAGTTTTTGTATTCTAGATCAAAGCTACAGAACCTCCTTAGCATATCTTCTAGGGTCTGTATCATTCTTTCAGCTAATCTGTCAGTTTGGGGATGGTATGCTATAGAAAATGCTAGAGTAGTACCCAGTATATTATGTATATTCCTCCAAAACTCAGAGGTGAATTTGGGGTCTCTGTCACTGATTATAATCTTGGGTATACCCACCTCAGCTATGATCCTATTCCAGAATAGTAAAGCTATATCCATAGCACTATCTTCTTTGTGGTTAGGTAAGAATTTTGCCTTCTTAGAATATCTATCAACTATAACTAGGACAGAGTTATAAGAATGAGTACCTCCAGGGGGGAGGCCGGGGACAAAATCAATATTGATTATTTCCCATCTGGTTGTAGGTTCAGATATCTTCTGTAAGAGTCCAAACCTTTTTCCAGTAGTTTTATTAGATTTCTGGAAGGTTTCAAAGCTAGTAACATATTCAGTAGTGATTTCTTTCCAGTCTATCCATCAAGTAGTCTGTTTTACTTTTTCTAAATTTCCGTCTGTGGATAGATGCCCTGATGAACAGTTTTCATGGCATTCCTGGAGTATATGTTGTATATGTTCTTTGTTGCTTAGTACTAATACGCTGGAATGTTGGTGTCTATAGTAAAGGAGACCATCCCAAAAGGTAAACCTTCCTGCTTTATAGGGTTTATGTAATTCAGCAGGTAGGCTATTTATCCGAGCTGCTTCTGGGGATTCACATTCCATAATGGTAATCAGCAGCTTGATTTCAGGAGAGAAGCTATCCCTTACTAGGTTGAAGAAAGCAGTATCTAATTCACATTAGTGGATCCCCATTATTGGAGCACTCAATGCAAAAAGATTGATGTTCAGGATAGGAAAAATATCTTGATCTTCAGGGTCATATGCTGGATTGTTAGAGTCATTGGGCAAAGCATTCCTACTTAGACTATCAGCATTCTGATGTTTAGCTCCAGCTTTATGCACTATAGTCATCTGTCCTCTATACTTTTGTATATCAATTTGCCACCTGAGCATATTTCTGCTGGGAGTTTTTATGTTCATAAGAGTTCTTACAGCATTACAGTCCATGATTACTTGAAAAGTGGTGCCTTCTAAGTAATAGTGTAGCTTCTCTAAAGCCCATACTAGTTCCAAAAATTCCAACTGACTGGCCCCATATCTCTTCTCTGTATCTTTGATCTGTCTAGATATGAAGAGTACTGGTTTCTGTACTGGTCTGTCTTCTTCTATCCTTTCCTGATGTAGAGGAGCTCCTAGCCCTTCCATGCAGGCATCAATGTACAGTTTGAAGGGCTTGGAGTAATCTGGTTGGATAAGTAGAGGAGTAGAGGTCATAGCTATTTTTAATTCCTCATAGTTTTTTAGTCTCTCATGAGTCATTTCAAATAGGGTGTTGTTGTTGCATACTTCATACAGACTTTTAGTTTGCATAGCAAACTTTGGTATGTATTGTCTGTAACAACTGCAAAAACTAATGAAAGACAGTAATTCTGTTTTGTTTTGAGGCATAGGTCTATTCATGACAGCAGCTATCTTATTTTGATCAGCAGCTAGAGTTAGACCAGATACTATATGTCCTAAGGCTTTCAATTCTCTGTAGCCAAAGTTGCAATTCTTCATGGACACCTTCAATCCTGCTCTGGAGATAGTCTGGAGTACCAATCTTACTTGGTTAATAGGAGTATCCCAATCATCAGAGTATATGATAACATCATCTATATATACCATCATCCATCCTTGTCTGATGTAAGTAACTAGAACTGTATCCATTGTTCTCTGGAAGTGTGATGGAGCATTCTTTATACCAAAGGGAATCCTGAGATTTTCATATATTCCCAAATGGCAGATTATTCTCATAAACTTCCTGCTTTCAGGGCTTATTTGTATCTGGTGGAAACCTTTAAGCATATCCATAGTAGTGATGTACTTGGCCTTGGACAAGTTATGCAGAGCATGATCAATCAGGGGTATAGGATAATAATCTGCTTGAGTATAATTGTTGAGCATTCTGAAGTCTCCTAACATTCTTGACTTGTCATTATGCCAAGCTATGATTACAGGTGTGGTCACATCTACCTGTTCATTATGCCCTACTTTCCTTAATACTTGTAAGTCTATCAGTTCTTGGATATGTTCCACAAGAGCTATTCTAGACTTAGGACTAGAAGGATAGGCTGGCCTTCATAAGTTAGGAGGATAAGGAGGCTTAATGGTCAATGTCAATACCATATCATGTCCTTTAATATACTAATGGGATGATTTTTAGTACAAAAAGCATTCTGGTTGTCAAAGCAGACTTTCAATATATCTTTCTTCTGTTCCTCAGAAAGTTTCATATTCAGAGCTGCTTGAGAGAAGTATTCTTGGTCAAAGTCTTCTAAATGCTTTTGATAAGTAGAGGAGGTGAAGTTAGACTGAATGGTGCATATCTTAAACTTCTTGTCCCAATTACCTCCTACTGTGAAGTATCTTCCTCTACTCTGGATTACGTCTATACCATATAGACATAAGGCATCATTACCTAGTATCAGTTAGTCACATAGTCCGTTGAGCAATACTACAAATTCAACTTGTATTCTCAAAGATCCTTTAGTGTGAGGTAGTATTATAGGAGCAGTCCATACTCCAATAGCATTCATGGTAGAGTTGCAAGAGCTGAACCTGGCTTTTGGGACGGGCAAAAGGTGTTCTTTCCAATTGGGGTCCCATTTGTTTAAGAATTCAGCACAGACACATGAGCAAAAGGCGCCACTATCCAGTAATAACCTTATAGGTCTGTTTTTATACAACCCTGTTGCATAACAAGTTTGACCAGTGGTATAAATTTTCCCACTCATAGGTTTAACTGTTAATGGTTTGACATCCATAATATGCCTAGGAATTATGGTAGGATCCCATTTTTGGGGCAAGCTAGAATCCCCATGGATGTTATTGATTTCTACAGAAGTGACTATATCTCCTTCTATAACATTAACAGGGTTGGTCAGGATCAATTCATATTCAGAAAGAGATCCTTCAGTATCAGCTATATCTTCATAGTTCTGATTCCCTTCAACCTCCTGCTCTCCTTCCAAGACTGCTATCTTCCTTTTTTTTAATGGGCAGTCTTGTCTCATATGCCCAGTCTTGTTACAATTCCAACAAGTTGCCAGCATCCTCTCTTTATCCCTATTCTCATTAGGTTTCTTATTATCAGAGGCATTTATCAGAGGAGGTTTTTATCTGGTTTTGTTGATGTTATAGTTCTCTTTGGGTCTGGAAGGGGCTTCATTGTCCAACCCATTCATGTATATTACTTCTTCTAGCACATTGATTAGAGTTGGCAAGTCCGCATCCATACTTATCCTACATCTTACACTATGGCTAAGATTGCCAGGACACAGGTTGACAAGTCTTTCATTTATTTCCTCTTTATCAGAATCTGGATAGAAGCAATCGAACCTTTTCTTCTTTTCCAAGCACCATTTGTGAGGTTTATTCTTAGAGGGGTCAAATGAGGAATTTTTGAAATTTTTCATCATTTTCTTTTCCACACTCTAGAACCAAATTGTTCTTTAATCAGAAGTTTCCAAGAATTCCATGGTAAGGATCCTACTTCTTCTCTTTTACTGATAAATTAGTCTAATGCTACTCCTTCAAATAGTCTGGGCAGCCTGACTACAGCTATAGCTTCTGGTAGGTCATAAGAGTTAATGGTGTTGTCAATAAATTCAATAAAATTGAAATGATTGTATTCTCCTTTGCCAGAGAACTTGGGCCATTCAGAAATAGGGGGTAACAGTTTG
This sequence comes from Puccinia polysora, assembly GCA_025617555.3. NCBI lineage: Eukaryota > Fungi > Basidiomycota > Pucciniomycetes > Pucciniales > Pucciniaceae > Puccinia > Puccinia polysora. The sequence goes on along the minus strand of CM062626.1, from coordinate 2,787,431 downwards.
AGTGCTTGCTCCATCTCAGGGGTAGGAATAGGCCTAAAGGTGTCACCCCTATGCATTCCTAATAAGGGTGGTGCATAAGGAGTAGTGGTTTGTCTGGGAGGCTTTGGTTCCTCTGTAGTACTCCCCAAGGGGTTGGTCAGATGGACTTTCAAGTCTCTAAGATCATTTTTGATCAGATTAAGTTGCAGGTCCACTTTGTTATTAAGCACATCCAATTTTTCACTAAGGGATAGAATAGAGCTGTTAGTGGTGGTTGCCAATTCTTCTTTCAAGGGGTGGAAAGACATAATAAAATCTTCTTGGATTCCTGATAACATATTCTCAATTTTTTGAGTCTGTCTGATCCTACCTTGATTAATTGTCTCCAATAACTGTTCTGTGTGTTCTTTTATTTCTTCAATTCCTACCATCTTTGTTTGGTATTAATCAATTTGGCTACTACTGAGGTTAATTTATCCATTTGGGTATAAACACCATCCAAATTTCCAAAAAAAATTTGAAATTATGACCCATATCATTAGAAAAGGAAGTAATTAAATCAGAGGTTTGTTTGGGGTCAGAATTAGAAGCTAATTCTTGTAAACCTTTTTCCATTTTTGAGCTAGGGATATTATCTTATCCCAGTCTTTCTTTCCCTTTGGCTTGGGATGGGAAGAGGATCTCTTCTTTCCTGATCCTTTGCCTTTCAGTTAAGCTAATTGATCCCGAGGATTCCACTTTTCTATTTAGGATTCTACCTCTTTCCTTGGAATCATTTTCTGAAGAGCTATCTGGGTGGCTTTTGCCTGGGAGAGAATCTTTTTCATAGATACCATGTCCTCCTTGGCTTGGGCTTCTTTGAATTCTTCCCAATATTTTACGTGCTCTTTGACTAAGTCTTTGATCCTGGCTTCCTTGGCCAGATTCTACTTGGGTGGCTGCAGGGAATCTTTTTGTAAAGGAGGGTGGCTTGATTCTACTACCTTCTCCGGCTCTAGGTTGGGAGAGGGCAGAAGTGATTGGTGCTGCTCCTTGTCTATCAACATTTGATTCATGGGTTCTAGTCCCTTCATGGTTGTCCTTATTGGTGGTCTCACGGTTACTGAGAGCTGTTGGCAAAGATCCATAGGAGGGAATTCTTCCTGAGGCTCTTGTGTTATGTCTATTCATTTTTAGAATAACATTTTTATAAGTATTTTACAGAAAAAAATCCGTAAAAATAAGTTTTATTCAAAACTCACTTAAATTGATGTTCAAAGGTACCAAGACCTTATTGGGGTTAAATTGATCCTTAGTAGGTAATCCTATGGGGTCTTGGTGTGTTCCAATGAGGTCTTCACCTGCCAAATCAATATTTTCAGGGTGTCCAGAGATATCTGGGATTTCCCAATCCAATAAATCAACTTCAGTGGCAGTGATTTCTGGTACAGGAGGGTTAACTGAAAAAAAAGTGTATTTTATTGGTTAATAAAATATATCAATATTATTTTTTAAAAAAAATGATATGGTAATACAAGTTGTATACTTACTTTTATATTTCAAAAATTAATTTATACGGTATTTCTTCCAAGTGTTATGTTTTCTTAATAGAGCCTGAAAGTTGATACGCCTTTAAAGATCTTCTTGTTCAAGGAGTTTATCTAAGTGTTTACGTGCAGAAGAGATATTAAGTTGCTCAGCTTGAGTAAAAGCTTTCCAACCAGTAGGTTTACAATTTTTAATATATTCTTCTTTTCTTATCTTTAAAAGATTTAAATAATAGATTATTAATTCTGCAATGGTTTTTAAATCCACTGCAAAAGAATTTAATGATAAATCACAGTTATAAAGTCAGATAAATTTATCTTTGATTTTATATTTTGTGAAATGTCTGGCCCAAGGTATTAATTATAATAAAATGGGATATTTCCCTGCCAGACACCCAATTGTCAGCCTCCTGGATGCCAAGACCCTTGCTATCCTTTAGCTACCAGAGGTGATAGAATAAATAATAAATATATTATTTAATAAATGCAGCAAAAATCCATAAAATATTTGGATTAAGCTTATTGCAAGGTTCAGTGGTTTGGTTATGGTTTATTGCTTTGAATCAATAAGAATAAATTGATTATTAAATATTTTTATAGAGGGGCCACAATTATATTGGGGATCTTTAACACCTATCTTCAGGGATTTCAGTATGAAAACATGTAATCCTGGTTACTTTGGGTAAAATATCCTTTAAACTAAAGAGCCCAAAGATAATATGTATATAAAATACACGGTGGAGTGGCAGGGCCTTGTAACCAAGCTGCCACGACAGAGAAAGAATAATAAAACTCACGGGTATATTATTAAATCCTTTGGGTATCTGTTTGAGACGTGCACTGATGGGTTAAACCTGTATACTGGGATTATAAGGTTTTTCAGCAGTTTTAATTGATATAAAAGGGGTTGAGGATGGATATTATTGATCAGACTTGGCCATAAATCACTTACTTATCTCTTATAATTACTTTATTACCTTGGAACAGTTTCTGGATATGAATATAACTGGGTCTCTGCCCATCAATATCCTCAAAAGAGATCTTTATTTATAGCTTTTGGAGTCCCAACATTGTCCTTCTGAGGGGTACAGGGGCTCAAAGGGAAGGACACTAAGGCTGGCAGGGTTAGCAGGGTTAGCCTGTCATGTGTTCTTGGTGCTTTAGCACGGGTAGCATCTAATTCCTCAGGGTATGGGAATTATTCTACTTTATAATAGATATTAGGACGTGTGAATAACACTAATCTTTCCAATTTATGTACTATTTAATTACTTATCCTTGGTCAATGTTCCCATTAATTCAATAATTATATAAATAGACATCCTACGGACATCTTGATGTCAGGTAAGTTCTAATTATGTATTATATATCTGGAGTAAAAGTCATAATATTGATTTTACTCCCTATTTTCAAGTTCCAGTTGATTTACTAAGATAATTACTTAAAAATATAAGTCATGGGAATTCATGTAATATTTCTACATCATTAGTTTTTTTTTAGTATGTCACGAAGATATTGATGTCCAGAAATTCTCATAAAAGTATATCAAATTATTTTCATATATTTTTAGAAGTTTTCATTGTCTTATTTTTGACATTCTTGGTACTTTGAATTATACTAAATCAGAAATACGTATAAGGATTATTTAAGTATTTTTATATAATATTATGTATTTTTAGACTATGTAATATCCACGGGAACATTTTTTACATATGTAGAATGTTCCTGTGTGGGTTGTAGCATGTTTACGCAGTACCTGAGCCTCTCAGGCCGCCTGTCACTCTGTCAAACTGTAGTCCCGCGGCTGCGTACTTGTCACAGGCCCAGGGCTGCGTACACAACCTTGACGGAGTGACAGGGCTGTATCTCAGCCGCGCGCAGGTGCATTGGCTGCCGCGGCTGCATGCAGGAATTGTGACAAAAAAAATTTCCATCTGTAACTCCTAAAATATACACAACACCAGAATTTTGACTGAATTTTAGGTGTGAAACCTATATGTGACAATACGCGTGAAATATTTAATTGACCAAAAACTCAGTAGTGGAGCCGTAGTATTTTGGTCTTTCTTTCCTTAATTATTTAAAAATATAAGGAGTTGGATTTCAAGGGTGGGGTCAGTGAGTGACCCTACCTAATTTTGGGTGGAGAACCCATTTCGGTAATAATATCTATGGTTTTTCTAATCCTTCTTAGGTTAATTGTATTATTATTATTTTTATGTTATTTTTGTTACTTTTGCAGCTTGCTCTGCAATATTAGCAAGCTGAAAACTCAACTTAGATCCTGTGTTTTCCCTCAGGGCTCTCCAGGTCCTCTCAGTCAAGTAAGCACCTCTTCTGTTCTCCTTGACTTCCTTTCTTCTTCTGATGTGTCTTTTCCTTTCTGTCCTTCTACAGCTAACTGGACAAACTCTGCTCAGCTGATCTATGGATCATACTTCTGTAACCTGTGCTCTATGAAATTAAAGTTCCCTCAGAACATAAACCCATCTGGATTCAACTCTGATTGATCTAACTCCATATGAGTTCCTCACCATCAAATCTGACTGTTCCTCAAGCATCTCCTGCTGATATTTTATGCCCAGTTCTATTGGTTCTTTAAGGTCATTCCTCTATCCTACTTTTAATTTGTTTTTACTTTCTTTTGTGATTCATTTTTCTGATAATTCAAGTTATTTTATTCTGTCATCTTAATACCTCCTGCCCCTCCTGCTTGCTTCTGCCCAGCCAAAGAAACACCACCCTCTCCCTCCTGCCCGGCAAAAAAAATGAGCCATCTCCCTCCTTCCCGGCCAAACAACCGCCCCCCGCTTGCTCCTGCCCAGCCAAACAACTACGCCAGCCCCCTCCTACCCGGCCAAACAACCCCCCCCCTACTTGCTCCTGCCCGGCCAAACAACCACCCCCCCTCTCCCTCCTGCCCGGCCAAACAACCGCCCCCCTCTCCCTCCTGCCTGGCCAAATGACCAAGCCAGCTCCCTTCGGCCCAGCCCAACAACCACCCCCCCTCTCCCTCCTTCCCGGCCAAACAACTGCCCCCCCTCTCCCTGCTGCCCGGCCAAATGACCAAGCCAGCTTGCTCCTGCCTGGCCAAACAGCCATCCCCCCGCTTGCTCCTTCCCAGAAAAACAACAGAGCCAGCTCCCTCCTGCCTGGCCAAACAAGCTCCCCCCACTTGCTCCTGCCCAGCCACACAACGGTCCCCCTCTCCCTCCTGCCCAGCCAAACAAAAGACCCCCCGCTTACTTCTGCCAGGCCAAAAAACCACCCCTCCTCTCCCTCCTGCCCGGCCAAACAATACCACCCCCACCTCCAGCCCGGCCACCCAAGCCCGCCCCAACCTCCATCCCAGCCAACTTTTTTTTTTTGGTTTCAGCTTGGAGAGGTATAGTTTTTTTTTTGTTTTTTTGTTGATTATATCATACTAACACCAACAAAAAAGTAGTGGAACATGCTAGAAAGTGCCATCAAGGAAGCTCTGGTTGAAGCTCTGTCCAATTTCTAGTTGAAGGTATCTTCATTCTCTAAAATTTTTTTGGTTCACAGTGACTGCGCACAATTCAGAGTGACTGTGCACAATGCAGAGTGACTGTGCACAATGCAGAGTGACTGTGCACAATGCAGAGTGACTGTGCACAATGCAGAGTGACTGTGCACAATACAGAGTGACTGTGCACAATGCAGAGTGACTGTGCACAATGCAGAGTGACTGTGCACAATCCACAGTGACTGTGCACAATCCACAGTGACTGTGCACAATCCACAGTGACTGTGCACAATCCACAGTGACTGTGCACAATCCACAGTGACTGTGAACAATCAACAGTGACTGTGCACAATCCACAGTGACTGTGCACAATCCACAGTGACTGTGTGCAATGAAGAGCAACTGTGCACAATGCACAGCAACTGTGCACAATGCACAGCAACTGTGCACAATGCACAGCAACTGTGCACAATGCACAGAAACTGTGCACAATGCACAGCAACTGTGCACAATGCACAGCAACTGTGCACAATTCACAGCAACTGTGCTTATGGACAGGCCTTGTGCATGGTGCACATGGACTGTTAACCCTTCACAATCCATTCTGAAGGGATTTTAACCTCAAACATTCATTCTGGAGGGGTGTTAAGCCTCCATCATACATTCTGGAGGGGTTATAAGCGTCCGTCATCCATTCTGGAGGGGTTATAAACCTCTGTCATCCATTCTGGAGGGGTTGAACCCTCCATCATCCATTCTGGAGGGGTTTTAACCCTCCATCATCCATTCTGGAGGGGTTTTAACCCTCCATCATCCATTCTGGAGGGGTTTTAAGCCTCCATTAACCATTCTGGAGGGGTTTTAAGACTTCATCATCCATTCTGGAGGGGTTTTAACCCTCCATCATCCATTCTGGAGGGGTTTTAACCCTCCATCATCCATTCTGGAGGGGTTTTAACCCTCCATCATCCATTCTGGAGGGGTTTTAACCCTCCATCATCCATTCTGGAGGGGTTTTAACCCTCCATCATCCATTCTGGAGGGGTTTTAACCCTCCATCATCCATTCTGGAGGGGTTTTAACCCTCCATCATCCATTCTGGAGGGGTTTTAACCCTCCATCATCCATTCTGGAGGGGTTTTAACCCTCCATCATCCATTCTGGAGGGGTTTTAACCCTCCATCATCCATTCTGGAGGGGTTTTAACCCTCCATCATCCATTCTGGAGGGGTTTTAACCCTCCATCATCCATTCTGGAGGGGTTTTAACCCTCCATCATCCATTCTGGAGGGGTTTTAACCCTCCATCATCCATTCTGGAGGGGTTTTAACCCTCCATCATCCATTCTGGAGGGGTTTTAACCCTCCATCATCCATTCTGGAGGGGTTTTAACCCTCCATCATCCATTCTGGAGGGGTTTTAACCCTCCATCATCCATTCTGGAGGGGTTTTAACCCTCCATCATCCATTCTGGAGGGGTTTTAACCCTCCATCATCCATTCTGGAGGGGTTTTAACCCTCCATCATCCATTCTGGAGGGGTTTTAACCCTCCATCATCCATTCTGGAGGGGTTTTAACCCTCCATCATCCATTCTGGAGGGGTTTTAACCCTCCATCATCCATTCTGGAGGGGTTTTAACCCTCCATCATCCATTCTGGAGGGGTTTTAACCCTCCATCATCCATTCTGGAGGGGTTTTAACCCTCCATCATCCATTCTGGAGGGGTTTTAACCCTCCATCATCCATTCTGGAGGGGTTTTAACCCTCCATCATCCATTCTGGAGGGGTTTTAACCCTCCATCATCCATTCTGGAGGGGTTTTAACCCTCCATCATCCATTCTGGAGGGGCTTTAACCCTCCATCATCCATTCTGGAGGGGTTTTAACCCTCCATCATCCATTCTGGAGGGGTTTTAACCCTCCATCATCCATTCTGGAGGGGTTTAAACCCTCCATCATCCATTCTGGAGGGGTTTTAACCCTCCATCATCCATTCTGGAGGGGTTTTAACCCTCCATCATCCATTCTGGAGGGGTTTTAACCCTCCATCATCCATTCTGGAGGGGTTTTAACCCTCCATCATCCATTCTGGAGGGGTTTTAACCCTCCATCATCCATTCTGGAGGGGTTTTAACCCTCCATCATCCATTCTGGGGGGTTTTAACCCTCCATCATCCATTCTTGGGGGTTTTAACCCTCCATCATCCATTCTGGAGGGGTTTTAACCCTCCATCATCCATTCTGGGGGGTTTTAACCCTCCATCATCCATTCTGGAGGGGTTTTAACCCTCCATCATCCATTCTGGAGGGGTTTTAACCCTCCATCATCCATTCTGGAGGGGTTTTAACCCTCCATCATCCATTCTGGGGGGTTTTACCCCTCCATCATCCATTCTGGAGGGGTTTTAACCCTCCATCATCCATTCTGGAGGGGTTTTAACCCTCCATCATCCATTCTGGGGGGTTTTACCCCTCCATCATCCATTCTGGAGGGGTTTTAACCCTCCATCATCCATTCTGGGGGGTTTTAACCCTCCATCATCCATTCTGGGGGGTTTTAACCCTCCATCATCCATTCTGGGGGGTTTTAACCCTCCATCATCCATTCTGGGGGGTTTTAACCCTCCATCATCCATTCTGGGGGGTTTTAACCCTCCATCATCCATTCTGGGGGGTTTTAACCCTCCATCATCCATTCTGGGGGGTTTTAACCCTCCATCATCCATTCTGGGGGGTTTTAACCCTCCATCATCCATTCTGGGGGGTTTTAACCCTCCATCATCCATTCTGGGGGGTTTTAACCCTCCATTATCCATTCTGGGGGGTTTTAACCCTCCATCATCCATTCTGGGGGGTTTTAACACTCCATCATCCATTCTGGGGGGTTTTAACCCTCCATCATCCATTCTGGGGGGTTTTAACCCTCCATCATCCATTCTGGGGGGTTTTAACCCTCCATCATCCATTCTCGGGGGTTTTAACCCTCCAACATCCATTCTGGGGGGTTTTAACCCTCCATCATCCATTCTGGGGGGTTTTTGTTGAGAATGTAATCCCTGTTAGGGAAATACATATTAAAATATTTATTTTTAATAAATTTATTTTAATATCAAATGAAAGAGACAATGATTCTGATCATTATAGAACAAAGAATCATGCAAAAATGTTGAATAATACAGAAGTTATTAAACATTGAATTTATGTCTAAATTCATGAAGTACATGATATTAATTATTGTAGTACTGTTACATGAGTAACAATTAGTGTTACATGAAAATATTATATTTTTGTCTATTACCTCTCAATAGGACTATTCATATGAATTACATTTAAATTACAGTAGGAAAAGTACTAGATAACATTTCATCATAACTTTTGCTTTCTTATGAAGAGGATAAAAGCATCCAATTGTTCATTAACTTTTTATCACTTGTAAATAGTCTCACTCATGGCTTTGGAACCGGATCTCATCAATATTTAAAGGATCCAGTTTCCAGCCACCCAAGTTGTTTTCGATATCGATACATTCATATATTCATACATTCACATTCATTCATTCAACATTGAAGTCAAAAAATCAAAAAACAAATTTATCTACCAACTAAATCGCTATCGCCAATACATTATCAGTACCACTATCAACTTGGTCGGATTAATTATCTCGCTTGTTGTTTGTCTTGGTGGCTCTTGGTCACATTTGGTCCCTAGAGGCCCTCGTACTCGTCTTGATTCGGTCATAGGCCGTCTTATTCGTTTTTTTTCGTCTCGTTGGCTTGTTGCCATATTTGGTCTTATTATTAGACATCTTGCTCGTCGTCGTCGTCTCGTTGGCTAATTGCCATAGTTACACTCGTCTAGATTTGGCTGTATTTGCCGTCTTACTCGTTTTCGATTTGGCCATATTGGTCGTCTTACTCGTATTGGTTTTGATTCGGTCATAGACCGTCTTACTCGTTTCGTTCTTGGTGGCCTTTTAGCTGCATTCGGTCTTATCGGCCGTCTTACTTGTACTTGCTTTGATTAGGTCTTTATTGACCGTCTTATTCGTCCCGTTATTGTCCTTGTTGTCTTGTTTTGATTGCCTCACCGTATCTGGGGGGCATATTGGCTTTTGCTCGTCGCACCCGTTACACTTGTCGTCGTCGTCCGTTGCCTTACCATATCCGGACGGCCGATTTGCTTTGCTCGTCGTACTTGTTTCGCTCGTCGGACTCGTTTTGCTGGTCATTATTGCTTTGACCAACTCAATCCCACTCGTTATCGCTCATCTCGCTTGTATCTTTGTCCCGATCGCCACCACTCGCCGTCGTCCGTCGCCGCTCGCCGTCACTTGCTCATTGTTGTCCGTTGTTGCCCGCTCATCATTATCAGCAAAATAATCAAATCAAGTGGATAACACCCGGCTCGGCAGCAGACTACTCCTTACAGAGGAAAACTATTTTACATGGACTACCATGATGGAGTCCAAACTTGATGTCATTGGAGCCTTGGATCTCATACTCGGCAATGACACTAGTAGACCAGAGATCAAGGATCAATTGAATAGAAATGCATACAGTCTTATAGTCAGACACTTGAGTGAATCAAATCTTGCTTTTGTGTCAAGTACACTTGATCCATTACTAAAGAGGAATGGTCAAGCACTTTGGAAGCTCTTACAAGAGAAGTACATGGCAAATGATATTGCCAGTCAAACATTAGCATTTGCTAAGTTTAGTAAAATTGAATTTCAAGAAACAATCAGTTTCATTGCAGATATTAGAGCTGCTGTTAGTAAATTAAGACTGGTTGGTTTCAAGTTAGAAGAAAAAGCCTTGATCATTATGATCTTGAGTAAACTACCTAGAGAATTGGAATCCTTTGTTAGGATTATATCTCATCAAAATGAAATCAATTCTATTGATTATGTTTTGAAGAAGCTTGAACAAGATCATGTTCAATTTAAAATCTCATCTGAAAATGAAAAACAAGAAGCTTTATTTCTAAATAAAAACAGAAATAAGATTTGCAATTATTGCAAAGGAAAGAATCATGTTGAAGCATACTGTTGGAAAAAATATCCAGAAAAACGTCCTCAGACATATTTCTCCAATATGAACAGTGATAAATTTTCAGAATCAGAAATTGAGGAAGTAACATCTCTTTAAAAGAGAAACAGTCAACATATCAGGTTGTTTCCCCCTACAGGATTAAGGGGGGGTGTTGAGAATGTAATCCCTGTTAGGGAAATACATATTAAAATATTTATTTTTAATCTATTTATTTTAATATCAAATGAAAGAGACAATGATTCTGATCATTATAGAACAAAGAATCATGCAAAAATGTTGAATAATACAGAAGTTATTAAACATTGAATTTATGTCTAAATTCATGAAGTACATGATATTAATTATTGTAGTACTGTTACATGAGTAACAATTAGTGTTACATGAAAATATTATATTTTCGTCTATTACCTCTCAATAGGACTATTCATATGAATTACATTTAAATTACAGTAGGAAAAGTACTAGATAACATTTCATCATAACTTTTGCTTTCTTATGAAGAGGATAAAAGCATCCAATTGTTCATTAACTTTTTATCACTTGTAAATAGTCTCACTCATGGCTTTGGAACTGGATCTCATCAATATTTAAAGGATCCAGTTTCCAGCCACCCAAGTTGTTTTCGATATTGATACATTCATATATTCATACATTCACATTCATTCATTTGACATTGAAGTCAAAAAATCAAAAAACAAATTTATCTACCAACTAAATCGCTATCGCCAATAGTTTTAACCCTCCATCATCCATTCTGGGGGGTTTTAACCCTCCATCATCCATTCTGGGGGGTTTTAACCCTCCATCATCCATTCTGGGGGGTTTTAACCCTCCATCATCCAATCTGGGGGGGTTTGAACCATCCATCACTCCAATGGGAGGGTTGAAAAGTGATGGCACTTGCTAGCCAGTGCAATCAAGGAAGCTTGGGTTGAATCTCTTTTCAATATCTAGTTGAAGGCAATTTCATTCTCAAACATGTGTTTGGTTTACAGTGGCTGTGCACAACGCATGGGGACTGTGCACAATGCACTATGCACAGGAACTGTGCACAATGCACAATGGACAGCAACTTTGCACAATTCAGAGTGACCGTGCACAATGCACAACAACTGTGAACAATGCACCATGCACAGTGACTGTGCACAATTCAGAGTGACTGTACCCAACGCACCATGCAAGGCAACTGTGCACACTGCCCAGCAACTGTGCAAAATTCAAAGTGACTGTTCAAAATGCAAAGTGACTATGCAAAATGCACAGTGACTCTTCAGAAAACACAGAAACTGTTCACAATGCACAGTGACTCTTCAGAAAACACAGCAACTGTTCACAATGCACAGCAACTGGGCACAATACACAGAAACTGTGTACAATACACAGAAACTGTGCACAATGCAAAGAAAGTGCATACAATGGACAGCAACTGTCAGCCTCCTGGATGCCAAGACGCTTGCTATCCTTTAGCTACCAGAGGTGATAGAATAAATAATAACTATATTATTTAATAAATGCATAAAAAATACGTAAAATGTTTGGATAAAGCTTATTGCAAGGTTAATTGGTTTGGATATGGTTTATTGTTATAAATCAATATAGATAAGTTGATTATTATATATTTTTACAGATGGGCCACAACTATATTGGGGATCTTTAACACCTCTTTTCAGGGAATTCAGTATGAAAACCCATAGGCCTTGTTACTTTGGGACCTTTAGTTCAAAGGATATTTTTCCCAAAGATAATATGTATATAAAATACATGGTGGAGTGACAGGGCTTTGTAACCAAGCTGCCACAACAGAGAAAGGATAATAATACTCACTGGTATATCATTAAATGCTTTGGGTACCTCTTTTAGACGTGCACTGATGGGTTAAACCTGTATACTGGGGTTATAAGGTTGTTCAGCAGTTTAAATTGATAAAAGAGGGTTGAGGATGGATATTATTAATCAGACTAAAGCCATAAATCACTTACTTATCTCTTATAGGTATTTGTTTACCTTGGCACGGTGTCTGGATGTAAATAAAACTGGGTCTCTGGGTATCAATATCCTTAAAAGAGCTCTTTATTTATAGCTTTTGGAGTCCCAATATTGTCCTTCTGAGGGGTACAGGGGCTCAAAGGGATGGACAATGAGGCTAGCAGGGTAACCAGTGGAAGCCTTCCACGTGTTCCTGGTGCTGTAGCATGGGTAGCATCTAATTCCACAGCGTATGAGAATTATTCTACTTTATAATTGATGTTTGGATGTGTGAATAACACTAATCTGTCCTTTTTATTTATTATTTAATTAATTATCCTTAGTAAATGTTTCCAGTAAGTTAAAAATTATTTTAATATAAATTCCCACGGATATTCTGATGTCAGGTGAGTTTTAATTATGTATTAAATAATTGGAGTAAAGTCATGATATTTATTTTACTCCTTATTTATGCACTTCAGTTGATTTACTAAAATAATTACTTAAAAATATAAGTCATGGGTATTCATGTAAAATTTTTACATCATGAGTTTTCTTAGTATGTCTTAAATATATTGATGTCAAGAAATTTTCATGATAGTATATTAAAGTATTTTAATATATTTTTAAAATTAGTCATTATCTTATTTTTGACATTTTTGGTACTTTGAATTATATTTAATAAAAAATACGTGTAAAGGTTATTTAGGTATTTTTATATAATTTTATGTATTGTTAGACTATCTACTATCCACAGGAACATTTATTACATATGTAGAATGTTCCTGTGTAGGTTGTAGCATGTTTAGATGCTACCTAGGTTTCTGAGGCTGCCTGTCAATTTGTCAACCCGTAGTCCCACGGCTGTGTACTTGTCAGAGCCCTGGGGCTGCATACATGGCTTTGAAAGGGTGAAAGTGCTGTAGCTCAGCCGCGCGGGTGTAATGGCTGCCACATCTGTGTGTGGGAATTGTGACAGAACACAGTTCCGTCTTTCACTCCTAAAACATACACAACACCTCAATTCTGACTCAATTTTAGGCATGAAACCTCTACGTGAAAATACATGTGAAATATTTAATTGGCCAAAAAGTTCAGTAGTGGTGCCATGGTATTTTGGTCTTTCTTTTCTTTAATTATTTAAAAATATAAGGAGTTGGATTTCAAGGGTGGGGTCAGTGAGTGACCCTACCTAATTTTGGGTGGAGAATCCATTTTATTAATGATATTTATGGGTTTCCTACTTTTTCTTAGGTTAATTTTATTACTATTATTTTTATGTTATTTCTGTCACTTTAGCAGCTTGCTTGGCAATAGTAGCAAGCTGACAGCAACTTTCTATAATGCACAGCAACTGTCCATAATGCACAGCAACTGTGCACAATGCACAGCAACTGTGCACAATGCACAGCAACTATGCAAAATGCACAGCAACTGTGCACAATGCACAGCAACTGTGCACAATGCACAGCAACTGTGCACAATGCACAGCAACTATGCACAATGCACAGCAACTGTGCACAATGCACAGCAACTGTGCACAATGCACAGCAACTGTGCACAATGCACAGCAACTGTGCACAATGCACAGCAACTGTGCACAATGCACAGCAACTGTGCACAATGCACAGCAACTGTGCACAATGCACAGCAACTGTGCACAATGCACAGCAACTGTGCACAATGCACAGCAACTGTGCACAATGCACAGCAACTGTGCACAATGCACAGCAACTGTGCACAATGCACAGCAACTGTGCACAATGCACAGCAACTGTGCACAATGCACAGCAACTGTGCACAATGCACAGCAACTGTGCACAATGCACAGCAACTGTGCACAATGCACAGCAACTGTGCACAATGCACAGCAACTGTGCACAATGCACAGCAACTGTGCACAATGCACAGCAACTGTGCACAATGCACAGCAACTGTGCACAATGCACAGCAACTGTGCACAATGCACAGCAACTGTGCACAATGCACAGCAACTGTGCACAATGCACAGCAACTGTGCACAATGCACAGCAACTGTGCACAATGCACAGCAACTGTGCACAATGCACAGCAACTGTGCAAAATGCACAGCAACTGTGCACAATGCACAGCAACTGTGCACAATGCACAGCAACTGTGCACAATGCACAGCAACTGTGCACAATGCACAGCAACTGTGCACAATGCACAGCAACTGTGCACAATGCACAGCAACTGTGCACAATGCACAGCAACTGTGCAAAATGCACAGCAACTCTGCACAATGCACAGCAACTCTGCACAATGCACAGCAACTGTGCACAATGCACAGCAACTGTGCACAATGCACAGCAACTGTGCACAATGCACAGCAACTGTGCACAATGCACAGCAACTGTGCACAATGCACAGCAACTGTGCAAAATGCATAGCAACTGTGCAAAATGCACAGCAACTCTGCACAATGCACAGCAACTGTGCACAATGCACAGCAACTGTGCACAATGCACAGCAACTGTGCACAATGCACAGCAACTGTGTACAATGCACAGCAACTATGCACAATGCACAGCAACTGTGCACAACGCACAGCAACTGTGCACAATGCACAGCAACTGTGCACAACGCACAGCAACTGTGCACAATGCAAAGCGACTGTGCACAATGCACAACAACTTTGCACAATGCACAGCAACTGTGCATAATGCACAGCAACTATGCACAATGCACAGCAACTATGCACAATGCACAGCAACTGTGCACAATGCACAGAAACTATGCACAATGCACAGCAACTGTGCACAATGCAAAGCAACTGTGCACAATGCACAGCAACTGTGCACAATTCAAAGCAACTGTGCACAATGCATAGGAATTGTGCAATGGAGCTTGGATAAATATTGTGCACAGTCACCGTGCAATGTGCATTGGAGCTTGGATAAATATTGTGCTCAGTTGCTGTGCGTTTTGCACAGTTTCTGTGAATTTTCAAGAGTTGCTGTGCATTGTACAAAGTCTCTGTGCATTGTGCACAGTTGCTGTGCCTAGTGCCCAGTTGCTCTGAATTTTGCAAAGTTGCTTTGCATTGTGAACAGTTGCTGTGCATCATGCACAGTTGCTATGCATTGTGCACATTTGCTATGCATTGTGCACATTTGCTATGCATTGTGCACAGTTGCTATGCATTGTGCACAGTTGCTATGCACTGTGAAAAGTTGCTGTGCATTTTGCACAGTTGCTGTGCCTTGTGCACAATTGCTGTGCATTCTGCACAATTGCTGTGCATTCTGCACAATTGCTGTGCATTCTGCACAATTGCTGTGCATTCTGCACAATTGCTGTGCATTCTGCACAATTGCTGTGCATTGCGCATAGTTGCTGTGCATTTTGCACAGTTGTTGTGCATTGTTGACAGTTTCACTGAATTTTGAAAAGTTGCTATGCATTGTGAACAGTTGTTGTGCATCATGCACAGTTGCTGTGCATCATGCACAGTTTCTATGCATTGTGCACAGTTTCTATGCATTGTACAAAGTTGCTATGCATTGTGCACAGTTGTTGTGCATTCTGCACAGTTGCTGTGCATTGTGCACAGTTGTTTTGTGTTGTGCACAGTTGCTGTGCATTGTGCACAGTTGCTGTGTATTGTGCACAGTTGCTGTGTGTTGTGCACAGTTGCTGTGAAGAGCTGAAAATGTTAAATTTCCTGTAACAACAGACTGAGAAAAGGAAATCAACAGATATCATGAAATGAAGACTAGAACCAAGTTGAGATAAAAATATTCTCACTCTGTGCAGCACAAAACAACGTGGGGCGCTTGGACAAGGAAGATAATAAGAAATGAAAATCAAAGCAGACAACAGAGCAACTAGTCAAAGGTTGTAGTGGATGAAATGAATGATTCAGCAGCTGTTTAGAATCCCAGGTAAAAGCAAACTCACATGTGAAAAAAAGAAGGAAATTGAGTGAGATGTTGGATCACATGGAGAGGAGAGTTGAGATTCAGGAGGGATCAGTTGTGAGAGTGATTAAGAGCGTTTATTGGTTGAGGTTTGAGAGCTGAGGATGGTCTTGACAAGGCAAGGATGATCTTAGCAATGATAGTATTGGAATGAGTTGAGGAATGCAATGAATGAAGGTTTGGAGATGATTGAGAAGGGAGAGCAAGGAGGTGAATGGAGATGTGATGAAATGAATCAAGGCAGAATGAAGAATCAGGGAAGAGAGGTGATGGTGGATCAGGGACAATGAATTGATGGGGTCGAAGGAAGGATGAGGGAGGAGGGTGATGGTGGATCAGGGACAATGGGGTGATTGAGTCATGGAAGGAGATGATCAGCAATGAATAATGGAAAAGATGTTTGCGGGGTGACCAAGAGGAGAAAGGCAACAAATTTTGGTGCAGGAGCGGGGAACAAGAAGAAATGATGGTGAACGGGAACTGGGATTTGGCAAGAAGGAGATTTCCTCTCAACATGCAGCTGTGTTCAAATGAGAGGTTGTAATATTTAGTTGGTAAGATGTTTGACTGAAGGCTTGATGGCTGATTTTGTCAGTGGATTGGCCAGCATCAGTTCTGAAGGAATGAGGTTGGTAATGAGGAGATTGGTGTTTTTTTGCTCTCGCAGAAACTTGAGCTTGGTGTCTACATTTTTGAGAGTGCTGTGATGGGATTCAAGATTGACAATATTGTTCAAGGCCTTTTTGTTGATGTGTGATACATGTGTGAGGGTTAGAGAAGGATTGAATTCCTTTAAAAGGTTGAGGATCCAGATTTTTTCTTGAGTAGCTAAGATGAGCAATTTGAGTTCATCCTTGGTTGAGGATAAGGACAATGTGGGCTGAAGCTTGCTGTGCCATGAGACAGCACAGCCATAGAGCAAGATCAGATAGCCGGTATGATTTCTCTTTGAGACGGGATTGTTGCCACCATCAGGGTTGCTCCACAATTCAAGATTGAAGCTGAAGCAATTGTTTTTAAGACAAAGGGCCAGATTTTGTGTTGTTTGGACATATTACCAAGAATGCTTGAATTTCATCCAGTGAGAGAGACCAGGCTTTGCATTAAATCTAGATAGAGAGGAAACAGCATAGGAGAGGTTGGGTTGAGTTTGAGTAACTAGGAAATTGAGGTAACCAGTGGAGGAGCAATAGTTGATATTGAGATTGGAGAAATTTGAGGCGTCATCATCAGTAGCTGGCTTGAGAACAATACCAGGGGTTATGGGAGTGTTGATTGGTTTTGATTCAGAAAGTACTAGTTTGGTAAGCCCCGTGTGAATGTGGTTGGGCTGATGTAGGCATGGTCCATTGGGTGTGTTGACAATGTAGTTACCAAGGATCTTGGAAATTGGACCCTCATGTGAGATAGAAAAAGTAGTCTTCAATTTGGTTCAAAATTCTTGCAAATTACCAATGATGAAAAGGTCATCAACATAACACAAAACAAAGATCTGGGAAGACTGATTTATGAACAGGCAGGGGTTGGCAGAGCAGGATACAAAGTTCTGATCAAGGATCCATTGCTTGAGAGTGTCAAACCAACTTTTTGGGGCTTGTTTCAGGCCTTACAAGGCCTTATTCAGTTTGAGATAGGGAAAGGGAGTGTCATACCCTGGTGAAACCTTGATATGGATATCTTTTTTGAGTTCAGCATTGAGGAAGGCTGACTTGATGTCCATCTGCGTAATTGGTAGTTCATGGCAGAAGGCATATACTAGCATTGTTCAAAGTGTTGTTATTTGTCCAGCGGGTGCAAAAGTTTCCCCATAGTCAAAAAATTCAAGTTGAAAAAACCCTTGGACACACATTCTGGCCTTAAAGATGAGACAGGTGTTGGGGTTCATTTTGAGGCGGTACACTCAGACTGTTGACAAAGCTTGCTTGCCTTCTGATAGAGGGTGACAGCTGGTCCAGACGCCCATGTACTCAATTCCATTGAGCTCCTTTTTCATGCCTTGGGTCCAGTTTTGAAAGTCTGGTGAGCGTTTTGCCTCTTTGTAGCTTCAAGGAACTGTTCTGGTCAGGAATCCATAGTGTTGAGGGCATTGGAGGCTTGAGCGGTCTCTTAAGGTTGTGAATGGTGGAGCAAGTTGGGGAGTTAAATCCTCATCATCAGAGGAATCAGAGGTTGGAAGGTCTTTTGGAGTGTAGGGGTTGGCGATAGGTTCAGAAGCTTGAGGTGTTTCCAGGGACTTGGAATTATGAAAATTTGGTGGAATATCCAACAGTTTCTGTTGTTTTGTCAAGAGTAGAGTGTCCAGGAGATTGGTGTTGGTTTGAAGGAGAGAATTAAATTGAGGTTCACACAAAGTGAAAGATTCAGATAGCTTTAAATTTTCAAGAATTTTAACATGTTTTGAACGGATTGTTTTGCCAAGTTCTGGAATGAAAAATTGATAGGAATTGAATTGCAGGTCATGACCCACAAGTATTCCTTCCTAACCCTTTTTTCAAGTTTTCCTATGTTGTGAGGAAGATTCAACACAATGGTCTTAGATCCTAAGGTTTGGATTAGGTTGAGTTTTGGATTGAGACCATTCCACATCTCCAAGGGACTTAGTTTTGACTCTTTTTCAGTCAGAAATTTGAGAATTTCACAGCATCCCTTGAGAATTTGATCCCACAGATCTACTGGAATTGACATGTCAATGAGGACAGTTCTTGAAGCCTCAACAATTGTTTGGTTTCCGCGCTCAGCAATAGGGTTGTGTTGTGGAGTGTGTAGTTTGGAGGTGGTGTATATAATGCCCGATTCTAGAAAGAAACTGGAGAGTTTGGAGTTCACAAACTCACCACCATTTTCTGAGTGGAAGGATTTGAGCTGATATCCGAATTGATTTGAGTGTATTTTGATAAATTTAATTATTTAATACGTAACGTCTGATTTGATCTTGATTGGTAGGGAAGTTTTGAAACGGGAGAATTTGTTGGTAAGAAGCAGGAAGTATTGGTTTCCGGTTTTGGAGATGAAATTTATGGGTCCACACACCTTGGTGTGCATGCAATCAAAAGGTTTTGAGCAGTTGGTTATCTGGCTCTTGAAGGATGATTGGTGAATTTTTCCAAGGGCACATGATTTGCATGACAGGTCATTCCATCTTATTCTAGGGAAGTCCCTTGAAATAAGCTTGGTCTGATCAAAGTCAGGGTGCCCAAGTTGTTTGTGGAGAGTAGTGAGGGTGATGAAGGCATGCGTTGATTTGGTCTGAGGAAGGGTAAGATCATTGATGACTAAAAGATTGTCTTTGATGGATACAGAGAGAATTTTTCAGTGTTTGAACTTTACAACAAAGTTACTTGGGACTGAAAGGTGCAAAAAGCATCCCTTATTCAACAGTTGTCCCAGAGATACAAGGTTCACCGCCAGTTGAGGGGCATAGAGTGATTGACTTAAGAGGATGTTACAGCTCTTGGAAAATAACTTGGCAGTTCCAACACCTTTGGTGTGAAGCAAGGAATCCTCCTTTCCGGTTTGAATTTGAATGTGGTCTTTCGTGAGGTCTTCAAGAAAATCTGGAGAGTTGAACATGGACTGGAATGCGCCAGAATCTAGAATGATGGCTTGTTTGGTGAGAAGTCTTGAGTTGGTCATGGCAAAGTTCTAGGAGGTGCAGGATAAGGTAGCGGTGGGGGGTTTGTTTTTGTTTGGTTTGGGGTTATTGTTATTGAAGTTTGGATGGAGGTGGGGATATAGCCAACAACAGGCATTCTTAGGATGAGAGGCCTGAGGATTGTTCCATGTGGCTTGGAATTTGATGAATTCTTGTTTCACGCCCTTATTCAACATGGCTGATGCATAGGTACCAGCAGCAATTTTGTTTTTCATCTGATTTAGATGTTGAAGTACCAAGTTGCCATTGATCTTTGATTCTCCAAGAGAGTGGGTAATGGTGATCTTTAGGTGTTCTAATTCAGGTGGAAATTGGTAAAGCATAAGGTAAGGAACAATGTAGTTGTCCATTGGATTCCAATTTCTGAAATTTGAATTAGACAAGATTTAACTTTGGTGATGAACTTGTTGATGTGTTTTGTGTCAAATTGAAGGTTGAAAAAGTTAAAGAATACTCAAGACCTATTTTCCGTTTGAGAAAAGGAATAGAAATAATTGATTGATTTCCAGAGTTCTATGCTGTTTGTGAGGTGATAGTCCTTGACACAGTTAATGTAAGTTTGATTGTTGAGTTTGGCCAGGATGTAACGAACCAATTCAAGGTTAATGTTGGGGGGGGAATTTTTTGGGTTCTGCTGATTGAAGCCATTGAGTAACACCCTTCAAGGCAAAGATGGTCATGAGTTTTGAGCGCCAAAGTGAGAAGTTTGATTCCAACAAGGTAGAAATGGGGTCCATAAGGGTTTTGAGCAGAGAGGAGTTAAGATCTGTTGATTCAGGTGGAGAGGCCATGCTTTAGCTTGTAAGTTGGTTTGCTGGTATCAATTTTTGGCTTTTAACCATGAAGAGCTGGAGATGTTAAATTTCCTGAACCAAAAGACTGAGAAAAGTAAATCAAAAAATATCATTAAATGAAGACTAGAAACAAGTTGAGATGAAAAGATTCTCACTCTGTGCAGAACAAAACAAGGTGGGGCGCTTGGAAAAGGAAGATAATAAAGAAATGAAAAGTAAAAGAGACAACAGAGCAACTAGCTGAACAATGTAGCGGATTAAATCAATGAGTCAGCAGTTGTTGAGAATCCCAGGTAAAAGCAACCTCACATGTGAACAAAAGAAGGAAATTGAGTGAGATGTTGGATCACATGGAGAGGAGAGTTGAGATTCAGGAGGGATAAGTTGTGAGAGTGATTGAGAGAGTTTATTGGTTGAGGTTTGAGAGCTGAGGATGGTCTTGAAAAGGCAAGGATGATCAAAGCAATGATAGTATTGGAATGAGTTGAGGAATGCAATAAATGAAGGTTTGGAGGTGATTGAGAAGGGAGAGCAAGGAAGTGAAGGGAGATGTGATGAAATAAATTGAGGCGGAATAAAGAATCAGGGAAGAGGTTGATGGTGGATCAGGGACAATGGATCAATGGGGTGGAAGGAAGGATGAGGGAGGAGGGTGATGGTGGATCAGGTACAATGGGGTGATGGAATCATGGAAAGAGATGATCAGCAATGGATAATGGTAAAGATGGTTGCGGGGTGAACAGGTGTAGACAGGCAACAAATTTGGGTGTGTGAGCGGGGAACAAGAAGAAATGATGGTGAACAGGAACTGGGATTTGGCATGAAGGAGATTTCCTCTCAAAATGCTGTTCATTGTGCACAGTGACTGTGAATTGTGCACACTCACTATGCATTGTGCACAGTCAGTGACTGTGCATTGGAGCGTTGAAAAATTTTGACCTGAGCTTGGTAGGAGCTTGAACTTAGCTTGGACATACATTGGGCAAGAGCTCTTTGATGGCACTTGCTAGGAAGTGACATGCAGATTTCTGTGGTGTAATCTTTTTTTTTTTTTTTTTTTTTTTTTTTTTTTTTTTTTTTTTTTTTTTTTTTTTTTTTTTTTTTTTTTTTTTTTTTTTTTTTTTTTTTTTTTTTTTTGGATGCCATGCAATGCAAACACCTTTTGACCCCTTGTTTTGTTGACTCCTGCCCCCTTTCTGGACCAAAAATGTTTCTCCCACCCCACTCAAAATGTTATTCAACCGGATCTTTTACTTCTTGATCCTCACCCCAAGCGCAGCAGGTGCATGGGAGGGATCAAGATGGAAGCAGATGGATTGAAAAACATCAAGAGAGGTGGAAAGCAGAGGGCTCTTTGGTGAAAGAGGGCTGAAATGAGAGATTCTGAAATCTCTTTGGAAGTAAACGAAGATGGTTTTAACAAAAAGGTGGTTTGGTCTCTACAAAAGCTACAACGTTCAGATTTTTACCTTGCTATTAATGCTGAAAAGAAAACTCAAAAACCCACCCCTGAAGAGTTTCAAAAAGACAAACAGAAGATTGAAAAATTCCATTTCTTCAGCTCTGGAAAAGTTTCTGTTCTTGATTTTTCCAATAGCCACTCCCTGATTGCAATAATCAAACTTTTCACATTGAATAAACTATCCCAGAAAGAAAAGAAGGACCTCAACATGGTCACAAAATTCCTTCACCAATTGAAAACGTTTGTCAACACAGTTGGTCGCTCAAGATCTTGGGGTTGAATAATTTGGGCAATTAGATGGCACAAGTTGATAAGTTGATGTGTCACAACTGCCCCTGGCGTGCAAGGGGCTGATGGCACAGGCACTACTGCTCACAGAACTCAGGATAGAGATAAGAGGTTGATTGCAAATGAGGAGGGGATGTGAAGTAAGGACAAGGATGAGGAGATGAGTCCAGGGGTAAGGCTCTGAAGGATCTGATGAGGGAATCCTGTAAGAGTAACACCAGAGGGATAGGTGAGGTGAGTAAGGTAGGCTGATTGGCTTTCTTGTGCTGAGATGACACCTATTGGATGAGGTGCTAACCAATAAGAAGTAGTATACTAATTCCTTGGGGGAATTAGTCAAAGGGGAGAGGAGTGCCCAGTATATGTGAGAGCTGAGAGGAGGCTTTGAGGATTGGATGACTGGTGCTGGGTTGGGAGGTCCATGGAATTACATGTGGACCAATTGGGTTGAAGGTTGCAGATTGACAGATTGAGTAATGGGCCTGTCCAGGAAGGTCATGTACTGAGCTGGAGTATGGGTTGTCCAGCCAGGAGTATGTACTATGGTTTTACTGTATGTACTTCTCATGCTAGATAGGGTTTGAAGGAGAGATGAGGATGCACCAAGCCATAGAGAGGTAGAGGGTGTGCCTGGGGGATTACCTAAATGCTGCAGGATATGCAGGGAGATACTTCAGGATTTTCAGTAGTGGAGTGTGATTGAGCTGGGCTGAGGTTGACTGAGGGCTGAGTAAGCCGGAGGAGACTGAGTCAATTTGGTTATGACAGTACCCCCCCAGAAGAGGAAGGGGTAGCTCCTGATACCCATAAGAAGAGGTGAGAGTATTTTGAGATCTTCAAGATGACTGAACTATCTTTTCCCCCACCATATCCATCACCATTGCCACCTGATACCTGTCCATCCCTTTCCCCTTACAGTAGATCTTCCACCCCCTCATTCAGTATGGAAATCACCAATGGTTATCACCCTGTCAACCAGTATTTCCCTCCTTGTTCCCAGTGTGCAGAGACTGACAAGATGTGCATCACCAGCATCACTCCCAAGTCTGGGAAGTGCGAGTATTGTCAACAATACAAAAGACCCTGTTCTGGAACTCACGACGCCAGAAGAAAAGTACTAGGACCTGTGGTTTGGGTGAAGGACGAGTTGTGTCCCAAATTTGAAGTGAAGGAGGCGCCGGACAATTTGAGCGTGTCGCTAGGCGTGGAGAGTAGGGTAGGGGCTTCAGACGGTGAATTTTTCTCTCTTTTTTTTTTTTTTTTTTTTTTTTTTAGATAGGCTGAATCCAGCCGTGATTTTAATATTGTAGTGGAGGTGCTGAAGGAGAAGATGAAAAGACTGGAGAGGCGCCAAACAGAATTTAGGAGGAAGGGACAGCTGGTGTTGGACGGTACGTCAAAGAAGGGAGCGACCAGTTCAAACGCGATGGATGTGCATTGGGGGACCCCTTATTCATCTTTGATTAGTTCGATTGCGGATTCCGAGTGCGTAGGGGGTCAATCAAACCTTTGTCAAAGCCAGGCCGGCCCGGTTGAAGACGGTTGAACCACTGTCAAAGCGGTCAAAGCAAGCCAAAAGGTGGTCGAACCGATCAAAGTTTGAAAAGGTCAAATTGAATCCATTGAAGTTTGACTATTGAAGGTCAAACCTGTTAAAGTTTGACAATCAAAGGTTGGTGCCGTCAAAGTTCAATGGTCAAAGGTCAAAACAACCAAGGTTTGAAGGCCCGGGGTCAAACCCGTCGAAGTTTGACGCAAGGTGGTCAAGGTGAATGAGCCATGTAGAAGGGCGGTCGAAGCAGTGGTGATCTAATCAAAGCATGGGGGAGGTAGCGGAGAGGGGATTGAAGAGGCGTCAAAGCGTCAAAGAGACGTCAAAATTTGAAATTCAAAAGTGGTTTGAACTGCCGGGGAGCCAACCGCCGGGAACGCCGCCGCCGCCCCTATCAAAGTCAAAGTCAAACCCGTCAAAGTCAAAGTCGAGGAGGGCGTCGAAGCGGGACGAGAGGAGGACAAGGATGAAGATACTCCTGGAGAGCCTGACAATGATGAAGAAGAGGAAGAGGAAGAAGAAGAGGAAGAAGAAGAGGACAAAGAAGAAGAAGAAACAGGAAACATGGAAAGGGAAGGAGGTGGAGTGGAGCAGGGTAAGGGAAAGGGTAAGGAAGTTATAGAATTGGAGGATGATTCCCCCGGCCCTCAGTTTGTTGGAGAGTTGGTCGGGAGGTTACTGGCTGAGGATGGAGTGATAGGTGGATATAGGAAAGTGACCCAGGTGAATATTGGTTTTTATGCTTGCTCTGGAGGAAAAGTAGTTGGACCCATGGATGCTATTGAAGATGATCCAGTGGGGGACTTGAAGGAGATTGAAAGACGTCTTGGGAGGTTTTCAAAGGATTCCAGGAGCAATGCCATTTTTGGGTGGAGTTTGAATAATGGGGAAAAAGTGGAGAAGAAGAAGGAGAAGAAGGAGGCAAAAAAGGAAGTGTTGGCAGAGCTAGAGGATTTTTTATCTTTTTCTGGTGTAACATATGAGTTGGGAGCTACTGCTAAAGATAAGGAGGAATATGAGGGAAGGAAGATAAAATTGGCTAGTGTTTGGGTAGCTAAAATTACTGATTTGATTGATAAGATTGAAAGGGAGTGGTAGATGGAAAATTTGTTTGTTTTCTTTTAATTTTTTGGATGTAGATGGATGAAATGGAGATAGGTTTGATTTGGTTTATTGTTTTGGGAGAGTGGGAGTGAAATTTTTTTGAATTATGGAGGAAGCACAAAGAAATGGATGGAGTTGATTGGGGAACCAGAATGGCGATTATGAGGGTTTGGGTTTGGAAGGATAGAGTGCGTGGAAGTCGTGGAGGAGGTCTGAACAGTTGGTGAGATTGGCTACTGGTTCGCATGAGGTTCTTTCAGAGTCTTCTAAAAAACCTTTCCATTTGAATAAATAGAGGAGTTTGCCACATCTAATCTTGGAGTCCAGGATTTGAGAAACTTCCCACTCTTCCTGGCCATCAATCTCCACTGGTTCTGGGGGTGGATGGTGGTTAGGAGAGTCTGGGTCTGAGGCGTAGGGTCACTCTCCTACGGCATACTTGGAAAACATGCCTCCTTGACGTGCACGACCTTCCATCATCACCAGTCCACCTCTTACCAGGGCTGCCCAAGGACATGGTTCCACCATAGAAATGAAAGACCACAATCAATCTACTCCTCAAGCCCGTGGACAAGGGAGGACCTTTTCCAACCTCCCTGCACCAGCTTCCAACACCATGGACACTGGTATCCTTCCTCCAGCTCCTCCAAGAGCTTCTCTGTCCCCTGCTCCTCCTGTTGTCAGACCATTTATTAATCAAGTGATTGGTCAATATCCCCAAGCAGGTTATGGATTGGACTCCCCATTGTACAATCCAAGTCTAATCCCTCTCCCTGAGGATGTGGAAGAGGAGGAAGAAAGCAAGGACTCAGGGTTTGACTTGAGGATCCTTAGCAATCTTAACTCACCAACCTCTGGACCTCAGGAAGAAGCCTCCCTACCTTCCGCTTCAACTGCAACCCCCGCCCCTCAAGTTCAACCTCCTCAACCTACTACTGTGGACCCTACTCTCCTAGCCTTACTTCAAACCATGACTTCAGCAGTGGCCAAACTCTCTCAACCCCCAACGACTAGTACCTCCTACTCAGGAACCTTCAAAGCCCCATTGATGAATCCGCCAGACAAATTTGAAGGCAATAACCCTACCAAGCTCAGGCCCTTCCTACAAGCTTGTGAACTCATCTTTGCAAACAACGAAGGGACCTTCCGTGTGGATTGAAGGAAATTTCTGTTTTCTGTCTCCTACCTCACTGGGAACGCAAACTGTTGGATTCAACCCTACTTAGCCCACCTCACCAATCAAGAGCCCTCATTCCTACTCAACTCCTGGTAACACTTCACGGAACAACTTCACACTCTTTTTGGCAATCGTCTGGAAACGGCCAAGGCAGAGAAGGAACTTGCGAACTTGAAGATGAAGGACTCTTGCTATGCCTCGACCCACATTACAGAATTCCATTCCCTTATGACAAAAGTCTCTGGATGGGGGGATAGATCCTTCTACTTCCATTTTTGACAAAGCCTCCCGGCCCGACTTCTGGATCAATTAGCCGGCTATGATGGTTCTGTAGAAACCCTTCAAGAACTTATGGATGTAGTGTTGGACTACAATACCAGGTACCACAAACAAGTCAAGGAGAAGTCTTCCCATCCAAGCCACTCTAAACAGCAAAATTCCTCTCAATCCCAAGCCAACTCTTCCCAGTCTGACAACGGCAAGGGTAAGGCCAAGAAGAAAGACAAATCTGCAAAGAAACAATTCTCTCAGACCAAGCCCACCTTGGACCTAGGTCCTGATTGCAAGCTCAAGGCTGAAGAAAAGGCAAGAAGGGAGAAGGAGGGACTGTGTATTTACAACTGCCCCTGGCATGCAAGGGGCTGATGGCACAGGTTCTGAGAAGGGAAGCGTGGAAAACGGGATGGATGGAAGACCATTGATCAGGGAGTTGGAGTTTGAAAGCATGAGATCCTATACATTCAATAATGAGAAAAGAACCCAACCAACGCTCAGAGAGCTTCTTGGAAGGTCTGTTAGTATTGATATTCTTTGCAGATAACCAAAATTTATTCCCAGGAGCAATACCTTTTGGAATGTCTTTTCTATTACGGTCAGCATAGTGCTTATACTTATCCATAGACTCTTTTAATTCTTTCTTTAATTGAATCTGGTCCAGGTAGTGACTGGCAGGTTGGTTGTCCAACACATGCAGGAAGTCAAAGCTTGGGTGCCTTCCATAGAGGGTAAATAAGGGTGATTGCTGGGTAGAAGTGTGGACACTGTTGTTTTAAGAGAATTCTGCCAAGGGAATCCAAGTATCCCAGTGCTCCTGATGGTAACTGATATACATTCTGAGGTATTGTTCTAGTACTTGATTGATTCTTTCAGTTTGACCATCTGTTTCAGGGTGGTAGGCTGTGGAGAGATTCCTTTGTATCTGTAGTTTTTCACAAAGTGTTTTCCAGAAAGAAGAGATGAATAGGGAGCCTCGGTCACTTATGATGTCAGCAGGTAGGCCATGTTTGGAGAAAACATGACTGATGAAAAGGTTAGCAAGTTCTACTGCAGTCAGTGTACCAGTTGTTTTAATGAAGAGGGCCATCTTAGAGAAACGGTCCACCACAACAAGGATAGAGTCAAATCCATTGGAGAGAGGGAGTTGAGAGATGAAGTCCATAGAAAGAGAGGTCCAAAGGCCATCGGGGATTGAAAGAGGGTTGAGAAGTCCTAGTTTCTTTTCATGCCTTGCCTTTTTCCTGTTGCAAAGGTAGCAGGCTGAAACGTAGTTCTTGACATCCTTTGACATTCCATTCCAGGAGAAGGATCTCTTGATGAGGTTGAGGGTCTTCTGTTGGCCAGGGTGACCTGCAAGAGGAGAATCATGTCTTTGATAGAGTATTTTTTGTTTAAGCTGGTTAGCTTGGTCAGGTATGACCACTTTACCCTGGAACAGGAGTAAGCCACTAAAGGGGTCTAAGGAGTAATCAGTTACTTCTTCATTCTTATTCAATCTTTTAATGATTCCCTGAAATAACTTGTCAGCTTGTTGACCAGAAGTCAATTCACTCAGTTGATTTTCAAGTTTATTAGCAGAAATAAAAAAGAGTTTAGAAGCTTCAACTTCATCTTGTTTCAGAAGCTGTTGAAAATTTCCAGGATTCTTTTCAGAATATGGCATTCCCCCCGCTGGATAAATGTTGTCCCAACGTGACAGGATATCTGGGATGGTTGGGAGTTTTCCAGGCCTGTAAGTGATCAGAAAATTGAATTCAGAGAGGAATTCTGCCCAACGGGCTTGTCTTCTAGTAAGGACCTTGGAAGACATAAAATACTTCAAAGAGGAATGATCAGTTAGCACTTCAAAAGGGTCAGTAACGCTCAAGAGGTAGGACCTCCATTTCTGGAGGGAAAAAACAATGGCAAGGAGCTCTTTGTCATGGATTTCATAGTTGAGTTCAGCACTGGACATTTTTCTGCTGTCAAAGGCAATAGGGTGTTTAGTGTTATCAGCAGTAACCTGGTGTAGGAACGCTCCCAGGGCATAGTCACTGGCATCAGTCTCAACATAGGTTCTCAGAAGGTGATCAAAATGGCGAAGGACTGGAGCTTGGGTAAACGCTTTCTTGATGTTTTCAAATTTTTGCAAGGCTTCAGGAGTGAGGTTGAAAGGGGAGCTGTTTCCAGCGATAGAGGTGAGGTGAGAGACCTGTTGGGAGTAGTTCTTTATGAACCTGCAATAGAAGTTAGCAAACCCAAGGAAAGACTGTAAATCCTTTCTGTTTGTAGGAGTTGGCCAGGTAAGGATGGTCTTGACTTTGTTGTTGTCCATAAAGATCCCATCCCCTGAGATCACGTAGCCCAGATAGTCCACGGAGGGTGCATGGAAGTCGCACTTGGAGGCTTTTGCATATAACTTGTGTTTTCTGAGTCTGGTCAGTACTTCACACACCTGAGGGATGTGTTCCTGTAAGTTTTTTGAGAAAAACAGAATATTGTCAAGGTAAACCACCACATACATTGTGAGGAGATCAGCAAGGATGTCATTTATAAGATTTTGGAAAGAAGCTGGGGCATTGGTCAGTCCAAAGGGCATGACCAGGTATTCATAGCTTCCAAACTGAGATCTGAATGCTGTTAGGTGTTTGTCTCCTTCCTTGATGCGCAATAGATTGTAGGCGCCTCTGAGGTCAATTTTGGTGAAGATGGAAGAACCTGAGAAGACATTCAGTAAGAAAGTCATTGGAGGAAGAGGGTAACGGTTTTTCCTGGTGACAGCGTTAAGCTTGCGGTAGTAAACACACAACCACAAACTCCCATCATTCTTTTTAACAAAAAGGACAGGTGCCCCAGTGCTTGAAGTGCTGGAGCGGATGAAACCTTTCTCTACATTCTCTGCTATGTAGGCCTGTAGGGTTGCCTTTTCACTTTGAGATAGTGAATAGATGGGCCCAACTGGAGGGAGTGGGCCTTCCAGTTTGATGTGGTGATTGTAAGTGCGGTGAGGAGGAAGTTGATCTGCTTTAACCTTGGAGAAAAAATCTAGGAAAGAAAGGTAACCAGCAGGAACTTTCTCCAACACGGTTTCTATTTCTTCAGGGTCTTCGTCAATGTCAAACTTGTCCCAATCAGCTGAAGCATTCTTGTGGGGAGTAACAGAAATGTTAGAAGAGGTGACCAATTGCATGATATGCAAGGATGAATCCCTAGGTTCCTCCTCCAGAGGAATTTCCAGGGGATCAATGAATATCCAAGCAAGGTGGGAAGTTGTTGAACTCAATGGAAATTGGATGGGGTGTTGAGGATGCAAGGGTTCTGAAGTGAAGGGGAGTGCAATGGACTGCAGTTCCAGAGGAAGAGTGCGAGTGGAACCAGTTGAAGGTAGGTTGGCCACGTTGAGTTCGACGGATTGGGAAGAAAAATTGTCAGTGGGCTGGTGTCTTGGGGTGATCAGCCCCATTCTCCAGTTTACTTCAGGATTCCAGTGATGAAGAAAGTCAATCCCCAGGATGAGGTCTTCTGAGAATGGTGCATTGACAAGGAGGAATTCCCATTCAAAGCTAGGAAAAGAAGGAAGAGAAACCACCCAAGTTGCCTTGTGGGAGATTAGTTGAGAGGGTGACTCATTTGGAATAAAATTGAAAAGAGGAATAGGTTTGCCCAGAGGTATGGGCTGCAATGAAAACTTTAGAACCATGGTGTGAGCCATTACAGATTGAGTAGCACCTGAATCAATCAAAACACTATAACTAAAGTCCTGGTGAAAGAGAATAAAACGTAAGCCTTTGGAAAGTGTGTCAGAGTAGTCATTTTGTATCTTTTGTACCCTAATGTCAGTGGGGTGATAATCCTGGAGTACAGCAGGAAATATTTTTTGGCTTGGGGATGGAGGAGGAATTGGTATTGGAGGCAGGCTTCTTTTTGCAGTTGTCTGTCTTGTGCTTCCCTGCACAATACATATACAGTCCCTCCTTCTCCCTTCTTTCCTTTTCTTCAGCCTTGAGCTTGCCATCAGGACCTAGGTCCAAGGTGGGCTTGGTCTGAGAGAATTGTTTCTTTGCAGATTTGTCTTTCTTCTTGGCCTTACCCTTGCCCTTGTCAGACTGGGAAGAATTGGCTTGGGATTGAGAGGAATTTTTCTGTTTAGAGTGGCTTGGATGGGAAGACTTCTCCTTGACTTGTTTGTGGTACCTGGTATTGTAGTCCAACACTACATCCATAAGGTCTTGAAGGGTGTCTACAGAACCATCATAGCCGGCTAATTGATACAGAAGTTGGGCCAGGAGGCTTTGGCGAAAATGGAAGTTGAAGGCTCTATCCCCCCATCCAGAGACTTTTGTCATAAGGGAACGGAATTCTGTAATGTGGGTCGAGGCATAGCCAGAGTCCTTCATCTTCAAGTTCGCAAGTTCCTTCTCAGCCTTGGCCGTTTCCAGACGATTGCCAAAAAGAGTATGAAGTTTTTCCGTGAAGTGTTGCCAGGAGTTGAGTAGGAATGAGGGCTCTTGATTGGTGAGGTGGGCCAAGTAGGGTTGAATCCAACGGTTTGCGTTCCCAGTGAGGTAGGAGACAGCAAACAGAACTTTCCTTCAATCCACACGGAAGGTCCCTTTGTCGTTTGCAAAGATGAGTTCACAAGCTTGTAGGAAGGGCCTGAGCTTGGTAGGGTTATTGCCTTCAAATTTGCCTGGCAGATTCATTGATGGGGCTTTGAAGGTTCCTGAGTAGGAGGTACTAGTCGTTGGGGGTTGAGAGAGTTTGGCCACTGCTGAAGTCATGGTTTGAAGCAAGGCTAGGAGAGTAGGGTCCACAGTGGTAGGTTGAGGAGGTTGAACTGGAGGAGCTGGGGTTGCAGTTGAAGCAGAAGGTAGGGGGGCTTCTTCCTGAGGTCCAGAGGTTGGTGAGTTAAGATTGCTAAGGATCCTCGAGTCAAACCCTGAGTCCTTGCTTTCTTCCTCCTCTTCCACATCCTCAGGGAGAGGGATTAGACTGGGATTGTACGATGGGGAGTCCAATTCATAACCTGCTTGGGGATATTGACCAATCACTTGATTAATAAATGGTCTGACAACAGGAGGAGCAGGGGACAGAGAAGCTCTTGGAGGAGCTGGAGGAAGGATACCAGTGTCCATGGTGTTGAAAGCTGGTGCAGGGAGGTTGGAAAAGGTCCTCCCTTGTCCACGGGCTTGAGGAGTAGATTGATTGTGGTCTTGCATTTCTATGGTGGAACCACGTCCTTGGGCGGCCCTGGTAAGAGGTGGACTGGTGATGATGGAAGTTTGTGCACATTGAGGAGGCATGTTTTCCAAGTATGCCGTAGGAGAGTGACCCAAGAAGAATACCCAGAGAAAATGAGGGAGAAAATTTGGCCGCAGAAAATACGTCTTGAACTTGTGCAAGGTTCTGTCAACAGTTGAAGTGTCGAAGTCGAAGTTCAAAGTTGAAGATCAAAGTCGAAGGTCAAAGTCAAAGTGTTGAAGTCAAAGGTCAAAGTTGAAGTGTCAAAGTCAAAAGTCAAAGTAAAAGGTTGAAGTCATAGTGTCAAGGTTGAAGGTCAAAGTCAAAGGTCAAAGTCAAAGGTCAAAGTCAAAGTGTCAAAGTAAAAGGTCAAAGTCAAAGGTTGAAGTCAAAGTGTCAAAGTTGAAGGTCAAAGTCAAAGGTCAAAGTCGAAGTGTCGAAGTTGAAAGTTGAAGTCAAAGGTCAAAGTCAAAGTGTTGATTGTGGGCCAAATCCAGGAGAGGGGTTGAGGCAGATAAATTCCGCAGGGTGTACCTTTGGAAACGTGGAGGCCACACACTGTTTAGCTCTATACCACGCACTCCCAGAAATATTGTAGGTAGTGTTATCCAGGGGATGAAATGATTCTATTGGGATATAGAGGTGGGTAGTAATTGAGGGGAAGGAATTAGTATAATGTCACAACTTCCCCTGGCGTGAAAGGGGCTGATGGCACAGGCACTACTGCTCACAGAACTCAGGATAGAGATAAGAGGTTGATTGCAAATGAGGAGGGGATGTGAAGTAAGGACAAGGATGAGGAGATGAGTCCAGGGGTAAGGCTCTGAAGGATCTGATGAGGGAATCCTGTAAGAGTAACACCAGAGGGATAGGTGAGGTGAGTAAGGTAGGCTGATTGGCTTTCTTGTGCTGAGATGACACCTATTGGATGAGGGGCTAACCAATAAGAAGTAGTATACTAATTCCTTGGGGGAATTAGTCCAAGGGGAGAGGAGTGCCCAGTATATGTGAGAGCTGAAAGGAGGCTTTGAGGATTGGATGACTGGTGCTGGGTTGGGAGGTCCATGGCATTACATGTGGACCAATTGGGTTGAAGGTTTCAGATTGACAGATTGAGTAATGGTCCTGTCCAGGAAGGTCATGTACTGAGCTGGAGTATGGGTTGTCCAGCCAGGAGTATGTACTATGGTTTTACTGTATGTACTTCTCATGCTAGATAGGGTTTGAAGGAGAGATGAGGATGCACCAAGCCATAGAGAGGTAGAGGGTGTGCCTGGGGGATTACCTAAAGGCTGCAGGATATGCAGGGAGATACTTCAGGATGTTCAGTAGTGGAGTGTGATTGAGGTGGTCTGAGCTTGACTGAGGGCTGAGTAAGCCGGAGGAGACTGAGTCAATTTGGTTATGACATGATGCACCCTTAAGAACCTTTTGGATCCTATGTGAAGAAATCAGATATTCAATCTTTTCCCAAGGAGCTTAAATTTTTGAACCTTAGGTCTGACAAGGTATCACAAATTTTAGGCCAAATGGTCAAAGAATTAGCCAGACTTGCACATAATTGAAACCAAGAGACCATGCTGGACAACAATATCCCCTCTTCATGTTCATTGAAATTTGGATCTGGCCTCACTACTTTTGAATGCTCTCCTCACATCACCTTCACCTCAGACTCCCTCTAAAAATTTCCCCACATTGACAAAGGTGATGTCTTCTCCTATTCCTTTTTACTGGTGGTCCCAGCCAAAAAATCAAATGGAAAAATTATCAACAACAAGCACAAATATCAAGTATCTGA
The DNA here is from genome assembly GCA_025617555.3 of Puccinia polysora. Lineage (NCBI taxonomy): Eukaryota > Fungi > Basidiomycota > Pucciniomycetes > Pucciniales > Pucciniaceae > Puccinia > Puccinia polysora. The sequence goes on along the minus strand of CM062626.1, from coordinate 2,754,157 downwards.
TGGCCAATTTGTCTTCCCTCCCTTGGGATTTGAAATTGATTTTAAAGAAAAAAGTATTTTCAAAATGGTTTGGGCTGCAAATAATTACAAGAATCATACTTTTCCTGCAGTGGATACTGCCACCCATAGTAGGATGGCTATGTCTTTGCAAATTGACAAGACAACTCTCAAAACTTGAAAAGACTTGAAAAGTGGTCAAATATATTCTAGAAAAAAAATATAAAAAAGATTTTTCATTGGTGAGGTTCAAAATAGGGTTGAAAATTGTTGTATTTAAAAAAATATTTTTTTTATTTTTAAAATTTTTATCAAAGCAAATATTTTAAAATCCAAGAAATTGAGTAATTTCCTTTATTTCATTGAAAGTTCTACTGCTACCAATAAAAGCCATGGCTACAAATAACCTATCTTTTTTTCCGTGGCTACCTCTTCCCTCTCCTTTTGGAGTTGGTATTCCTCTTGATCCTTCTCCTTTTCCTCTTTTTGAAACTCCAGCTCAGCCTATTTCATTTTCCACTCTGCATCCAAATTTTTTTGATGAGCCAAACTGTCAGCTTTCTGCTTTCAACAATCCATAGCCAGTTGAGAATCCCACTTCTCCTTTTCAAATTGAAGTTTTTCAGATTCAATTTGTGATTTCACTGTTTTTCAGAGGGAAATAGGAATGAGTTTGATTTTTAAAGCAAGAAGAATTCAATGCACTTAATTGAATCTTTCTTCTCCATGATATCCTCAAAGCCCAAAAAATTTGAAGTGTTTCTCCTCTTTTGACAGCTATTGGGGTTGAGGTTTATGGAATTGGAGGCCTTTTTCTTTTCTTTTGCAGAGGAGGTTTGTGTGGGAACGTCATTGCTATCATTTGAAGGGGATGTTGGAGGCCCCATTAGATTGAGTATTTGGCCATGCAGGAACCGATGAGCCTTTTTTTTACAATCCAAATCAGTCAGGCTTAAACAGACAGAAGGGAAATAAACTTGGTCCCTTACTTGAGCAGATGTTGATGGTAGTGGTGATACAGGCATAAATTTCTCCTCATTGGCCAAGTTTTTAAGTTCTTGCACCCCAGGAAGAGAGCAATCCAAAGAAGGAAATGAGGGATCAAAGGAAGGGTTTGAATTTTTTATCAATGCTGATTTAGACGTGATTGGAGTGTTATAATTATGGCAAGCAATAGGCTTAGGCAAATGGGCAGTAATTAAAGCAAAAGAAATGCTGGACACCTTGTGTCAATAATTGCTAATGGGCTCTCACAATGGGGCAATATTTTGGATGATATTGTTGATGAATTCAATTGGATGTGAATGAATGATGGAAAACAGCAGGGAAAAGAGCTCCTTAAGTACAAAAGATTTTCCTCTTGCGGGCCCATGATAAAACATTCCAAAAGACAAATTTTCCGCCCTAAAAAGGCTCTACAGGCTCTACAGGCCTTGTTACTTGGTTTAAGATACATAAGCCCACATGGAATCAGTCCCTGTACCCTTATGACCATCCTATTCTGGTCATTTCTGGTGTTTCCACCGTCACGGGGCTGAACCAGCCCCCTTGCTGTTCAATTCCCTGGCCAGTTTTCTGTTACAAAAGGCCCTATAGCCTCACATTCTGGCTGGTTGCCTCATGCAACCAGCCCCTGGAAATAAAAATAACCAGGTGGGACCCAGGACACACCTGGGTCTGGTCTCAAATCACTTGGGGGTGGGGGGATGTAACCGGTGGACATGCCGCCCCCCCCCCTCTTTCTCACAAATCCCTGGAGGGTGCGGTCAAATCCCCCTACCAGGGCCCTGGAGTTCAATACCTCCAGGGCATTGTCAAAGGTAGGTGGGCTTGGGGGTGGTCAGATCCCCCTCAGTCCATTGTTCCTCCCCCTTGGTAGAGGGGGGGGGGGGGGGGGGGAAGAGCGCCCTTGTGCTTTGCTGGTGGGAGGGAGATCATGTCCCCCCACCACCAGTTTCCTTGTTGCAACTGGCCCAGCCACTCCATCTGGGCGAGCGGGTGATGAAGTCCCCCCCACCCTGACCAGTTTCTGGCTGGTTCAACCCAGCCAGCCATCCCCTTCCCCCTTGCAATTGCAAGTGAGGAGAGGGGGAGGAGCCGGGACCCTTGGCCCCAGCTCCTGCAGCTCCAACTTTTGGCTGCAGCCAACAGGCCAGCGCGGGGTCCCTTGGTCACTATGGCGGCCCCAAGAAAGTCTTCAGGCCCTGCATGGGCCCTACCAAGAGAAACAAGCGGCCCCAAGCAGGCTGCAACATGGGCAGCAGCCCCAAACGGGCTGCAAGATGCGCGGCGGCCCCAATGGGCTGCACCAAGCCCAAAACACAAATAAATCATACTTTGGCGGGCCAGCCTGTCTGGCCAAGTATGCCCAAAACAAACCTTGGGCCCAATGATGCCCATACAAGCCCATCTGGCTGTATTTGCCCATACACCCCACCGGGCCCATTAGGGCATGTGTACCAATAGGCTTGTTTCACGCGTCTTGAGGCCAGTTTCCCCTAATATGTGACATCCACACAGGCCTGTATGGTCAGTTTGAGTTTCCAATGGGCCGCAAAGCCCCATATGTGCATCCCATTTGGATTAAACTTATACATAGCACACATGTGAGTGTGTACATGTTTTAACACACCCTCTTAATCCAAAAGGGGTGAATTCCGCATATTAGTCACAAAGCCTTGATGCTTGTTCCTATCTAAAGCCTTAGTGAAGATATACACAAACATTACTCCAGTGGGCATTTACCTCAACACAATCTCTTTGCAGTTAACTGCATCATATGTATAGTTATAGTGAACATCAATTTGTTTTGTTCTGGAATGGAACACTTGGTTCTGTGCCAATGCAATGGCACTCTGGTTATTGGAACACAACAATGCAAACCCTTTTGGTTTATGTGTATCATCTAAGACTTTTCTCAACCATTTTGCTTCCTGTGAAGATGCTAAGTAAGCTCTTTCATGAGCCTCTGTTGATGAAATACTTATTCCCAATACCTTCTTGGACATCCATGACACCAGCTTCTTACCCAAGAAGAACACAAAACCACTTGTTGATTCCCTAGTGTTGCTATCTGCCCAAATTGCATTGAAATAACCAACCAAATCAAAGTTTGCTGACTTTGTAAACAAAAGTCCCAGACTGTGCATTCCTTTAAGATACCTCATAACTCTCTTAAATTCTGACCAATTCCTCATGCTTGGATTCTCTAAGTGTTGGGATAAGACACCAATTGCAAAATAAATATATTGCCTTGTACACTTCCCCAATTAATTCAGAGATCCAACAGCAGACCTGTAGTTCTTTCCATATTGAAAAAACTCCAGGTACTCCTCATCTGTAGACTGATCTAAACAAATTTTTGACTGCATGGGAGTACCAAACTCCTTTGCATCCTTTAAGCCATATTTCTTAAGAGGAGCTGCCATGTAATGGCTCTGGTCTAACTTAATACCATTCTTTCTCTTACTGACTTTCATTCCTAGCACCTGTTGCGCCAGACCAAGATCTTTTATTGAATTCCTTTTTGAGTTTCTAAATGACTCTCTCTTTATCATTTCCAATAATGATAATGTCATCAACCCATACAAACAAAATTGCATCCTTTCTCACAAAGAGACAAGGGTTGGCCTCAGATTTCTTAAAATCAATCTGTATCAGTTTCTAACTCATGGTATTATACCACAACCTAGCTACTTGCTTCAATCCATACAGGGATATACACAGCTTGAGGACATATTCCACTTTATCTGCCAAAAGAAAACTTCTAAAACAGATTTTCTTCATGGTTTCTGGTTTAGTCTCTACTGAAAATTTAAAAAAACCATCAGGAATTGAAATATAAACAGTCTCCTCCTCTCCAAGTTTTGCATTCAAGTATGCCATTAAAAAAGCAGCTTGTCTGATTTCTTCACCCAACTCCACTTCCAGAGCAATAATGTACCTGAAGGTGGAAAGCCTTCCAGTTGGCAAGAAAGTTTCTTGGTAATTGATAACCTCTCTCTGCTTGAAGCCCTGTGCAACACATCTAGCTTTGAACCTCTTCAAAACTCTATTTGTGTCAAACTTCTTGTTTAACACCAATCTAGACCCCGAAATTGTATTTCCTTTTGGAACAGAATCCCTCTTAACCACTTCAAAGGAACTATTATTCTCTAGAGAATCAAATTCCTCAAAAATAGCACCCTTCCAGTTGGCTCTCTCATCAGAATTCATAGCTTGGCCAAAAACATTTGGGTTAACCCTGTTACCCATTTCTGAACTCAAATCCAGTACTTCATATACACTGTTCCTGAAATTTATCTTCCTCATATCCCGTGGAAGCATAATGGTACTTCCATTCCCTGTACCTGTCAACTGGTACTCTCATCCTACCAATCCTTCTAACCGGAGGTGTAGGCTCATCAGGTTCCCAATTAATGGAATCCCCTGAAGCGGGTACTGAACCCTCTAGTGGCACGTCTGCCACTTCTTCATCTTCTGGAACCACATGTTCCTCACCCTTTGCTGGTGAAATAGGCTCTAAAGCTATTTCTTGCTGTGACTTATTCAAAAAAATATCTTCACTCCTTTTGAGTGGAAAGTTACTTTCATCAAATTTTATATCCCTACTACGGATAAACTTTCTTGTCCCTGGACAATAGATCCTATACGATTTACTTATTAAATCATAGCCTACAATTTCCCCTGTTCTGGCTCTAGGGTCTAACTTACTGACAATCTCATTATGGTGGAAACTACAATACACTAAGCAACCAATTGCTCTTAGGTGTGACGCTCTGGGGTAAAACTTCCAAAACTGATAAGGAGGACTCTTCCTATTAACAATTGCAAGTTTGTGCAACAGACAGACTGTACACATCAACTTAGCCCATAAAAACTTTGGTCAACCAGATTGAGACATAATAGTTCTGACTTTGTACAGTAAAGTCCTATTCATTCTCTCAACTTTTCCATTATTCTGTGGAGTACTTGCAGTAGTGGCTATATGAATGATACCATAATTTTTCAATAGCCTCTCAAACTCTTTACTTACAGTTTCACCACCTCCATTGGTAATAAGCCTTTTGATCTCCTTCATCAGACCATTCTGTTCCCAGACTTTGAAGATTATAGAAACTGTTAAAATGCGGATGCACTCAGGTAATATGCATAGGAGTGTGTAATCCAAATGGGATGCAAAAATGGGCCTCCACGGCCCATTGGACATCACGTGGGCCACGTGGGCCTATGTGGGTGTTTTGGCTTTGGGCATTTGGGCCCCAAAACACGTTTTTATGGTCTTTTGGGACACGGGCCCTCACAGGCCCTCCAGGGTGGATGGGCTTATTTGGGCATAAAAGGGCCCAAGCTTTATTATGGACATACTTGGCCAGACGGGCTTGCCCGCCAAAGTATGTAATTCTCACGATTTGGGCTTGGGGCGGCCCATTCGGGCCGCAGCCCCTGTCGCGGCCCGTTCAGGGCGGCCTGTGTTCCTTGGTACGGCCCACGCGGGGCCCGACAGCCTGCGCAGGGCTGTCGCGTGGCCGAGGGATCCCGCGCGGGCCCGGCTGGTTGCGCCCGGCAACCAGGGCTGCGGAGCCGGGGCTTGCGGCCCCGGCTTGCTCACCCTCCCCTTTCTTGCCGTTGCAAGGGGGATGGGGGCAAGCTGGCTGGGTTGAACCAGCTAGCAACCGGCTGCAACAGTGCGGTCGGTCAGGGCAGGGGGGACCTGACCACCCCCTTGCCCAAGGAGGTGGCGGCGCCGGCTGCAAGCGTAGCAACCGGCAGGTGGGGGGGAATTCATCACCCCTCCACCATTGAGTGTGTGAAGCAACCAAGCAGGGGCGCTCTCCCCCCCCCCCCCCTTTACCAAGGGGGAGGAGCAATGGGCCTGGGGGGACCTGATCACCTCCCCGGCCAACTTTCTTGACAACGCCCTGGGGGTACCAACCCCCAGGGCCCCTGGTGAGGGGATTTGACCGCCCCCACCAGGAATTTGAGAGAAAGATGGGGGGGACAGCATGTCCGCTGGTCACAACCCCCATGTGAGTCTGAGACCGGACCCAGGTGTGCCCTGGGTCCCACCTGGCCCATTTGAGGGGCCAGGGGCTGGCTGCATGAGGCAACCAGCCCATAAACAACGTAATGAGGTCATCATGGCTGGTTGTAACGGAAAACCAGCCAAGGGGATTGAACAGCAAGGGGCTGGTTCAGCCCTGTAACAGTGGAAACAATGGAATGGACCAAAATAGGCTGGTTGTAAGGATTCAGGAACTGACGCCATGCGGGCTGATGTAGTCCCAACCAAGTAACAAGGCTAGTAGAGCCTGTAGAGCTGGCTTGGGGCGGAAAATTTGCCTTTTGGCTTGTTGTATCATGGGCTCACAAGAGGCCAATCTTTTTTAATTAAGGAGCTCTTCTCCCTGCTGTTTTCCATCCATTCATTCATCATTCCAATCAAATTCATCCAACATATTGCCCCATTGTGAGAGCCCCATTAGCCAATATTGACACCCAGTGTCCAGCATTTCTTTTTCTTTAAATACTGCTCATTTGCCTAAGCTAATAGCTGGCCATAATTCTAACAGAAACCTCCTCTGTGTTCTGATCCTTTGATCTAATTGGTTTAACCCCAGAATAATTAGTTGCAGTATCAACTAAATTGATGAAGTATCTTGCCCCAACAAGGGACTCTGGCATGAATTGCCCTGCCAAATATATGGAAAATTCCTCTCTAGGAACATCAGTGAAGTCTCTACTCTTAAAAAAATTATTTTTAGTCTTAGCCCCCAAGGTACAACTCTCACAGTTGCTATACTCTACCTTATGGCAACTTTTATTGTGAGCAACAGTGCTCAGAGCTGAGAATTTGAAAAACCTTGCACACAGAGGCTTATTCCAAACTTGTCCACAAAGAAAATTTCTCCCATCCATATCAATAACAAACCTATCTACTTTAAGATAACCAATCTGGAAACATTTTTTACACAACACTCCAAGAGACTCAAGGTTATAAGGCAACTCTGGTACATAGAAAACTTTCTCAAAAGAAATTTTGAAACTCAAGTGATTTGCAAGAATAAATTTTCCAATTCCCTTAATCTGAATTGTTCTGCCTTTCTGACCAATATTTACAACTCCATCATAATCACCAAGATTTGAAAATAAATTTAGTTCAAATAAAATGTGATCTTTACAACCCAAATAAATCAGAAAAATAAGATCCTCCTTCAATCCTCTTCATAATCAATCCAGTCCATTTCTTGATCCTCACCAATTTTGGCCTTCTTTTTGGGACCTTCTTCCCGAACAGCGTTTCCCATTGGACCATCCAACGCCACCATTGAAACATTTTCTGTAGTAAGATTGACCTCCTTGTCATTCTCTTTGGACTTCTTCCTCTTCTTGGCCTCCTTTCAATCCTTGGAATAATGCCCCTTATTCTTACAATTATAGCATAAGACCCTGGACAAATCCTTTTTTGCATTCTTGCAAGATTTTCAAGTCTTTCCAACAAGGGGTGTCAGATCCTCCCTTCATCTTGAATTGAAGGTCATCCTTTTCAATGCTCTTCAGTAAATCCTCCTCCCCAGGAAGAGGATCCAATTGAGAAATGATCCTGACTAAAGAATCAAAATCCTTTGGAAGCTTCTGAAGGATTAAGAGTTAAAAAAACTCATGATCCATGTTCAGCCCTGATGACTTACAATTAACTATACTTTACCTAGCCTCTGCAACAAACTGCTTACAATTTAAATATTGTAGCTTGAACAGTCTATTAAAAGCTATATCCTTCTGGTAAACAGAATCACCAGCATACGTGGATTTAAGCAACTTCCAAAGAATGCTTCCCCTCCTTCTCTCATTTTCCCAAAGATTATCAGCAACCCAAGTCACATTATTCTCATCAAGATGCCTAAGGATGAGATGATAAGACTTTTTCTCCACTTTGGAACTAATGAAAGTGTCATCTGCATCCATTATCTCCCCAAAACAGATGTTTTCCAGCTCACTATCCATAAGGACAGCCCAAGCATTATAATTTTGACTTTTCAGAACTATCTTGGTGGAGATAACATCAGGGATATAGGAAATCTTCTTGGAAAACTTGAGGTCTTTGAGGATTTCCAAAGTAAGGTACAAAGCTCTAAATGGCTTGGAAGTAATGATGATATTGTTACTGATAATGTGTCATAATTATGGCCAGCAATTAGCTTTTAAAAATGAGAAGTAATTAAAGCAAAAGAAATTCTGGACACCTTGTTTCAATAATTTCTAATGGGCTCTCACAATGGGGTGATATGTCAGATGATATTGTTTATGAATTTAACTGGATGTGAATGAATGATGGAAAACAGTAGGGACAAGAGCTCCTTAAGTACAAAAGATTGTCCTCTTGTGGGCCCATGATACAACATGCCAAAAGCCACATTTTCCGCCCTAAAATAGCTCTACAGGCTCTACAGGCCTTGTTACTTGGCTTGGGATACATAATCCCACATGCCATCAGTCCCTGTATGTTGTCTTTTTGATGTTCAAATTCTGTAACTAAAAAATTTAGTTACCTTATTGCTATCTTACTGTTTTCATTATCTCATTACCCATGTCTTGGGCCCCCTCTGGGGCTCTCTAGTTGTCTCTTACCTGCTGCCTTAGGCCCCTTTGGGGTTCTCTAGTTGTCCATAAATACTGGTCCTTCCCTTAGACCATGAATGAAAATCATCTGATTACCAGACAACTAAACAGGAGTGTCCCTTCCTCCTCTTCAGATCAGTTCCACTTGACTTTACAAGTAATATCTCCTCCACTTTGGCTCTTTGTAGCCTTATCAATACTCCTCCTTTGGCTATTCAGAAGCCTACCGTATTCCTTCCTTCTCAAAATTACCCTTCTCCACATTCTAAACTCTTCACTGTACCCTTATGACCATCCCATTCCGCTCATTTCTGGAGTTTCCACCGTTGCGGGGCTGAACCAGCCCCCAGCTGGTTGTCTGTTACAACTGGCCCTGTTACCTCACATGCTGGCTGTTTGCCTCATGCAACAAGCCCCTGGCCATACAAATGGCCAGGTGGGACCCAGGACACACCTGGGTCCAGTCTCAAATCACTTGGGGGGGTGTAACTGGCGGTGTGGTGGTCTTTTATGGACGCAAGTCAGAATTGGCTGCGTGCTGCGCGCTCAGAATTAGCTGCGGGCTCAGCAGGGGTAGAGTGCTCAGCAATGGGTGTGGCTTTGCCGCAGCAAGTTGCGCTGCGGGCTCAGCAGAAGTTGAATTGGGTTCAGCATCTGGAGATGTGGGATGGATTGGATTGGACAGATTGCGCGCGGATTGCGTTGCAAGATGCAGATTGGATTGCAAGGATATATCTCAGATACATGAAATGGCGCGTTGGGAAGATGCAGACATGTGCAGGGGGCTCCAAGTTGCGCGTGGCGCAAGGGCCGCATCATGAGAAGGACAAACCAGGTGGATGTAATGGTAGGCGGGCAATACAGATGGATATGGGATGTGGGATATGGGATATGGTATGTGGATTATGGGATGGGAAGGATAGAGTTGGGCTAGGGTTCTGTGGTTAGGGGTTGTATCTCATTATTCTTGCTTGTTTCTGGTTTTCCTTAGGTTAGGGTTGAGGGGGAGGTTACTTAAGCGGCACCCTCAACCCAGTTGGATGACGAGGATGATCAGATCATCACCGGAGGACGGAGGATCACATTGGTTATCATAGGTTTTGGAAGGATCTTTTACTCTCAGTCAAAGGGTGAACTGTCACACTCAGTGTTTGCAGACGCAAGGGATCAATAACTTTCAAACTTGGGAAACATTAAAGGAGAAATCCTCCTTCTGAATTCCACATCTGGGGGTATGGCCGGGAAGTAATCTTTTGTTCCTTGTCTCTTGAAACTAACAAGAGCATTGTCCCAGTACCACCCATTGACCATTGCAGGGCCATCTAAACTTACCACCACTCCTCTTCCTCCTCCCTCTTGTCAGGCTTCTTGGAAGCAACCATCATCAGGGGGGGGGGTACAGTGTCCCTTGTTCTGACAATGGCACTGACCACAGGCCAGTTTTCATCAGGCCGCGGGACTATCCTCACATCCAGTTCAAAACTGAGGATGTTTAGCAATTCCTGGAGCAATAAAAAGGAATTGCCAAGGTGGAAGGTGCAATGGGTTTGGATAAGGCTTGTATTGTTTTCCTCTTCATCACAGACAAAGAGAAGCTTTGGGATGTGGAGGAGATGGAAGGGTATGAGGAACTCAATTGGCCAAAACTGAAGGTGGAAATCTTGGCGCAGTGGGGAAGGCGCAAACCATGGTTTTGGGAAAGCAACTTCAAGCAAGCCGCGGCGGAAGCAGGCGCAAATGGCAGAGTCCGGATGGGGGCGCAATTGGGGGATTATGTAGAAATTTTTGATTGGATCTATTGCTACCTGGCAAAGAACAAGGTGATATTGGGGCAGACAGGCGCAATGAAGAGGGTTTTTTTGGGAAGACTCAGTCCCCAACTCCATGGGCGGGTGCAGCAGCACTTGTAAAACAACAACCTGGTAAAGAGGTTGTTGGATGGGAGTATTGCGCTTCTTCTGGACATCCTTGTCATTTGTTGCGTGGTGGAAAGCAAGCTGGACTTGGAGGAACTGATGGAGGACATGGAACGGTTGTTCCCAACAGAGACAAAGAATTCCACTTCCCACACTCTGGCGGCACCAATGCAAGCTCTGGTTGTGGGCCCCTCAAAAACGGAACGTGCTCAGGCCACACCACCAACAACAACAATGAACCCAGAAGTTAGAAAGATGACGGAATTGATGAAGGATTTATGGTTCTTTCTGAGTCAAATGTTTTCCGGGTTGCGCAATCCGCCTCCTCACCTTGGGGGACCGCTTTGGTTTTCAAATTAGCCCGCATTGTGGTTATGCAACTACTGCAGGGACAAGGAGCATTGGCGGTCTGGGTGCAATAACATGACAAAGGACCTCAAGGCGGGATTGGTTTGACCAGTGGGAATGGGATTCATGTTCCCAACTGGCAAGCAGATCTCCTCTGAATCTGGGAATCCGACTGTCATGGAGCAAGTGCGTGCGCAAGGACAGGAACTGGTGGTAACTGCTCAAGCTTTTCTGGGGATCTTCACTGGTCCTGGGGTATGGCAACCACTGCGCGTGGAAGCAGAAGTGAGGGTGTTAACAACAGAGGAGTCTGCGGCAGTGGAAAGGATGGATGTGGATGCCAAGGAACGGGTATTGCCAGCAGCTCCTAAGCCAATTGCGCGCATTCCCTAAACGGATGGATGGCCAGTGAATCTGGCGGGGAAGAAGAAGGCGGTGGAAATTGTGCGCAGGGTGATGGGGAATGAAAAAACTATTCCCTTGACCTTGGAGGAGTTGGTGGCGGTGTTTCCAGTTGTAGTAGATGAGATGGTTCAAGCGCTGAAGGATTGCGGACACAAAAGGATCCCTCCAATGGTGCAGTGGGTGAACTTGGCATGGGATGATGTGGAGCGCAAGCTAGTGGGGATGAAATTGGTTTCAACTCCACTGGCTTACACTTTGATGAAGATTGCTGGAAGGAAGGTGTGGGAGCTGGTGGATAGAAAATCTATGGTGAAGCTCCTTCCGTCTAGATTGGTTGATGAAATGGGATTGGTTTGGTGGAAATGCACAATGGGGCTTTACGCGCTTAACGGTGGGGCGTGTTACATGAATGGGGTTGTGGAGGAGGAAGAGGTTGAGGTTGAAAGGGCCCTTAAGCCACCTTCTTTTCTATTGGTTGAATGCAGGGAGGCTATTTTAGGACAGCCATTTATGTTTGGGTTCCAAGCGCAAATGACATTTGATCCAGAGGCAGGGACGGAAGCGTTGACAGTGGAAGATTTTTGCAGCAGGCAATTTGAAACCACAATCTGAAATCAGTGGTTGGGGAAGTGGATGCGGGATTTGGCAAGAGAGGAGGAGGAGGACCCCGGCGCGGAGTTGGTTCATAAGGGTGGTCTCAAGGCGGATTTCAAATAGTTGGACAAGGTTACCACAGGGAGAAAGCTCTGGCTTTTTGCAGGTTGTCAACCAGTGAGGAGCAGGTGGGACAAAGGGAGGAAGCGCGGGACGCGTAAGCTCTGGAAGTAATTTCCATTCCTCAGTGTGCATTGCCGGGAGTTACTTCACAAAAACAATATCATTGTGCCACACTTGTGAGAAAAGGCAAAAGCCGCCGTTTGGTTTTGACTAGGACCTATGGTAACAAATGTGTGCAGATGGCGCGGTGCAATTTTGGAAAGAATAAGCCGGTTGTAGATCTAGTCAAGGCCCGCGCCAAGCAACTCCTGCAACAAGAAAAGATGTTGGAGAAAGCGGCTGGAAGACTGAAGGCAACCCGCACAAAGTCCGTCTGCTAATAGGACAAGCGCTGCACGCATAAACTCCAGGATCACATGTGGAAGGGGGACTTGGTTCTGCTTTACAACTGGAGCCTGGAAACTCAATGGGGGAAGCTGTTTGATAATTGATGGAATGGGCCTTTCTGCGTGATGTCCAAGCTCACCGGGGGTAGCTACCAGTTGGAGTAATTGGGCAGAACTCTGCTCAAACAGAATGCCGTGGCTTTGCACGTGAAACGGTTCTTCGCGTGGGGCTCAACTTCATTTGACAAGATGGCTGGGTTGGATAGCAAAGGGGACAAAAATGCGGATCCTTCCTTTGATGAAAAGCCCACACGCGTGCTTCGTGTCTGGATAAGTAAACAACTGCAGACTGCTGGGGACAGCAGCCAAGTTGGGGGGGAACCTGGATGAATAGGGGATATGATTGGATTTGGTGAGGGGGTGTTCTAGCCGGTTCACAGCCGGAATAACTAGACAACCAAGAAGTTTGTTTTCTTATTTTCTTCTCTCTGTATAGGCTTTGGGATTATTGCTGGCTATGGATGGTTTATTTTAGGTACAGGCACGGCACAAAGCTGGGTCCGCACACGCAAGGACAAGCCCTGCATTCCGGAAGCAAACACATAGACAATTTCTGGCAGGTGATTCAGGGAACTAGGAAAGCGCGTGGCGGGAACGGATGTGGTTCAAAGAGAAAAAGGGCGGGCTTGAAAACGGTGTGGTGTCAATTTATAGACACGGATTGGGAACTGGGTCGCGGCTGCGCGCTCAGCATTGGGGCCGAGCGGGCTCAGCATTAGGGTATGCGGCGTGCTCAGCAGCGGCAGTTGCTGGATCAGCAGCAGCCGCTGTTTGGCTCCGCACCTGGTGGACGGGTCGGGCTCAGCATTGAATGCGGCGTGGGCGGCGATCCGCCCCGGAGATTGGATTCAGAAGGTAGTGCGCTCAACTAGGTTTGCGGGCGCGCCGGTTCAGATATGTAGGGGCGGAGCAATCCGCGGGCTATGAAGGAACGGATGAAGCGTGTGCGCAAGCGCGCGGATCATGCCGGATATTACCAATTACCCACGACGGGCGCGGATGAACGGATAAGGACAGGCGCGGATGAACGGATAAGGACAGGCGCGGGGGGCTCCAAGTAGGGCGCGGTGCAAGGACCGCTTCATGAGAAGGACAAACCGGATGAACGGAACGACGTACGGACGGCAGGGGGAGTTTGGTACGGAGGAGGTGGGGAGAGGAGGCTAGGGTTTCTGTTTTGGGATTGTTTTCTGTTTTGTTGTCATACTGTTATTTTCGCGTGTACTTAGGTTAGGGTTGAGAGGGAGGACTTATCCTCACTCTCAACTCCGGGTTGGAGGGAGGGGGGGCAGCAGAGCATCAATGGAGGAAGAGGAAAGAGGAAGAATAACATCATAAGATTGAATCACTGATCTCACCAGGAGATCAAAGGAACTCATACCGGATACACATCCAGGTGGAAAGTTCTGAGGATTGAAGGATTGGCGATTTCTCTCTCTCTACTTTTCTTTATCTCTTATCTCCTTATTTCTATTTCTCATTTAAGTGCGACTTTGGGCATCCTCATCTCCTTTCAAATGCAGGGAACCGTTAACTTCCAAACCTTGGGACAATTATAGGGGGATAACCTTTATTCTTTCCACAACGGGTTGGTGTTTTTTTTTGAAAAAAAGATCCCTCTTTAAGTTTTCTTACTTATCTTATAGATGGAAGGCCTGAATGGGTTTGGGCGGATTCTTTTTCTTTCTTTCTCTCAAGGTTGTTTGCGCGGCTGGTTTTCTTTTTACTCTCTCTGTTCTGTAGATGGTTACAGGGAACTGTGTGTCAGTTTGTCTGGGGCAGTCCAGTTACCTTGAGCAGATAATTCTACTTCTCACTCTTGTGGGTTTCTCTCAAAAGCGCAGATCTTGCGCGCAGATTTTCTCTCTCACCGGATACTCTCAGTTGCGCGGATCCTTCTCACTCTCGCCAATCTTGCGCGTGGGCCTTATTTCTCTCAAAGGTTCTCACAAGCCCAAAGGCTACTCAGGATGGCACGGCAAAAGTCCTTATCTTTGCATAGGCACGGGGAAGGATACAAGATGAAAGAAAGAAGGGAAAGGGGGGCAATCCACCTGGGTTGACCAAGTCCTCATCATTTCCTCCGCGTCTGCACAAGCTGCCGCAGATAGGGATTGGAAAGCCGCCAAGACCTTGTGTTGCGCATTGGCAGTGTGCATGTAAGGAACTGCTAGGAATTGCAGGAGGATTTTGTCTGAGTTGTTCAACATTGCGTCAAACCTTGCAAAGAGAAGATCCAGAAATAGAGGGATCTTTGGGATATTGGGAGTCGCGGCCGCGGGTTCTGGTGAAAACTTTATCACCATGGGATATGGCGCGCGCGTGGGCTCCGGTGATGGTGATGGTGGCGGAGGAGATGAAACCAGAGGAGGGGCTGGTCTGGGAGGAGTAGGGGGAAGCGGTGGCAGCGGAGGAGGGGCTGGCCTTGGTGGTGGTGGAGGAGGAGTGGCCAGACGGTTTGGAATCCTTGGGTCCATTGCTGGTACATTCATCCGTACCCGCACAGCCAACTCATGGGCGGCGTTCTGGAAGGCCACAAAGTTTGGAAAATCCTGGCGCCTTGGAGTTCCAGCCTGGCGGAATGGCAAGCCCAAGTTGTGATTCTTGCACAATGGAGGATTTTGGGGGGCGTGTTTCAGACAGTTGCAAGGCAAGCCAGACGGGGTCCACTCATTTGTTGAGATCTCCTTGTTGCTTGAGATCACAAAGGAGTTGCAACGGGTCCTCTTGCGCGGGCAACCTTGAGGGTGGTCGCATGGCATGCCCTCCAAAAGGGAGCATTGGCAGTGTCCCGCTTTGGGCCGGGACACAGGCACGCTGGCCCAGAAGGATGCGGCACAAAAGGCCATTCCGGCTGCAGTACATGCAGGAAATGTTTGGTGAAGAGTGGCGGATGAAGTGTTTTTCTTTCTTTGGTCTCATGAAGAGGTGCAGAGGGGAAGGTGGGATATCTGTGGTATGATTTGGGGTTGGTGAGATAGTGGTGAATCTCTGGGGACAGAACTCAAGTTGGGGGGTGATGTGGTGGTCTTTTATAGACGCGAGTTGGAGTTGGCTGCGCGCTGCGCGCTCAGAAGTAGCGGCGGGCTCAGCAGGGGTAGCGCGCTCAGAAATGGGTGCAGCTTTGCCACAGCGAGTTGCGCTGTGGGCTCAGCAGCAGTTGAATTGGTCTCAGCATCTGGAGATGCGGGATTGATTGGATTGGATTGGATGGATTGCGCGCGGATTGCATTGCAAGATGCGGATTGGATTGCGCAGATATATCTTGGATATCTAGAATGGCACATTGGGTGGATGCAGACATGCGCGGGGGGCTTTGAGTTGGGCCCAGCGCAAGGGCCCTTTCATGAGAAGGAAAAACCGGGTGGACGTAATGGCAGGCGGGAAATACAGTTGGATATGGGAAATGGGATATGGGATATGGGATGTGGATTATGGGATGGGAAGGATAGAGTTGGGCTAGGGTTCTGTGCTTAGGGGTTTTATTTCATTATTATTTCTTGTTTCTGGTTGTGCTTAGGTTAGGGTTGGGCGGGAGGTTACTTAGGCTGCACCCTCAACCCGGTTGGATGAGGAGGATGATCAGATCATCACCATAGGACGGAGTATCACATTGGTTATCATAGGTTTTGGAAGGATCTTTTACTCTCAATTCTCTATCTCTCAGTCAAATGGTGAACAGTTGCACTCAGGGTTTACAGACGCAAGGGATAAATAACTTCCAAACTTGGGAACCATTTAAGTAGAAATCCTCCTTCTGAATTCCACAGCAGACATGTCCCCCCCCCTCTTTTTCACAAATCCCTGGAGGCAGCAGTCAAATCCCCCTACCAGGGCCCTCAAAGTCAACACCCCTAGGGCGTTGTCAAAGGTAGGTGGGCTGGAGGGTGGTCAGATCCCCCTCAGTCTGTTGCTCCTCCCCCTTGGTAGAGGGGGGGGGGGGGGGGGGAGAGCGCCCCTTGTGCTTTGCTGGTAGGAGGGCAATCAGGTCCCCCCCACCGCCGGTTGCCTTGTTGCAACCGGCCCAGCCACTCCATATGGGTGGGAGGGTGATGAAGTCCCCCCCACCCTGACTGCTTGCCTCTTGTAGCGGGTTGCTGGCTGGTTCAACCCAGCCAGCCATCCCCTTCACCCTTTCAATGGCAAGCAAGGGGAGGGGGAGGAGCCAGGGCCGTTGGCCCCAGATCCCGTGGCTCTAACTTTTGGCTGCAGCAAAAATCCCTGCGCAGGGTCCCTTGACCACCATGGCGGCCCCAAGAAAGTTGTCAGGCCCCGCGTGGGCCCTACCAAAAGAAACAAGCAGCCCCAAGCGGGCTGCAAGATGGTGGCGGCCCCAAGCCCAAAACACAAATTAATCATAATTTGGCAGGCCAGCCCGTCTGGCCAAGTATGTCCAAAGTAAATCTTGGGCCCATTAATGCCTATACAAGCCCATCTGTCTGTATTTGCCCATAAACCCCACTGGCGCCGTTAGGGCCCATGTACAAAAAAGCTTGTTTCACCCATTTTGAGGCCAGTTTCCCCAAATCCGTGACATCCACACAGGCCCGTATGGTCCTTGTGAGTTTCCAATGGGCAGAAGAGGCCCATATGTGCAGCCCATTTGGATGACACTTATACATAGCACACACGTGAGTGCATATGTATTTTAACATGGAGCTGGTTCTGTTGGAATATCCTCCTCCACATCAGATTGGGGCCACTCATAGGCTTCATCAGGGTCATCATTGCTAGGCTGAGCATCCACAGCCAGGTCCTCAGAATCAGCTGAATCTGATTTTTGGGGATAAAAAGCAGCTAAAGGGGTGATATTGGACTTCTTTCCAAAGATTTAATCCATTTGAACATAAAAAGGACAAATGGAGTCCAACTTATGAACCACTAAGTTGATTCCCTTTGCTTGATCAGAGTTGGTGATACCAAAGCCAGTGGAGATTGAAATTGAGTGGGATTTTTTGTACTTGGTTTGATAGTTCTTGAATTTCTCCTGCATCTTTTTGGATGAGACATTGGGCCTACCTTTGGTTCCATTCTTGATTTCATTGGCCATCAGGGGATAAACATTAACCTTAGAGGAAGGAGGTCTTCCAACTTGTGTTTCATTTTTGGATCCAAAGAAAGCATTGTAGTTGGACGGAATTTTGAGCCAGTTTACCAGGATGATGTAATGAGCTATCTTGATCTGAATTGAGCCTTTGGAAGCTGATGGGGGAAGATTGTTGGATGTTGAGAACCTGGAAGATGTTTGCTTTGGTCCATTGGATTGTTTAGTGCAATTGGGGGGGGAGGATTGCTGAGGGGCCATTTAAAAAGAGTAAGGGATGAAGCAATGAATTAATTAGAGGATGGATGTGATGAAAGCAATAATGTGTGAGAAAGTAATGAGAGTGATAAGGTGAAAAGAGTGATGAAGCAATGAGAGTTATGAATTGATGAGGATAGCAATAAAGCAATGAGAGTGATGAAGTGTTCCAATGAGGTCAGAGGTTGAAACCAGGGGTGATGATGTGGAATGATGGTTTGGGGAAGTGAAAGCCTTTATTTACTTTACTTGAATAAATCCACTTATTTCACGTTAACTTTGACACGTCTGATCTGGAATAAGTGGGTTTTTTTGATTTTTAATTGTGGGTTTGAAATGGCAGACTTGGGTTGAAACCTTCCATTAAAAAATGGCAGGTTTTCTTAACTTTGATACGCCCTATTATTACTCATTCTTCTGTGTGTTGAATCATCTCAGCAAAGAAAGCAAAAATCGCTTCATTCTTGGCAGCGGCTGCTAAATACATATGATTAGGGATTGATTGGCCTTCTCTTCAATAACACATCATTCTGGAAATTAAATAATCAAGAAAAGAAAGAAAGGCAACAGTATACCCATCAGAGGCCTTGGCACAGCCACTCTTTACGCTGGAAAAATCACCATAGACCTTGAAAACACTGCTTGGGTCCCTGACGCAACATTCAACCTCATATTGATGCGCGCTCTACTCAGTAAAGGATGCGCTTTGAAATTCAACAACTGTTCAAGTCCTCCAACCTTCTTGCTTCAAAGAAGAAATTCAGTCATTCTTAGTGGGGTGATAGAAAACAATTTGTTGATAATCAATTCATTTGCCCCAATCAAACAGAAGTCCCACTTCATGAGTCTAGAAAAACTTAAAAAACTCCATCAAAATCTTGGCCATGAAATTCTGGAGAGAATTGAGTAAAATCTTGGACACAGAATTAAAAAGGCAACTTTAGCTCTTTTGAATTCATACCCTGCAAGAAAGGAAAAATAACTAAGTCAACCTTTAAACAAGAGCAATTTCCAGCTGAAAGAGTATTTGATTGCTTACATCTAGAATGGATGGTTCTGCTTCAGCTGCAAAGAAAAGGGGGGATGAGATATGCTCTAACAATTTTCAAAAATAAATTTGGCTATATATCTTATTTTCACTTACCTAGCAAAGAAACAGCCATGGTAAAAATTATCCTTTTTATCAATAGTGAATCAAAGAAGAAGAAACAATTTCCTGTAAAATTTGTCTCCAGTGGAGGGGGGAATTTGTGAAAAAGACTCTCTCAAACTTTCTCAAATACAGGATAACTTTTGAACTTTCTAAATTTTAATCCACAAGGGTTTTCAAAAGAAAATTGAGATATTATCAACATTAAAGGGTGGGGGGAAGTAAAATTTCATTCAAAGATAATACATAAATTTTTTTTCTGTCTATTTTTTTATGGGAGGGAGGAAGTAAATCAATGTTCAAATAAGGTTTGAAAGATGGGTAGGCTGTTTTGATGTATTGATCAAAAACTCATTGAACTGCAAAGATCATTTTTAGAGTAGTTGTAAGATTCTATGGTTTTTTATGATGGATCTTAGAGTTGCATTGAAAAAATGATGCATATACACCATGAAAAAGGTAGCTACACATTTTGTGTCAGCTTGCTACTATTGCAGAGCAAGCTGCAAAAGTAACAAAAATAACATAAAATAATAATAATACAAATAACCTAAGAATGAGTAGGAAAACCATAAATATTATTACAGAAATGGATTCCCCACCCAAAATTAGGTAGGGTCACTCACTGACCCCACCCTTGAAATCCAACTCCTTATATTTTTAAATAATTAAGGAAAAAAGAACCAAAATACTACGGCTCCAGTATTGAGCTTTTTGGCCAATTAAATATTTCACAAAAACTGTCATGTATAGGTTTCACACCTAAAATTCAGTCAGAATTGAGGTGTTGTGTATATTTTAGGAGTTACGGGCGGAAATGTGTTTTGTCACAATTCCCGCATGCAGCCGCGGCAGCCAAAGCACCTGCGCGCAGCTGAGATACAGCAGTGTCAACACGTCAAGGTCGTGTACGCAGCCCTGGGCCTCTGACAAGTACGCAGCCGCGGGACTACAAGCTGACAGAGTGACAGGCGGCTCAGGTACCGCGTAAACAGGCTACAACATACACAAGAACTTGTTACATATGTAATAAAGGTTCCCGTGGATAGAAGACTGTCTAAATATAAATAATATTATATAAAAATACATAAATAATCCTTACACGTATTTTTTATTTAATATAATGCAAAGTACCAAGAATGTCGAAAATAAGACAATGAAAACTTCAAAAAATATATTAAAATACTTTAATATACTTTAATGAGAATTGCTATACATCAATATTTTTGTGACATACTAAGGAAGATAATGATGTAATAATATTACATGAATTCTCATGACTTATATTTTTAAGTAATTATCTTAAAAAATCAGCTGGAACTCGAAAAAAAAGAGTAAAATCAATATTATCACTTTTACTCCAGTTATATAATACATAATGAGAACTTACCTGACATCAAAATGTCCGTAGAGATGTATAATAATATAATTATTAGATTAATGGGAACATATACTAAGGATAATTAATTAAATAATACATAAATAGGACAGATTAGTGTTATTCACACGTCCTAATGTCCATTATAAGGTAGAATAATTCCCATACCCTAAGGAATTAGATGCTACCCGGGCTATAGAACCAAGAACACATGGAAGGCTACCCCCGGTTACCCTGCTAGCCTTAGTGTCCGTCCCTTTGAGCACTTACAACCCTCAGAAGGACCATATTGGGACTCCAAAAACTATAAATACAGAGCTCTTTTGAGGATGTTGATGGGCAGAGACCCAGTAATATTCATATCCAGACGCCGTGCCAAGGTAATCAAATACTTATAAGAGATAATTAAGTGATTTATGGCAATGTCTGATCAGTAATATCCGTCTTCAAACCTCTTTTTATCAAATAAAACTGCTGAACAACCTTATAACCCCAGTATACAGGCTTAACCCATCAGTACACGTCCCAAACAGATACCTAAAGGATTTAATAATATATCAGTGATTCTTATTATCCTTTCTCTGTTGTGGTAGCTTGGCTACAAGGCCCTACCACTCCATTGCGTATTTTATATACATATTATCTTTGGGTATAATAATCTTTAAACTAAAGAACCCAAAGTAACCAGGACTACGTGTTTTCATACTGAAATCCCTGAAGAGAGGTGTTAAAGATCTTCAATATAATTGTGGCCCCTCTATAAATTTTTAATAATCAATTTTGATTCAAAACAATAAACAATAACCAAACCATTTAACCTTGCAATAAGCTTAATCCAAGTATTCTATGGATTTTTGCTGCATTTATTAAATAATATATTTTTTATTTATTCTATCACCTCTGGTAGCTAAAGGATAGCAAGGGTCTTGGCATCCAGGAGGCTGAAATTTTGAAAGATGTAGCAATTCAAACCAGTTTGAAAATTGATTAGCATTTGTTTGAGATTTTGAGCCAAACGTGTGATTTTGTTTTGGTCATATTATGGTATTATCTTGTAAAAGGGGCTTAATTTGAATAAATTGGAGGATTAGGAATTATTAAGAATTTTCTGGAATTTTTTGTTATGTAAAACAATTTTTTTTGCCTGCTGGGTAGTGAAGTGGCCTGATGGTCACATTGAGCTAAAGCAAAAATTTTATCAAAAAATCAAAATGCAAATTCTGAATCCAAAAATGAAAACAAAAAAAAGTGAAAAACTTTCAATTTTATGGTTAAAATCACCAGGGGAAAATGGAGGCACATTCTTGGATGTGCCCCCCTGTAATGTTGGTGTTACTGACAGATAAAACTATGGTATAACTTGAGTTTAAGCAAACCATATCTCCAACATAAAAAGCATGTAACTCTTTCCCAACCAACATTGAACTAAGTTCAAATTCTGATACAATGCAAATGTGTCGATCACACAGAGACTTGAGCCAGAGCCAGGGTGGCATTAACTAACAGAAGAAGGAAGACTAGTACCAGGGGGGATATTCCAAAACAGATTGAGCTGAGAGATTCTGTCAGCCACAAGACAAGTACAGCTGCCCAAATTTCTGCACAAATCACATGTCTTGTTGGTATAGTGGCTAACAACTGTGCTCCTCCTCAATTATCTGATACCAAGGTCACTGTTTCAATCCACCATAGAGGCAAGCATTCACAATATTGAATATTTTTATAATTATGTACTAAATTTGATAATATTTTATAATAATTTGTAAGTATTTTCTTATGAGTATTGATTATTGAATTAAAACCTTGATAATATATATTATCAAGAATGGGATCCAATATAACTCTAAAATAATTTATGAGGACTCAGATGTGTCCTAAATATTGATGTAGAAGTTCCAAAAGTTTTCCATCCCTTGGGAAGGAGTTATAGTAATTATATTAATCCATACTCTCGACTCTGTATATATTAATTACATATTTAATCTTACCTCCCTTTTGGATGTATTAATACCTTAATATACTGCTCTGAGCCTTGATTTCGTTCACACAGAGGGCCCAGAGTCTAGTTGTGAGTTATGGTAATTATATTAATCCATACTCTCTACTCTGTAGAGATAAATTACATATTTTAATATTATCCCTCTTTGGGATGTAATTATACTTTGATAAACTCCAATTATACTTTAATAAAATCCTCTGAGCCTTGAGTGCGTCCACTCTGAGGTCTAAGAGCCTAGTTTTAAGTTATAGACCCTATAAAATCATTGCCAAGGGCATACATACTCTATATGTATAATATATTCCAAGTTACTTGGGATTAAGAGGTAAATACATGATGAAGCTATATGTAAAAAAAGGTATAAAATTATTTTGAGGGGTTCTAGGAATTCTATACCATCTATTTGACTGATATTTAAGTACTAGGACCAATTAACTAACTTTTTGAGAATTTAAATGAAAACTTTAACTTGAAAATCCAACCCAATGGGTACTAGTTCTTTATTAATCATTGGCTATAATTTCATGGTGTTTTGAGCCCTTGAGGACGAAACCAGGGAGAGCCTGGAACTCCCCTGATGGTTCCTTGAGTCCCCCGATGGCTCCTGTTACCTTAAAAGAGGGGGGTTTTACCCTATAGCCCTTTCCTCAGTTATTGATTATTTATTATTGATCCAGTATACAGCAAGATTTAACAAGCCCACTCACCTTAATCTCAAGAAGAAGATTGACTGGGGCCCTAAACTTTAGTATAAAAATCTTCAAATAATCAACTCCTCAACTCCAAGTTCGTGTGGAAAGTCCCTTTGGAGTTGTAATATTTATTGTTACTTTAAAGGGTGTGAGTTTACCTTGTAAAAAAAGCTCCTTTAGGCTTTATTAAGTTGAAGCCAGGTCTCTTATCTCTTTATAGAGATCAAGGTGTGGCCTTTTAATAATAATACTCAATTATTATTCAAGTTGTATTGCCTTTTAACAGTTTTTACTGTTTTAATAAGTCCTTAACTGATTTTAAAATAGGTTTTCTCTTGTTTTTTGCAGGTTTAACCACAGCCCAGTTAGCAATAGAAGTTAAATCCCTGACATATTCAGCAGAGAGTATTGAGGACTCCAAGGTGGGTAAGATCTCAAGCAAGAATCAAAATCAGTCTGGATGGTACTAGTAGGAGGGGAAATCCAGAAGGGAGTAGACTGGAAGTAAGGCTGCAGATTAAGATTAATTAATTTCTTAAGGGAAGGAGGAGAAAGATTATGAGAGTTAGGGTTTAAATATTTCTGAATAAAAAATTTCATTCTACAACTTGTAAAATATTTTTAATATATCAAAAGAAAGAATAAGAACATAATTTTTATGAGAATAAGATCAACTAAATATGTCACAAGTGTGAAAGAATCCCCAATAAATAATTGTTGTACTCCTGAACACCTTTAAAAATTAAAGTAGGTTTAGAAAAACATGCTAACTAGGATATTTTAGTATGACATGTAGAAAGATAACACATTCACAGATGATACTAGATTCTGGGGGTGTAGATCAAGTTTTTTTGATAACTGGGAGCTTTCTATCAAATTTTTGTTGTGATTCTGAGGATATTGAGTTTATTTGAAATTCATATTACTGTACTCCCAATACCACTTTCACTCCCACTTGCCAAGAAAAGCATTTTTGGAAAACCTAATTGGCTCTTGAGAGCATTTTAAAGAAATAATTCCAGCCTGGCCAACAATGATGCTACAAAAATCAATTCAACAAGTGTATGAAACATGTTCCCACTCACAGTCCAGATAACAATCAGAGCACCAAATGATTCAAAATAGATCTTGAAGAGCTTGTGGATTAATACTGGGGGGTCTATTGCAAGGATGAAGAGGGTGGAAGATCCACGGAGAAGCTGAAGAAATTTAAGATCTAGAGGCCATTCTATTGGAAACAATGGAATCAAGAATGAAATTACAACCCCAACTGGATCAATATCCATTGTCCAGGTTCGGATTGGTAAGAGAACCAAAAAAAGACCTGTTATGGAGTGGGAGAAGGTAGGCACCAGTGAAAGGACTCACACTTCTAAGACTGATTCCACTAAAAGCACCAGAGTGGCAACAACCACCTATTATACCAATGCTGGGGTCTTGAATGAATAAAGTGTCCCCCAGAACTTTGCCCAAAGGTCTGGGGGACATTTTGGTCTCAACTTGAAAAATTGTGGGGAATCAATTCATGGAATAAATTTTTTAAACACACAATTAAACCCCCAATCCCATATTTTCAACATGGAAAACTCCATAAAACCTGGATGTTAATTATATCTTGAAGGGGCCAAAACTCAATTGCCACAATTGTTATTAACTTGAATCTGTGTTCCCCCTTCTCCAAGAGAAACACTGAATTTCTTTTCTGGATTATATCTACCTGTGAAAGCTTTAATAGATATTTTCAGAAAACTGATAGTTGCAAAATAAAGCAACCAAATTATACTCATAAAATCTTCTAGACCATTCACTGGTTGGAAAAAAAATTTACCAAGGTTTTTGGAAGGGTAGCAGCTGGGACTTTTGAATAGTTGAGTGGTGAAAAAGTTTATTTGATCAATTTAGCAATGATGTATTATTAAAATGCACTGTTCAAGAAATTTAAAAATTTATTCAGTACAAAGAAGATGATTTGGAGTCAATGAAAAAACCCAAAACCAGATTGAAATCCATCATAAAAATATATCTAACCAAGAAAGCTGCAGGTAAATCAGTAGGACTGTTATATAATCATAGCTTTTGGATTCTCCTAATTGATTGGTTTTCTACAATTGTTACACCAAAAAAGAATATAAGCAAGGGGGAAGAAATTGGAAAGAAATTATAGATTGGTTTTGTCTTACTGAATCACCAATTATTTCTATCCACTTCTGTTGTGAGTTTTATGAAGCTAATCATTCAGCTCTGCATGATAAGTCAACAAGATTAACCAATGAAAAACCATGTTTTTAATTGAAATAAGCATGCTTTTTTGATAATTCCAGCTAAAATTAAGCTTTTATTATGTATTTAAGTCATTCCATTCATGGATCAATTTTTCAGAAACTAAATGTTGACCTTCCTAACTATGATGGAAAATAAAAACCAAGAATGATGGTTCTATTCAATATCAACCAAAAACATGGTGAAAAATCCCCTCAAAACTTTGTAAAAGTTGAGGATTATGCTTTTGGTATGAATAAAGTAGCTAACTAAACTCTGGATATCATTTTTTGTTTTAAATAATGAACTAATGAGAAGATCTTTCAAATTTTAAAGCCTTAATTATATATTCATGCAATACTTATGTTTTAATCAAATTTGTGATGAATATACAAGCCCATCCTGGTGAGTATATTAGTTCAAAGAACCAGCTTGAAAATAAAATGTATTTTTTTCTCTTCAAAATCAATAAGGAACCAGCTGGGTTGGTTTTGTGTTCCAAATTTCAAGGTCCATATTTGTAGCAGTCACATTCTCCCAACATTTATTGATTTATTTCATTTGAACTTTTTTTGGAATGATACTTGAAATTTTATCATGAATTTCCATGAATGAAAAAACTAAAAAAGAAATGGTATAATCTACATCAAACCAACCTTTTGATCATAAATCTCCAAAATATACTAGCAATTTCAAAGAAAACTTGAGTTACAATTGAAAATCCTTTAAAGCATGAATAATGTTTGATTGCACATTGATTTTAGAGTGTTTCAACTGAAGTTGTGGTGTGGTTATTTGAGATTTATTTGAATAGATTTCCTGAAGAAGGACAGAGTTACAAACCAGCTGTAACCAAGTTGAAACATGTTTTATAGGGTGGCACATGCTGGCATGTTCCTAGCTTTTTCCCCTGGTGAATAGCATAAATTCTGCTCCTAAAAAATATATATAATAGTAAAAAATGAAACAAAATAATCTGAATGGGTTTCTTTAAAAAGAAAATTTTGTATCAATCCAATTAGTAAGTCATCCTTCCTTTGAAATAAAAAATGTTTAAGAAAGAAGATTTTGGAATTAATTATAAGTCCGGATTTTTCTAAATCAAATCATAACAAAACAAGATAGAGTTCCTGCCAATTTTTGTATTTTTCAGTATAATGAAAAATCACTGATGATTGAATTTTAGAGAAATTTAAATCATTCAAAAATAAAATTCTTTCAAGAGTTTTATTCAAATCAACCAAAGTCCTTCATAGAAAACGTAAATCCTGTCTTTTCTTTTCTTTTCTTTTCTTTTTTTTTCTTTTCTTTTCTTTTCTTTTCTTTTCTTTTCTTTTCTTTTCTTTTTTTTTCTTTTCTTTTCTTTTCTTTTCTTTTCTTTTCTTTTCTTTTCTTTTCTTTTCTTTTCTTTTCTTTTCTTTTCTTTTCTTTTCTTTTCTTTTCTTTTCTTTTCTTTTCTTTTCTTTTCTTTTCTTTTCTTTTCTTTTCTTTTCTTTTCTTTTCTTTTCTTTTCTTTTCTTTTCTTTTCTTTTCTTTTCTTTTCTTTTCTTTTCTTTTCTTTTCTTTTCTTTTCTTTTCTTTTCTTTTCTTTTCTTTTCTTTTCTTTTCTTTTCTTTTCTTTTCTTTTCTTTTCTTTTCTTTCTTTTCTTTTCTTTTCTTTTCTTTTCTTTTCTTTTCTTTTCTTTTCTTTTCTTTTCTTTTCTTTTCTTTTCTTTTCTTTTCTTTTCTTTTCTTTTCTTTTCTTTTCTTTTCTTTTCTTTTCTTTTCTTTTCTTTTCTTTTCTTTTCTTTTCTTTTCTTTTCTTTTCTTTTCTTTTCTTTTCTTTCTTTTTCTTTTCTTTTCTTTTCTTTTCTTTTCTTTTCTTTTCTTTTCTTTTCTTTTCTTTTCTTTTCTTTTCTTTTCTTTTCTTTTCTTTTCTTTTCTTTTCTTTTCTTTTCTTTTCTTTTCTTTTCTTTCTTTTCTTTTCTTTTCTTTTCTTTTCTTTTCTTTTCTTTTCTTTTCTTTTCTTTTCTTTTCTTTTTGTTTTGTTTCTTTTCTTTTTTTGATATGATAGTCACACTAGCTGAATGGAATCATCACTTCAATTGGGGAAATCTTCTGGCTGGAAAGGAGGCCAAAGACAAAGTTACAAATGAAACAATTCCAAATATTCTAATCTATGTAAAATCAATTACATAAACAAGGATTGATCAGAATATCACCAAATAAAACTTGATCAAGTTACAATATGTATCCCCCAAAACATCTTCTCACAACATCCCAATGCCAAGGCCTAAGTGATTGGGGTATGTTTATTTTCAAATAAATGAATGAATATCATAACAAAGGGATTGGTTTGTTTTCAATCCAGAGTTAATTTTGAGGGCAGCTCAAGTTTAAATGGGAGGAGCATAATGAATGTAGGAGAGAAATCCTCTTGCCTATCTAAGAGTTTCCATTTCAGAATTACACAAGAAGGAGTCACATGATCTATTCCCTCTGGGTTTACAGTTACTGGTTTTTTTTCTCCAAACTTTGCAGGCTTTGGAGGTTCTCTGAACCACTTAAAAAATTTCCCCCATCTTTAGAAATCACAAATATAGAGGGGTGAAATTGGAATATATTTCATTTTGGGTCATCAGAATCCACCTTTCAAATCCTCATAATTTCAGATTTATCTTCCAGATTGTTAATAACAAATCTTAGTTCAAACCATAGTCAATAACTGTGAATATATATATTTGAATATAAATGCACATTCCATGGTTAAATTAACACCTTCAAAATTACTAAATCAATACATTTTTTTTAAATTTGTGATTTTGGCGTTTTTTTTTTGCTAAAATCATTCCTTTTTTGAAGTAACGTGTGAACCTACTCATTTCCTTACTAAATTAATGGCTTCTGGCATGCTTTCAAACCCCATGAAGGTGTTTAAACCTTTAAAATTTTGTAAAATTCAAAAAAGGTGTGATTTTAGACAATGCAGGCTTGGGAAACCTTTTTAAGGTTTAAAGGAGTTCCTGGGGTGTGATAATAGACTTTTTGATGTTTTTTGAGCCCCCCAAGCCCTTTAAACATTGATCAAGGTCTTAAAAGGCTAAATAAGGCCTTCAAACCCCCTATGGGCTCTGTCTGGAGTAGAACTGTTTTAGAGAATCCAAATCTGGAAACAAATTGAGTTAATGTAAGAGGTAAAAATTCAATCAATTTAATTTTTTGACCAGGAATACAAGTCTAATCTCAGATTTATTTTTAATAAAAATACCTCATTTAATGTAGGAAAAATAAGAAAATGATATGAATTCAATTCCTTCACACAAAATGGAATATTTCCTGTGGGATTTCAATTAATAAAGGTGTATCAATCATAAAGAAAAAGTGAGATAATGGTAAATTTATTTATTTTTTTTGGAAAGGATTCCAAATCTTTTGCCAGATTTGAGGGAAAACTGCATAAATCAAATCATTCATACTGAAAAATATTCAAAATGGATATTTTTGAAAAATCTTTGATACTTCTGATGGGATATAATTATCCTCTTTCTAAAAATAAAAAACAGTAAGAAAAAAATCTAGAAAAAGTTAGAAAAAGGCTACAATAACATATTTCATTAAGAGGAATAAAATATAATGGCTGATTTCAAAGAAAACATCATAAATTAAAAAAAGGATAGAAGGAAATTAATAATTGATTTTCCAGAGAAAAGATTTCATATTTCTGATAGAATATAAAGAAGTTTGTACCAAACATAAAATAAAATTAGCAAATAATGAATATAAATATCTTATGAATAGGATTCAAACATGTGGAAATATTTTTTTTTATAAAAAAAAACTTTATAAATCACAGAAATAGTGAATAAAAATTTAATTATTTTTTTCTTTAAATAGAATTTCACATATTTGGTGAAATGTACAGACCTCTGGAAAGAAATAGATAAATTTGGTGATTTTCAATACAACTAAATTGAAAAATTTCAAAATGAAAGTAGTTCATTTGAGGATTTTTAGTATAATGAGGGTACCATACTATGGTGGAGATGAATTTAAAAAGGAGAGATGAGACCGAGGATTACTTCCTAAGGTCCAGAAATTTCACAATATCATTGAATTATCCCAACATAAGCACTTGATAGTGTGGGATATGGCTTCTTCTTTTATTCGCAATTGGATATGGGCTAACTAAAGCTTAGATGGAGCCAGAATCTGTGCCTTTGAAATTAACAGAGAGCTTGAAAGGGGGCTAAAGATACGCTAAGCATCCTGCATTGAAGGCTCCATGGAATGTGTAGATTTCAAAGTGATCATTCTTTTGTTAGGATAGCTTCCCACATTCTATGCGTAGTGTCTGCCACACACCTTTCACATCTATTTAATGGCTCTTGTACTATACCCGTGTCAGTACGTGGAGGATAGAAATCTCTTTTTCCTCATCCTTTCCATCCACTATCATACTGATGCAGGTATGTCTTCTCTCATTCTCTCTCTTTCTGTTCCTCATTTTGTCATCATGTCTTATCTTTTCTCATTGTCTGGCTCTCTCTGATTTCCTTAACTAACGTAATCCAATTCATCCTTTCCATCCACTATCATACTGACACAGATCTCATCAGGTTATGAGCCCCTCCCACGCCAACTGCGTAAAATCAACATAAGGATCCGTATGCTAATCGTCAAAGCAATCTAGATTATATGCCCTTGCCGCCTTCACCCTTCCCTCACAAACCCAATCTGTCCTCATCCTTAAAGTTACTTCCCGCCATTCTGAACTTTGGCTTGGAAGGTACTGCTTCAACCTCTCATAAACTGTTGTCCGCAAAACTAGAAATCCTCAAATCTCCTGGGCCCAACTCAAACTATCTTGATTGGGAGATGGTAGTTACTGCCTTTTTCAAAGCGGCAGGTCTGGAATATATCATTGAAAAACCTTGCCCGGATGTTCTCTTGGATGTGTGGTTCTCAGACAACAAAATTGCCTGCGCTCTAATCATGCAAGCTCTCAAACCATCCAATCTCAGGCACGTTTGCAAAAATTGTCAATATGCGCACGGCATGTGGCTCGCTCTGAACAAGGCACATCAAGATCAAACAACAGGCGGTAGGGTTTACTGGCTTTGAAAACTCCTTCTGACGAAGATGGAAGGCAATGATATTCTCTCTCACATTGAGTCAATGGCACGCTTTCATGAGAGGCTCAATTCTCTCATCACTCCCACCAACCCACTCACGGCGGATAACGTCCACGTCGCTGCACTCCTCAGCTCCATCCCGCAGGACTGGTTACACTGCGTTTTGGTGTACATGAATCAAGACAATGTCAAATCCAAAACTATCCTCAATTGCCTCAAAAATGAACAAACCAGGCGGCAATCTCAAAAGGAAGTTGAAGCGTCACTGTCTTCCGCCAAAAATTCAAACACCCACAAAGGCTTGTCTCAAGAAAAATCAGCCAAGCACTGCTATTTCTATAACATTGACGGACATGACCTCAATAACTGCAACAACACCCGCCGTATTCTTGTGGAAATCAAAGCCAATCCCAAGTCTCAGTTGGATTCCTCTCAAATAAAGCAGGAGAAGCCACTTCAACCTCCTCCAGCCACGGCCGGCAGGACCACCACTGCGGCTCTTTCCTCTTCTCCACCTCACTCCACCACCAAAGAGGATTTGGCATTCTGTGGCTTGGATCTAGAGGTGGCAGCCAGCCACGCAGTAGTCTTGAACTCAATCCCACAAGCTAGGAAAGCCTCCCTGGATGCTAATCTGGACTCTGGATGTTTGGTATCCATGACTCCACACCTCTTGTTGGTCACCAACATCCAGCAAGATTGCACTCCAGTCAGACTTGCCAATCACTCCTTGGTCAGAGCAACTCACAAAGGACTATTGTCTCTTCTGTTGGAATAGCGATTTGCGAATCGTCAGAAAGCTTTCAAGAACTGGAAAGCAAGAAGAGAAAATTTAAAAGCAACATCAGAAAAGACCTACCGCCAGAAAAGTCCCCCAGTCGAAAGCGACCGTTATCAATTGCAATGAAATTTCGACCTCATAAGCGACCGAGGAACAAAAGAACCATAAAGCACAACTATCGTGCCAAGTTGTACTACAAAGATTGATTAGGGCATGTATTCTATTGTCTTAGACCGGTCTATAAATAGACCGGTACTTTTTGTACCTAGTATCATATCTTCATCCAATCACATTCGTGTATATAGCATTATCATTATCACCGTTTATTTTATCATTGTAATCCAAGCCGATTACTCCAACACATTATCAGTACCACTCACAACCAAACTAAGAACCTGAAATCAAAATTGCTCACCTTGATATGGATTGATCCAATGGTAGACAAGTCGTTCTCAACAAGAACAACTATGTGACTTGGGTCACTCTCATGGAAGCCAAACTCCGCCAACTTGGTTGCTGGAATTACGTTATTGGAGTAGATAACGTGGTGACCAAAGAGAAGAAGGAGAAGTCATACTGCCTTCTCATGTGCTTTCTTGATGAAAGCATAGTCGCTTTTGTCGGAAACAAGATAACCATGAATGAGAGGGGTGATGGTTGGGCCCTCTGGAATATCTTGAATGATAGGTTTGTCGGAACAGGCATCCAAGCCCAAGGGATAGCACTAGATCAATTTTTGGAGTTAAAATTCAAAATTCATGATCAGTGGATCAGAGACTTACAAGCCACAACTAGGAAGATGGAGCTTACCGGTACCTCAGTCAACAATGTGATTGTATCTAGGATCGCGATCCAGATGTTGCCAAGTAAGTATGAGTTGTTAATTCGAGTACTAACTCGGGGAAATCACTACCCAACAATCGAAGAAATAATTGCAAGCGTCAAAAACAATAAAGCAATGTTTAGGAATGGCTCATCCCAAGTTAAGGAAGAAGTAGCAATGTCATCAGAAGGAAAATTTAAATATAAGTGTCACAACTGTGGTAAGCCCGGACACATGAAAAAGGACTGCAGGGTTAAAAAGAAGAACAATGGACCCAAGGAGAAACCTACTGGAGGAATGCTGGCAGGCCCAGTAGCGTTTATAGCGACTCCCAACACCACAACAGCCATGATATCTGAATCCAAATTAAAACCTATTCTTGTCAACTCGGGTGCCTCAGAGCACATGTTTGCAAATAAAGATCTATTCAAAAATTTTAGAAGAGTCAGCGGTTCCGTTATCATTGGAGACGCGGGGAAGAAGATTGAAATTGAGGGAAAAGGAGATGTAGCGTTAAGGCTTTATGATAGGGAAGTCATCTTTAAGGATTTACTATTTGTCCCAAACATAACTTACAATCTCCTATCACTTGGAAAAATCTGGAAAAATGGTGGCGAGCTTGTGAATCACCAGAATAAGGAGTTTAAGGTCCAAAAAAACAATGAAGTCAAATTTGGTGGAGAAATCTTGAACAACTACTATATGTCGATTATGACCACCTCCATGCAGCTCAAATCTCGGAACACAAACGTCTAGTCCACCCCAGAAGATCAAACGGCTGTAAACCTTGCATGGAAGGGAAATGGCAAGACCCACCTTTAAACACCATATTGAGCGAACCAAAAACGTCCTAGAGGAAATCTTGGTTGACTTGATGGGACCAATCACTCCGGACTCATTGGGAGGATCAAAGTACATTCTTGTCTTTGTGGATAGTGCAACCCGTTTTTTTTGGACTTCTTTCTTACCTTCAAAGGACCAAGCACTTGAATACATGCAGAGAATCATACAACTTGCCCAGAACCAAGCAGAGAGGAATTTTAAAAGGATAATTAGTGATGGGGGTGGAGAGTTTGTGAATAGGAACTTTAAAGAATGGTGTGGCTTACAAGGAATTGAAGTTGTAGTTACCACTCCATACACACCCCAACATAATGGGATTGCCGAAAGGATGAACCGGACGTTGATGGAGAAAGCCAGAGTTCTAAGAATTGACTCTGGACTACCAAAGGAATGTTGGGCAGAGCTGGTATCAGCAGCCACCTACCTACAAAATCGGAAAAATGAGATAAAAGGAAAAACCTCTTATGAACTATTTTTCGGTTGATCACCCAACCTGAATCATGTGAAGCAAATTGGATCTCATGCCTTCTTGACTAACCTACCAAAGAGAGGAAAAATGGACCCTCAGAGTCAAGAAGGTGTCATGGTAGGGTACGAAGAAAACTTTGGGGTTTATCAAATATACTTACCCAAAGAAAGAAAGATGGTCCAATCTCGGGATGTTTGATTTAATGAAGACAACACTCCATTAATTAACTGTCCAAACAAAGACTTTAATCCTAATGCGCCTGACTTAGATCCAATTGAACCTGTATTGCCAAGTGAAAACAATGTAAATGATCCTTTATATATTACCAAAGATTCAACCACCCCACTAAACTCCCCGCCATCCTCAAGACAATCCATACTTGTTGATGAAGGAGAACAAACTCATGTGGTTGAAACAAACCATCAGATTGCAACTAATACGGGGGCGAAGAATAAGAAACCCCCCAAAATCAAACCTGGATGGGAGTGGATTCCTAGAGAAATAGCACTGAAGAATATTAGCTGCAACATAGATGGAAATGCAATTGTAGATAGACGACTTCGACATCAAGCACAGGTAGCAGAAGAAACGGAAGGAAATATTGAAGAGAACTGCATTTACTCACCCAACAACGTCATACCTATTGCCCTTAGTGGTGTTGTCAAAGAAAGCAAGAATGGTCCAGACAATCTCAGATCCGCTAAAAGAACTCAAGAATGGAACCAATGGAAGAAAGCTGTGTTTGAAGAGTTAGATTCTATAGTTGATAGAGGCGTGTTTGAGGTAATTAAACAAACCCACCTACCCAAGACCAAAACCCTGATAAGTACCAGATGGGTATTCACCAAAAAGTTTGATGAGAATGGAAACTTGAAGCAATTCAAAGGTCAATGTGTAGCAAAGGGGTTTTGCCAGAAACCAGGAATAGACTATGAAGAAACCTTCTCCCCAACAGGGCGTTTATCAACCCTTAGGTACCTGTTAAACTATGCGGTTCAAACAGGAAAAAAGGTTTGACAAGCAGATTTTGTAACAGCTTATCTCAACTCAGACCTCAGTGAAGAAGAAGCCGTGTATGTTGAGCTACCGAAAGGATTCATTGAATGGATCCAAGAAACAAAACCCAAGTACTACAATCTAGAACAATGTAGAGAATTACTAAACCAACCTCACAATTTCATCATTAAACTAAAGAAGTCACTTTACGGACTCAAGCAAGCTGCTTGAAGCTGGTACAACACCCTCAAGAACTGGCTAATCAACAACTCATTCTATGCCAGTGATGCTGATCCGTGCCTATTCATCAGATCAGGTGTAGCCATGTTTGTGTGGGTAGACAATATCATCCTGGTTGGAGAAGGATCAGAGAAAACAATTCAAGACATGAAAGAACATTTCAAAATCAAAGATCTTGGGATTGCTAGTCACGTTCTTGGAATAAAAGTCACTCAGAACTCAGACTCAACAACACTCAGTCAAGAACACTACATTGACAAACTTTTGAGTGAGTATGGTATGGAGGAGTTTAAGGTGTCAATGACCCCATCTCAAAGTAACCTTAAGCTTGAAATGTCATTGGAAGATGAGCACAACGTCTTCCAAACCACTGGACTCGACTATCAATCGGCAATAGGATCACTCAATTACCTATCACAATGTACTAGACCTGACATAGCCTACATTGTGGGAACCCTCTCACAATTCCTTGAAAAACCCAATTTGTCCCATTGGGAAGCTTTTAAAAGAGTCCTACGATACCTGAAAGGAACCAAGAATTTTGGCATCACTTACCGCCCAATTGAAGATTCCCTCCCCATTGGTTACTCCGACTCCAGCTACTCAGAAGAAATCAACCAAAAGTCATGTTCAGGGTATGTCTTTATCTCAGGGCAAGCAGCCAACAGTTGGCGAAGCAAGAGACTAGGAGCAGTCAGTACATCATCTACTGAAGCAGAATTTTGAGCCCTACTGGCAACCTTCCAGGAGGCCAAATGGCTCAAGTTATTAAACTCTGAATTAAGCTCCCAAGAACTCAAAACAATCTTAGTCTATAGTGACAATGAAGGAGCAATTAAACGTTCCAAGAATCCAGTATACCACTCCAGAACAAAACACATAGATGTGCATTACACCTACGTAAAGGACCTTATTGAGAACAAGGAAGTCGACCTACAGTATCTCAAAACCTCGGAAATGATAGCCAATTGCCTAACCAAACCACTCGACCGTGTAAAGAATAACAAGTTCAGAAATGAAATGGGGATTGAAGAAATTATCCCCGCTAACGCCAGTTTAGCGATGAAAACTCACAAATCAAGGGGCGTGTTGGAATAGCGATTTGCGAATTGTCAGAAAGCTTTCAAGAACTGGAAAGCAAGAAGAGAAAATGTAAAAGCAACATTAGAAAAGACCTACCGCCAGAAAAGTCCCCCAGTCGAAAGCGACCGTTATCAATTGCAATGAAATTTCGACCTCATAAGCGACTGAGGAACAAAAGAACCATAAAGCACGACTATCGTGCCAAGTTGTACTACGAAGATCGATTAGGGCATGTATTCTATTGTCTTAGACCGGTCTATAAATAGACCGGTACTCGTTGTACCTAGTATCATATCTTCATCCAATCACATTCGTGTATATAGCGTTATCATTATCACCGTTTATTTTATCATCGTAATCCAAGCCAATTACTCCAACATCTTCCCTTTGGCAGTTGACCAACAATTCAAAAAATGGTCGTTCCTTCTCTACACAAACCACTCTTATCAATAGCGGGCCTATGCAACATAGGACTCACAGTTGTCTTCACCTCACGCGACTGCTCCATCTTTTCAGATGTCAACCTAGAGGCAATTGGCAAACCGGTAGGCTTTGGTTACAGAAAAGGAAATTTTTACTACTTGCCCTTGGAGCCTGCGAGCCTGTCTCACACTGATACTTCAGCAGGTATGCCTACTAAACAATCCTTAATGGATTACCACATTTGTTTTTCTCATTTAGGCCTCCAACCACTTAAGCAACTTCTACAAGACCTTCAAATCCTCCCTTCCCCATTGAATGAAATCAAAGTACAACAATGTCCTGTGTGTTTCCAATGCAAAATGCATTGCACACCCTTCAAATATTGGCGTCCTTATTGTTTGACTGAACCTGGACAATTAATTCACTCAGACGTTGGTTCCTTTGAAGTTCCGTCTTGGGAGGGATATCACTATTTTGTTACCTTTGTGGATGACTACTCCAAATTTGTTTTGGTTTTCCCAATCAAATGAAAAAGCGATGTATTCTTGTGTTTCAAACTTTTCAAATTGTCTTTCAAATCTCTCTCACAAAAAACCATACTTGGTCTTTGAACCAAAAATGGAGGCAAATACATTTACCTTCATTTCTCATCCTACCTTGCAAATTCTGGTATTCACCACAAACCAGGTCCCCCGCACTCTCCTCAACTGAATGGGGTAGCTGAGAGGACCAATCGCACCATTGGGAATATAGTCTGCTGCTCTCTTATGCAAGCATCGGTTCCAAAGTCATTCTGGGCTGATTTGTTACGTCACGCTTTCAGCTACCACAATCACTTCCCTTGCCACACTCCATCTGGTTTCAAATCACCGCTTTCTGTTCTTGGGGCACCTTGTCCCCCAATTTCTCAAATTCATCCTTTTGGTTGCAAAACCTACTATAAGGTTCCAGAAGCAAATCAAAAAAAGCTTGACTCAAAAGCTAAAGTTGCCATCTTTCTATCACCTCTTCAACATGGCAATGGTGCTTGCCTATTTGACCTCAAAAGATGCACAACTTTTAATTTCCGCAACATTATGTTTGTAGATGATGTTTTTCCTTACTCCCACAATTTGGTCTCACCGTCTCCAGTAGTGGAAGTCAAAGTACTGTGGCCCGTTGCAACACCCATCTCTTGTCCCTTGCCGGCTCAGAAGCAACCCAATCCACTTCCTTTGTCACCCATTGATTCTCTGCTGCTAGTCATACCTCTTTGCAAAGGTGTCAACAGGAAGCTTGAAGACTCAATTCATGCCCCTCAGAACAGGATTCAATCCACTTCCAACATTGACTCCAATTCCTCTGATCAAATCTCCTTGCCCAGTGAATCTACATCTTCCAATGAACCACCCATACAACCTGTCTCTCCTGCTCCCAACAACCTCATCACCCATATTCCTCTTCCTGATTTAACTCAGCCTCCAACACCCACCGTCAAGCCAGTTCAACCAAACAGGAGATCCACACGTACTCGACGTCCTCCAGACAGACTGGGCCAATAGTCCAAGTCAGTCACTAAGGTTGACAATGTGGACACTCCAAAGACTTGGAAGCAACTACTCAAGTCACCCAATAAAACCCAATGGCTCAAAGCTGCTGATGACAAATTCGCCTCTCTTTTGGGTATGCATATGTGGAAGCTTGTTCCTCAACCTCAAAAACAAAAAATAATAAAGTCAAAGTGGGTCTTCAAGATAAAGAAACGCGCAGATCACTCAATCCAAAAACTTAAAGCTTGTCTTGTGGCCATGGGCTATACTCAAACTCAAGGCTTGGACTAAAAAGAGGTATTCTCAACTACCTTATGACTTGAAACTCTTTGACTCATCTTCAGTCTTCTCGCATCCAACAACTGGAAAGGCCACCAGGTTGACTTTGAAACAGCCTTTTTGAATGGTTGTCTCAATCATGAGTTTTTCATGGAGCAGCCCCCAGGTTTAAAAGACTCCTCTCATCCGGACTGGGTATGTAAGCTAGAAAGGTCTATATATGGGCTCAAACAATCACCCAGACAGTGGAACATCAAACTTCATCAAGCTCTCACACAACTGGGTCTTGTCAACTCAAAATATGATCCAACCCTCTACTTCAAGCTCAGCCAGGGAAAACTTCAAGGAGCATTGACAACGCATGTTGATGACTTGGCCATACTTGGTACACCTAAATTCATCAATGAACTCATTGTGTCCCTGGGTGAGAAGTTTGCAATTTGGGCAGATGAAGAACTCCACCATTTTCTTTCTCTTCAAATAAAACGTGACAGATCATCACGACTTCTTTTTCTCAATCAATCTCACTATATTGACAATCTCAATGAAAAATTTCTCAACAGAGATTTCACATTGGTGACAACTCCCTCTGACTAAAATTTCAAGCTCCCTTGTCATAAAACGCCTGAAGAAGCACCGTTGTCTGGTCCATAAAATCAGATCATAGGCTTGTTCTTGTGGCTCTTGCAATGTAAAAGGCCAGACGTAGCTTTTGTGGTCAACAAAATTTCTCAGCATCTTTGTGATCCCTTGGAAGCTCACTGGCAGGCTGCCATTTGTGTTCTCAACTATGTCATCTCCACCAAATCAATGTGGCTCAAACTTTGAGGGACTCTAGTACTTTTGGGCTATTCAGACTCAGACTGGGCAGAAGATTGTGATGATTGTTGCTCCACTTCAGGCTATGTCTATTGCCTAGGTGAAGGAGCCATATCTTGGAAGTCACAAAAACAGGTCACTGTATCTCTATCCAGCACGGAGGCAGAATTCAAGGCTCTATCCAAAGCGTGTAAAGAGGGCCTGTGGCTTCAAAATCTCCTTCAAGAAATGCAACTCCTTCCTGAATGTCCAATTCCGATCCACTTCAACAACAAGGGCGCTGAAGCCCTGGCCAAAAACCCCAAACATCATGCGCATACAAAACACATTCATGCGCAATATCATTTCATAAGGGAGTCAGTTCAGTTGAAAGCCGTCGATCTCATTCATGTGTCAACAAGAGACATGCTCACCAACATGCTTACCAAGCTGCTCTCCAGGGTTCTACTCAAAAAACACCGCTCACTCCTGGGAGTAGTTCCCTAATTTCTTTTCTTTCTTGTCTGTTGTCATTTTTTTTATCTGTCAACTCATTCTGTATCTAGGTGTGCAGAAAGGGGGGGTGTTAGAATAGCTTCCCACATTCTATGCGTAGTGTCTGCCACACACCTTTCACATCTATTTCATGGCTCTTGTACTATACCCGTGTCAGTATGTGGAGGATGGAAAGCTCTTTTTCCTCATCCTTTCCATCCACTATCATACTGACACAGGTATGTCTTCTCTCATTCTCTCTCTTTCTGTTCCTCATTTTTTCATCATGTCTTATCTCTTCTCATTGTCTGGCTCTCTCTGATTTCCTTAACTAACGTAATCAAATTCATCCTTTCCATCCACTATAATACTTACACAGATCTCATCATCTTTGTTGGGTTGAATGGGAAATAATGTCATTTTCATTATAAGATGGCTCCAATGGAATTATGGCATGTTTTGTAATCTATTAAATGAGTCCTAGTTATCTTCTAAGATTATTTACATTAAATTTTCTTAATTTATTTAATATAAAGTATTTTTTCTAAGTTATTAAAAATTCTTCAAAATTGAATGATTCTTATTTAGCTTTAAAATAAAGCAGTATTTTTTGCCAAATAATGTCAGAAACTTGGATAACGGCCAAATTTTTGGTAATTTTCAATTTCTCCAACCAACTTATATTTTTTTGTTATTTTTCTTTCTTTGAATT
The DNA here is from genome assembly GCA_025617555.3 of Puccinia polysora. Taxonomy (NCBI): domain Eukaryota; kingdom Fungi; phylum Basidiomycota; class Pucciniomycetes; order Pucciniales; family Pucciniaceae; genus Puccinia; species Puccinia polysora. The sequence continues at coordinate 2,714,347 of CM062626.1, read as the reverse complement.
ACTTCAAATTTATTTTTATTTTCTCCACACACATAAAAATCATTATTAATTTGAGAAATAATGAGCTCAAAAAATACTCAGATAATGAGAAGGAGGTTCAAGAAATAAATAGAAATGAGAGGGAGCATCATCTGGAAGAAAATAATTTCAATGAAGGAACTGGCTCAAAGATGCAATTTGTACATGGGAACAAAAAAAACAGGTTAAACTTTTCAGGATGAATAAAATCAAATTTTAAATAAGACAACTAGAGATCCCCTGGGGGCCCATTTCAAAAAATGGAACCCAAACAAGGCCTAAACAAAAAAGTGCAATAGACATGGGAAAGAAATCATAAGAGTACATGACCACCCAAACTCTGAAGGATATAGACAACCATATATACTAGGGAAAAAGGTGAAAAAAGCCAGAGGCTTGCAGAGATAAATCTGAGAAGGAAAAGAGTAATCATCCAGAGGCTCATAAGTCTGTTAGTAGATTCATTAAACATATATAAACAAGAAATTAGTTTTACATCTGAGTTTATTGGTAAAGAAAAACCAACAAGCTGAACAGATGAAATAGATAAGAATAATTTTAATTTTCATAGAGGGATAAGAGATAATGAGGAAATGAGAAGACAAAAAATGAAATTCAAGAATTAATAAGAAAAACTAAACAAAATGTGCCCATATTGCTTGAATACACTAAATTTTGTGCCCATAATTAAATTTTTTATTTGACAATCTGATCCATGCAGGCCTGAAGTATTTGCACATTGTTTTTCACTTTATGTGGGCCTTGGAAATAATAAGCAGCTATTTTAGCTATTTGTGAATCTGCATTCAGTAATTTTGATTTAAAAATACTTATGGCAAAAAATATCAAACCTTAATTAATACTAATTTTCTGAATCATAACCATCTCACCATTAAAAAACAATGATAGCTTGATTATAAGTGACATACCTGAGGACAAAGGGGCCCTTTGTGCCCTGGTATGTCACTTGTAATCAGGTGATCATTGTTTTTTCATCATTTATATGTGCATTACATTATAATGGTTTATTCTAGAACTTTGGTACTAGAGAATTTTGAGTTACTGGGAGTCATAACAGCAGTGGTAATTTGGGGTGGTGCCAATGGGCTGCTATCCTTCAAATTTTATGAAAAAAAATCCATTTCTGAAAAATAATCTAATGATTACTTACTCCTTCATTTAGCTTTAAGTTTAGTCTTATTTGAATTTAATAGAGCATATCAGAGTTTGCAAACCCTCCCTTAGAAACCCCTCATTTTTTTTACCAAACCTGCCATTTTTAATGGCATGTTTATGAAATACACATACACCCTAACTGGTGTATTTCAAAATGGAGGTTTTCATGAAAATAGTGGATTTCAAACATCAAACCCGCCATTAAACCCACCATTTATGCATCATCATCCATCCACCATCCATCACATCTAAAACACCCATCCACATCAGCAAATCCATACCAATCCCATCTCCATCACATCACACACATCTCATCTACATCACTTCACAGCTCCATCAATTCACAGCTCCATCACTTCACACCTCTATTGCTTCACATCTCCATCTTCACAAAAACCCCATCATCATCTCATCACCCCACATTGAATTACCATCTTTCTCAACATGTCCCATCAAACTTCTTGGCAGCAAGTTGAAAATGCAAAAAAGCTGACTGAACTTTTGTTAGTATTTGACTGCCATTCAGACTCCAATTCAGACTCCGATTTGGAATCAACTTGGTTTGCTTTGAATGCTCTATTACAAAAGAAATACATGGTTTCAAGAAGACAAACTCTCCACAACCCCATGTATGAAAGGCAAAAGCTTCATCTCCTCCCCAACCTAAGCTTCCAGCAACTGTTCAAAACTCTATTGCCTTCATTCACAAAACTTTTGTAGATTATTGAAGACCACCACATATTCCAGAACAATTCTTGGAATCCTCAATGCAATCCAGATATCAAACTGGCTGTTGCTCTTTGTAGATTGGGATCAAATGGAAATGGAGCATAAATTCATCAATTAGAAAATTCATTGTCAGTTGGATATGGAACCATAGACTAATACACCAAAATAGTCATGGTTGCTATCCTATTTTTTTGTCACTCATTCCTTTCTTGGAAAAAAAAAGAAGAACGCAAGGAGATATCTCAAGTAATGGAAACCAAAGGATTTCCAGGTTGCATTGTTTTTGTTGATGGAACCACCATCCCCTTTAGTCAAAAACTCAAGCTAGATGGCAACCACTATTTCGATTGGAAAAAAAGGCAATTGATTCATATCTTTTCCAATAACTTTGATAACACCGTTGATCACAAAATGACCAAATATGTTTTGTCTGTTTGTTTAGATACTCTGTGGCACTACAACTTGTTTGCAATAACAACAAGAATTTCATATCCCTCCATGCTAGCCTTCCAGGTTCTTGTCATGATTCATACGTGTTCAATTGGATGCAGATTGCCCAACAACCATAGAACTCCTTTGACCACAATAAATACCTTCTGGCCAATTCAGCTTATGCTAGTGGGAAATATGTGGTTCCAGAAAACCAGGATTTTTTTTCCAATGATCAAGGAAAAACTGATTTCAAATATCATCTTGCCCAATCACAAGTTCGGATTGAGCATGCCATAGGAGTCCGGAAAGGAAGATGGGCCAGCTTAAGGGAAATGCAAAACCAGCTTCAAAACCCCAAAGACATGAAGCTCCTCATAAACTGGATTATAAATTGTGTAATCCTTCACAATCTTTTGGCTGACATCAAAGATGAATGGGACAAAATATTTGAAGATGATATTCCTGATCCACCTCAAGTCATCCCTGTTTCATCTTTTCCCTCATCTTCCTCTATGAGAGAACGGATTCTTCCTCTCACCCTTGCTAGCTTTGATGAGTAATGTTTGATTTCAAGTTAGGTAAAAGATTCCTTCACCAATTTTTTTTGGTTTTGGTTGTTCACCCAAGACTCCTAGGCTGAGTCCGTTTTTTTTTTTCTCTTTTGGTGGACTTGGACAAAAAACACCCTCCACCTCACCCCATCAAACCACCAGTCCCTCCAACTCACCCCTCCTCCTCATCCATTACCTCAGCCTCACCCACCACCTCCACCTCACCGCTTCTCCTCACCCACCACCTTCACCTGACCCACCAACTCCTCTCCTCCTTTGGATGGAATCCCTGGTAAGCTCCCCCCCCCTCCTCCTCATCCTCCCCATCATCCAAGTCTGATCCGTTGATTCATCCACCTTCAGGACCCACCACCTCCTTGGTTGATCTCCCAGGTAAGCCCCCCCCATCCTCCTCATCCTGCTTTTCCATCCCTCCCACCCATCCTTGCTAACCTCAATTTTGCATCCATCCCTCTCCTCCCTCTTGCTTCACCCCCTCTCAATTGCTCCCCCTCCCTTTCCCCCCCCCCCCTCACAATTACCCCTCCCCCACTCTTGCTTGCTTCCCATCACTTTCCTGGCCCCGCCCCTTGCCTCTGTTTCCCCCCTCCCTTTTTCTTGGTTGGTGGCCCCACCCTCCCCCTCCTTTGGAATCCCCTTCTTTGGCCAACCAAGGAGGCCCCCCCCTTCTAGCTTGATTGGCTGACCCTGCCGGCCCCTTGCTTGGCCAACCCTGCAGCCCTGCTCCCCTCCTTTTTCCAACCAACAAGCCCCCCCCACCTTCTTGCTCCCTTGGCCAACCCCGCCGGCTCCCTCCCATCCATTGGCCAACGCCGGCCCCTTGCTTGGCCAACCCCACCTCCCCGCTCCCCTCCGTTGGCTGACCAATGAGGCCCGCCCGCCTTCTAGCTTGATTGGCAAACCCCACCGGCCCCCTTTCATCCATTGGCCAACGCTGGCCCCTCGCTGGGCCAACCCTGTCGCCCCGCTCCCCTCCTTTGGCCAACCAATGCTAGCTTGATCAGCCAACACTGCAGCCCTGCTGCCCTCCTTTGGCCAACCAACAAGGCCCCCCCCCTTCTAGCTTGATTGGCTGACCCCGCCAGCCCCTTGCTTGGCCAACCCCGCAGCCCTGCTCCCCCCCTTTTGCCAACCAACAAGGCCCTCCCCCACCTTCTTGCTCCCTTGGCCCACCCCGCCAGCTCCCTCCCATTCATTGGCCAACGCCGGCCACTTGCTTGCCCAACCCCACCGTCCCGCTCCCCTCCATTGGCCAACAAATGAGGCCTGCCCGCCTTCTAGCTTGATTGGCCAACCCCGCCAGCCCCCTCCCATCCATTGGCCAACACCTCCGCCCTCCCCTCATTTGGCCAAACAACAAGGCCCCCCCCCCACCTTCTTGCTCTCTTGGCCAACCCCATTGAGCAATGTCAGCCCCTTGCTTGGCAAACCCCGCCGCCAGGCCCCCCCATCCATTGGTGGACCAATGCCCAGGCCCCCCCCCCTCCTTCAATTGCTCAGCAAACCCCCCTGGCCCCCCCTCCTTCAATTTCTCAGCCAACCCCCTGGCCACCCCCCCTTTGTTTGCCCGGCCCAAAGGCCTGGCCTGATTCCCTGACACCCCGGTAATTATTTTTTTGGGGGGGTGCTGATGGGATTTTTTTTTTTGGTACAGTTTTTTTTTTTTTTTTTTTGTGATCCTGTTTCCGGTGAACTTGGGATCAATTCCAGGTTTGGTTTCATTTTTTTTGATCCAATCTTGTTTCACGGATGATGTTTATTTGACTGAATTTTTTTTTTGATCCCTCAACTGCTATTGGTGAATGTCCAATTCTTCTCCCGCCTGCCTCAAAATTTTGGACAAACAATTGAATCCCATCTTGTTCCTCACCCCAATCAGAGTATATGGATGGGAGGGATTGAGATGGAAGGAGATGGATTGACCAAAACAATGAAAGGTGGGAAGAATAGGGCCCGTCACCAAAAGAGGGTTAAAATGAGAGATTCCAAAATATCTTTGGAGGTTTCTGAGGAAGGCATTAATTAAAAGGTGGTCTTGTCTGTTCAGAAACCGCGTCCTTTGGATATGTACCCTTCAATTGTTGCCAAAAAGAAAAAGAATAGTCAAAAACCCACCCTGGAAGAGTTTGAGCAAGCAAAACAAACAATCAAATGGTTGCATTTCTTCCACTGTGGAAAAGTAACTGTCCTTGATGGATCTGATCACCAAGCCCTGGTTGCAATGATTGAATTTGTGCCCTTGGATAAACTCTCAGAACAAGATAAGAAGGAAATCAACTTTGTCACCACTTTCCTTCATTTTTCAAAAAAATTTGTCAACCCATATGGTCCTTCAAGATCCTGGTGTGGAAAAATGTGGGCAGTTGGATGGCAAAAATTGATGCACCCTTCAGAGTTATTTGGATGTTATGTGAATAAATCATCAATCAGATCTTCTCCTCAAGAGTATGCTTTCCTCAACCTTAAGGCAGACAAAGTATCCTGAATTCTTGGAAAAAATTTTTGCAATTTGGCCAAAATTTCCTTTGAATCAAACCATGATACCATGAAGGGCAACAACATCACCTCTTTCTCTTTGTTTGAATTTAGTTCCAAGCCTACGCCTTTTGATTTCTCCCCACATATCACTTTCACCTTGGATTCTTTTTACAACTCTCCTCATATCAACAAAGGCAACATCTCTGGCTACTGCTTTTTACTCATGGTTCCAACCCACAAATCAAATGGTTGACTTATTGAAAATACGGACAAATATCAAGTATTGGATGGCCAATTTTTTTTCCCTGACCTTGGCTTTGGAATTGATTTCAAGCAAAAAATTATAGTCAAAATGGTTTGAGCAGCTAATAAGTACAAGCACTGTACCTTTCCTGCTGTGGAAACAGCAACCCATACCAGAATGGTGATGTCACTTCAAATTAATAAAACAACTAAAAACACTTGAAGGGACTTTAATAATGGCCAAATTTACTCTAGAAAAAAAATATAAACAAAAACAAAAAAAATCTGTATGTTGGTGGGGTTAAGAATACTCTCAAAGCTTGTAATCAAAAATAATTTTTTTGTTTTTCTTTCACCCATGCAAATATATTTACAAGCCCAGAATTCAAGTTATCTGCTGTATTTCATCTACTGTTCTACTTCTACCAATGCAAGCCAAGGCTACTGATACCTTATCCTTTTTTTTGGTTTCAAGTTGTTCCCTCTCCTTTTCCAGTTGTGCTTTCTGTTGATCCTCCTCCTTTTCCTCTGTTTAAAACTCTAGCTCAGCCTGTTTCAACTTCCACTCAGCATCCTATTTTTGTTGATGAGCCAAAATCTTGGCTTTCTGCTTTTGAACATCCATGGCCAGTTGACAATCCCACTTTTGTTTTTCAAACTCAATTTTTTTGGATTCAATTTGTGATTTGACTTTTTTTTGCAGGGGAAAAGCAATGAGCATGATTTTGAAAGCAAGGTCAACCAATGGACTTACATGAATCTTGCTTCTCCTTGATTTCTTCAAAGCCTGAAAAACTGGAAGTGTTTCTCCTCTTTTAATGACTTTTGAGGTTGATATTAATGGAAGTGGAGGCCTTTTGCTTACCCTTTGCAGAGGAGCTTTGAGTCTGAAAGTTGTCACTAGTGTTCAAAGGCAATGTGGGAGGCCCCATTGGCTTTGTTTTTGGCCATTCTGGAATGGATGAGCCTGTTTTTTTAAAATCTAAATCAGTCAGGATTAAACAGACAGAAGAGAAAAGAGCTTGGTTCCTTACTTGAACCAATTTTGAGGGTAATGGAGACTGAGGATTATCTTGTTCTGCATCAGTAAGGTTGACAAGATCTGCTAACCCAGGAAGAGAGCAATCCAAAGAAGGAGGGGAGGGGTCCAAGGTATGGTATGACTCCTAATTCAATGCAGAATTAGACTTGATTGGAGCTGATTGGGTTTGAATATCCTCCTTGGCATTGGATGGGGGCCACTCATAGGTTTCTTTGGGATCACCATTGCTAAGCTGAGCATCCCCAGCCAAGTCCTCAGTGTCAACTCAATCGGATTGTTGGGCATCAAAAGCAGCTTGGGGGTGATTTTGGCCTTCTTTCCAAAGATTTCATCCATTTGAATATAAAACCCATAAATGGAGTCAAACTTATCAACCACCAAGTTGATTCCCTTGGCTTTGTCAGAGTTGGTGATATCAAAGCCAGTGGAGATCGACATGGAGTGGGCCTTTTTGTACTTGGCTTGATAATTCTTGAATTTCTCCCTCATCTGTTTGGATGACAGATCCAGCCTACCTTTTGTTTTTTTATTGAGTTCATTGGCCATCAGGAGGTAACCATTGACCTTAGAGGATGGAGGTTGGCCAACGCGTTTTTCATTGTCCAATCCAAAGCAGTCGTCATAGTTGGAGGGAATTTTGAGCCAGTTGACCAGGATGATGTGATCAGCTCTCTTGAACTGACTTGAGCCCTTGGAAGATGATGGGGGAGGATTTTTTGAGCCCTTGGAAGCTGATGGGGGAGAATTGTTTGTTGTGGAGTTCCTTGGCAATGTTTGCTTTGGTGTGTTGGACTTTTGTGTTGACTTGCAGGGGGAGGTTTGCTGAGGGGCCATTTGAAAAGAGTAAGGGCAATAAGGTGATGAGAGGGATAAAGTTAAAAGCAAGATAAAGTGATGAGAGATATGAAGTGATGAGAGCAATAAAGTGAAAAGAGCAATAAAATGATGATTGGATTCTTTGGATGAGGTTGGAGGTACAAGTTCTTGTTGGAGGTAGAGTGATGAGAGTGATAAAGCAATGAGACCAATGAAGCAATGATAGCAATGAAGCAATGAGAGAAATAAAGTGGTGAGTGATCAAGTGATGAGGGTGATAAATTGATGAGAGTGATAAAGTGATGAGAGTGGTGAATCTTTTTATGATGAGGCTGGAGGTAAAAAAAATTACAATGAGGTTAGAGGTAGAAGGAGGTGGGAAGCCAGGGGTGGATGACGTGGACAGGTGGTAGAAGCCTTTAAATACTTCATTTGAAAAAACCCACTTATTTCCGGGTAACTCTGACATGTCTGATGTGAAATAAGTGGATCTTTTGATTTTTACTGGCAGGTTTGAAATGGCGGATTTGGTTTGAAACCCAGAATGAAAAAATGGTGGGTTTTCTTAACTCTGATATGCCCTAATTTGATTTTTATGGGAACTTATATAATTTACTATGTGGACCTACTTCTTCTTGAGAAAGAGCCTGAAATTTCTGAATCAGAAATGGAGTTTGAAAAAACTGGAGATTTCCAATTATTCTCCTTTGATCTCTTGATTTGTGCAAATTTTCTTTCAACTTATACTATTGGTTCTGGTTTGTTATGAGGGGGAGGTGGTGGTGAAATGAAATACAAAAAATTTTTTAAACTTGGAAATGCTTTAAAATTCAAACTAATTATTTTAAATTTAATTTAATTTATTACTCAATTTTTCTAACACTCAATTCTATTAATTTCCCCAATCATATCAACTTTTGATGGCCCAGGCTGAATTCATGCCTTTAAACTTACTAAATCCATGCATTTTTTCAAAGAAGGCATGGTTTGGGTATTTTATTTTTTTCTAAATTCAGGTGTTTGGAATTTTTTACAGTCCAGGAATGTTTTTTAATCTTAAAATATTGTTCCAATATAGAAAAATGCATGAATACAGACATTCAAGGTTTGCAACACATTTTTAAGGGCTAAAGGGATGCCTGCGGTGGAAAATAAGCCCCATGAGGGCATGTGCATGGCTCTTAAGGTTCAAGGGGCTCCCTGTGATTTGAAAACACTTTTTTGAACATTCAAAGGGGCGCCTGGGGTGGGAAAACATGCCTTTTGAGGACATGTTTGGTCTATGGTCAATTAAGGCCTTGAGGGTCCAAATTAAGATCCTCAAACCCCCTGTGGGGCCTTTCTGTGGTGGAATTCTTTGAAGAATTCAATTATGGACATCACTTGAATTAATTTGATATGTAAAAATAAATCCAATGTAATTTTTCTGCAAATAATCAAAATCTGAGGCCATATTGGTTGTGAATCCATGCACAATCAACACTTGGTTATGTGGAATAACCATTGATATGTAAAAATAAATCCAATGTAATTTTTCTGAAAATAATCAAAATCTGAGGCCATATTGGTTGTGAATTCATGCACAATCAACACTTGGTTATGTGGAATAACCATTGATATGTAAAAATAAATCCAATGTAATTTTTCTGCAAATAATCAAAATCTGAGGCTATATTGGCTGTGAATTCATGCACAAAAAACACTTGGTTATGTGGAATAACCATTGATATGTAAAAATAAATCCAATGTAATTTTTCTGAAAATAATCAAAATCTGAGGCCATATTGGTTGTGAATTCATGCACAATCAACACTTGGTTATGTGGAATAACCACTTGATCAGAGGATTTCCAGTTGTTCCAGCCTTCAAAATCATTGAAAAGATGTTTGAGTATTTGGAATTGCAAGCCAATGCTACCAAACTTTGGAATTCTGCAATATTGATCCTAGTTGGGTTGATTCAAACCACAAGATAAGATCATTTGGTGGGTTGTAATTGCTCATAAATTTTCTACTTAGTCCTTTGGTTTTCCCTTGGAACAATAGATCATAAAGTGGATCTGACATTCAAATGAACCATTCTGGATTTTAAAACAATAAATAAACAAAGTTCAATGAGTACCCACACTGGATTTTGATAATAAAAATCAATTTGTGCTTACATTCCCAATATTAGTCTTGATACTTGATGGTTGCATACTATCCAAGCAGCTTGTTGTGTGGGGCTAGAAAGTGAAATAAAAACCAGAATCAGCTTATCATTAAGAAACCATTCAAATCTCAAGGATGACCACTTATATCCATCAGATCCAAGGAGCTTTCTTGATTTGGGTTTGTGGATGGTTCTAGCTTATCATTGTTGGAATAAGTTATTTCTGGATTGGTTTGGATGGAAGAATGCAGGTAGGAGTTTATCAGAGAATTGTTTTTTGGAATGGGGGTCAATAGTCATATTGATAAATAATGAGATGAAAAAAAAAATTGATGGGGCAATGGGGAGGGGTGAAATTTGTTTCCTCCAATTGGAGGATGAAAAAAAATTATTTTGGGGAGTGGGGTCCAAAATCTGGGAGGGCAGATTTGAAAAAAATCCGCAGCAAAGCCTGGGGATAGGGATAAAACTTGGGCAAAAACTGATTGAGTAAAAATTAAAAAAAAAAAAATTGCACCTAGTCCAAGACTAAATACAAATACATACAATAATCATTTTTTTTATATTCAGTATTTTTATTTTTGTACTTGATGAATTTTTTCTTGAAATATTTCAAAGTATTATTTCAATCCATTCCATGAAACAGTTCTTTTTTAGCATTCTTCTTGGTTTCTTTATGTTTACAACTCCCAACTCGAGGATAGCCCAAGGCATACCCAGCAGCTTTCCTCAAGAACGATACTCGACTCTTTGGGGGTCAAGTATCGGGTCTGACCCGAACCCGCACGCACAATCGGGGACCAGAAACCAACTGACTGACTGAAGACTGGCAACGCAACTCCAGCATGAAAACTCCGCGAGCAGAGAAACCGAGATAACGACGACCCTGACCGCTCACCAAGGATGCCTTCGCCACACATCGTACCCAGGTTGTTGAGACGACAACTGATCAGTCAACCCAATCCATCGAATCCAGACAGTTTTATCCTTCCGATTCGAAAACTATTGATCGAATTCAACCAGCAGAGGCAGAATCAATCAGGACTCCGAAACTTTTTATCCTTACCCTCCGATCATCCCCATCCATCATCCTCTAGCTTTCATCATGGTCGATCTCAAACACCGAACCTCTATCGATTCGTTAAGGATTTCCCGTTCGTCGAATTCGTCGTCAAACCTACCGGTGGATCTGCTATCCTCAAAGGCTTCTATCGTCAGTTCTCAATCAACTCTGGTTCTGGCATCCTTCTCATCTACCCATTCACGATCTAGAACCCCAAACTACGTTTCCTAAGTCTTATGACAACCATTCATCTTCCGGATTGAATCACGGCCCGATTTTTGTTTCTTCGACAGTTTCCTCGATGGCTTTTCCAAAGACGACACACTAATGTTATCTTGATTTGTTTTTCTGTTTATATATATAAATTTAAAACATCCTCTGATCTCTCCAACGATATTGATGTGATCATCTTGATCTAAACGATATAATTTTACATCTAGTTAATAATAACCGGACAAAAACCATCCCCGTCGACGGTCTGGATCCAAACCAAATCCACCACAAAGTTGAGTTCTTTGCTGGACATTCTTCATTATCTCCACTCTCTCGGTTTCCCTTCTACACGGTACTCTTGATCATCATCATCACTCCCGCACTAGAAAAATAATTCCAGATGATGGAGTCTCGAGTTCGATCTCGATCGGTCAAGCAGCTAAATTATCTTGCCTTTGATTTTTTTCCCCCTAAAAACAAAAATAAAAAATTGTTACCTCTGGACCTTTCATCGATTGGTTCTCGGAACTAGATCCAACTCTTATTGAACTCATCTGGACAAAAGCTAAACAAATTTACCAGTAAGAACTCGGTTTCGGTCTCAATCGAGAACTCTCTCAATCCAACTCGAGGTCATTTTAGCGCCCTACATCAAGAAAACCATTTACCGCGGTCTAAATTGACTTATAAGACCAAATGAACCGGAAAAAATTTACACATAACGGGCCCTTTTTTCAAAAGAAAAAAAAATTGAAGAAGAGGGTTTTTTTAAAAAAAGGCTGAATCTTCAAGATCTCTGATCATTCCAACATACCATATTTTGATTGCAACGTCATTCAACATCATTCTTATTTCGGCTGTTTTTAAGTTTTTCAGGGGGATGCATGTAGCCCATCGAGTTTGCTCATCCTGGCTACCTTGCTGGATTGAAAATCAAGGTTGATTCACACAATATGATTGTGCGTTACAGGCTAGTGATAGACTTGCTCTTTCAGCCGACCGGGTCCCCCCGATCTGTCAACGCATTCAAATACAATCCACATTTTCCATCCATTAGATCCAATGTGGATGAAGTTGGGTTACTTTCAAGGGTTCATAAGCTCAGCCAGCAGGTCCCAGGGCGGGGGAGCAACCCATCCTTCCATAGCATTCTATGAACATCCCATGTGGGTGGTAATGATACTCTGTTTCCAAACTGGGCCAAAGGTTGATGTTAGTAGTGGATAATCATCAAGTAAGATGAACAAGCTGATGAGTAATGTTTTTTTTTTCAAAAAGAAAAATAGGAAGAAAATTCAGGTAACATGTTCAGTGTTTTTCTATTGGTCTCCCCTGCTGAACCTGGCAACTATTGTGCACCCCTGTGGTTTGAATTGAATAATGTTGGCGTCACATATGTGTTAGAGTGAAGGATAAAGAGGAGCTTCAGTTTGATCAAGGGATTTGAGAAATGAAGCAGCTCTGAGGGTGATGAAGCAATGAATTGGATGGTTTCCAACTCAAAAAGATCTAAAATGGATTATTTTTTAAAGGTAATTGGAGCTTGACAAAGAGGGGGTCCCTTGAGGGATAAGTAAGACCATAAAATTAAACCATGAGTAAAACCTATGACTACACTAGAAGTAATGACAGTTGGCCTTCATCAGACAACAATGAATACTACACAGAGGCATCTGATGTGACAGAGTTGTCCTTAAAATACTGCAATAGAATCTAAAATGATATGTGATTAGAGGAATTCCAATGCTTAAAGTCACATCCAAAAGAATAATCAGAGATGTTCACTCCTAAACCTGAGTAATCATAAATAAAAGATTGCTTTAGAATGCATTCTGCAGGTTTTAAGGGGTCAAGTATACAAACAAGTCCCACAATGATGTTACACAAAAACCATTCATAATGATCATAACAACATTACTGAATTTATGCCTTGCAATTAACCAAATTGATACACCTATATCAAAAAAAAAGAAAGAAAAAAAAACCAAAGTTGCAAAAAGCATCAATTGAGCCTTTTTTTTTGTCTGAATCAACACCTTGGGTGTTTTTTACCAGCTGAAAAAGAACCTACCAAAAACTTCAATTGAATTGAAGCAGAAATAAATCATAAAATAAATCTTTATGTGCCTTTCCTTGGGTGGGAAGAATCTGGTCTCCCCATCCTTCCATGGTTTTTTTTTTTGGCTGGGGAAGGGGGAGGGCTGCTAGGGAATGCCACATCCTGAGTCAGATGGTATTTACAGCTTTAAAAATCTGAATGAGCTGCAAATTCAAGGAAATCAAAGAAGTGGGGCTCCACAGTGACTTCAAGGCCATAAAAATTGTGGATCTCAAGTTGTTTTCACCTTTTCAGGCCATCTTCACCATCAAGTCCTCCTGGTTTGACAGCATCAAATCTGTATATATTCCCAGAAATTCTGTTTTCAAAGCTTCAGAGCTGTTGAAATAGTTAGAGATGCACTTATTTGGGAGCTTTTCCAACTTTGCTTTTGAAAAAATTGTGAAATTGATAGAAATACTGTTAATTTGCCTGGATGGTCCCTGATGCATCAATTTTTATATTATTATTTATTATTTACTATTTATTATTGTAGTTATTTATTGTCTCCTGCTTCCTGTTTTTTTTTTAAAAAATTATTTTTTTTGTAAATTTTGTATGCTTATATATATATTCAGGATTTTCAAACATATCTATCCTTTTTTCAGGCCAAATCCAAATTATGATGTGTCACAGGATATATTTATGAATTCAATATTGATGGATTCAGGTTTTTCAAGTTTTTGAAATTGAAAGCCGAAAAGGAATGAATTTATCAAAAAAAACCTAAACTAAATTCTTGCTTTGGAGTGTGTTGGCCCTCTGAGAGAGGGTGTGAAAAAGGCGCAGGCCAAATTCCTGCCTTTAAACCTGCTAAATCCATGAAATTTATTTTTTTGAAAAAGGAATGAATACAATAATTTTCTTTACAAAATTCATGCCTTCTGGAATGTTTTCCTGCCCCAGAAAGGTATGGAAAATGTTAGAGATTTTTTTAATTGAAAAAAGGCATGAGCTTAAATAATGAAGGTTTGGAAAACATTTCTAAAATTTAAAAGAGTGCCTGAGGTTAGATAACACACTGTTTGAGGATGTTTTGGGCCTTTAAAGGCCTTTAAACATTAATTGAGGCCTTGGGGGGCTACTTTCAGCTTGCTACTGTTTACAGAGCCACCTGAAAAAGTACCAGAAATACCAACACCAGCAATTCTGTGTTGCAATTAGCAATTCAGGCAGGAGAGGACTTAATAAAAATTAGTATGATTGATTTATAAGACTAACTGATGTGATAGATAAACAAGAAGGATTATTAAAAACAACAAACACAAATTGATGATGGCAAGATGGGCCCTTTGAATAATTATGAGATCCCATCTCAGCCATCAGGTACAACCTGATAAATTTCTATTCAGAAATGGTATAGAGACAACTGGCGCATTTGATTCTGTCAGCTTGCTACTATTTCAAAGCAAGCTGCTGTTAAAATACGTACGCACTTACGCGGGTGCTATGTATAAGTGTAATCCAAATGGGATGCACAAATGGGCCTCTAAGGCCCATTGGACACACACACGGACCATACGGGCCCATGTGGATGTTACAGAGTTGGGGAAACTGGCCTCAAAACGCGTGAAATAGACCCATTGGTACACAGGCCCTAACGGGCCCGATGGGGTATATGGGCAAATACGGCCAGATGGGCTTGTATGGGCATAATTGGGCCCAAGGTTTATTTTGGACATACTTGGCCAGACGGGCTGGCCCGCAAAAGTAGTCTTTTCTCACAATTCGGGCTTGGGGCGGCCCATTAGGGTTGCCGCCCGTGTCGCGGCCCGCTCGGGGCCGCTGCTCGCGTCGCGGCCCGTTCGGGGCCGCCTGTGTTCCTCGGCACGGCCCACGCGGGGCCCGACGGCCCGCGCGGGGCTGTTGCGCGGCCGAGGGATCCCGCGCGGTGCGATGCCGCGCGGGCCCGGCTGGTCGCGACCGGCAACCAGCGCCGCGGAGCCGGGGCTCGCGGCCCCGGCTCGCTCCCCCTCCCCTCGCTCGCCGTCGCGAGGGGGAGGGGGCAGGCTGGCTGGGTTGAACCAGCTAGCGACCGACCGCGACAGCGCAGTCGGCCAGGGCCTGGGGGACCTGACCACCCCCTTGCCCAAGGAGGTGGCGGCGCCGGCCGCAAGGGTAGCGACCGGCAGGTGGGGGGGGAATTCATCACCCCCCCACCATCAATTGTTCGAGGCGACCGAGCAGGGCAGGGACGCTCTCCCCCCCCCTTTACCGAGGGGGAGGAGCAATGGGCCTGGGGGGACCTGATCACCTCCCAGGCCAACGTACTTGACGACGCCCTGGAGGTATCGACCCCCAGGGCCCCTGGTGAGGGGATTTGACCGCCCCCACCAGGGATTTGAGAGAAAAAGGGGGGGGGACAACATGTCCGCTGGTCACCCCCCCCCATGTGAGTCTGAGACCGGACCCAGGTGTGCCCTGGGTCCCACCTGGCCCATTTGAGGGGCCAGGGGCTGGCTGCATGAGGCAACCAGCCCGTAAACAAGGCAATAAAGGTCATCATGGCTGGTTGTAAAGGACAACCAGCCAAGGGGATTGAACAGTTAAGGGGCTGGTTCAGCCCCATTGAGGTGGAAACACCAGAAATAACCAGAATAGGCTGGTTGTAAGGGTACAGGGACTGATGCCATGTGGGCTGATTTAGTCCAAACCAAGTAACAAGGCCAGTAGAGCCTGTAGAGCCCTTTTGGGGCGGAAAATTTGCCTTTTGGCTTGTTGTATCATGGGCTCACAAGAGGCCAATCTTTTGTACTTAAGGAGCCCTTCTCCCTGCTGTTTTCCATCCATTCATTCATCATCCAATTGAATTCATCCAACATATTGCCCCATTGTGAGGGCCCCATTAGCCATTATTGACACACAGTGTCCAGCATTTCTTTTGCTTTAAATACTGCTCATTTGCCTAAGCTAATTGCTGGCCATAATTATAACACATTATCAGTACCAACATCATCATTACTTCCAAGCCATCTAGACCTTTGTACCTTACTTTGGAGAACCTCAAAGACCTCAAGTTTTCCAAGAAGATGTCCTATATCCCTGATGTTAGCTCTACAAAAACAGTTCTGAATAGTCAGAACTATAATGCTTGGGCTGTCCTTATGGATAGTGAGCTGGATAACATCTGCTGTGGGGAAATTATGGATGCAGATGACACTCTGATCAGTTCAGAAGTGGAGAAGAAGTCTTACCATCTGATCCTTAGGCATCTTGATGAGAATCATGTGACATGGGTTGCTGATACTCTTAGGGAAGATGAGAGGAGGAGGGGCAGCATCCTTTGGAAGCTGCTTAAGTCCAAGTATGCTGGTGATTCTGTTCACCAGAAGGGTATAGCCTTTAATAAACTGTTCAAGTTACAATATTCAAATTGTAAACAGTTTGTGGCAGAGGCTAGCTCTAGTATAGCCAAGTTCAAGTCATCTGGACTTAACATGGATCCAGAGTGTTTGTCACTCTTAATCCTTCAAAAGCTGCCAAAAGAGTTTGATTCCTTAGTCAGAATCATTTCTCAATTGGATCCTCTTCCTGGGGAGGAGGATGTGCTTAAAAGGATTGAAAAGGATGACCTTCAATTCAAGATGAAGGGGGGTTCTGGAACAGCCCTAGTTGGAAAGACTGGAAAATCTCGCAAGAAGGCAAAAAAGGATTTGTCCAAGGTCTTATGTTACAATTGTCAGAATAAGGGTCACTATGCTAAGGACTGCAAGGAGGCCAAGAAAAGGAAGAAGTCCGAAGGGAATGACAAGGAGGTCAATCTCACAACTGAAAACGTTGCAATGGTGGCGTTGGATGCTCCAATTGAAGAGGCTGTTGTGGAAGAAGGTCCCAACAAGAAGGCCAAAATCGATGAGGATCAAGAAATGGACTTGATTGATTATGAAGTGAGTAATCTTAACCTCAAAGATAAGAACTTATCAGTGACTGATAAAGCTTCTTTCCTACTAGGAGGATTGAAGGAGGATGTTCTTGTTTTGATCGATTCTGGTTGTACAGATCACATGTTTTTTGAACCAAATTTATTTTCAAATCTTAGTGATTATGATGGGGTTGTAAATATTGGTCAGAAAGGCAGAACAATTCACATAAAAGGAATTGGAAAAGTTATTCTTGCAAATCAACTGGGTTTCCAAATTACTTTTGATAAAGTGTTCTATGTACCAGAGTTGCCTTACAACGTTGTGTCTCTTGGGGTGTTATGGAAAAAAGGTTTCCAAATTCGTTATCTTAAAGGAGATATGTTTGTTATTGATATGAATGGGAGAACTGTTCTTAGTGGACAAGTTCGGAATAAGCTTCTGTGTGCAAGCTTGTTCAAATTCTCAGCTCTGAGCACTGTTTCTCACAATAGAAGTGGCCATAAGGTAAAGGACAGCAACTGTGAGAGTTGTACCTTGGGGGCTAAGACTAGAAATGTGTTCTCTAAGAGTAGAGATCACACAGATGTTCCTAGAGAGGAATTTTCCATTGATTTGGCAGGGCCATTCACTCCAGAGTCC
Organism: Puccinia polysora; assembly: GCA_025617555.3. Taxonomy (NCBI): domain Eukaryota; kingdom Fungi; phylum Basidiomycota; class Pucciniomycetes; order Pucciniales; family Pucciniaceae; genus Puccinia; species Puccinia polysora. The sequence goes on along the minus strand of CM062626.1, from coordinate 2,696,814 downwards.
CTTGGTGGGGCAAGATACTTCATCAATTTAGTTGATACTGCAACTAATTATGTTTGGGTTAAACCAATTCAATCTAAGGATCAGACCACAGAGGAGGTTTCTGTAATCTTCAAAGTCTGGAAACAGAATGGTCTGATGAAGGAGATCAAGAGGGTTATTACCGATGGAGGGGGTGAATTCGTGAGTAAAGAGTTTGGGAGGCTGTTGAAAGATTATGGTATCATTCATATAGTCACTACTGCAAGTACTCCACAAAATAATGGAATAGTTGAGAGAATGAATAGGACTTTACTGGACAAAGTCAGAACTATTATGTCTCAATCTGGTCTTCCAAAGTTCTTATGGGCTGAGTTGATGTGCACGGTGTGTCTGTTGCACAACATTGTAAGTGTTAATGGGAAGTGCCCCCATTATCAGTTTTGGAAGTTGTACCCCAAAACATCACACCTAAGAACAATTGGTTGCTTGGTGTATTATAGTGTCCACCATAATGAAATGGTCGGAAAATTAGACCCTAGAGCCAGAACAGGGGCACTTGTAGGCTATGATTTAATAAGTAAATCTTTTAGGATCTATTGTCCAGGGACAAGAAAGGTTATCCGTAGCAGGGATGTAAAATTCGACGAAAGTACCTTTCCACTCAAAAGGAGTGAAGATGTCGTTGTGATTAAGCCACAACAAGAAATAGAATTAGCACCTATTTCACCAGCAAAAGCTGTAGAACATGTGGTTCCAGAAGATGAAGAGGTGGCAGACGTGCCACAAGAGGGTTCAGTACCCGCTCCAGGTGATTCTGTGGAATCAGAACCTGATGAGCCTCCACCTCCGGTTAGAAGGAGTGGTAGGGTTAGAGTACCGGTTGACAGGTACGGGGAGTGGAGATCCCATTATGCTGCCGCAGGATATGAGGAAGATACATTTCAGGAACAGTGTATGCTCAATGAAGTCCTGGAGTTGAGTTCAGAAATGGGTAACAGGGTTAACCCAAATAGCTTTGGCCAAGCTATGAATTCTGATGAGAGAGCCAACTGGAAGAGTGCTATTTTTGAGGAATTTGATTCTCTAGAGAATAATAGTGTCTTTGAAGTGGTTAAGCGGGATTCTGTTCCAAAAGGAAAGACCATTGTGGGGTCTCGATTGGTGTTAAACAAGAAGTTTGACACAAATGGAGTTTTGAAAAGGTTCAAGGCTAGATGTGTTGCACAGGGCTTCAAGCAGAGAGAGGGTATTGATTACCAAGAAACTTTCTCACCAACTGGAAGGCTGTCCACCTTCAGGTACATCATTTCTCTGGCAGTGGAGTTGGGTGAAGAAATCAGACAAGCTGATTTTGTAACAGCATACTTGAATGCAAAACTTGGAGAGGAGGAGACTGTTTATATGTCGATTCCTGATGGTTTTTGTGAATGGTTAGTAGAGACTAAACCAGAAACCATGAAGAAAATCTGTGTTAGAACTTTTCTTTCGGCAGATAAAGGGGAATATGTCCTCAAGCTGTGTAGATCCCTGTATGGATTGAAGCAAGCAGCTAGGTCATGGTATAACACCATGAGTGAGAAACTGATAGAGATTGGTTTTAAGACCTCTGAGGCCGATCCTTGCCTTTTTGTGAGAAAGGATGCAATTTTGTTTGTATGGGTCGATGACATTATCATTATTGGTGATGGTAAAGAGAGAGTCATGGAGACACTCAAAAAAGAGTTCAAGATAAAAGATCTTGGTCTGGCACAACAGGTGCTAGGAATGAAAGTTAGTAAGGGCAAGAATGGTATTAATTTAGACCAAAGCCATTACGTTGAAGCTCTTCTTAAGCAGTATGGCTTAGAGGATGCAAAGGAGTTTGGTACTCCCATGCAGTCAAACATTTGTTTAGAGAAGTCTACAGATGAGGAGTATCTGGAGTTTGTTCAATCAGGGAATGACTACAGGTCAGCTGTCGGATCGCTTAATTATTTGGGGCAGTGTACAAGGCCCGATATTGCGTTTGCAATTGGGGTCTTGTTGCAACACTTAGAGAAGCCAAGCATGAGGCATTGGTCAGCGTTTAAGAGAGTTATGAGGTATCTTAAAGGAACACACAGTCTGGGACTGTTGTTTACAAAGTCAGCAAACTTTGATTTGGTTGGTTATTCCGATGCAAGTTGGGCAGATGGTAACACTAGGGAATCAACAAGTGGTTTTGTATTCTTTTTAGGTAAGAATCTGGTGTCATGGATGTCCAAGAAGGTGTCGGCAATAAGGCTTTCATCAACAGAGGCTGAGTATAGAGCTTACTTAGCAGCTTCACAGGAAGCAAAATGGTTGAGAAAAGTCTTAGAGGATACACATAAACCACAAGGGTTTGCGTTGTTGTATTCCGATAACCAGAGTGCCATTGCGTTGGCACAAAACCAAGTGTTCCATTCAAGAACAAAACATATTGATGTTCACTATAACTATATTCGCGACGCAGTTAACTGCAATGAGATTGTGTTGAGGTACATGCCCACTGGAGCAATGATTGCAGATATCTTGACTAAGGCATTAGACAGAAACAAGCATCAAGGCTTTGTGACTAATATGCGGATGTCACCCCTTTTGGATTAAGGGGGTGTGTTAAAATACGTACGCACTTACGCGGGTGCTACGTATAAGTGTAATCCAAATGGGATGCACAAATGGGCCTCTAAGGCCCATTGGACACACACACGGACCATACGGGCCCATGTGGATGTTACAGAGTTGGGGAAACTGGCCTCAAAACGCGTGAAATAGACCCATTGGTACACGGGCCCTAACGGGCCCGATGGGGTATATGGGCAAATACGGCCAGATGGGCTTGTATGGGCATAATTGGGCCCAAGGTTTATTTTGGACATACTTGGCCAGACGGGCTGGCCCGCAAAAGTAGTCTTTTCTCACAATTCGGGCTTGGGGCGGCCCATTAGGGTTGCCGCCCGTGTCGCGGCCCGCTCGGGGCCGCTGCTCGCGTCGCGGCCCGTTCGGGGCCGCTGCTCGCGTCGCGGCCCGTTCGGGGCCGCCTGTGTTCCTCGGCACGGCCCACGCGGGGCCCGACGGCCCGCGCGGGGCTGTTGCGCGGCCGAGGGATCCCGCGCGGTGCGATGCCGCGCGGGCCCGGCTGGTCGCGACCGGCGACCAGCGCCGCGGAGCCGGGGCTCGCGGCCCCGGCTTTCTCCCCCTCCCCTCGCTCGCCGTCGCGAGGGGGAGGGGGCAGGCTGGCTGGGTTGAACCAGCCAGCGACCGACCGCGACAGTGCGGTCGGCCAGGGCCTGGGGGACCTGACCACCCCCTTGCCCAAGGAGGTGGCGGCGCCGGCCGCAAGGGTAGCGACCGGCAGGTGGGGGGGGAATTCATCACCCCCCCACCATCGATTGTTCGAGGCGACCGAGCAGGGCAGGGACGCTCTCCCCCCCCCTTTACCGAGGGGGAGGAGCAATGGGCCTGGGGGGACCTGATCACCTCCCAGGCCAACGTACTTGACGACGCCCTGGAGGTATCGACCCCCAGGGCCCCTGGTGAGGGGATTTGACCGCCCCCACCAGGGATTTGAGAGAAAAAGGGGGGGGGACAACATGTCCGCTGGTCACCCCCCCCATGTGAGTCTGAGACCGGACCCAGGTGTGCCCTGGGTCCCACCTGGCCCATTTGAGGGGCCAGGGGCTGGCTGCATGAGGCAACCAGCCCGTAAACAAGGCAATAAAGGTCATCATGGCTGGTTGTAAAGGACAACCAGCCAAGGGGATTGAACAGTTAAGGGGCTGGTTCAGCCCCATTGAGGTGGAAACACCAGAAATAACCAGAATGGGCTGGTTGTAAGGGTACAGGGACTGATGCCATGTGGGCTGATTTAGTCCAAACCAAGTAACAAGGCCAGTAGAGCCTGTAGAGCCCTTTTGGGGCGGAAAATTTGCCTTTTGGCTTGTTGTATCATGGGCTCACAAGAGGCCAATCTTTTGTACTTAAGGAGCCCTTCTCCCTGCTGTTTTCCATCCATTCATTCATCATCCAATCGAATTCATCCAACATATTGCCCCATTGTGAGGGCCCCATTAGCCATTATTGACACACAGTGTCCAGCATTTCTTTTGCTTTAAATACTGCTCATTTGCCTAAGCTAATTGCTGGCCATAATTATAACAGCTGCAAAAGTAACAAAAATAACATAAAAATAATAATAATACAATTAACCTAGGAACGAGTAATAAAACCATTAATATTTTTACAGAAATGAATTTTCCACCCAAAATTAGGTAGGGTCACTCACTGACTCCACCCTTGAAATCCAACTCCTTATATTTTTAAATAATTAAGGAAAGAAAGACCAAAATACTACGGCTCCACTATTGAGCTTTTGGTCAATTAATGATTTCACACATATTGTCACGTTGTGGTGTCGTGTTTATAACCTTGGGTCAAGAGCTGCGTTGCGGGCTTTGTGCTCAGCAGTTGGGTAGGTTGGGCTCAGCATTTGGGGTGTGCGCCGTCTCAGCAGTGCCTGCTGAGGGCTCAGCAGTAGGAATTGCGGGGCTCAGCACCAGGTGCGGTTTGGGCCTACTCTGAGGGCTCCAGGCCGCAACCCACCCAGGAAACGCGGACCGAGTGATTGAGCTGGCCCAACCAAGCTTGCGGGTGGCTAGTCTGGAAGGCGAGGGCGGGGCAATTGGGGGTTAGGCGCGTGCGGGTCAACTTGCGGACCGCAAGGTCCGCAGACGCGCGCAGATGGGCAAACCGGGGGGCTCCAAGTAGGGGCGGCAGAGGGCCGCGCCATGAGAAGGAAAAAACGGGCGTACGTTGATATTGAGGGGCATGGGTTATGGGGCAAGGGATGGAGGGGTAGGGTTGGGCTAGGGTTCTGTGCTTAGGGGTTGTGTTTCATCGTTCTTTTGCATTTTTGGTTGTACTTAGGTTAGGGTTGAAGGGGGAGGACCCAAGTCCTCACCCTCAACTCTGGGTTGGGTTAGGATCATCCATCGATTGATTGATCTATCATCATCGAGAAGACCACTGAGGAACGGAATAGGAAGGATTGAGGGGAAAGGAATACATCTCATTATCTATTTTTATCTCACTACAGTCAAGAGCTCATCACATCCAACCTCCTTACAGACGCTTAGACCAATAACTTCCGGACTTGCAGAAAACTTAGGAGCATGACTCTACTTTAATTTCCACATCTGGGGGTCTGGCCTCAAAGTAATCTTTTGTCTAGGTCTCTCAAATCTAGCGGGTGCAATGCTGCCCACAACTACCCCAGGATCAAATGTTCCACCCTTGTTTCCTCTCTGGCAGGGAGATGGCGGGCCAACACCTCCACCACCGCCAACTACTTGGTCTGGCGGTTTCTCTCCTCCTTGGTCAGAGCCTTTGGAGGCGGCTGAGGTTCTGCAACGGGTGTGGCTTAGGCCGCAGAACTTCCCCCATCTCTGATTTGACACCACAGACATTGGGCGCTTTCTGGCGAGATTTGAGGATATTGCGGACTCTGAAAATGCAACGGGTGAGGACAGGGTCCGCACGGTTGTTCTCTTCATTGCGGACAAGAATACGCTCCGGGACGTGGAGGATATGTCAGGGTACAAGGCTTGCGACTGGGGAAGGCTCTTGGGCAAGATGATGGCAAGGTGGGGGAAGCGCAAGCCCCGCTTTTGGGAGATGGACTTCAAGAAAGTGGCGGGTGAGGCAATTTCCCGAGGTGGGGTGCGGATGCAGAGCAATCTGTCTGAGTACAAGTCCCAGTTTGTCCAAATTTATAGTTACCTAGAAAAGAAACAGGTGGTGGCGGGTCAGGCGGGGGCCATGAAGCGGGCATTCCTAGGCGGGCTTGCGCCACAACTTTGCGCGCAGGTCCAGCGTTACCTATTTGAGCGCAGGTTGGTAACGCAGTCAGTGGATGGGAGTGTTGCGCTCCTCCCGAGCTTGGGTGTAATCAACCAGGCGGTCGAGAGCAAGATTGACTTGGAAGAGCTGATTGAGGATACCGCCCGGTTGTTCCCGGCGAGTTCAAGGGAGCTGACGGCCTCTTCCACCCCGGCCCCGACGCCGGTACCGCTCGCGGATCCGCCAGCAACGGAACGGCCCTTAGCCCCTTCGCAGTCAATGGGAGTACTGGTGAACAAGGTGACAGACATGCCACGGGACTTGCGGATACTTATGAATTGGATGGCGGCCCAGCCAACGGCTCCGCCTCCTGCTTTTTTGCACGATCTGCCGCCCCACGCAAGAGGGGGCTTTCAGACCAGTAGCAGACCAACGGGGGGGGGGTTTGGTTCGCCTGTGCACATATTGCGGCAATAAAGGTCATTGGGGGTCTGGTTGCGGGGATCTGACCAAGGACATGAACAAGGGGTTGGTTTGCGCGTCTGGGGGGACCTACATATTTCCGTTGGGCAAACCAGTGGACCTGGGGGCTGGTCTGCCGCCGCCGGTGGAGCAGGTTAGGGCAAGGGCCCAACCCACAGGGGCCGCTCGGGTGTCCCTCGGGATTGTCACTGGGCCCAATACGTGGCAGGCACCATGTGTGGAGGCGGAAGTTAGGGCATTGGCGGAAAACAAGTGGATTGTGTCGGAAAAGATGGACGTGGATGCCAAGGATCGGCCATTAAATCAAGCTCCAAGGGTTGGGGCGCAAGGCTTGGGGGGCGACGCGTTGGCAATCAGCTCCGGAGGAAGAAGGAAGGCCGCGGAAGTCATTCGGCGAGTGATGGAGAGTGAGGTACCAATACCTCTAACGCTACGGGAGCTGGCCGCGGTCTCTCTGGTGGTTGTCAAGGAAATGGTCCAGGCGCTGAAGGAGCATGGGGGCGGCAGGATCCCGGCAACAGTGCAGCGCGTGAATGCGGCAACGGAGGAAACGGAACAGGAGTTGTGCCAATCCAAAGCCGTGTCAGTGCCGCTCGCCTATGTCTCATTGAAGATTGCAGGAAGGAAAGTGTGGGCAATGGTGGACAGCGGGTTGATGGTCAACCTGCTCCCATCCAAACTGGTAGATGAGTTGGGCCTGGTGCGGAGGTAGTGCGCTATGGGCTTGCGGGCGCTCAATGGGGGGAATGTTGGGTAGATGGGGTGGTGGAGGAAGAAGAGGTGGAGGTTGCAAAGGTTTGGAAGCTGCTGTTGTTCCTCTCTGTCGAGTGCGGTGACTTGATTTTGGGTTGGCCGTTCATGTTTGGATTCCGGGCCCGAATGACATTCAACATGGAGGAAGAGACGGAGACACTGACGGCGGAGGACGCGTCCGGGGCAAGGTTTGAGACAACAATCTCCAACCATGGGAAGGGGAAATGGGTGCCATCAGCGGCGGTTGGCAAAGAGGCAGAGTCCAACAGTGGGGACAACCATGAGGGCCGCCCTGCAGAGGGTTTTCCCTAGTCGCCCATGGGTACCGCGCGGGGCAAGCTCTGGCCTCGTGCGGGAAGTCAACTAGGGAGGAGAAAAAGGCGGAAGGAAGTGCGCAGAGGGCGCAAGCGGCAGAAGTAACTCCTCTTCCTCAGTATGCACCACCGCAAGGTACTGTGTTTCAAAAACCCTACCATAGTGCCACTCTCGTGAGCAAAGGCAAGAGCCGCGGGTTGATTGTTGCCAGGATTCACAACAACAACGGCAGGCGCGTAAGGATGGTTAGGTGCAAAGCGGTGCAATACAAGCCGGTGGGGAAAAAGGTCCGGCCCCAGAACAAGCCCATGCTGCAGGGGCTGAACGGGCCTCTGAGGCCAATCTCCTGGTCTCGGAATCCCTGGGTGAGTCCGTTAAGGAAGTTTGGGTGGGTAACGCGGTTGGTGCGGATCACAAACGAGCAAATCAAGGTGCTGAATTTTGGGCCGGCGGGGTGGTTGAGTACAGAGTGCTCCGCAAGAAGGACCTTGCCTTCAGGCCCAACAAGCGCCGATTGCTGAAGGGGAAGGTTGGCAACCCCTATGTAATCCCCACGGTACTGCACAAGCCCTGACAAATCAAGCTGATTCCGATCCCTTGGAATGTGCGGGAACCCTTCTTGGAACTGGTCGGGGAGCGTGTGAGGACGGGGTTGTACAAGCAGTCAAAATCAAGCTACTCTAGCCCGATTTTTGCGGTTGTTAAACAGGACGGGAAGTCGCTTAGGATTGTTCACAAGCTGCAGCAGCTTAACTCGTTCACTATCTGGGACGCAGGATTGCCTCCGCGCGTGGACAAGTTCCTGGAATTGATGGCGGGGCACGTGTGTTACGGTTTGGTTGATGTAATGGGGGGGTATGATCAGCACAAGCTCCATCCCAACTTGCAGCCGCTAACCGCGTTCAAGACAGGATTGGGAAGGATGCAGCTGACGCGGTTGCCGCAGGGGGTGACAAACTTGGTGGCGGTATATCAAGCCCAGATGACGTGGATCCTGCGGGACAACATACTGGACGGGGTTCTGATCTTCATCAACAACGCCGGCATCAAAGGACCAAAGACGGATTACGGGGGTGCGGTGCTAGAGGAGGCCCCAAAGATCCGCCGCTTCATCTGGGAGTACGCGCAGACATTAGAGCAGGTCTTGTTTTAAATTGAGGAGGAAGGACTTACGGTATTGGGGGGTAAGTTGGCAGTTTGTGTTCCAGCGTTGGAAGTGCTAGGCCATGTGGTGGCTTTTGATGGCAGGAGAATTGTGGCAAAGAAAAAAAACAAAGTCCTCAAATGGCCAACCCCGCGGACGCCCTTGCATATTCTCCAATTTCTGGGACTGTGCAGCTATGTTTGCATGTTCATCAAACGGTTTGCAGAAGTTGCAAGTCCTCTGCGGGCGCTGACCTGGAAAGGCGCGGCGTAGGAATGGACAACGCAGTGTGACGCTGCCTTTGCAAAGCTCAAGGAGATTGTTGGCCCAACATTGTCCTCTGCAACCCCAACTACGACGCGGGAGGGATCCGCTTGGCCGTTGACTCTAGCAAGTTTGGCGTGGGCGGTGTCCTGACGCAGGAGGAGGATGGTAAGGATAGGCCGGTTCTCTATGAGTCCGTGACTTTTACAGCAACAGAGAGTTGGTACTTGCAGCCAAAGTTAGAATTATGCAGAGTCACAAAAATTGTGCAGAGGCTTCAGCACCTGCTCTGGGGGGTGCACTTTGAGCTTCTGGTCGACGCGGAGGCCCTGGCAAGGATGATCAATTCTCCAATGCTGCCAAACGCTCCTATGATTAGGTGGGTGGCGTTTCTCCAGCTCTTCACTTTTGGCGTGGTTCATGTTCCAGGGAAGGCTTTCACAATGCCCAACGCGCTGTCGCAGTATCTGCGGGAGGATCCATTTGAGGGGGCTGAGCCCTTGGACGTGGAGTCTCCGGTTATTTGCGTTGGTATGAGGGAGACGGAGGTCACCCTTCCGCTGCAGCAGTCTGGGCACTACGCAATCTTGTGCTCCTTCTTGCGGGATCTCCGGTTTCCCAAGGACGCGTCAGGAACAGAAATTTGGTGGGCAAAGCGGCGGACGACCAACTTCTACATGCAGGACGGGCAACTGTGGCAACAAAGTACCCCGGTGCCTTTGGTGGTCGCGACATCAAGGAGGGACCAGGAAATGATTCTGAGGCGTCTCCACAAAGACCTTGGGAACCGGGGCGAGATTGAAACGCAGAGGCGGGTGAAGGCAAGGTTCTGGTGGCCGGGTGTGGTGCGCCCGGTACGGGAATGGGTGAAGTCTTGCAAAGCATGTCAACGGCGGAGTTCTAGGCTGCCCAGGGAGGTGGGTCACCCTACAGGGGAGGACGTGTTGTTCGGGAGGGTCTCCCTTGACGTGGTCCACATAAAGGCAGGGAAGTTTGCATACCTGCTGGTTGCGCGGGAAGATCTGTCAGGTTGGGTCAAGGCTTGTCCTCTGGTGAAGTTGTTGGCGGAGAAGGTTTCTCAATTCTTGGAGGAGGATTGGTTTGCGCGGTACGGTTTGCTTTGCTTGGTCACTGTTGACGGAGGCGCAGAGTTCCGGGGGCGCTTGATGGCACTGGTCCAGAGTTGCGGAGCTAAGTTTGGGCGGGTCACGGAATAATATCCGGAGGGTGCTGGGATGATTGAACGCGGCCATAAGCCCATTAAGGATGCCCTGGTAAAGATGTGTGGGGAGGACGGTAAACGGTGGCAGGAGGCCCTTCCGGCGGTCCTCTTTGCAGACAGGATCTTGGTCAAATGCTCAACGGGCTACTTGCCTTACAAAATTCTCTACGGACAGCGTCCGGTGCTTCCGGTGGACATTGAGCTCAAAACCTTCTTTGGCATCAACTGGTGGAAGGTGAAGACCTCTGCGGAACTCGTGGAAGCGCGTGCCAAACAGATTCTCCGACGGGACGAGACCCTGGAAAAGGCCGCTGAAAGGTTGCGGAAGACAAGGACGGCTTTGGTCCGCTATTGGGACAAGCGCTGCTCCCACCGCCTCCGGGATCCGCTGCGGAAGGGTGACTTGGTTTTGTTGTACAACCGGAGTCTGGAATCTCAGTGGGGAAAGCTTTTGGCCAACCAATGGAACGGCCCCTTCCGCGTGGCATCCAAGTTTGAGGGTGGGAGCTACCAGCTTGAGGAATTGGACGGGGCGCTGCTCAAATGGAAGGCCACGGCCTTGCACGTGAAGAATTTCTTCACGCGCGGCTCCACCTCCTTTGACGAGACGGCCGGGGATGGCGCAAACGCAGGGGATGGCGTCGGAAGTTCAGGATCAGTGGACGGGCCGGATCCTTTGTCTGAGGAGGAGCCCGCGCGCGACGCGCCACCTTGGAGGAGTGAAAGGCTACGAACCGCTGGGGACAGCCGTCAACTTGGGGGGGGGATGCAAGTAGGGTAAAGGTCTGATTTGGTGAGGGGGTGTCCTAGCCGGTTCACAGCCGGAATAACTAGACACCCCAGAATGTCCGTTCTCCTACCTCCTTTATATTTGATTGGCCTCTTGGATTGGTACTGGTTTTGGTTATAATTGATCACAGGGATGCAGGCGCGGCGCTAGCTGGGTCCGTAAACGCAAGGACAAGCCCCGCAGACTGGGGCAGATTGGGCAATGTGGGACAAGGAGCGGAGGCCCTAAAAAAAAAAAAAAGGGACGCGGGCGCGGTGCTAGCTGGGTCCGTAAACGCGAGGACAAGCCCCACAGATTGGGGAAGATTGGGCAATGCGGGACGAGGAGCAGAGGCCCTAAAAAAAAAAAAAAATCTTTCCGCTTTTCTTGGGGTTTTGGTTTCCTTTTTTATGGGCTTGGTTCTTTTCCTTGTTTCCTCTTTGCGCGGGACACGTACGGGACAGGTCTGATTTGGTAAGGGGGTGTCCTAGCCGTCGTTTCACAGCCGGAACAGCTAGACACCCCAGAATGTTTGTTTTCTCAACTTCCTTCTTTGCCTCTCTTGGATGACTGTACGCGTGCTGGTGTAGGATTGTTGCGTTTGTTGCAGGATTGGGTACAGGGAACTGTGTGGAAGTTTGGCTGGGGCGGTCCAGGTACCTTCCGGGGAACTTTGTTGGCTTAGGACGCGGGCATGGACTTTAATTTCACTCATTCTCACTCAGGATGCGGGCGCGGACCTCTTTCTCACTTACTCTTTCTCTCACTTGCGCCGATTGCTTTCAAGACGCGGATCTCGTGCGCAAAGGCTCTCAAAAGCCCAGAGGCTACTCAGGACAGGCCCTCTTGCACAGCCAGGGACAGGAACCAGATTGAGGAGGAGGACGTGGCATTCCCTTGCCAAGCAAGCAGCGGCGATGGCCACAACGGCAAGAAGTGCAGGCGCGTGGACCAGGAACAATCAAGCACGCAAGCCCGTTCCGGGCACAGAAGTCGCAGGGGATCATGATGGCAACAGAGCAGAAGGGGAGGAGGGGCTGAGGTGAGCTGGGGTGGGTGGGGGAGAGGTGGGTTGGTAGTGTGATGGGGGCGAGGCAGCAATGGGAGACCTCTGGGGACAGAACTCAACTTGGGGGGGGGATGTGGTGTTGTATTTATAACCTCAGGTTGAGAGCTGCATTGCGGGCTGCGCGCTCAGCAGTTGGGTAGGTTGGGCTCAGCATTTGGGGTGTGCGCGGTCTCAGCAGTGCCTGCTGAGGGCTCAGTAGCAGACCCTGCGGGCTCAGCAGTAGGGATTGCGGGGCTCAGTACCAGGTGCGGGTCGGGCCTACTCTGAGGGCGCAGGGCCACAGACCAAGTGATGGAGCCTGCCCGACCAAGCTTGCGGGTGGCTAGTCCAGAAGGCAAGGGCGGGGCAATTGGGGGTTAGGCCCGGGCGGGTCAACCTGCAGACCTTGCGGTCCGCAGAAGCGCATGGACAGGAAAACTGGGGGGCTCTGAGTAGGGCGCAGCAGAGGGCCGCGCCATGAGAAGGACAAACCAGGCGTACATTGATATCAAGGGGCATGGGTTATGGGGCAAGGGGTGGAGGGGTAGGGTTGGGCTAGGGTTCTGTGCTTAGGGGTTGTGTTTCATTTTTCTTTTGCATTTTTGGTTGTACTTAGGTTAGGGTTGAAGGGGGGGACCCAAGTCCTCACCCTCAAATCTGGGTTGGGTTAGGATCATCCATCAATTGATTGATCTATCATCATTGAGAAGACCACCAAGGAACGGAATATGAAGGATTGAGGGGAAAGGAATACATCTCATTATCTCTTTTTATCTCACTACAGTCAAGAGCTCATCGCATCCAACCTCCTTACAGACGCTTAGACCAATAAATTCCGGACTTGCGGAAAACTTAGGAGCATAAACCTCCTTTACTCTCCACAACGTATAGGTTTCACACCTAAAATTCAGTCAGAATTGAGGTGTTGTGTATATTTTAGGAGTTACGGACACAAATGTGTTTTTTCACAATTCCCGCACGCAGCCACGGCAGCTAATGCACTCGCGCGCGGCTGAGATATAGCCCTGTCACTCCTTCAAGGTTGTGTATGCAGCCCCAGGCCTCTGAAAAGTGCGCAGCCGTGGGACTACGGGTTGACAGTGAAAGGCGGCCTGAGAGGCTTAGGTACGGCGTAAACATGCTACAACCCACATGGGAACATTCTAAATATGTAATAAATGGTCCTGTGGATAGTAGATAGTCTAAAAGTACATAATATTATATAAAAATACTTAAATAACCCTTATACGTATTTTTTATTAAATATAATTCAAAGTACCAAGAATGTCAAAAATAAGACAATGAAAACTTCTAAAAATATATTAAAGGACTTTAATATAATATTATGAGAATTTCTAGACATCAATATCTTCGTAACATACGAAGAAAAATAATGATGTAAAAATATTACATGAATTCCCATGACTTATATTTTTAAGTAATTATCTTAGTAAATCAACTGGAACTTGAAAATAAGGAGTAAACTCAATATCATGACTTTTACTCCAGTTGTATAATACATAATGAGAATTCACCTGAGATCAGGATGTCCATAGAAATGTCTATTTATATAATTATTAAATTACTGGGAAAATTTACTAAGGATAATTAATTAAATAATACATAAATGGGACAGATTAGTGTTATTCACACGTCCTAATATCTATTATAAAGTAGAATAATTCCCATACGCTGAGGAATTAGATGCTACCCGTGCTATAGCACCAAGAACACATGAAAGGCTACCCCTGGTTACCCTGCTAGCCATAGTATCCATTCCTTTGAGCCCCTGTACCCCTCAGAAGGACAATATTGGGACTCCAAAAGCTATAAATAAAGAGCTCTTTTGAGGATATTGATGGGCAGAGACACAGTTAAATTTATATCCAGACACCATGCCAAGGTAATCAAGTACTTATAAGAGATAAGTAAGTGAATTATGGCTAAGTCTGGTCAATAATATCCATCCTCAACCTCTTTTTTATCAATTAAAACTGCTGAACAACCTTATAACCCCAGTATACAGGTTTAACCCATCAGTGCACGTCTCAAACAGATACCCAAAGGATTTAATATTATACCAGTGAATTTTATTATCCTTTCTCTGTTGTGGCAGCTTGGTTAAAAGGCCCTGCAACTCCACGGTGTATTTTATATACATATTATCTTTGGGAAAAATATCCTTTAAACTAAAGAGCCCAAAGTAACCAGGACTATGTGTTTTCATACTGAAATCCTTGAAGAGAGTTGTTAAAGATCCCCAATATAAATTTGGCCCCTCTATAAAAATATTAAATAATAAATTTATTCATATTGATTTATAACAATAAACCATAACCAAACCACTTAACCTTGCAATAAGCTTAATCCAAATATTTTACAGATTTTTGCAGCATTTATTCAATAAAATATTTATTATTTATTCTATCACCTCTGGTAGCTAAAGGATAGCAAGGGTATTGGCATCCAGAAGGCTGACAGATTCTCTTGATGCTTTTGTTTGAATCATGGTTGAACTTTTTCTTCCATGGTGATACATGTGGAAGTTCAATGAACTTGAAATTTTCAATTTCTTTTATATTTCTTGAATTTTTTTCTGGTGTCCACCTGTGGTGGAGCTTTCTTTTCTTGGCTCTGTTCCAGCATTTGGATTTGAACTGAAATGTATTTCAAGCATTCCTCCTTTGTTAAATTTTCATTTATTCATGAAAAGAATCTGTGAAATTTAAATTCTCTTTAATGTTTCCTTCTTCCTTCTTATTTTTCACCCAGATATCTAACTAGTGTTTGCATACCTGTGATGCTCTTGTGTAATTCTTGGTAACAATTAAACTCTCAATAACTCCAATATTATGTACCATATTGTGGTGATTTTCTATCATGGTCTAAATTATATTCTCTATCCATTAACAATATTTCTGGAATAATCAAACAGATAAATTAAAATGTTCTAATATTGAATATAATCATAGCAACTTTGATTCCCCTGATGGGATTACCATTCTAACACACCCCCTTAATCCCAGAAGGATGAATTTATCTTCAATGAATATTCTATGCTTCATTCTAAAATCTCATTTTGGTGCAGCTAAATTCTCTAGTAGTATTACCACCTGCATCTACTGGCATGTATTATATGGCTCCTATTCATCTAGTCTTGGGTCACTCCATTGTGTCCACCTCCAGCACTTCATCCTCTCAAAGATGAAGCAACCTCAATCAGGTAACCTCTTCAAAATATACTTGGTTCAAAAATTGATACCTGGAAATAATCTAATACTTATGCAGTTAGTATTGCCTCACAAAATAATACATCATCTACAACTTTATTGGGAACTATTTCAAATCTCTATATTGCTATAAATAGATGGGACCTTTTTTTTCAAAAGATGATCCCTCCTTTTGGAATTATCTAAGTTCTATTTCCCATGAGTAATTCCTTCCTTACTTCCCTATGGTATTCTAGAAATAGCTACTATGGGATCACTTCTATTCCTCACAAAAAACTATATTATCCTTCTACTGATTTAATGGCTGTACTAATTTGAAAACCCTTAACATACATCTATCCAGACCTATTATGTTCCTCTGAAATCTATCTATACCAGTATGGTTTCCTCTACCACTTTCTATAAATATCCCAAAGTTTTCACTTGTGAACCTTGTGTTGACCCAATACTAGCCTCATACTAATCTTGCTACTCTCTCATAAATATCATTTAACTCTTGAGAATCATTTAATCTATATAATTACTTCTTAAACCAACATAGGCTTAACTCTAAACCCCCTAAAGAAGTGCATTATATGTTGTGTTCTTTGGGTTCCTTACTTGTTCAGCTTCTAAATCCTCTATCATTTTTGTTTCTAAAATTACTGCATACATTTCCTTTTAACAGGTAACTCAAGTTTCTGGTTCAAAAAAAATATTTGCCCATAAGGGCATTATCTTCACAAACCCAAATTTTCCAATACTTGGTTTATCTCTGATGAATCTATCTCTTCAAAAATAGTATTTCTCCATCTTTCCTTATCTGGTAAATTCATTTCCTGCTTAAAGCTATTCATAATTATCCTATTTTCAATATCAAATGATGTCAAAAAAAATAAGGCATCTGGTTCCTTTTGAAAAATTTGTTTTATATCTCTAATCTCAGCACAATGGGCTCTCCACTTATCATATCTATCAGGTAATCTTCTGAATTTTTCAATTCTTATCACTTGTTTGTTCTTTCTAATGCTTTCTTCCTTCATTCTTGAGTTTTATCTTGTGGGAATTTCTCTGTAGGACTAATAGTTTCTAAAAATCCTTGTTTTTGATTCTCATTCTCTCCATTCACTATGAATTCTTATTTTGAATTGAATGCTTCAATTCTTTTGTGTTCTGGGTTCTGCACTGGTAATATTGGGTTTTCCAAATCTTCTTAAACAACTTGTTTCACTGGGAATCCATCCTCATTAAACTTGAAATCTCTTATTTGAATGATATTTCTCTTCTTAGTATCATATATCCTATGATTTGTGCTCATGGTTTCATATCCTATTAATATACCTCTCTTGCACAACTTCTCCAAGGGAGTTTAATCTTAGAAATTCAAAATTGACAGTTGTTTTTATATAATATTCATCATACAGAATTCTCAAATTCCTATCTTTAAATCTTTGTAAATTCAGATGGAATCCTTCCTTTTATGAAAATTCCGGGGAAAAAACTTGATTTGCTTTCCAATTAATAATTAGAGGTCTTTCCTCCAAATTGATGAGCTTAAAACTTTCCTCTAATACATTAGGTAACCTTCTTACTATTGTGGTTTCACATAAGGTACCACTACACTTGGATTAAATTATTAATAATCAATTACTTCTATGCTGGTCCATTCCCAATGAAAAATCCTTCATTTTTAAGCAATCTCTCATTGCATGAGTCAAAAATATATATTATCTCTGATGAATAACATTATTAGTATTCCAAAAATGTAATGACTCATAATATATTACTTGTTGGAGTACCTCTTAATTCTCTACTTCTACCTTTTCTATGTTGCTTATGGTCAAGTTGATTTCTTTATCTTATTGCAATTCCTATTTGAAAATTCTTTTATTTAGGTAGAATAATCTCTATATTCTTTTCTGTTTCCCTTTGTTTCCCTTGTATCTTCAGGGTTAAGTTTATTTTCCTAAATTAAGTGTTCAATTTGGTTAAATTGATTTGCTGATCTGCTAGTCTTCCCTAACTTGAATTCCCTTTTGGCCTCTGTTTGTTGCTCTTGATGTGTGAATTGCAGCAGTCCATATTTTTGACAGATTAGGAAAAAGAAACTGCCACACAAATTGTATTTCTGATTCAGGAAAGCTTATTCAATTTCTTCTGATCTCTGCTTGGCAACTAATCTTTGTGAACCTTTGCATCAAGGAAATCAAGGGTTGTTATCAATTCTCATTCATTGGTATACTGAAATGGTATCTGTCCACCACAAATTGCTTATATTTGCAAAAATGGTACAGGTGATTAAAGTTTGATCATGCAAGCTGTTTATCAGTTCCTGTGATTCTGATGCTGGTACTGTTTTGACAGGTTTTGCGGCAATAGAAGCAATATTTGGTACTATTTTGTATTTTAATTGCGGAAATGTTTTGGTACTGATAATGTATTGCAATTAGCAACTCAGGAGGGAGAGGACTTAATAAAAGTTAATATGGTTGATTTCTAAGACTAATTTATGTGATAGATAACAAATAAGGATCATTAACAACAAAAAAAACTTGATAATGGCAACATTGGCGCTTGAAATACTGATGAGCTCCCATCTTAGCCATCACATAAAACCTTATGAATTTCTATTCAGACATGGTATAGAGACAATTGGGGATGATTCTATTGGTGCTTTTGTTTGCATCATGGTGTAAATTTTGCTTCCATGGCAACACATGTGGAAGCGCAATGAACTTGAAATTTTCAATTTCTTTTATCTTTCTTGAATTTTTTTCTGGTTTGAAATTGTGCTAGAGCTTTCTTTTCTTGGCTCTGTTCCAGCATATGGATTTGAACCGGAATGTATTTGAAGCATTCCTCCTTAGTTTTCTTTTAATTTCTTCATCAAAAGCATCTATGAAATTTATTTTATCTTTAAGGTTTCCTTCTTCATTCTTATCTTTCACCCAGATCTATAATTGTTGTTTTCATACCTGTGAAAATCTTGTGTCATACTTGGTAGCAATTGAATTCTCAATAAATCCAATATTATTTGACATATTGTGATGATTCTTTTTTCTATCACGGTCTAAATTAAATTTTCTATCCATTAAGGATATTACTGGAATCATCACACAGATATCTTCAACTTTAAAGGTATCAAATATAATCATACCAACTGTAATTCCCCAGATGGTATTACCATTCTAACATTCTGCACTTTGAATTTGGCACCTCTTTGCCTCTTCTGCATTCCCACAAAAACACATCCTCTGCAATTTTCTGAACTCCCACAAAGTGCTTTGGATATACTTCACATGCATGAAAATCCAACCCCACCTGCATGACAGATCAATCTTGAATGTAGAAATAACCAATCCCGCCTGAATGAAAGATCAGTCTGGCACCCCAAAAGGGTAGAGACATGCACACAGCCATGTAAAAACTAGGCCACAACCAGTAATCAGGCTGACTTCTGCGCCCTCAACTGTCAGGACCAAAATTATCCTGGAAACACCTGACACAAATGGTAAAAAATGCATGAGACAAGCCTGCATAAGTAACATACATGCTAAATACATCAAAACTTGTCAAAAACTCACAGATAAGTCAAAATATTGAAGAAAAGACACTTGAAACCCCTCCAAAAAGAGGCTTTGACATCCATGGACCAAAACTACATAAATTATCAAAAATAAGTTTCAAAGTCTTCCCAACCCAAACTAATAACATATGACATTACTGCATGAAATCAAAATTTCCAGAAAATTGGGTTTAATCAATTAAGTGTCACTGAACCCTCTGCAAAAATACAAATAAAAATACCCAAGGAAAGCACACACAGTTTGAAAGGTCATTTCCCTCATCATAATTCCACAATAAAAATTTAGAAATGAAATATTTCTTGATGGCTGACAAGGCCATCTGGCCTGAACAACAAAAAAGAAACTGATGGACCATGCATTAATGACGTAGTGGCCCTAGCACACAGTTGCTTCACCTCCATTTTCACTGATGAACCTCATGGTTACCCTGAAAAACTGTAAATTGATGAATACAGGCCTCTTTCCAGGCTATCTATCCCCCAGAAATATATTCATCATCATAACCACAGACACTGTTCCATACATTAATCAAGTAACTATTAAGTATAATTAAGTGATTAATTGCTTTAGTCTTAACCTTAATTTTGAAAAATTCCAAACCTTAACAATTTATTTCTGAAACCTGGTAAGTCTTCAAAGAATCAAAATAGGCTCACTAGTCAGCCTCAATTTCATTTATTGAATGAAACTAGGCTTTGAACCTCTACCACATAAGTTATCCTAATCTTATCTGCCTGGCTTGCTACCCAAGCCCAGCAAAACCATGTATTTTTCTGGGTCATTGTTCCCTTGGTACTCTTGTAAGTACTAAGGTCCCAAAGCCCTTGGTGAACCAATTATAAGCTTAATCCCCTAAAAATATGTGTTGAAGATAACCAATCTCTTATTGTGGCCTCTCTTTATACTTTATCAATTAATTTGTTAATAAATTTACCTATAAACCGCACCAAAACACTTCCTTGCATTAGCATCTCCTGCAGTTTTTTTATTCATGCAGAATCACCCTGAATAATATATTTATTCACACAATATCAAATTCAGCATCTAAAGGAATGAAAGGTTCCTGGCATCTGGTAGGAAGAAAATTTGGGGTCTGGCAGGTAAATTGAATTAAATAATTAATACCTCCCTGGACTATTTAAACCCCCTCTACCAATGTTTTCAACAGGAATATTACAAATAATTTCTCTGACTTATTGCACAAAATACTACAGAATCCTTTCCCAGTGGACCTTAAAAAAATGGATAATTGATCAAATAATATCTTAATCCCCTGAAACCATGGATAAAATAACCATCAGAACTACTATAAGTGATTGGTAAATATTAACCCATTCTGAACAATTAGAGATAATTCTTCTGCATGGCAAGCAATGTAGAAAAGACCAATTGGAGTGGAAAATTCATTTTAATAACATACTAATTCATCAAAAACAATCATGGAAGAAATAAAGAAAGGCCTTATATCTGAAAGAAAATATAAAAAAGCCAAACAAGCTCAAATGAAGCTTCTATTAATAATCATTTTGGAAAATTTGTAAAATATTTACAAAAATAATTAAAAAATCCAAAACACCCAAAAAAATATCAAAACAATTTTTTAAACCTTTTTATAGTGGAAAGGACTGTATAAAACACTCCTGGGTTGATTATAACCCAAATAACCATCAGGATACCTCTGACATGGTTCAGAACCTGCTTAAAAGTCACCAAGCACTGGTTACAGGGGAATTAAACCCAGACCAAGTATTTTTACCTTTGTTGATTAAAAAATGAGGATGAATCTCCAAAAAAAATTGGAATTTTTTCAATTTGGAGAGTAGTATAAAGATTTTAATGGCAAGGTTGAGAAATTGCACTTGAAGTTGGTAGATTAGGGCTAATAATAGTTAGCAAAACCACCATTAGAAACATGCCATTTTTTGACCAAACCCGCCATTTTTAATGGTGGGTTTCTGAAATACACATACCCTCTAAGTTGTGTATTTCAAAATTGCGGGTTTCATGAACATGGCAGGTTTAAAACATCAAAACCACCATTATCATCCATCCAAAATCCATGGCATGCAAAACACCCATCCACACCTCCAACTCATCAAATCCATACGCATGACACATATTTCATCTCAATTGCTTCACATCTCCATTTCTTCACAGCTCCATTGCTTCACATCTCCATTGCTTCAAATCTCCATCAATTCACATATCCATTGCTTCACATCTCCATCACATCACACACATCCCGTCATCATCACATCACCATATTTCTTGAAACGTCCAATCAAACTTCCAGTCAGCAAGTTGAATATGCACAAAAGCTGACTGAAGTTTTTTTATTATTTGAATCAGATTCAGATTCCAATTTTTAATTCACCTGGTTAGCTTTGAATTCTCTATTGTAAACGCAATACATGTTTTCACAAAAAAACATTTCCACAACCCTATGTACAAAAGGCAAAAGCTTCACCTACTGCCCAGCTTAAGCTTCCAGAAACTTTTCAAAACTTGATTTCCTTCTTTCATGAAACTTTTTGAGATGATTGAAGACCACCACATGTTCCAAAACAATTCTTGGAATCTTCAACACAATCTAGCTATCCAACTGGCTGTTTCTCTTTGTAGATTGGATCAAATGGAAATGGAGCAGAAATTCATCAATTAGAAAATCTATTGTTGGTCAGTTATGGATCCATTGACTAATAAACCAAAAGAGTCATGATTTCTATCCTATATTTCCTTTGCTCTTTCCTTTGTTGGCAAACCATATAAGACTGCAAGGAGATATCTCAAGTAATGGAGACTGAAGGATTTCCTGGTTGCATTGGTTTTGTTTATTGAAGCACTATCCCCTTGATTCAAAACCCAAGCTAGATGACAACCACTATTTTGATTGGAAAAAAAGGCAATTGATTCATTTCCTTTCCAAAGCCTTTGATAATACACCAACCAAATTTGTTTTATTGGTTTTTATAGATACTCTGTGGCACTAAAAATTTTTTGTGATGACAACAAGAAGTTCATATCCCTCCATGCTGGCATTCTGGGTTCTTGTCATGATCCATATGTTTTCAATTGGATGCAGATTTCCCAAAAACCAGATAAATACTTTGCCCAAGATCAATAACTTCCGGCAAATTCAGCTTATGCTAGTTGGAAATATGTGGTTCCAGCATACCGCAATGTTTTAACCAATGATCAAGCCAAAACTTATTTCAAATATCATCTTTCCCAATCACAAGTTTGGATTGAGAATGCCATAGGAATCCTGAAAGGAATATGGGCCAGCTTATTGGAGATGAAAAACAAGCTCCAATCTTCCAAAGACATGAAGATCCTCATCAACTGTATTATCAGTTGTGTAATCCTTCACAACCTTCTTGCCGACATCAAAGATGAATGGGATAAAATATTTGAAGAAGATATTCCCAATCCTCCTCAAGTCATCCCAGCCTCATCTTCTAACTCATCTTTGGTCATGAGAGAGCGGATTCTACCCCTCACACTTGCTCCATTCAATGAGTAGCATTGGGTTTTTAAATAGGTAAAAAATAACATCACTGGTTTTTTTTGGTTTTGTTTGTTTAACCCAGAATCCTAGGCTGACTCCTGTTTTTTTTTTTTTTTTTTTTTTTTTTTTTTTTTTTTTTTTTTTTTTTTTTTTGGTGGACTGGGACAAAAACCAGAACCAAAACTTCCAAACCACCCACCTCACCCAACCAAAAAACCAGTCCAATCCTCCCTCCTCCTCACAAAACCTTCACCTCACCAAGCCAAACCACCAGTTGACACCTCCCTCCTCCTCACCAAACCACCTCACCATCCACCTCCACCTACCTCCAAGTTCACCCGGTCATCCTCCTCCTTATTTTTCTTTGCTCAGTGCCCCAGGTAAGCCCCCCCCCCTCCTCCTTGATTAATTGGAGCTGAACTCCCACCTCCTCCTCCTCCTTTTACAAGTTCCAGGCCGTTCATCCCTCCTTGCTCAGCCCCACCGGTAAGCACCCTTGCTCAGCACCCCCCCCCCTCCTGCTGCTGCTCTCCTTCTTACCCCTCCTCCTTCTCCCCATCTTCCCCCACCACCACCTTGCTGGGAAATCAGAAAGAATTGATTGACAGGAAAGCAAATTATCAATGGCTTGCCAATTGACTGACCGGTGACTTCCCCCCCCCTTCAGCTCCTCCTCCTCCTCCCAGTTATTTAGAAGTTCACTGATGTTCTTTTTATTATTATTATTTTTTGGTAGGAGATTACTGTTAATCTTCTTGTTATTTTCTATGTTGGTTGATGATCAAGGTGGTTTATACCAGACCAATGATTATTTTTTTTATTTTTTTATTTTTTTATTTTTTTGGTAGGAGAATTTCTGGTATTGTTTTTGTTATTTTCTATGTTTGTGGATCATCTAAGTTGTTTATACCGGACTAATAACTGTTTTTTTGCTTTTTTATTCAATTTAATGCAATTTGACATTCCACCACTTTGACCACCCTCTCTTGACAGCCCATTCATCACCCACCAAACTCAAAATTTTAAAACTAATGGATTTCCATCTTGATCCTCCCCCCAATCAAAGTATACAGTCAGGAGGTAAAAAGAGGGAAGGAGATGGTTTGAAAAACATACAGAGAAATGGGAAGAAAAGGGCTTTCAAGAGAAGGAGGGCTCAAATGTGGGATTTGTAAATTGCATTGGAAGTGACTGAGGAAAAAATTAATGAAAAGGTTGTTTGGTCTTCATGCAAACTAAAACCTATGAACCTTTATCTGTCAATTGTCAAGAAAAATCAAAAAACCACCCCTGAATAGTTTCAACAGGCCAAACAGAAGATCAAACCATTCCATTTCTTCAGCTCTGGAAAATTATATGTTCAAGATTGACCAGATCATGAGGCTATGGTTGCAATCATCAAATTTATCCCTTTGAATGAACTCTCTGAGCAAGAGAAGAAAGATGTCAAATCAGTAACAACATTCCTTCACCAATCAAAAAAATTTGTCAACACTGTCAGCCCCTCAAGATATTGGGGTGGGAAAATGTTGGCAATTGGATGGCAAAAATGATGGACCCTTCTGAACTATTTGGACAATATTTGAAGAAAGAGGCTGTCAAATCCTCCCCTAAAGAGTATTATTTTTTGAACCTTAGGTCTGAAAAGGTCTCTCATATATTAAGCCAAATGTTTTGAAAATTAGCCAAACTTGCGTTTGATTCCAAAAATGAAGCTATGATGGACAACAACATCCCTTCCTTCTCCTCATTGGAATTTGGATCTGCCCTTATTTCTTTTGACTGCTCACCTCACATCACCTTGACCTCAGACTACTTCTGCAACTTGCCCCATATTGACCAAGGTGATGTCTCTGACTATTCCTTTTTACTTGTGTTCCCAACCAAAAAATTGAATTGAAAACTTGTCAGCTTGCTACTATTGCAGAGCAAGCTTCAAAAGTAACAAAATAAAATAAAAAAATAAAAATCTTATTAAAGGAGAAATAATATTGGAAATATTATTTCAAATTCTACTTCTACATGAAAATTAAGGTAGGGTCACTGACTGACACCTACCTCACATTCCTACTGCTTATACTTTTAAATAATTTATGAAGATTTCGAAAGAGACATGGCCTTGGGATTTTGGCCATTTTAATATTTCACATGAAACCTCACGTATAGGTTTCATAGTGAATTTTTTGACAGAATCCAAGAATTCTGTGATTTGGAGGAGTTGCAGGCAGAAATGTGATTTTTCACAATTCCCACACGCAGCTGTGGCAACCAACACATCCGCGCCCAACTGAGCAGAAGGACTGCCACCCTGTCTGCATAGCCTGATAAGTTGTGTACGCAGCCCCGCGCATCTGACAAGTACGCAGCTGCAGGACTACGGGCTGACAGAGTGACAGTCGGCTCAAAAAGCCCAGGTACCATGTAAAGGTGCTACAACCAAGATGGGGACATACAAAATATGTAATAAATGTCCCTGTGAATGGTAGATAGTCTAAAAATACATAAAATTATATAAAAATAATTGAATAAAGTTTCTATTTTTTTTTATAAAATATAATAAAAAATACCAAATATGTTGAGAATAAGATAACTACTATTTGTAAAATATCTTAAAATAATTTAAATATAAAAATTTGAGAACTTCAAGACATAGGTATTTCAATGACATACTAAGAAAACTGATTATGTAAAAATATTACATTTATTCTCATAGATTATATTTTTCATTAATTATTTCAAGTAAATCAACAGAATTTTGAAAATAAGGAGCAAAATAAACATCATGATTTTACTCCCATCAGCTAATAAATAATGAAAACCCACCTGAATTCATGTTACCCGTAGGAATTTCTACTAAGAAAACCTTTTAGCATCCTGGGAATATTCACTAATTATAATCAATTAAATAATGATCATGTGGATAGATTAGTGTTATTAACATGTCTAAAAATCAATCAAAAGGTAGAATAATTCTCATACCATGTGGAATTGAATGTTACGCGTGCTACAGCACCAAGGACACGTGACAGGCTACTACTGGTTACCCTGCTAGCTTTAGCACCCCTCCCCTTGGGCCCTTATAGCCCTCAGAGGGACAGAAACGGACCTCAAAAAGATATAAATAAAGGGCCCTTTTTTGAAATTATTTTTACCCCAGAGACCCAGTTATATTTACATCCAGACACTGTGCAAAGGTAATCAAATACTTATAAGAGATAAGTAAGTGATTTATGGCTTTAGTCTGATTAATAATATCCATCCCTAAATCCTTTTATCAATTTGAACTTCTGAACAACCTTTTCAACCCCAGTAGTAGGTTTGACCCATCAGTACACATCCCAAAAAGGTACCTAAAGGGTCCAATAATATACCAGTGAGTCTTATTATCCTTTTTCTGTCGTAGAAGCTTGGTTACAAGGCCCTGCCACTCCACAATATATTTTATATATAAATTATCTTTGGGCAAGATCTCCTTTAAGAATATAAATTAAAGGTTCCAAAGTAACCAGGTATACATGTTTTCAAAGTGAATTCCCTGAAGAGAGGTGTTAAAGATCCCCAATATTATTGTGGCATCTTGATTAAATTATTTAATAATCAATTTATTAATATTGATTAATTATATTAAATCATAACCAAACAAATCAACCTTGCAATAGCTTTATCCAAATATTTTATGGATTTTTTCTTTATTTATTGAATAATATATTTATTATTTCTTCTATCACCCCTGGTAGCTAAAAGATAGAAAAGTTCTTGGCATCCAGGAGGCTGAAAATTGGGGGTCTGGCTAGGAAATATCCCATTATATTTTGTTTAATACCTTGGACCAGACATTTCACAAACAATTAATCAAAGATAATTTATCTGAATTTTTCAACCGTGATTTATCATTAATTTCTTTTTCAGTGGATTTAAAAAACCATGCAGAATTAATAATATATTATTTAAACCTTTTAAAAATAATAAAAGAAGAATACATTAAAAATTAAAAACCAACTGGTTGGCAAGGTTTAACTCAAGCTCAACAACTTAATATCTCTTTTATCCGTAAAAAATTAAATAAACTCCTTGAACAAGAAGATCTTGAGAGGCATATCAATTTTTTAGCTCTATTAAGACAACATAAAGCTTGGAAAAAATACCGGATAAATTACGTTTTAAAATATAAAAGTAAGCAAAAACTTTATATTATAAAATTATTTTATTAAAATAATATTAATATATTATATTAAATAATAAAATATCTTTCTCATACTATCAGTGAACCCTACTATCCCAGAAACCACCGCTACTGAAATTGACCTATTGGATCAAGAGGTACCAGATATTTCTGGACGTACTGAAAAAATTGACTGGACTGGAGAAGACCTCATTGGAACACACCAAGAACCCATAGGATTACCTATTAAGGACCAATATAATCCTAATAAAGTCTTAGTACCTTTAAATGTCACCTTAAGTAAGTTTTAATAAACTTATTATCACAGATTTTTCTTTAGAAAAATACTTATAAATATTTTATTCAACATGAATAGAGGTAACACAAGGGCCTCTGGAAAAGTTCCCTACTATTTATATCTTCCAGGAGCCTCCAGTAACCATGAGGCAACCAATAATGACAACCATGAGTTGATGGAAAACTGATGATATTTGAGAGATCAAAAACTAAGAAAAGGAGAAAAGAACAAACACCAGAAATTAAAAAAAGGCGTAGAGGGCTGAGCAAAGATGCCAAGTATGAGAAACAGTAAAAAGAATCCTACCACTGTGACAGGCTCAACAAGTATTCTTCAACCTAGTGGATTCAGCAGAGCCAGAGGGGATGAGAAGAGGAGACACTAGATGAGACCAGAAAAATACAAATGTAGGTTTATGAAAATAACCAATGATTCACCTCTGTGCGCAGTAGTACAAGAGGTCAGAGATTGAAATAAAGGATTGGAAGGAAGAAGACAAGAGAAAATGAAAGAAGGGCAATGTTGTTCATACCAAACTGGATCAGAGGTTGAAGCGTTGCGGTAATCAATGAGGGTTTATTTTTGAGGATGGTTGAGCTTTGAGGATTTCAGGAGATAGATGGGATAGACAACTAATGAGGAGAAGGAATTAAATAGAAAGGGATAACAGTAGGAGGCAGGTTGGAAGGGATAGGGATAGAACAGACACAGCGGTATGTTTTGTAGTGAGCTGTCTCAATAGAGTAGGTAGAAAGTATAGTTGGAGATAAAATGATTGCTGATTAAGACAGTGTTTCTGGGCCGTTGAAAACAGGGATGGAAGTGAGGCAAGTCTGTGACATTCAGATGAACCCAGTCAAAGCACGCAGACAAGACTGTCATTCATCTTCAACACCCCCCTCAGTTTGGGATGAACAGCCAAAACAAATATTGAGAAGGGAGTCAAGGGAAGTCCTGGAACATGCTTTGGTGGGTCCTTCAGCTATCATAGCCTGAGATGAGATAAGGTTAATGTCAATTTCTTTTGTTTTGAACTTCTCTCATAAGTATTTGTCTTTGATGTCATGGTGTTTGGTTTTGGAGTGTGATCCAAAATATTTTATTTTATCAAGAAGACCGGAATTATCAATATGAAACAGGGTAGTCACTAGTTTGATTTTCCAGAGCTCTTGAATGAGATTGGTTATCCATTTGTTTTCCTGATTGGCATCAGAAAGAGAGTTCAATTTGGCCTCAGTGGAGGACATTTCTATGTTTCTTTGACTACCGCTGTACCAGGGGATGGGACATCATTTCCAAAGAACAATGTATCCAGACTGAGATTTTCTGGATTGGTGGTCATCTTCCCACATGGCATTGGAAAATTACTGGAGTTGGCAGTTTGCAGAACTCAACAGTTTAAGTTGAAGCTTGAGCTCTTTGGTTCCAACCAGGTAGCAAAAGCAGTGAAACACTGCTTTCCAATGAGAAATTCCCAGGGATTTGTTAAATAGGGAAAGGATGGACACGGCAGGGGCTAGATTGGGTTGAGTTTGGCAAGCCAGGAATTTCAGCTTGCTACTATTGCAGAGAAAGCTGCAAAAGTAACAGAAATAACATAAAAATAATAATAATAAAATTAAACTAAGAAGGAGTAGGAAAGCCATAAATATTATTGCTTAAATGGATTCTCCACCCAAAATTAGGTAGGGTCACTCACTGAACGCAACCGTGAAATCCAACTCCTTATTTTTTTAAATAATTAAGGAAAGAAAGACCAAAATACCACGGCATCACTATTGAACTTTTTGGCCAATTAAATATTTCACACTTATTGTCACGTATGGGTTTCAAATCTAAAATTCAGTCAGAATTGAGGTGTTGTTTATATTTTAAGAGTTACAGACGGGAATGTGTTCTGTCATAATTCCCACATGCAGCCAATGCACCTGCGCGCGGCTGAGATACAGCTCTGTCACTCCGTCAAAGTTGTTTACGCAGCCCCAGGCCTCTGACAAGTAAGCAGCCGCAGGACTAAGGTTTGAAAAAGTGACAGGCGGCCTGAGAAACTTAGGTACCGCATGAACATGCTACAACCCACACAGGAACATTCTACATATGTAATAAATGTTCCCATGGATAGTAGATGGTCTAAAAGTACATAAACTTATATAAAGATACTTAAATAACCTTTATACATATTTTTTATTAAATATAATTCAAAGTAACAAGAATTTCGAAAATAAGACAATGACAACTTCTAAAAATATATTAAAATACTTTAATATACTATTATGAGAATTTCTAGAGATCAATAATTTTTTGACATACTAAAAAAACTAATGATGCAAAAACATTACATGAATACCCATGACTTATATTTTTAAGTAATTATTTTAGTAAATCAACTGAAATTCAAAAATAACGAGTAAAATCAATGTCATGACTTTACTCCAATTATTTAATACATAATGAGAACTCATCTGACATCAGAATATCCGTAGGAATGTCTATTAAAATAACTGTTAACTTAATGGGAACATTTACCAAGGATAATTAATTAAATAATGCATAAAAAGGACAGATTAGTGTTATTCACACATCCAAACATCAATTATAAAGTAGAATAATTCCCATACCCTGTGGAATTAGATGCTACCTGTGCTACAAAACCAAAAAAACGTGACAGGCTGCCACTGGTTACCCTGCTAGCCTCAGTGTCTGTCCCTTTGAGCCCCTGTACCCCACAGAAGGACAATATTGGGAATCCAAAAGCTATAAGAAAAGAGCTCTTTAGAGGATATTGATACCCAGAGACCCATTTGTATTTACATCCAGAAACTGTGCCAAGGTAATCAAATACTTATAAGAGATAATTAAGTGATTTACAGCTTAGTCTGATTAATAATATCCATCCTCAACCTCTTTTTATCAATTTAAAACTGATGAACAACCTTATAATCCCAGTATACAGTTTTAACCCATCAGTGCACGTCCCAAACAGATACCCTAAGTATTGAATAATATACCAGTGAGTTTTATTATCCTTTCTCTGTCGTGGCAGCTTGGTTACAAGGACCTGCCACTCTACTGTGTATTTTATATACATATCATCTTTGGGCAAAATATCCTTTAAACTAAAGAGCTCAAAGTAACCAGCACTACGTGTTTTCATACTGAATTCCCTGAAGAGAGGTGTTAAAGATCCCCAATATAAATGGGGCCCCTCTATAAAAATATTTAATAATCAATTTATCTATATTGATTTATAACAATAAACCATATCCAAACCAATTAACCTTGCAATAAGCTTTATCCAAATATTTTATGGATTTTTTCTGCATCTATTTAATAATATATTTATTATTTATTCTATAACCTCTGGTAGCTAAAGGATAGAAAGGGTCTTGGCATCCAGGAGGCTGATAATTGGGGGTCTGGCCAGGAAATATTCCATTTTATTATATTTAATACCTTGGACCAGACATTTCACAAAAAATTAAATCAAAGATAAATTTATCTGAATTTTTAACCCTGATAAATCATTAAATTCTTTTTCAGTGGATTAAAAACCCAATGCAGAATTAATACTCTATTATTTAAATCTTTTAAACATAAGAAAATGAGAATATATCCAAAATTCTAAACCTACTGGTTGGGAA
The DNA here is from genome assembly GCA_025617555.3 of Puccinia polysora. Taxonomy (NCBI): domain Eukaryota; kingdom Fungi; phylum Basidiomycota; class Pucciniomycetes; order Pucciniales; family Pucciniaceae; genus Puccinia; species Puccinia polysora. Next base: position 2,666,594 of record CM062626.1, on the reverse strand, counting down.
GTTTTAACTCAAGTTGAGCAACTTAGTATCTCTTCTGCACCTAAACACTTAGATAAACTCCTTGAGCAAGAAGATCTTGTGAGGCATATCAACTTCCAGGCCCTATTAAGGAAACATAAAGCTTGGAGGAAATACCATATAAATTACTTTTTGAAATATAAAAGTAAGTATACAACTTGTATAACCATATTATTTTTTAAAAATAATATTAATATATTTTATTGACCAATAGAATAACCTTTTAACATCAGTGAACCCTTCTATACCAGAAAAAACCACCACTGAAACTGATTTATTGGATCAAGAAGTCCCAGATATCTCTGGAAGCCCCAAAAATATTGATTGGATGGATGAAGAACTCATTGGAATCCACCAAGACCCCGTAGGATTACCTACTAAGGACCAATTTAATCCCAATAAAGTCTTGGTACCTTTGAATATCAACTTCAGTGAGTTTTAAATAAAACTTTTTTTTATGGATTTTTTCTGTAGAAAGGAAAATACTTATAAACATTTTATTCAAATATGAATAGACATAACACAAGAGCCCCAGGAAGAATTCCCTCCTATGGATCTTTGCCAGGAGCCCCCAGTAACCTTGAGACCACCAATAACGACAACCATGAGGGGACCAGAACCTGCGGATCAAATTTTTATGGACAAGGAACAGCCCCAAGTACTTCTGCCCTCCCCCCCCATAGAGCAGGAGAAGGTAGTAGGATTAAGCCCCCCTCCATTACAAGACGATTCCCTGCATCCACCCCAGCAGAATCTGGCAAAGGAAGCCAGGATCAAAGACTTAGTCAGAGAGCACGTGAAATATTGGGAAGATTTCAAAGAAGCCCAAGCCAAAGAGGACATGGTATTTATGAAATAAATAATCTCCCAGGCAAAAGCTACCCAGATGGCTCTTCAGAAAATGATTACAAGGAAAGAGGTAGAATCCTATGTAGAAAAGTGGAATCCTTGGGATCAATTAGCCCAACTGAAAGGCAAAGGATCAGTAAAGAAGAGATCTTCTTCCCATCCAAAGCCAATGGGAAAGAAAGATTGGGATCAGATAATATCCTTAGCTCAAAAGTGGAAAAAGCTGTACAACAATTAGCCTCTAATTCTGAACCCAGTAACTTGTCTAAAACAGCCTCTGATGTTATTACTTCCTTTTTTAATGATATGCGCCATAATTCAAAGATTGTTTGTGGAAATTTGGACAGTGTTTAAACCCAGATGGATAAATTAACCTCAGTAGTAGCCAAATTAATTAATAACGAAACAAAAACTGTAGGAATGGAAGACATTAAAGAACATACAGAACAACTATTGGAGACAATTAATCAAGAAAAAATCAGACAGACCCAAACAATTGAGAATATGTTATCAGGTATCTAAGAGGATTTGATTATGCCTTTTCAAACTTTAAAAGAGGAATTTGTAACTACCACTTACAACTCCATTCTGTCCCTTAGTGAGAAATTAGATCTTCTTAATAATAAAGTGTACCTGCAACTTAATCTGATCAAGAATGATCTTAGAGACTTAAAAGTCCGTCTGACCAACCCCTTGGGGAGTACCACAGAGGAAACAAAACCTCCCAGACAATCAACTACTCCTTATGCACCACCCTTACTAGGAATTCATAGGAGTGACACCTTCAGGCCTAGTCCTACTCCTGAGATGGAACAAGCCCTCAAACCTTTATCCCCAATTTCTGAATGAGCTAAGTTCTCTGGTGAAGGAGAATACAATCATATAAATTTCATTAAATTTATTGACTATACTATTAACTCTTATGACTTACCAGAAGCTATAGCTGTAGTCAGGCCGCCCAGTCTATTTGAAGGAGTAGCTTTAGAATGGTTTATCAGTAAAAGAGAAGAAGTAGGATCCTTACCATGGAATTCTTGGAAACTTCTAATAAAAGAACGATTTGGTTCTAGAATGTGGAAAAGAAAAATGATGAAAAATTTTGAAAATTCCTCATTTGACCCCTCCAAGGATAAGCCTCACCAATGGTGCTTGGAACAGATAAAAAGACTAGATTGATTCTATCCAGATTCTGATAAAGAGGAAGTAAATGAAAGACTCCTCCACTTGTGTCCTCAAAATTGTAACCAAAACGTAAGATGCAGGATTAGTATGGATGCTGACTTACCAACTTTAATCAATGTGTTAGAAGAAGTCATAGAAATGAATGGATTAGACAAGAAGGTCCCTTCTAGACCAAAAGAGAACTTCAACATTAAAAAAACCAGAGAACAACCCCCACTGATAAATACCTCTGATAATAAGAAACCTAATGAGAACAGGGCCAAAGAGAACTTCAACATTAACAAAAACAGAGAACAACCCCCATTGATAAATACATCTGACAATAAGAAACCTATTGAGAACAGGGACAAAGAGAGGATTCATGGAACTTTTTGGAATTGTAACAAGACAGGGCATATGATACAAGACTTCCCATTAACAAAAAGAAAGATAGCAGTCTTGGAAGGAGAGCAGGAGGCTGAAGGGAATCAGAACTATGAAGATATAGCTGATACAAAGGATACCTTTCTGAATGTGAATTGGTACTGAACAACCCTGTTAATGTTATAGAAGGAGATATAGGCACTTCTTTAGAAATTAATAACATCCATGGGGACTCTAGTTTGCCCCAAAAATGGGATCCTACCATAATTCCTAGACATATCACGGATGTTAAACCATTAACAGTTAAACCTATGAGTGGCAAAAGTTATACTACTGGTAAAACTTGCTATGCAAAAGGATTGTATAGAGACAGACATATAAGTTTATTACTTGATAGTGGAGCTTTCTGCTCATGTGTCTGTACTGAATTCTTAAACAAATGGGATCCCAATTGGAAAGAACATCTTCTGCCTGTCCCAAAAGCCAAGTTTAGCTCTTGAAACTCTACCATGAATGCTATTGGAGTATGGACTGCTCCTATTATATTACCTCATACTAAAGGATCTTTGAGAATACAAGTGGAATTTGTGGTATTGCTCAATGGAATATGTGACTACCTGATAATAAGTAATGATGCTTTATGTCTATATGGTATAGATGTGTTCCAGAGTAAAGGGAGATACTTTAAAGTGGGTGGTAATTGGGACAAGAAGTTTAAGATATTCACCATCCAATCTAACTTCCCCTCTTCTACTTATCAAAAGCATTTAGAAGAATTTAATCAAGAATACTTCTCTCAAGCAGCTCTGAATATGAAATTTTCTGAGGAACAGAAGAAAGATATATTGAAATTCTGCTTTGAGAACCAAAATGCTTTTTGTACTAAATATCATCCCATTGGTGATATCAAAGGACATGATATGGTATTAACGTTGACTATTAATCATCCTTATCCTCCAAACTTAAGAAGACCAGCCTATCCCTCTAGTCCTAAGTCTAGAATAACTCTTGAGGAACATATCCAAGAACTGATAGACTTACAAGTATTAAGCAAGTAGGGCACAATGAGCAGGTAGATGTGACCACACCTGTAATCATAGCTTGGCATAATGACAATTCAAGAATGGTAGGAGACTTCAGAATTCTCAATAATTATACTCAGGCAGATTATTGTCCTATACCCCAGATTGATCATGCTCTACATAACTTGTCAAAGGCCAAATATCTCACTACTATGAATATGCTTGAAGGTTTCCACCAGATACCTATAAGCCCTGAAAGCAGGAAGTTTATGAGAATAATCTGCCATTTGGGAATGAATGAATATCTTAGGATGCCTTTTGGTATAAAGAAGGCCCCATCACACTTCCAGAGAACAATGGATACAGTTCTAGGTACATACCTCAGACAAGGATGGATGATGGTATATATAGATGATGTTATCATATAATCTGATGATTGGTATACTCATATCAACCAAATAAGATTAGTAATCCAAACTATCTGCACAGCAGGATTAAAAGTATCCATGAAGAAATGCAACTTTGGCTATGGAGAATTGAAAGTCCTAGGGCATATAGTCTCTGGTCTAACTCTAGCTGCTGATCAAAATAAGATAGCTGCCGTCATGAATAGACCCATGCCTCAAAAAAAAACAGAGTTACTGTCTTTCATTAGTTTGTTCAGTTACTACAGACAATAAATACCATAGTTTGCTATTCTAACTAAGAGTCTGTATGAAGTATGCAACAATAACACTCTATTTGAAATGACACATGAGAGATTGAATAACTATGAGCAACTAAAAATAGCTATGACCTCTAATCCTTTACTCATTCAACCAGATTACTCCAAGCCCTTCAAACTGTAAATTGAAGCCTGTATGGGGGGGTTAGGAGCTGCTCTACATCAAGAAAGAATAGAAGAAGACAGACCAGTGGAGAAACCAGTACTCTTCATATCCAGACAGATAAAAGATATAGAAAAGAGATATGGAGCCAGTCAATTGGAATTTCTGGATCTAGTATGGGCTTTAGAAAAGCTACACTATTACTTAGAAGGCACCACTTTCCAATTTATCACAGACTTTAATGCTGTAAGAACTCTCATGAACATGAAAAACCCCAGCAGAAATATGCTCAGGTGGTAAATTGCTATACAACAGTATAGAGGTCATATGACTATAGTGCACAAAGCCGGAGCTAAACATCAGAATGCTGATAGTCTAAGTAGGAATGCTTTGCCTAATAACTCTAGCAATCCAGCATATGAACCTGAGGATCAATATATATTTCCTATCTTGAACATCAATCTTTTTGCATTGAATGTTCCAATAATGGGGATCCACTTATGTGAATTACATACTGCTTTCTTCAACCTAGTGAGGGACAACTACTCCCCTGAAATCAAGCTGCTGATTACCACTATGGAATGTGAATCCCCAGAAGCAGCTCTGATAAGTATTTTACCTGCTTCATTACTTAAACCCTATAAAGCAGGAAGTTTTACCTTTTGGGATGGTCTCCTTTGCTACAGACACCAACATTCCAGTGTATTAGTACTAAGCAACAAAGAAAATATGCAACATATACTACAGGAATGCCATGACAACTGTTCATCAGGGCATCTATCCACAGAAAGAACCTTGGAGAAAGTAAAACAAACTACTTGGGGGATAGAATGGAAAGAAATCACTATTTAGTATGTTACAAGCTGTGAGACTTACCAAAAATCTAATAAAACCACTGGCAAAAGTTTTGGACACCAAAGGAAGATCTATGAACCCAAAACTAGATGGGAAATCATTAATATGGATTTTGTCACCGGCCTCCCCCCTGGAGGTACTCATTCATATAACTCTGTCCTAGTTATAGTTGACAGATATTCCAAACAGGCAAAATTATCACCTAACCACAAAGAAGATAATGCTATGGATGCAGCTTTACTATTCTGGAATAGGATCATAGCTGATGTTGGTATAACCAAGATTATAATCAGTGACAGAGCCCCAAAATTCACCTCTCAGTTTTGGAGGAATCTACATGATATACTGGGTACTACTCTAGAATTTTATACAGCATAACATCCCCAAACTGATGGATTAGCTTCAAGAATGATACAGAACCTAGAAGATATGTTAAGAAGGTTCTGTAGCTTTGTTGTAGAATACAAAAACTCAGATGGTTATTGCAATGATTGGGTAAGCCTACTTTCAGCTCTAGAGATGGCTTATAAAGGCATTAAACATTCTACTACCAAAGAAGCCCCTTACATACTAGAAAGAGGATGGATTCCAAAACTCACTAGGAATAACTTCAACTATAAATTAGCCACCATTCATCCAACATCTCTTGACTTTAAGAAGATGATAGATCTGTAAAATAATCATGCTCAAAATCGTGTAGAAGAAGCAGTAGAATACAACAAACAAAGATCGGAAAATCACATAGGGAACCTAACTTTAAAATAGGAGATGAGATCTTGATATCTACTACCAACTTCAACAATCTAGCATGTAACAGAAAGCTGAAACCAGCCTTTGTTGGACCATTTGTTATAAAAAAGATGCATGGAAAAAGTTCTGCAGAAGTAATCTTTAGTGAAGAATTATCAAGAAAACACCCACTATTTCCTGTTAGCCTAGTAAAACACTTTCAACCAAGAGAAGGTAGAAACCTCCCTCCAGAAATGATTCCAATAGAACCTGACCCTGTGGAACAAAAAGGGAAAATCAGCACAATATTGAGAGACAAGAAAGAGAGATTGCAAGGAAAAGATGTTAGACTATACTTAGTAAGATACAAAGGAGAATCTGCAGAAAAAGATGAATGGTTACCAGAGAATAACATACCTGATGGACCAATACATCTCAGAAACTACAGAGCCAGCAAGAGGAACTGAAACACACATGGAATTAATTTTTTCCTAACATGCTCTAGATTTTTTTCAGATATGGCCATATCTTGGAGTGGGGGAATGTCAGCTTGCTACTATTGCAGAGCAAGCTGCAAAATTAACAGAAATAACATGAAAATAATAGTAACAAAATTAACCTAACAAGGGGTAGGAAAACCATAAATATCATTGAGAAAATAGATTTCAATTTCTAGATGACTCAGAACCAGCATAAGCTGTACAAAGAATAGGAGAACATGAGAACAGATAATCTGTTAGAAATAGAGATTTGGAGAAAGAGAAGGTAAAGATAATCCTACAGCTTGACCAGAACTTGTATGTTGGAGGTAGAATTTATTCAGGGAGGACAACACATACTGAGAGGACATGCTGAGAGGAGAAGTTGGAGAGGTAGGCTGGATGGCTGGAGGATCAGATAGGGTCTTATTGAGAGAGCTTGAGAGATCAGAGTCTTACCAGGAAAAGATCTATGTTTGATGGGATTGAGTTGAATTGGTGGCGGGGAAAAAGAAGAAAAAGAAAAGGTAGAACAAGAAAAGGTAGAACAAGAAAGAATGATGAAGAGAAAGCTAAAGATTGAAGGTCGTCCCAACCATCTGAGTGTTGAAATGGCCGCGGAGTGAGGCCGCCTGGGGTGGAAGAGAGAGCGCGCAGAGAGATAACTGAGAGGAACGCGCGGGAGCGCGGGGAGAAGCCTACTGAGACTTAACACCCCCTGTGACTGGTAAGAGGAGGGAAAGAAAAGATTCACGATAGATTCTAAGTAAAGAATTCTTGTTGGAGGATCCTGTGGGCATTGAAAGTGGAAGCCTTAGTAAAAGGGTTGGCTATCATCTTGTTGGTGGGAATGAGAGACAGGTCAAATTTGGAGAGGGAAAAATCTTGTCATAATCCTTTAGTCTTAATGTCAATGTGTTGCGATTTGGAGTGCAACCCAAACTTCTTGATCTTATCTTCCAGACCTTCATTGTCAATATAAATTCTTGTCTTTCACTCAGGGAAGGCATAGATTTTGCCCACAAGGTGAACGATTCATCTTAGCTTGAGGTAGCAGTCTAGGAGCGCATTGAGTTCTGATTCATTAGAAGAGTAAGTTATGTTTCTTTGTCTTGAAGAGTTCCAGAGGACCGGACTGCCGTAGTCAAGAATGATGTACGCGGTTTGAGACTGAAAAAATGTAGGGTCATTGCCCCAGGTAGCATTGCTGTAGGCCAAGATAATTTCTTGAGAAGAATTGTACTTGAGAGTGAGCTTGAAATCTCTAGTGGTTTTCAGATATTTCCATACTTTGCCCACCTCTCTCCAGTGTGAAAGTCCGGGATTGTTATTGAATTGGGCCAGACTTGAGACGGCAAAAGCAATTTTGGGGCAAGTGTATTGGGACAGGAGGTTTAGGAGTCCGATAGCTGAACAATAGTTTATATTGAACTGAGTGAACTCCGCATGATCTTCATCAGAAGCCGGTTCAAGATGGAAATTTTGGGTTAATGGAGAGTTGATGTCCTTGCAATCCGTGAGACCTAGCTCTTCTAATCCTTGGCTGATGTGACTTGGTTGACTGAGGAGAATTTTGTCCTCTTTGATCTCCATTAGCATTCCAAAGATGGTATTTGGAGGGTGACAGGAAAAGTTCAAGAATTTACTCAGGAAGTCCTTGGCAAAGATGTTCAAGTTCCCAACATGAATGAGATTTTCAACGTGAAAATAGATGACTTCCCTAGATTCAGAGTTGAGGTACAGGCAAGGATTGCTGGTAGATTCATGGAAAACTTGAAGGTTAATCCATGTAGTAAGAGTTTCATACCAGTTCTTTGGGGATTGGCGGAGGCCATAAAGAGATTTCTTTAATTTTAAAAAAGGTGATTTTCTGCTTGATCCCTCAGGTGTTTTAATGATGACTACTTTGTTGAGAGGCACATGGAGGAAGGCTCCCTTCACATTGAATTGAGTGAAGGTCATCTTATTCTTTATGCTGTAGATCAGAGCAAGGCATAAAGATCCCAATTTTCCTGTTGGGGCCCAGTTTTTGTCATAGTCCATGCCCTGGACCTGGTAAAATCCTTGTACGCATAGTTGGGCCTTGTATTTTGCAGGCTTGCCATGGAAGTTTTCTTTGACTTGTTCTTCAACTCGTTTTTTTTTTTTCCACCATTCCGGTGCAATTTGGGGATGTAAATGGAAGCAAAAAGATTCTGAATGTGGTGCATTATGGTTGTGGTATCCTTCTCTGCATCTCATTCTGGGCTTCTTTTTGTCTTTATGGATCTTAGCCTTGGTTGAGAACAGTGAGACTTCTGTGGCCAATTTTTTGGAGTTTGATTGTGCCTTTCTCTTGTTATTGTATTGTGTGAGATGGTTGAAGACTAAATCTACGGTCATGTGTTTTTCTACGGGCATGATTTGTTGTTTAAGATTTTTGAGAACTAGAGGAAACTTGAAGAGTACTAGGTATGCAATTATATCTTTAGGCAGTTGGATTCCTACGTTGGTCATCCTTGTAATAGCCTTCCGCATTTCAGTAATGAATCCCTCAATAACGTGTTTGTTGAAAGCTGAGTGGAGGAAGTGGTTAAATACCCTTGCCCTGTTTGCAGTCTTGGAGGAGGCAAATTGTCTGGTAATTTCCGCCCATAGAAGTTTAGATGAAGTTATGTTGGTCAAGTTTACCAGGTTAGTGTGAGTTGGGCTGTCTAGTTTAGATAGAATTATGGCTTGGATTTCTCTGTCTGCTTGGAGGACAGAGGGCCAGAATTCCTGTTAATAGCGTCCTTGATGTCTTTCAAGTCAAATAGCATGAGCTTCTTGTCCCTCCATATTGAATAATTCTCTTCATTCAGAGGAGGCATGGCGTCCACAGAGGATTTGAGCCCCACCTGTTGGAAGTAGTTGGCCGCCCCTGCTGGTTTGTTCATGGTTGGTTTGGTTATATTTGATCGTAGAGGCTTTGGCTTTTGACCGTGAGAAAATGGATTTGGATTTCTAGATGACTCAGAACCAGCATAAGCTGTACAAAGAATAGGAGAACATGAGAACAGAGAATCTGATAGGAATAGAGATTTGGAGAAAGAGAAGGTAAAGAGAATCCTACAGCTTGACAAGAACTTTTATGTCAGAGGCAGAAGTTATTCAGGGAGGACAACACATATTGAGAGGACATGCTGAGAGGAGAAGTTGGAGAGGTAGGCTGGATGGCTGGAGGATCAGATAGGGTCTTATCAAGAGAGCTTGAGAGATCAGAGTCTTACCAGGCAAAGATCTATGGTCAATGGGATTGATTTGAATTGGTGGTGTGGAAAAAGAAGAAAAAGAAAAGGTAGAATGAGAAAGAATGAAGAAGAGAAAGCTAAAGATTGAAGGTTGTCCCAACTGTCTGAGTGTTGAAGTGGCCGCAGAGTGAGGCCGCCCGGGGTGGAAGATAGAGCGGGCGGAGAGAGAACTGAGAGGAACCCCCGGGAGCGCAGGGAGAAGCCTACTGAGACTTAAAAATTATTGCAAAAATGGATTCTCCACCCAAAATTAGGTAGGGTCACTCACTGACCCCACCCTTGAAATCCAACTCCTTATATTTTTAAATAATTAAGGAAAGAAAGACCAAAATACCACGGCCCCACTATTGAAATTTTTTACCAATTAAATATTTTGCACGTATTTTCACGTATAGGTTTCACACCTAAAATTCAGTCAGAATTGAGGTGTTGTGTATATTTTAGGAGTTACAGACGTAAATGTGTTCTGTCACAATTCCTGCACGCAACCGCGGCAGCCAATGCACCCGCACGCGGCTGAGATACAGCCTTGTCACACCGTCAAGGTCGTGTACGCAGCCCCAGGCCTCTGACAAGTATGCAGCCACGGCACTACGGGTTGAAAAAGCTACAGGCAGCCTGAGAGACTTAGGTACCGCGTAAACATGCTACAACCCACACGTGAACATTCTACATATGTAATAAATGTTCCCGTGGATAGTAGATAGTCTAAAAGTAAATAAAATTATATAAAAATACTTAAATAACCTTTATAAATATTTGTTATTAAATAAAATTCAAAGTACCAAGAATGTTGAAAATAAGACCATGACAACTTCCAAAAATATATTAAAATACTTTAATATACTATTATGAGAATTTCTAGAGATCAATATTTTTGTGTCATACTAAGAAAACTAATGATGTAAAAACATTACATGAATACCCAAGACTTATATTCTTAAGTAATTATTTTATTAAATCAACTGAAATTCTATTCTTAAGTAATTATTTTAGTAAATCAACCGAAATTCAAAAATAAGGAGTAAAATCAATGTCATGACTTTACTAAAATTTTTTAATACATAATGAGAACTCACCTGACATCAGAATATCTATAGGAATGTCTATTAAATTAACTATTAATTTACTGTGAACATTTCATAAGGATAATTAATTAAATAATACATAAAAAGGACAGATCAGTGTTATTCACACGTCCAAAAATCAATTATAAAGTAGAATAATTCCCATACCCTGCGGAATTAGATGTTACCTGTGCTACAGCACCAAGAACACATAAAAGGCTGCCACTGGTTACACTGCTAGCCTCAGTGTCTGTCTCTTTGAGCCCCCTTACCCCTCAGAAGGAAAATATTGGGACTCCATAAGATATAAATAAAGATCTATTTTGAGGATATTGATAACAAGAGACCCAGTTATATTTCAATCCAGACACCGTGCCAAGGTAATCAAATACTTATAAGAGATAAGTAAGTGATTTATGGCTTAGTCTGATTAATAATATCCATCCTCAACCTCTTTTTATCAATTTAAAACTGCTGAACAACCTTATAACCCCATTATACAGGTTTAACCCATCAGTGCATGTCCCAAACAGATACGCTAAGGATTTAATAATATACAAGTGAGTTTTATTATCCCTTCTCTGTTGTGGAAGCTTGGTTACAAATCCCTGCCACTCCACCGTGTATTTTATATACATATTATCTTTGGGCAAAATATCCTTTAAACTAAAGAGCTCAAAGTAACCAGAACTATGTGTTTTCATACTGAATTCCCTGAATAGAGGTGTTAAAAATCCCCAATATAATTTTGGCCCCTCTATAAAAATATTTAATAATCAATTTATCTATATTGATTTAAAACAATAAACCATAACCAAACCAATTAACCTTGCAATAAGCTTTATCCAAATATTTTAAAGATTTTTGCTGCATCTATTAAATAATATATTTATAATTTATTCTATCACCTCTGGTGGCTAAAGGATAGCAAGGGTCTTTGCATCCAGGAGGCTGACAAGGAAGTTTAGGATGCCAGTGTAACACCTACAGTTGATTTTTAGACGGAAGAAGGCTTTGAGATCTTTGTTAGGGGCTTTATTGAGACATACACCAGGAGAGAGAGAGGAGTTAGAACCAATCTTGATTTGGTAAAGTTCAATTCCTCTAGCGTTTTGTTGATCAGTTTTCTTTGATCAAGTGAAATACAATCCTTGGTCACCCAAATTTTCATGCCAAGTATGGTGTCAGGGGAATGAGCTGAGGAATTAGGAAATTGTGAAAGAAATGCATGAGCAAAGGAGTCAACATCTCCTACCACAAGGAGGTCATCCATGTGAAAGTAGACAAAAGAATTTGAGGAATGATTTATAAAGAGACATGGATCACTGTCAGAGAAAGAGAAGGAAATTTCATTGAGCCGTTTAGTGAGAGTACCAAACCAATAGGCTGGAGCTTGTTTGAGTCCATAGAGAGATTTGTTGATCTTGAGAAAAGGAGAGTTGTTTTTGCAGAACCTGGATGTTTTAATGTAGATTTCTACTTCAAGGGGAGCATGCAGAAAGGTGGCCTTGAAGTCAAATTGTTTAATTTTCAGTTTCTTGTTGCAGCAGAGAGTGAGCAAGGGAAGAAGAGAATAAAAATTTCCAGTGGGGGAAATTTGTCAAATAAATCTACTCCGTATCTTTGCTGAAAACCCTGGATATAAAGTTGGGCTTTCTTTCTCTTTTGACTGGATTCAGTGGCGGGTTTGGTTTTCAGGACTTTAGTTGTGTTGAGATAGTTTGAAGGGGTAGAGAAGCATTCTTCCCAGACTTCTTGTTTTTCAATTTTTTCAAACTCTCCGCATCTTTATAGGCTTCCAACTGCTCTGAGAGATAGGTGTACTTGACCATTTTAATGCTCAGATTTCTGGTTCTCAGAGAATAAGGAGGATCAGAATTGTCAGAAGAGGGAATATTTTTGGCTGGGTCATCCGTGTTGATATTTTCTTCCTCAGCGCTGACAAACTCTTTCAATGCAGAGTCTTCAGTATTGTCTTGACTCAGATAGTTTCTGTTAGTATCCTTTTCAAGGTTAGAGGGAGAGTTAGGCAAATTTAAAGGAATAAATTGGGTGGAGAAGTTTTGGGAGTGGTTTTCCAGGATTTAATATCTGGAGAGAGAATTTTTTTTAAGCGGATTGAATTCTAAAAGCTCAACATGTTTAGTGTCAAAAATCCTTCTGCTTTCTGTCATGATTTGATGAGATAGAAGTTCTTCATTGTAACCCACAAGGATTCTGGGGATTCCTTTAGGGTCAGGTTTTGAGAAAGGAAGCCCAGGTGGAGCAAGGAAGATGAGGTTGATACCAATAGGTTTAAAAAGGGAGAGAGGGATCTCTTTATTTCTCAAAATGTTTTAAGGAGAGGGAAGACTTTTGTGAGCCCAAATTTGATTGAGTATTAGAGTGCAAGAACATATGAGCTCATGCCAGAGATTCTTTCCAATTTGGGAGTCTTTGATCATGCATTGCAGACTCTTGACAATGGTGGGGTTGAATCTCTTGGCAAGTCCATTTTTCTGGGGAGTATCAGGATCAGATTGGCACATGCATATTAGGTTGGACTGGAAAAAATTGATCAGAGAGGAGTTGAGAAACTCAGTACCGCGGTCAGAATGCAACATTTCTGGAAAGAATCCAAAACATTTGGCTTCCAGACTGAGAAGGTAGATGAGAGCTTTGAATACCTTGCTCTTCTGTTTGAAAGGAATGGCGGAGCAGTATCAAGTGGCGCTTTGAACAATGGTGATGAAGGACTTGTGTCCCTTGGTTGCTTTAGTAAGCGAAACAAAAAGGTCCAGATGGATTTCTTGAAAGGGTTTCTGAGCCTTGTTGTGAGAGTTTTTGAAGCTGGTGTGGGTTATTTTACAGGAGGGACAAATCTCACATGTTTTTTCCATTTTCAAGGGAATATTCAGCTTATTGTGGATTTGGTGATAACTCATGTGGCCAAGAGATTTGTGAAACAATTTGGAGGAGTTAAGGAAATAAAATGGTTGAATTTTGTTGATAATAACAGTAGGTAGATTTTTTAAGTAGCAACCCTTGTAAGAAATTTCTTCTCCTTTGAGAATTTGAAACTTGAAATTATCAAATTTAATGAGTCATCCATCCATCAGAAGACAGCAAGAAGAGATAAGATTGACCCAAAAATTCAGTACATAGAGAACACTCTTGAGAGCAATGGAAAAGGAGCCAAGTTTGATTTCAATTTTTCTGATTCCCTTGATTGTCATGTCTCCACTTCTAGCGCCAGCTTTTACAATTCCTATTTCTTTGTTTGAGAAGGAGGTGAACATATTCATGTTGGAAGTCATGTGAGAGGACAATCCCAAATCCAGAATAAACATGTTAGATGATAGCTCAAAGGGAGTGTGGTAGAAACAACTGACAGTTGTTGAAAGTCCATTTTTCCTTTTCAGAAATTCTTCTCTAAGTTTGGAATGCAGGGCCCAACAGTTAGCCAGCAAATGGAACACACTTGAGTTTTGTTCGCCATTAAAACATCTGGGAGAGTCTGATCTCTTGTCTATGTTGACTAGAGCGGAGGGGAAGATATTGTATTGTTCTTCTTTGATCTTAACATTATTGAAATGAATTTGAATATGCTCAAGCACAGTATCTGGATTGATCAAGTTCTGGTCATGTATGATACAATCTTTAATGTTGGACATTGAATTAGGAAGTTTGTTTATGAGCATGTAGGCTAGAATGTCTGCCGGTATCTCAATCCCAACATTGTGCAAACAACAGATGGCTATCTTAGCACCAGATATGAATCCTTGAATTTCTCAAAGTTTGAATGAGAGATTCTGGAGATTTTCAAAAACGCGGGCTTGATTTGAAGCATTAGAAGAGGCCAAGAACTTAATGATGGCCTTCCAAATTAATTTAGCTTTGCTTTTGTTGTTTGGGGTAATTATGTTTGCATGAATGGACAAATCAAGTTTGGAAGTAATAATGGATCTCAGACAAATGTTATTGGTCTCGGAAAGGTTGAAATTGTTGTCAAAGAGAGCATTCTTAATTCCTTGGATGTCTAAAATGTTGACAACTCAAGTTTTTCACAGCAAGAAATTGTCAGAATTGAGTTGAGGGATAAATTTAATGGTGTTTTTCAAAATGGTCTGTTGGAGTTGGTCTGTCATGGTGTCCAGAGGATGACAAGGAAGTTCTTGGTTGTTTCAACTGTTAATCATGTGGAAAACTGATGATATTTGAGAGATCAAAAACTAAGAAAGGGAGAAAAGAAAAAACACCAGAAATTAAAAAAAGACATGGAAGGCTGAGAAAAGATACCAAGTATGAGAAACAGTAAAAAGAATCCTACCACAATAACAGGCTCAAAAATTATTCTTCAACCAAGTGGATTCAGCAGAGCCAGAGAGGATGAGAAGACAAGACACTAGATAAGACCAGACAAAGACAAATGTAGGTTTATGAAAAGAAAAAATGATCCACCTCTGTGCGCAGTAGTACAAGAGGTCAGAGATTGAAATCAAGGATTGGAAGGAAGAAGACAAGAGAAAATAAAAGAAGGGAAATGTTTTTCATACCAAACTGGATCAGAGGTTAAAGTGTTGTGGTAATCAATGAGGCTTTAGTTTTAAGGATGATTGACCTTTGAGGATTTAAGGAGATAGATGGGATAGGAAAGTAATGAGGAGAAGGAAGTGAATAAAAAGGAATAAGAGTAGGAGGCAGGTTGGAAGGGATAGGGATAGAAAAGACAAAGCGGTATGTTTTGTAGTGAGCTGTCTCAATAGAGTAGGTAGAAAGTCTAGTTAGAGAGACAATATTGCTGATTCAGACAGTGTTGCTGGCCCGTTGAAAACAGGGATGGAAGTGAGGCAGTTCTGTGACATTCAGATGAACCCAGTCAAGGTGCACGGACAAGACTGTCATTTGACTGCAACATGAGGGGGCTGGAACCCATGAATCAAATGTTGGTGGACAAGGAACAGAACCAAGTACTGTTGCCCTCCCCCAACCTAGAGCCAGAAAAGGTATTAGAATCAAGCCCCCCTCCATCACAAGGGGGTTCCCTCCCGCCACACCAGCAGAATCTGGCCAAGGAAGCCAGGATCAAAGACTTAGTCAAAGAGCACGTGAAATATTGGGAAGAATTCAAAGAAGCCCAAGCCAAGGGGGACGTAGTATCTATGAAAAAAATAATATCCCAGAAAAAGGCTACCCAGATAGCTCTTCAGAAAATGATTCCAAGGAAAGAGGTATAATCTGTTAAAATAAGTTGTGGAAACCAAAGGTGGGCTACACCCCTTAAGTTGTCCTCAAGTCCGGAAGTTATTGATCAAAGCGTCTGTAAGGAGATTGGATGCAGCCATTCAAGAGAGAGAGAGAGTGAGAGAGAGAGAGTGATAGAGTGATAATAAGATAAATCCCTTCCTTTCCAATCCAATCCGACACACGTATTCAAGTGATAATCCCTCCCCCTTACAACCCATAGTTGAGAGTGAAGTATTTAAGTCCTCCCCCTCAACCCTAACCTAAGTACAACCGCAAGTAAGCAAGAATGATGGAATACAACCCCTAAGCCACAGAACCCTAGCCCAACCCTATCCCTCCGTCCCCCGTCCCGTAACCCATGCTCCACCTCCCCCTACCCCATGCCCCGTCCGTGTTGCCCGCTGGTTCTTCCTTCTCATGATGCGTCCGCCCAACAACCTCTTCCAGGTCTCCAGGGCGTACCCCCGTCATCCAATCAGCAATCCACTTGATCTGCCCAAGCCGTCCAATCCCCGCAATCCGTCCAATCTGCGCAAGCCTTCCAACCCGCTCAAGCTTTCCGATCCGCGCAATCCGTCCGGTCTGCAATCTGTGCGATCCGTCCGTCTCCTGTCTCCAGGTGCTGAGCCCAACCCAACCGCTACTGAGCCTCCCTGACTGCTTCTGAGAGCGCAGCGCCGCTAGCTGCGGTGAGGCCCTACCTTTTGCTGAGCACGCCGCCCGCAGCACTTTCCCAACTTGCGTCTATAAAAGAGCACCACAACGTATGCACTTATCCCTGTGCTACGTATAAGTGTAATCCAAATGGGATGCATATATGGGCCTCTCCAGCCCATTGGACACTCACATGGACCATACGGTGTGGTGTTGTTTTATAGACAAGGATTGGGAACTGCGTTGCGGCTTCGTTCTCAGCATTGGAGGCAAGCGGGCTCAGCATTAGGGTATGCGAAGTGCTCAGCAGCGGCAGCCACTGTTTGGCTCCACACCTAGTGGACGGGTCAGGCTCAGCATTGAATGCGGCATGGGCGGCAATCCGCCCCGGAGATCGGATTTGGAAGGTAGTGCGCTTGACTAAGTTTGCAGGCGCGCCAGTTTGGATACGTAGGGGCGGAGCAATCCGCGGGCTATAAAGGAACGGAAGGAGCGCGTGCGCAAGTGCGCAGATCATGCCGGATATTACCAGACACCCACGACGGGCGCGGAAGAACGGATACAGACAGGCGCGGGGGGCTCCAAGTAGGGCGCGGTGCAAGGACCGCGTCATGAGAAGGACAAACCGGATGGACGGAAAGGCGTACAGACGTTGGGGGGAGTTTGGTACAGAGGTGGGGAGAGGAGGCTAGGGTTTCTGTTTGGGATTGTTTTCTGTTTCTTTGTCATACTGTTATTTGCGCGTGTACTTAGGTTAGGGTTGAGGGGGAGGACTTATCCTCACTCTCAACTCCGGGTTGGGGAGGAGGAGAGGCATGGAATAGAGGAAGGGAATCAGACCATCACATCATTGGATTGGATCACTCATCTCGCCAGGAGATTAAAGGAACTCATGCCGGATAAACATCCAGGTGGAAAGCTCTTAGGATTCAAGGATTGGCAATTTCACTCTCTCTCTGCTTTTCTTTATCTTTTGGTCTCCTTATATCTATCTCTCATTTCAAGTGCAACTCCGGGCATCCCCATCTCCTTTCAAATGCAGGGAACCGTTAACTTCCGAACCTTGGGACAATTATAGGGGGATAACCTTTATTCTTTCCACAACAGGCCTGTGTGGATGTCACTTATTTGGGGAAACTGGCCTCAAAACGCGTGAAACAGGCTCATTGGTACACGGGCCCTAACGGGCCCGGTGGGGGATATGGGCAAATACAGGCAAATGGGCTTGTATGGGCATAATTGGGCCCAATGTTTATGTTGGACATACTTGGCCAGACGGGCTGGCCCGCCAAAGTATGTTTTACTTAGTTTTTGGGCTTGGGGCAGCATGTCGGCCAGTTACACCCCCCCCCCCAAGGTGAGATTTTGGTTGGACTCAGGTGAGTCCTGGGTCCCACCTGGCCCATATGAGGGGCCAGAGCTGTACAAGTTCTAAGATAAGTAACAGGGCTGGTTGTAATGGACAACCAGCCAGGGATTGAACAGCACAGGGGCTGTTTCAGCCCCATTGAGGTGGAAACACCAGAAACAACCAGAATAGGCTGGTTGTAAGGGTACAGGGACTGATGCCATGTGGGCTGATGTATCCCAAACCAAGTAACAAGGGCTGTAGAGCCTGTAGAGCTCTTTTGGGGCGGAAAAATTGCTATTTGGCTTGTTGTATCATGGGCTCACAAGAGCCCAATCTTTTGTACTTAAGGAGCTCTTTTCCCTGCTGTTTTCCATCATCCATTCATCATCCAATCAAATTCATCATCAATATCACCCAACATGTTGCCCTATTTATGAGAGCCCATCAAGCAATTATTGACACAAGGTGTCCAGCATTTCTTTTGCTTTAAATACTGCTCATCTGCCTAAGCTAATTGCTGGCCATAATTATAACACATTATCAGTACCAACATCATCATTACTTCCAAGCCATCTAGACCCTTGAACCTTATTTTGCAGAACCTCAAAGACCTCAAGTTTTCCGAGAATATGTCCTATATCCCTGATGTTAGCTCCACCAAGATAGTTCTGAACATTCAGAATCATAATGCTTGGGCTGTCCTTATGGATAGTGAGCTGGATAAAATCTTTTGTGGGGAGATAATGGATGTAGATGACACTTAGATCAGTTCAGAAGTGCAGAAAAAGTCTTATCATCTCATCCTTAGGCCCTTGATGAGAATCATGTGACATGGGTTGCTGATACTCTTAGAGAAGATGAGAGAAGGAGGGGCAGCATCCTTTGGAAGTTGTTTAAGTCCAAGTATGCTGGTGATTCTGTTCACCAGAAGCGTATATCTTTCAATAAACTGCATAAGTTACAATATTTGAATTGTAAACAGTTTGTTGCCGAGGCTAGGTCTAGCATAGCCAAGTTTAAGCCATCAGGACTTAACATGGATCCTGAGTGTTTGTCACTCTTAATCCTTCAGAAGCTACCAAAGGAGTTTGATTCTTTAGTCAGAATTATTTCTCAATTGGATCCTCTCTCTGGGGAGGAGGATGTGCTTAAAAGGATTGAAAAGGATGATCTTCAGTTCAAGATGAAGGGGGTTTCTGGAACAGCCCTTGTTGGAAAGACTGGAAAATCTCGCAAGAAGGCAAAAAGGGATTTGTCCAAGTTCTTATGTTATAATTGTCAGAATAAGGGGCATTATGCTAAGGATTGCAAGGAGGCAAAGAAGAAGAAGAAGTCCAAAGAGAATGACAAGGAGGTCAATCTCACTAATGAAAATGTTACAATGGTGGTGTTTGATGGTCCAATGGAAATGGTTGTTGGGGAAGAAGTTCCCAACAAGAAGTCCAAAATTGATGAGGATCAAGAAATGGACTTGATTGATTACAAAGTGAGTAATCTTAAACTCAAAGATGAGAACTTATCAGTGACTGATAAAGCTTCTTTCCTATTAGGAGGATTGAAGGAGGATTTTCTTGTTTTAATTGATTCTGGGTGTACAGATCACATGTTCTTTGAACCAAATTTATTTTAAAATCTTAGTGATTATGATGGATTTTTAAATATTGGTCAGAAAGGCAGAACAATTCAGATTAAAGTAATTGGAAAAGTTATTCTTGCAAATCACTTGGGTTTCAAAATTTCTTTTGAGAAAGTGTTCTATGTACCAGAGTTGCCTTATAACCTTGTGTCCCTTGGAGTGTTGTGGAAAAAAGGTTTCCAGATACTTTATCTTAAAGAAGATAAGTTTGTTATTGATATGAATGGGAGAACTGTTCTTAGTGGAAAGGTTTGGAACAAGCTTTTGTGTGAAAGCTTGTTCAAAATCTCAGCTTTGAGCACTGTTGCTCACAATTGAAGTGGCCATAAGGTAAAGGACAGAAACTGTGAGAGTTGTACCTTAGGGGATAAGACTAGAAATGTGTTCTCAAAGAGTAGAGATTGCACTCATATTCCTAGAGAGGAATTTTCCATTGATTTGGCAGGACTATTCACACTGGATTCTCTTGGTGGGGCAATATAATTCATCAATTTAGTTGATACTGAAGCTAATTATGTTTGGGTTAAACCAATTTTATCTAAGGAACAGACCACAGAGGAGGTTTCTGTAATCTTCAAAGTCTGGAAACAGAATGGTCTAATGAAGGAGATCAATGGGGTTATCGCTGATGGAGGTGGTGAATTTGTGAGTAAAGAGTTTGAGAGGTTATTGAAAGATTATTGTATCATTCATATAGTCACTACTGCAAGTACTCCACAAAATAATGGAATATTCAAGAGAATGAATAGGAATTTACTGGACAAGGTCAGAACTATTATGTCTCAATATGGTCTACCAAAGTTCTTATGGGGTGAGTTGATGTGTACAGTCTTTCTGTTGCATAACATTGTAAGTGTTAATGGGAAGAGTCCTCATTATCAGTTTTGGAAGTTGTACCCCAAAACATCACACCTAAGAACAATTGGTTGCTTGGTGTTTTATAGTGTCCACCATGATGAGATGGTTGGAAAATTAGACCCTAGAGCCAGAACAGGGGCACTTTTAGGCTATTATTTAATAATTAAATTGTATAGGATCTATTTTCCAGGGACAAGAAAGGTTATCCGCAGTAGAGATGTAAAATTTGATGAAAGTACCTTTCCACTCAAAAGGAGTGAAGATTTTTTTGTGAATAATTCACAGCAAGAAATAGAATCAGCACCTATTTCACCAGCAAAGGCTGAGGAACATGTGGTTCCAGAAGATGAATAGATGGCAGATGTGCCACCAGAGGGTTCAGTGCCCGCTTCAGGGGATTCCGTTATTTTGGAACCTGATGAGCCTCCACCTCCAGTAAGAAAGATTGGTAGGGTTAGAGTACCGGTTGATAGGTATGAGGAATGGAAGTCCCATTATGCTTCCGCAGAATATGAGGAAGATACATTTCAGGAACAGTGTATGCTGAATGAAGTTTGGGAGTTGAGTTCAGAAATGGGTAACAGTGTTAACCCAAAGAGCCTTGGCTAAGCTATGAATTCTGATGAGAGAGCCAACTGGAAGAGTGCTATTTTTGAGGAATTTGATTCTCTAGAAAGTAATAGTTTCTTTGAAGTGGTTAAGGGGGATTCTGTTCCAAAAGGAGAGACCATTGTGGGGTCTAGATTGGTGTTAAACAAGAAGTTTGACACAAATGGAGTTTTGAAAAGATTCAAAGCTAGATGCATTGCACAGGGCTTTAAGCAGAGAGAGGATATTGATTACCAAGAAACTTTCTCACCAACTGGAAGGCTTTCCACCTTAAGGTACATCATCTCTCTGGCAGTGGAGTTGGGAGAAGAAATCAGACAAGCTGATTTTGTAACAGCATAGTTGAATGCAAAACTTGGAGAGGAGGAGACTGTTTATATGTCAATCCCTGATGGGTTTTGTGAATGTTTAGTAGAGACTAAACCAGAAACCATGAAGAAAATCGGTGTTAGAAGTTTTCTTTCAGCAGATAAAGAGGAATATCTCCTTAAGCTGTGTAGATCCCTTTATGGATTGAAGCAAGCAGCTAGATTGTGGTATAATACCATGAGTGAGAAACTGATACAGATTGGTTTCAAGACATCTGAGGCCAACCCTTGTCTGTTTGTAAGAAAGGATGCAATTTTGTTTTTATGGGTCAATGACATTATCATCATTGGAAATGGTAAAGAGAGAGTCATGGAGACACTCAAGAAGGAATTCAAGATAAAAGATCTTGGTCTGGCGCAACAGGTGCTAGGAATGAAAGTCAGTAAGAGCAAGAATGGTATCAAGTTTGACCAGAGCCATTAAGTGGCAGCTCTTCTTAAGCAATATGGCTTAGAGGATGCAAAGTAGTTTGGTACTCCCATGCAGTCAAACATTTGTTTAGAGAAGTATACAGATGAGGAGTATCTGGAGTTTGTTCAATCTGGGAACGACTAAAGGTCAGCTATTGGATCTCTTAATTATTTGGGGCAGTGTACAAGGCCCAATATTTCTTTTGCAATCAGTGTCTTGTTGCAACACTTAGAGAAGCCAAGCATGAGGCATTGGTCAGCGTTTAAGATAGCTTTGAGGTATCTTAAAGGAACACACATTCTGGGACTGTTGCTTACAAAGTCAGCAAACCTTGATTTGGTTGATTATTCCACACCAAGTTGGGCAGATGGTAACACTAGGGAATCAAGAAGTGGTTTTTTATTCTTCTTAGGTAAGAATCTGGTGTCATGGATGTCCAAGAAGGTGTTGGAAATAAGCCTTTCATCAACAGAGGCTGATTAGAGAGCTTACTTAGCAGCTTCACAGGAAGCAAAATGGTTTAGAAATGTCTTAGAGGATACACATAAACCACAAGGGTTTGCGTTGTTGTATTCTGGTAACCAGAGTTCCATTGCTTTGGCGCAAAACCAAGTGTTCCATTCAAGAACAAAACATATCAATTTTCACTATAACTATATTTGCAATGCAGTTAACTGCAAAAAGATTGTGCTGAGGTACATGCCCACTGGAAAGATGATTGCAGATATCTTGACTAAGGCTTTAGATAGGAACAAGCATCAAGAATTTGTGACTAATATGCGGATGTCACCCCTTTTGGATTAAGGGGTTGTGTTAAAATATGTATGCACTTACGCGTGTGCTACGTATAAGTGTAATCCAGATGGGATGCTGATATGGGCCTCTCCGTCCCATTGGACACTCACACGGACCATACAGGCCTGTTTGGATGTCACTGATTTGGGGAAACTGGCCTCAAAACGCGTGAAACAGGCTGATTGGTACACAGGCCCTAGCGGGCCCGGTGGGGGATATGGGCAAATACAGCCAGATGGGCTTGTATGGGCATAATTGGGCCCAAGGTCTTTTTGGACATACTTGGCCAGACGGGCTGGCCCGCCAAAGTATGTTTTACTTAGTTTTTGGGCTTGGGGCGGCCCATTGGGGCAGCCCGGTTTGGGCTGCCCCCCGCGTTGCGGCCCGCTTGGGGCCGCTGCCCATGTTGCGGCCCGCTTGGGGCCGCTGCACATGTTGCGGCCCGCTTGGGGCCGCTTCCCATGTTGCGGCCCGCTTGGGGCCGCTGCCCATGTTAGCAGTTTTTGCCTTTGGCCCGTCTATGGGGCCCAACGTCCCACAGGGGGCTGTTGTTGCAGCTGCCGCGCTTGCTGGGGGCGGCGGGGCTGGTGGTCCCGGCTCCTCCCCCTCCCCTTGCTTGCCATTGCAAGGGGGAGGGGGAGGGCTGGCTGGTTGGAGCCAGCCAGCAACCGGTTGCAAGGGGCAACCAGTCATGGTGGGGGGGACTTGATTGCCCCCCCACCAAAAGAGGTGGCCAGGCCAGTCGCATCGAGGCAACTGGCGGTGGGGGGGAATAGACCACCCCCCCACCAAAAGAGGTGGCCAGGCCGGTCGCATTGAGGCAACCGGCGGTGGGGGGGGAATAGACCACCCCCCCACCATCAAAGGGGCGCTCTCCCCCCCCCTTTACCAAGGGGGAGGAGCAACAGGCTGGATGGGACCTGACCACCCCCCAGCCCACTTACCGTAGCAACACCCTGGGGGCAATTGACCCCCAGGGCCCCTGGTAGGGGAATTTGACCGCCCCCTCCAGGGATTTGAGAGAAATAGGGGGGGGGCGGCATGTCCGCCGGTTACACCCCCCCCCCCAGGTGAGATTTTGGTTGGACTCAGGTGAGTATTGGGTCCCACCTGGCCCATATGAGGGGCCAGGGCTGTACAAGTGATAAGATAAGTAACAGGGCTGGTTTTAACAGAAAACCAGCTAGGGATTGAACAGCACAGGAGCTGTTTCAGCCCCATTGAGGTGGAAACACCAGAAACAACCGGAATAGGCTGGTTGTAAGGGTACAGGGACTGATTCCATGTGGGCTGATGTATCCCAAACCAAGTAACAAGGCCTGTAGAGCCTGTAGAGCTCTTGTGGGGCGGAAAATTTTCCTTTTGGCTTTTTGTATCATGGGCTCACAAGAGGCCAATCTTTTGTACTTAAGGAGCTCTTCTCCCTGCTGTTTTCCATCATCCATTCATCATCCAATCAAATTCATCAACAATATCATCCAACATGTTGCCCCATTTGTGAGAGCCCATCAAGCAATTATTGACACAAGGTGTCCAGCATTTCTTTTGCTTTAAGTACTGCTCATGTGCCTAAGCTAATTTCTGGCCATAATTATAACAGAATCCTACGTAGAAAAGTGGAATCCATGGGATCAATTACCCCAACTGAACGGCAGAGAATCAGGAAAGAAGATATCTTCTTCCCATCCAAAGCCAAAGGGAAAGAAGGATTGGGACCAGATTATATTCTTGGCTCAAAATTTTAGAAAGGCTTACCACAAGGAGCTTATAATTCTGAACCCAGTGCCTTGTCTAAACCAACCTCTGATATAATTACCTCCTTTTCTAATGTTATGCGTCATAATTTCAAAATTGTTTGTGGAAATTTGGAAGGTGTTTACACCCAATTGGATAAGTTGAGCTCAGTAGTGGCCAAATTAATTAGTAATAAATCAAAAGCTGGATTGATAGAAGATATTAAGGAACATAAAGAACAATTATTGGAAACAATAAAACAAGGTAAAACCAGTCAGACTCATACCATTGAGAATATGTTATCAGTTATCGAAAAGATTTTATTGTGTCCCTTCAGCCTTTTAAAGAAGAATTAATTAATACTACTATAAACTCTATTCTTCCCCTTAGTGAAAAACTAGATCTGCTTAATGATAAAGTGGACCTGCAACTTAATCTGATCAAGAATGATCTTAGAGACTTAAAAGTCTGTCTGACCAACCCCTTGCAGAGTACCACAGAGGAACCAAAATCTCCCAGACAAACAACTACCCCTTATGCACCACCCTTAATAGGAATGCATAGGAATGAAACTTTAAGGCCTAGTCCTACTCCTGAAATAGAAAAAGCCCTCAAAATTTTACCCCTTATCTCTGAATGGCCTAAGTTATCTGGTGAAGGAGAATACAACCATATAGATTTCATCAAATTCATTGACTATAGCATAAATTCCTATGACCTTCCAGAAGCTATAGCTGTAGTCAGACTGCCCAGACTCTTTGAAGGAGTAGCATTAGACGGGTTTATTAGTAAAAGAGAAGATGTAGGATCCTTATCATGGAATTCTTGGAAACTCTTATTCAAAGAACAATTTGGTTCTAGGATGTGGAAAAGGAAAATGATGAAAAATTTTGAAAATTCCTCATTTGACCACTCCAACAATAAGCCTCAAAAATTGTGCTTAGAACAGAAGAGGAGACTAGGCTGCTTCTATCCAGATGCTTATAAAGAGGAAGTTAATGAAAGACTTCTCAACCTGTGCCCTGGAAACCTTAACCATAGTGTGAGATTCAGAATGAGTATGGATTCTGAATTACCAACTCTAATCAATGTGTTGGAAGAAGTAATAGATATGAATGAGTTAGACAAGACCTCCTTCTAGACCCAAAGATGGCTTCAATGATAACAAAACCTGGGAACAAACTCCTTTGATAAATATCCCTGACAATAAGAAATCTAATGAGAAAAAAAGATAAAGAAAGAATACCTGGAACTTTTTGGAACTGTAACAAAACAGGACATATGAGAAAAGACTGCCCATTACCTAAGAGAAAGATAGAAGTAATGGAAGTAGAACCTGAGATTGAAGGGAACCAGAACTATGAACAAATAGCTGATACTTAATGATCACTCTCTGAAGGTGAGTTGATCCTGACTAACCCTATAAATGTAATAGAAGGAGATATAGGCACTTCTATAGAAATCAATAAAATTCATTGTGACTTGAGTTTTCCCCAACAATGGTACCCTTCCATAATTCCTAGAAATGTCACTGATGTTAAACCACAAAAAGTTAAACCTATGAGTGGTAAGAGTTATACTAATGGTCAAACTTGTTATGCAACAGGACTATATAAAGACTAACCTATAAATTTATTACTTGACAGTGGGGCTTTCTGTTGATGTTTTTGCACTGAATTCTTGAACAAATGGGATCCCAACTGGAAAGACCACCTCCTTTCCGTCCCAAAAGCTAAGTTTAGCTCTTTAAACTTCACCATGAATGCTATTGGAGTATGGACTGCTCCTATAATATTTCCCCATACTAAAGGATATTTGAGGATTCAAGTGGAATTTGCGGTATTGCTCAACAGATTATGTGACTACCTGATAATAGTAAATGATGCTTTATGTCTATATGGCATGGATGTGTTCCAAAGTAAAGGAAGATATTTCACTATGGGTGGAACTGGGATAAGAAGTTTAAGATATGCACTATACAAGCTAACTTTCCCTCTTCTACTTATCAAAACTACCTGGAAGAGTTCAACCAAGAATACTTCTCTCAAGCAGCACTGAATGAGAAACTTTCTGAGGAACAGAAGAAATATATATTTACATTCTTTTTTGAGAATCAAAATGCTTTCTGTACTAGAGATCATCCCATTGGTGATATCAAAGGACATGAAATGGTATTGACCTTGACAATTAAGCCTCCCTATCCTCCTAACCTAAGAAGACCCACTTATCCCTCTAGTCCTAAATCTAGAATAGCTCTTGAGGAAAATATCCAAGAACTTATAAACCTACAAGTACTGAGGAAATTTGGGCATAACAAAAGGAGTGGATTTGACCAATCCTGTAATCATAGCTTGGAATAATTATAATTCAAAAATGGTAGGAGACTTCAGAAGTTTGAATAAATATACTCAAGCAGACTATTATCCCATCCCCTGGATTGATCATGCTGTGCATAATTTGTCCAAAGCAAAATACATCACTACTATATATATGCTTAAAGGGTTCCACAAGATACCTATAAACCCTGAAAGTAGAAAGTTTATGAGAATAATCTGCCATTTAGGAATATATGAGTAACTCAGGATGCACTTTGGTATAAAGAATGCCCCATCACACTTCCAGAGAGAAATGGATACAGCTCTACATACTTACATCAGACAAGGATGGATGATGGTTTATGGAGATGATGTCATCATATATTCTGATGATTGGGATACCCATATAAATCAAGTAAGATTAGTCCTCCCAACTATTTCCAAAGTAGGATTGAAATTATCCATGAAGAAATGCCACTTTGGATATGGAGAAATGAAAGCTCTGGGGCATATAGTCTCTGGTCTAACTCTAGCTGCTGACCAGAATGGGATAGCTGCTGTAATGAACAGACCCATGCCTCAGAATAAAACAGAGTTGCTATCATTTATTATTTTTTTTATTTACTACAGAAAATACATCCCAAAGTTTGCTATGCTAACTAAAAGTTTGTATGAAATATGCAAAAATAACACTCTCTTTTACATGACACATGAGAGGTTGAAAAACTATGAAGAATTAAAAATAGCTATGACCTCCACTCCTCTAAAAATTCAACCAGACTACTCTAAACCCTTTAAGCTGTACATTGATTCTTTTATGGAAGGTTTAGGAGCTTCCTTACAACAAGAAAGAATAGAAGAAGAAGAACCAGTGGAGAAACCATTACTTTTTATATCTAGGCAGATCAAAGAAACTGAGAAAAGATATGGAGCCAGTCAGATGGAATGCTTGGCTGTAGTATGGGCTCTAGAAAAGTTGAAATATTAATTAGAAGGCCCCACTTTCCGATTAATCAAGTATTGTAATGCTGCAAGAACTCTCATGAACATAAAGACCCCTAGTAGACATATGCTCAGGTGGCAAATTGCTATACAACAGTATAGAGGCCAGATGACTATAGTACATAAAGCTGGAGCTAAACACCAGAATGCGGAAATTTTAAGTAGAAATGCTCTGCCTAATGACCCTAGCAATCCATCCTACAACCCTGAAGATCAGTTTATCTTTCCTATTTGAAACATCAATCTTCTTACATCAGATGCTCCAATTATGGGGATCCACCTATGTGAATTAGGTACTGCTTTCTTTAATCTAGTAAGAGAGAACTATTCCCCTGAACTCAAGCTGCTGATTACCATTATGGAATTTGAATCCCCAGAAGCAGCCCTAATAAATAATTTACCAGCCTCATTACTCAAACCATATAAAGCAGAAAGGTTCACCTTTTTGGATGGTCTCCTATACTACAGACTCCAACATTTCAGTGTTTTGATACTAAGCAACAAAGAGCATATACAACACATACTTCAGGAATCCCATTACAACTGTTCATCAGGGCATCTATCCACTGAAAGGAACTTGGAGAAAGTGAAGCAGACTGCTTGGTGGATAGATTGGAAAGATATTACTATTAAGTATGTTTCTAGCTGTGAGACTTGAAAAAAATCAAATAAAACTACTGGCAAAAGGTTCGGACTCCTAAAAAAGATCTCTGAACCAAAAACTAGGTGGGAAGTCATTAATATGGATTTTGTCACAGGCCTCCCCCCTGGAGGTAAGTGTTAATATTCTGACTGTCTTCTTTTCGTCTACTGCAGTCTCTCCTATATTCTCAATTTCTTTCCAATCTCTTTCCAATGCTTTCTTTCTTTTTTTCTCCCTTATTTTCCATTCATAAAGTTCTCAATGTTGTGTCTCACATGTAAAGCGCTTTCATGCGCGGCCAATTGTTCCAATCCGAGCGCTGTGTCTGCGCACGCCATCTTCGCTCTTGCTCCTGCGCACTCAAGACTTTTCTAGTCAACCTACCGCTCAACCAAAAGGATCAAACCCTTTCTTCAATCGACTAATGATCAATCAATATCGACCAATCAATTAACCAATCCAAACCAACCAATCAATCAATCAAACATCAATCAATACCTCAATCCAATACTCAAGATCAATCAATATTGGAGATGACTTACCCTCTCCTTCTCTCAAACTCATTCCAATACCAAATCAACAAGACGAGCCAGCCCGATCATTGTAAGATTTCTCACCAACAACTCATCAATCAGTTCTGGAACTCATGACTCCTTTTTAGTTTCAGTTCTCTCAATCCATCATCCCGTACCGGCTTGCTCCGCTCCACCTGGCTGCTTCTCACAAGTCTATCCAGTCCCTGATTGTTATCTATAAGACTTGCTTGTCTCAGCCAGATTGTTTTCTTTTGGTCATTTTTCATTTGTCATCTCTCATGTGGTTGCTCTACTTTCCTTCATTCTCACAGCCCTTTCTTCATGAAATACAGCTTGGTCCTTGTCTCCAATTCAAATCCTCACAGTAAGCACTCATATAACTCTGTCCTGGTTATAGTAGACAGATACTCTAAGAAGACAAAGTTCTTACCTGACCACAAAGAAGGAAATGCTATGGATGTGGCTTTGTTATTTTGGAGAAGCATTATATCTGATGTAGGTATACCTAAACTTTTAATCAGTGACAGAGACCCCAAATTCACTTCTGAATTCTGGAGGAATCTACATGATTTACTGGGCACTACTTTAGCCTTTCCTACAGCATACCATCCCCAGACTGATGGATTAGCTGAGAGAATGATACAGACCTTGAAAGATATGACAATAAGGCTTTGTAGCTTTTTTCTATAATAAAAGAACTCAGATGGATATTTCCATGACTGGGTAAGCTTACTCTCAGCCCTGGAGATGGCTTATAATAGCAGTAAACACTCTACTACCAAAAAAGCCCCTTACATACTAGAAAGAGGATGGATTTCAAAACTCCCCAGGAATACCCTGAACCAAAACTTAGCCACCATCCACCCCACATCTCTTTACTTTAAGAAAATGAAAGACCTGGAAAATAATCATGCTCAAAAATTTGTAGAAGAAGCAGTGGAATACAACAAACAAAGATGGGATAAATCACACAGAGAACCTGACTTTAAGATAGGAGATCAGATCTTGATATCTACTGCCAACTGCATCAATTTAGCAGGTAACAGAAAGTTGAAACCAGCTTTTGTAGGGCCATTTTTTATCAAGGAAATGCACGGCAAGAATGCTGTGGAAGTAGTCTTGAGTGAAGAATTTTCAAGGAAGCACCCAGTATTCCCTTTTAGCTTAGTAAAGCACTTTAAACCAAGAGAAGGTAGCAACCTCCCTCCAGTGATAATCCCAATAGAACCTGACCCTGTGAAAGAAAAAGGGAAAGTAAGCAGGATATTGAAAGAGAAGAAGGAGAGAGTGCAAGGTAAAAATGTTAAACTATACTTAGTAAGATACAAAGGAGAATCTGCAGACAAAGATCAATGGTTACCAGAGAGTAATATAACTGATGGACCAATACATCTTAGAAACTATAGAGCCAGTAAAAGGAACTGAAAATACATATGGAATTGATTTTTTTCCCCACCAAACTCCAAAATTCTTTCAGATATGGCCATATCTTGGAGTGGGTGAATGTCAGCTTGCTACTATTGCAGAGCAATCTGCAAAAGTAACAAAATAAAATAAATAAAAATCTTATTAAAGTAGAAATAATATCAGAAATATTATTTCAAATTCTGATTCTACATAAAAATTAAGGTAGGGTGACTGACTGACACCTACCTCAAATTCCTACTTCTTATATTTTTAAATAAATTATGAAGATTTGGAAAGAGACACAGCCTTGGGATTTTGGCCATTTTAATATTTCACATGAAAACTCAAGTATAGGTTTCACAGTGAATTTTGTGACAGAATACAAGAATTTTGTGATTTGGAGGATTTACAGGAGGAAATGTGATTTGTCACAATTCCCACATGCAGCCGCAGCAACCAACACATCCGCGCGCGGCTGAGCAGCAGCACCACGACACGTTCCGCTTACCCTGAAAAGTTGTGTATGCAGCCCCAGGCATCTGAAAAGTACGCAGCTGCGGGACTACGGGCTGACAGAGTGACAGGCCGCTTCAAAAGCCCAGGTACCATGTAAAGGTGCTACAACCAAGAAGGGGACAAACTATATATGTAATAAATGTCCCCGTGGATAGCAGATATTCTAAAAATACATAAAATCATATAAAAATACTTAAATAAAGTTTCTACATATTTTTTATAAAATATAATAAAAAATACCAAATATGTCAAAAACAAGGTAACTAATATTTGTACAATATTTTAAAATACTATAAATATACAAATGTGAGACCTTCAAGAGATCAGTATGTCTGTGACATACTAAGGAAACCAATTATGTAAAAATATTACATGTATTCTCATAGATTATATTTTTCATTGATTATTTCAAGTAAATCAACAGAATTTCGAAAATAAGGAGCAAAATCAATATCATGATTCTACTCCCATAAGCTAATACATAATGAAAACACACCTGACTTCAGATTACCGGTAGGAATGTCTACTAGAAAAACCTATTAGCATCCTGGGAATATTGACCAAGGATAATTAATTAAATAATAATCATGGGGATAGATTAGTGTCATTCACATGTCTAAAAATAAATCAAAAGGTAGAATAATTCCCATAACCTGTTGAATTAGATGTTACCCGTGCTACAGCACCAAAAACATGTGACAGGTTACTACTGGTTACCCTGCTAGCTTTAGCACCCGTCCCCTTGGGCCCCTATAGCCCTCAAAGGGACAGAAATAGGACTCAAAAAGATATAAATAAAGGCCCCTTTGTGAGATTATTGTTACCCCAGAGACCTACTTATAAAAAATAAGTAATTGATTTATTTATTTAGTCTGATCAATAATATCTGTCCCCAAAACCTTTTTTATCAATTGAAACTTCTGAAAAACCTTTTTAACCCCAGTAATAGGTTTAACCCATCAGTGCACGTCCCAAACAGGTACCTATAGGATCCAATAATATACCAGTCAGTCTTATTATCCTTTTTCTGTCGTGGAAGCTTGGTTAAAAGGCCCTGCCACTCCACCATATATTATATATATATATATTATCTTTGGGAAATATCTCCTTTAAGAATATAAATTAAAGGTTCCAAAGTAACCAGGTATACATGTTTGCAAATTGAATTCCCTGAAGAGAGGTGTTCAAGATCTCCAATATTATTGTGGCCCCTCCTTCAAATTATTTAATAATCAATTTATTAATATTGATTAATAATATCTAATCATAACCAAACCAATAAACCTTGCAATAGCTTTATCCAAATATTTTACTGATTTTGCAGCATTTATTGAATAATATATTTATTATTTATTCCATCACCTCTGGTAGCTAAATGATAGCAAGGGTCTTGGCATCCAGGAGGCTGCAACAAATCATTGAAAAAAAGGGTTAATATTAAGTATCTGATGGACAATTTGTGTTCCCAGACTTGGGGTTTGGGATTGGTTTCAAAAAAAAGGGTATTTTGAAAATGGTTTGGGCAGCCAACAAGTAAAAACACTGTACTTTTCCTGCAGTGGATACTGCCACCCATACTAGGATGGCCATGTCCATGCAAATCAATAGAAGACTCAAAAAACTAGCAAGGAATTGTCCAGTGGCAAAATATATCTTAGGGGAAAAAATATAGATAAAAATAAAAAATATTTGTTCATTGGTGGTGTTAAAAATACTCTCAAACATTGTTGCAATCAAAAATATTTTTTTTGTTTTTATTTTGGAAATTTTTATCATTATCAAAGTAAATATATTTAAAAACCAAGCAATTGAGTAATTTCCTTTATTTCATCCACAGTTCTACTGCTACCAATACATGCCATGGCTACCAATAACCTATCTTTTTTTCTGTGGCTAGCCTTTCCCTCTCCTTTTCAAGTTTTTCTTGCTCTTGATCCTTCTCCGTTTCCAATTTTTGAAACTCCAGCTTGGCCTGTTTTATTTGGCACTCAGAATCCAACTTGTGTTGATGAGCCAAACTCTCATCTTTCCACTTTTGAAAATCCATATCCAGTTGAAAATCCCACTTCTCCTTTTCAAATTCAAGTTTTTTGTATTCTATTTGTGCTTTCACTGTTATTTGGAGGGGAATAGGAATGAGCTTGATTTTGAAAGCAAGTAAAATCAATCAATGAACTTACTTGAATCTGCCTTCTCCATGATATTCTCAAAGCCAGAAAAATTTGAAGTCTTTCTCCGCTTTTGACGGCTATTAGGGTTGGAGTTGATGGAATTGGATGCCTTTCACTTTCCATTTGCAGAGGAGGTTTGTGTGGGAGCTTTGTCACTCTCATTTGAAGGGGATTTAGGAGGCCCCATTGGCTTGAGTTGTTGGCCAATCAGGAACAGATGAGGCTGTTATTTTACAATATAAATCAGTTGGGATTAACCAGAGAGAAGAGAAAAGAAATTGGGTGCTTACTTGAGGAGATGTTGATTTTGGTGGCAATACAGGAATAACTTGCTCCTCATTGGCCAAGTTGTTAATTTCTTTCACCCAAGGAAGAGAGCAATCCAAAGAAGGAAGTTAGGGGTCCATGGAAGTGTTTAAATTGTTGATCAATGCTGATGTAGACGTGATTGGAGCTGATTCTGTTGGAATATCCTCCTCCACATAAGATTGGGGCCACTCATAGGTTTCATCAGGATCATCATTTTCTAGGTTGAGCATCCACAGCCAGGTCCTCAGCATCAACTGAATCTTATTTTTGGGCATCAAAATTGGCTAAAGGGGTGATATTGGCCTTCTTTCAAAAGATTTCATCCATTTGAACATAAAAAGGACAAATAGATTCCAACTTATCAACCACCAAGTTGATTCCCCTGGCTTTTTTGGAGTTGGTGATATCAAATCCAGTGGAGATTGACATTGAGTGGGCTTTTAGTGTACTTGGCTTGATAGTTCTTGAACTGCTCCCACATCTGTTTGGATGAAAGATCCAGCCTAACTTTGGTTTTATTATTGAGTTCATTGGCAATCAGGATATAACCATTAACCTTAGAAGATGGAGGTTGGCCAACTTGTATTTCATTATTGGATCCAAAGCAAGCATTGTAGTTGGACAGAATTTTTAGCCAGTTTACCATGAGGATGTGATCAGCTGTCTTGAGCTGCCTTGAGCCTTTGGAAGCTGATGGGGGAGGATTTTTGGATTTTGAGCTCCTGGGGGATGTTTTCTTTGGTTGAGTTTAATTGCCGTGGGAGTTTTGCTGAGGGGCCATTTAAAAAGAGTAAGTGGGAGGAAGTGATGAAGCAATAAAGCAATGATAGTTAGGATTTGATGAAAGGGGGGGTGAAGTGATGAAGCAATGAATCAATGAGAGGTAGATGTGATGAAATCAATAAAATGATGACAGTGATAAAGCAAGGTGACAGTGATAAAGTGATGAAGCAATGAGGGTGATGAAGTGTTGAAGCAATGAGAGTGATGATTTGATGAAGCAATGGGAGTGATGAATTGATGAGGATAGCAATGAAGCAATGAGAGTGATTAATTGATGAGGATAGCAATGAAGCAATGAGAGTGATGAAGTGGTGAGGATAGAAATGAAGCAATGAGAGTGATGAAGTGTTCCAATAAGGTTGGAGGATAAAAACAGGGGTGATGATGTGGAATGACGCGTGTTTGATCTGTTGAAGGCCTTTATATAATTTATTTGAAAAAAACCATTTATTTTCAGGTAACTGTGAAGTTTTTGATGTGAAATAAGTGGGTTTTTTTGATTTGTAATGGCGCGTTTGGAATGCTGGATTTGGTTTGAAACCCCCCATTAAATAATGGCGGGTTGGCTTAACTTTGATACACCCTATTATAGAATTTATCTGTATGGTTAATGTTCTAAATGGATAGAGACTGGGGTTTATTTGACAATCTATGACTATTACCATGGTTGAGAGGGAGAAATTTAAATTTTTTAAGATGAGGAATAATATTATTTTTATGTGTTGAACTGATATTTTATGGAGATGAAAAATGAAAAAGTTATAACTTGTATTTAGATTATGGTTGGGAAGGTATGGTGTAGCTCAGAATACAGAATTGGTTCCCATATCATGGTGATGGGTATCATAAAGAAGGGAATTTTAATGTGAGTGGTTTATTTAGTTTTTAACTACAAAGTAAGGGAGGGATGAACTTCTGGTATGTGATGAAATTGGGAAGTGACTAATTTTTGTTTAAATTCAAATTCAGGAAAATCTTTTTTGAAAATTATAATTTCAAATAAACCCAAGAGTGTTCATTTCTATTTTCAGGGGGAAGTACATCACAGTGGCATGGAAGGGGTTTTATAGAAATTTTCAATTTTCAGTAAAACATTTTCAGAAAGAGAGGAATTAGTTTTTATTACATGTGTTGCAAATGCACTCTGTGAAATATGATTTCCTTGTTACATGTGTTTTCCTTTTTACATGTTTTTTCCTTGTTAAATGTGTTGTAAATTTTACATTTCTTGACCTTGTGAATTTTAACATGAGTTTTACTTGCTACATTTTTTGTCCCTAATGTGTCTGAAAAAAAATTATTTTTATTTATATGGGTGATAGTATAAAACAAACCTTGCATAAATACCAAAACTTAATTGAAAATTATAAAATAAATAAATGAAAACCTTATGTATTTATGTACACCATGGGTCAAAATTGTTGTCAAGTACCCAGCTCCAGCAACACTTCTTTGAAAGAACTGTTGTAGTGTGCAGGAGCTATTGCAAAAATGTTGGTGTTCCAAAACCTCAAGGCTGGCAAAGATCCTGCTGAAATTTTGACATGGATATCACCCTTGGTTCTGGTGAGACCGCGTTGATTTTCTGTCAAAGCCAAATTTACAGAAAATCAAATTTTTGATCAGATGGTCCAGAAGGGGTTGAATCATTGTCTTCCTTGACAATGATTTAACATTTTTTTTCTTTGGTTTTCATTTTTGGAAAATTTGGTTCATCCAATAAAATAAATCATTTGTATTTAATGTCATTTTAACTGCTCATGCTGTAATCTGCAATAAATATTATTAAACAAATTTTATTTTTTGGATGGGGATAGATTTAAAATCACTTTTTAACAAAGAAATAGAATGGAATTTAAAGAGATTTTTTGAAAAAAAATCTGTTTTTTGCTCTAGATATTCTAGGAGAAATGAAAAATCAGTCAGACCAGGTATTGTGTCAAGGAATTTCATTATCAATAGCTCTGAATGGTCACATGATGTTTTGGTGATTTTTAGCAGTTAACAAAATTTATGGCTGGAGTGGATGACAGATCCTAGAAGGCTACAATGTAGGATGAACAACTATGAGAGGATAAATATTTAACAAAATACCAGAAACATAATGATTGCTTCACTTCCAGCTTCAATGGGATAAAGAACATAAAAATCAGAGTACCTATCTTTTTCTTTTGAGGGAGGATAAAAGTCCAGAAAGTCAATCCAAGCATCCCATGAGCAGGATGATGAAATTTTTGAGGGCTATATACGTTTCCAGAGCCATTCTAGAATCCCATATTTAGATTTGACAAGACCAACAGCATATTGGGCATATTGAATAACTTAAGTGATGCTCCAAGAAAATACCATTATAGTGTAGATGGGCTATTTTCTGACCTGTGATTTGTTTTTCAAGTACATGATTGTTTTTTGAAATAGATCCATCAGAAGAAGAAGGGGGTGTTGGAATGGGATCAAGTAAAGATTGAGGGGATGAGGAACATACTTCAGGGAAGGAGGGCAGGATGGCCCATACAATACATAGAAAACTTGATCCCTGCATGAGAGTGTTTAGGATGCTTGATCTGACTTATTGGCGTGAGGCATGAATGATTTCTAGGATGGAAAAGTATTGGATGACTTTGACCAATGTCTTTTTGGAGTCAAAGGAGGATTTGAAAGTGGGAGGAAAAGATTGATGAGATTCATAAATCCATGAATTGATTGATTAGTGTGGCTGGGTCAGATTTTTAATATTGGAAAGAGAGGCTTGAGATTGATTATCAATGGTGAAGTCCAATCTCAGGTGGTAGGGGATGGTTAGATGGGAAGAAGAAGGTTGAGAGGGGATGAAGTGAGACTGGCTGTAGTGTATGGAGGAGAGCTGAAGTACTATGAGGAGAGATGCGGAGTGTTGAGGGGGAGAGAGGAAGAAGATAGGGGGATGGCAAATCTTGATATATTTCTTCAATTTTTAATTTAATAATTAAATTGAGTAGAATCAAGAAAGAAATCAACAACTTTGATATATAACCACAGACCTGTTCCTCAGAAACCTTGATGTCACATGGATCCATCAAGTACGTCCCACTGGTGATTCAACTGCAGGAGCAAGGTGATGTTTCCAAGATTCTGGCCCTTGGGTCACCAACCAGCAGACTGATGATTTGACACATTTGTAAAATTCACCATCATTTTTCAGTAAATCAACCATTGACCAATCCTGTTTTCAAAATTCCAGGTGGTCAGCCCAAGTGATTTTGAAGGGACCCCTATCATTTAATCCATGGAACTCAACCACCCAAAGTGAAAATGTGGTTTACATAAATTAGTTTGTGTGTGTCTTTTTTTTTTAAAAAAAAAAAGAGACATATTTGGATAAAACAGATGAATAATAGGCCTTATCAGAGTTATTAAACTCCCCATTACAAAACCACCATTTTTTTTGACCAAAACTGTCATTAAAATGGCAGGTTTCTGAAATACACATAACCCCTAACTGGTGTATTTCAAAATGGTGTTTTTCATGGAAATTGCAGATTTCAAAAATCAAATTGGCCATTTATGCATCATGATCTATCCACAATCCATTGCATGCAAAACACCCATCCAAACCTCCATATCAGCAAATCCACGCATCACTTGGAATCTCTCCAACTTCAAAAAATTAATCCTTGCTCATCATCATCTCTTTCTCTACCATAATTAGACTATTCAAACCACCACTGCCATGGACCACAAACATTTCATGGTAATTGTGGGTGCAGTTCCAGTGAGTTTTTTGGCGGCTTGCATGATGGAAAATAATGGATGGTCTGTAGAATTCTACAAGGCCTAATCTGGGATTCCTTCTTCAGATCAAATTTTTGATCATCTATACTCCATCCAAATCAACCATTGATCTCTCACCAGAATCTCAACCCAGACTTTTTTCAACCTCAAAAGAATTTATTCAAACTTGATTGATAAACTTGGAATTTTCCAAGAGAGGGATTGAAGCCATCTGGGCAGT
The DNA here is from genome assembly GCA_025617555.3 of Puccinia polysora. Taxonomy (NCBI): domain Eukaryota; kingdom Fungi; phylum Basidiomycota; class Pucciniomycetes; order Pucciniales; family Pucciniaceae; genus Puccinia; species Puccinia polysora. The sequence continues at coordinate 2,628,618 of CM062626.1, read as the reverse complement.
TGATCCAGAGATTTTCAAGAGATTTTTGAAAAAATTCATGCCAATGAAAGCTTGAATTATCCATACCCTCAATGGTTGATTGAGCTAAAAACCCTATGGGCTAAAAAAATTCAAGGGTTGATTTTTTTCAGAAATATATTGAAAATCTCTATCTCAAGCTATTGATCCCGCCAGGGGTCAACCAGAACACTGTCAAACTATTTTTTTTTTCTTGATCCAACCCATTTACTCCTTTTGCCTTGTCAATTTTTCATTCTAATTGCCTTAACCAATCAAGTGAATACACCTGCCTCATCTAACCCAGTCTGATTAAGCAGAAAGAACAATTTGCCAAGTTTAAGACTGTCAGCCTCCTGGATGCCAAGAACCTTGCTATCCTTTAGCTACCAGAGGTGATAGAATAAATAATAAATATATTATTCAATAAATGCAGAAAAAATACGTAAAATATTTGGATAAAGCTTATTGCAAGGTTAATTGGTTTGGATATGGTTTATTGTTATAAATCAATATAGATAAATGGATTATTAAATATTTTTATAGAGGGGCCACAATTATATTGGGTATCTTTAACACCTCTCTTCAGGGAATTCAGTATGAAAACACATAGGCCTGGTTACTTTTGGACCTTTAGTTTAAAGGATATTGTTCCCAAAGATAATATTTATATAAAATACACGGTGGAGTGGCAGGGCTTTGTAACCAAGCTGCCACAGCAGAGAAAGGATAATAAGACTCACTGGTATATTATTAAATCCTTTGGGTACCTGTTTGGGACGTGCACTGATGGCTTAAACCTGTATACTGGGGTTATAAGGTTTTTCAGAAGTTTAAATTGATAAAAGAGGGTTGAGGACGGATATTATTAATCAGAATAAAGCCATAAATCACTTACTAATCTCTTATAAGTATTTGATTACCTTGCCATGGTGTCTGGATGTAAATCTAACTGGTTCTCTGGGTATCAATATCCTCACAAGAGTTCTTTATTTATAGCTTTTGGAGTACCAATATTTTCCTTCTGAGGGGTACAGGGGCTCAAAGGGACAGACACTGAGGCTAGCAGGGTAGCCAGTGGTAGCTTGTCACATGTTCTTGGTGCTGTAACACGGGTAGCATCTAATTCCACAGGGTATGGGAATTATTCTACTTTATAATTGATTTTTGGACGTGTGAATAACACTAATCTGTCCTTTTTATTTATCATTTAATTAATTATCCTTAGTAAATTTTCCCAGTAAGTCAATAATTATTTTGATAGAAATTCCTATGGATATTCTTATTTAAGGTGAGTTCTCATTATGTATTGAATAATTGGAGTAAATTCATGATATTGATTTTACTCCGTATTTTTGAATTTCAGTTGATTTACTAAAATAATTACTTAAAAATGTAAGTCATGGGTATTCATGTAATATTTTTAAATCATTAATTATCTTAGTATGTCACAAAAATATTGATGTCTACAAATTTTCATAATGGTATATCAAAGTATTTTAATATATTTTAAAATATACACAACACCTCAATTATGACTGAATTTTAGGTTTGAAACCTATACGTGACAATACATGTGAAATATTTAATTGACCAAAAGCTCAATAGTGGATCCATAGTATTTTGGTCTTTCATTCCTTAATTATTTAAAAATATAAGGAGTTGGATTTCAAGGGTGGGGTCAGTGAGTGACCCTACCTAATTTTGGGTGAACAATTCATTTTTGAAATAATATTTATGGTTTTCCTTCTCCTTCTTAGTTCAATTTTATTATTATTATTATTATATTATTTCTGTTACTTTTGCAGCTTGCTCTGCAATAGTAGCAAGCTGAAAAAGACTAATTTCTAATCATAGTTAGCCAAACTCAATAGTTCTTTGGCTTATTCCCAAGCTGAAATGATGACTCAAAATCAAATTTCAGATAAACTCTTACACAAAAAAGATATAGAGCTAGAAGTTTTCAATCAAATTATCATGAAAGCCAAACTCAAACTAGAGGAAGCTCAGCTGGTCCACACCTCAATGGAAAAATTACTTGAGAATTGTTTTAAAGCCTACAGTTGTCTGTCTGCTTTCTGCCAGGCCAAGTGAAAAAAATTGGATAACTGCTGGGGCACTCTGGTAAGCCATGATGGCAAAAAAGCTGAACTTAAAACATATGTAAAAGCATTAGATTCACAATCCTTGCCCCAATTAAATTATATGGATGTGAGGGAACAAGATGGGAGATGATTGGACAAACATACAGAGAAATTTCAAGAATAGGGCTTGAAACCCTCAAAATTTTTTAAAATGAATTGAATCCCTCTTGATACTCACCCCAATCAAAGTCTGTGGATGGGAAGGAAAAAAATGGGAGGAGATGATTTGAGAAACATACATATATGTGTCAAGAATAGGGCTTGTCAGGAAAATAGGGCTCAAAAGAGATATTCTTGAATCTCTGTGGAAGTATCAAAGGAAGGGATTGATCAAAAGGAGGTTTGGACTTGAAAAAAACTGAGGTTTCATAAGAATCATTGTTGCTAGGCTGAGAATCCACAGCCAAGTCATAAGCATCAATGGAATCAGATTTTTTGGCATTGAAATCTTCTCAAGGGGTTTTTTTGGCCTTATTTCCAAATATTTCATCCATTTTAATATAAAAAGGAAAAATTGAGTCCAACTTATCAACCACCAAGTTGATTCCCTTGGCTTTATTGGAGTGGGTGGTACCAAATCCAGTGGAAATTGACATTGAGTGGGCCTTTTTGTAATTGGATTGATGGTTCTTGAATTTCTCCCTCATCTGATATTATTAAAGGTCTAGCCTACCTTTTTTTATTCTAAGTTCATTGGCCATCAGGAGATAACCTTTAACCTTAGAGGATGGAGGTGGACCAAATTGTGTTTCATTGTTTGATCCAAAGGAAGTATGATAGTTGGAGGGAATTCAGATCCAGTTGACCAGGATGATGTGATAAGCTATCTTGAGCTGACTTGAGCCATTGGAAGCCAATTTGGGAGGATTGGTTGTTGTAGAGCTCCTTGGGAATTTTTGCTTTTGTGGATTGGATTTTGTGAGGACTTTCAGGGTGAGATTTTCTGAGTGGCCATTTTAACTGAGAAATGTAAGAAGAACAGGGGAGACGCCACTGTGAATACTCCACACGCAGAGCACCCTTTTGGACCATGTCTCAGTGAATTCCCCATCCTTCCTATCTGTGAGGAGGAACCACTGGGGAGTTGAAGACTTCTCCTCCTCTTTCATCACGCTCAATTGTCCTCCATCCAAACACCAATCTCACTCACTCCTCTCCACACTCCTCTCAATTCACCAGCAACACGCCAATGGCCAGATGACGACCCAAACACCAGTGGTATTATTAATTGGTTTGATATCATGTCAACTCATGCTGACTAGTTCAATAATCCAACTTAGACACGCATCCGATATTTCCTCAGCTCCATCAACTTGGTTGTCACCTTCCAATTCTTATCAGTCTCTACAGTATTCTCTTTCCATTTTTGATCCCTTCTCCATAACAGTCCCTGAGTGAAATCATTTTTCCATCCAGCCACCTCAGTCTCTATTTCTCCTGCAGAATGTTTTGTCATAACCCAACAAGATTCCTAAATCTCAAGCCTTCAACGCCTACGTTGGTTACCCTCTCATCTATAATTCTTCTTTCATTTTCTCCTTCTTTGTACCTGATTTCATACTCATTTTTGTTTGACACTCTTGGATGAAATCACAACACCAGTGGTCCTGGTTTCCAGCCCAAATTCTTACATGTTTAAAAGCCAAAACCTCTGCCAGCTAACTAAGCAAAATGGCTTTACCAAAACCAGGACCGCCAGGCAAATTGTCCAAGGCACTAGCCCTCAAAGGAATCTACAAATCAATCCTTCTCCTCAATGAAGACAACTACTCTATTTGGTGATCCAAATTCCAAAATTTGTTCCAATTGCGCAAGATACTACCTATCATGAACTTAGAGGACAAAACATTGGAGCTAGATGAGGACCTCAACCAAGAGATCACGGCATACCTACTCTCAAGATTAGAGGCAGCCACACACTCCAACATTGTCACATCTGAGAATGAAAACAGTGCCCGTGGCATCTGGATTGCGGCCAAAAAACACTTCGCATCATCTCAATCCGCCAATCAAGCACAAGTGTTCAAAAACTTACTGTATCTCTCATTCAACAAGCAACAGATTGAGAAAATTGTAACCTCCATCCAAATTCACCTGAACAAACTCTCAGAGGTAGGAATAGAGCTACCCTATGACATTTTAGCTTACCTGGTCTTATTCAAATTTCCCACATTGCTCAAATCAATGCAATCCCAAATAATGCATGGGAGCCAAACTATCACATTTGACTACGTCCTAAATCATCTCATCCAACACAAGAATGAAGTCTGAGCTGCAACCAAAGAGGAGTCAAAGAGCAAACTCAGTCTAGTCAATGTCTCCTACCCTTGGTGCACCAGTGGTGTGCATAATGAAAGGGAAAATAATCATAAACGCGAACAATGCTGGGCCAAATTCCCCCATCTCAGACCAACCAACCAAAAAGGAAAGAAACCAGAGAAGAAAGAAGAAAAATTTGCCAACCTCTTCTCATTCTTGTGCAGAGTCAACACAATCAACACCCTGACGAGATCCTCCTTCATCCTTCACTCCGGGTGCTTGGTTCATCTCCTCAACTCAAGGGGACACTTCACCCAACTAGAGACTCTCAATGGGTTGGAACTCATCAAAACTGGAAAACCCAGTGCAGGACTTAGGATTATGGGCAGAGGAATGGCTCTCATCAGATTTGGCAAAATCAATCTCAAACTGACTGACGCCTACTACGTGCCCAAAGCAACACTGAACCTCCTATCATTTGGAAAATTCCTTTTGGAGGACTGTTGAATCTTCGTAGACAACGCCTCACAAACTCCTCAATTCACAGTAAAACAAAACCAGAATTCACTACTCCAAGGTTCAATTCTGAACAACCTTCTGGTTCTGAAAACCCTTGAAAAAGAGGCACTGTACCTGATGAATCTAGAAAAAGTAGGAACTTTGCATTGCAAATTAGGACATGCCAGCTTGGGACGTATCTAAAAGTACCTGGGAAAATCAATCAACATCAAAGTGAAAGAGAAATTTTCTTGCGCCGGATGTGATCTCAGCAAAATCACCAAATTGTCCTTCACCCAGCAAGCCACTACTGCCTCCAAGGTCTTTGAAAGAATGCATGTGGCTGTCATGGGACCAATCTCTCCAATGTCCAAGGGCCATCATCAATTCTCTCTCACCTTGGTCAAAAACTATTCCTCCTACATTGCAGCATTTCCCTTACGTGCCAAGAGTGACGCCGTCAATATGATCAAGTTCATCATCAATAACAAACATCACAAACAAGGCTACTGCCCAAGCGAATTCTGTTTCAATGGGGGAGGAGAGTTCATCAATCAAGCCTTGACCAACTCCCTTGAGGAAAATGGAATAAGAAGGATATGCTCTGAGCCCTATCACCCTGAACACAACAGACGTGCCAAAATAGCAAACAGAACCATAGCTGAATCTGTACAAGCAAATCACTCAACAACCAAACTACCTCTGAATCTGTGGCACAAAACCATAAAAGGGTGCTCTGTAGCACTCATCTAAATTCCCAGGAAGAATGTGAGCTATCTCCCTGGGATATGATGCATGGATCCAGTCTTCCTAACACCTATTTGCAAGCGCTGGGAACTCCTGTATTCTACCTGAACCTGAAAGAAAAACTCACTCTTCAGAAGTTCAACAAAAAGGGGATCCCTGGGAAAATCATTGGGTTCATACCTTGACTATTATTATATAAGACCATAAACAGCTCCGGAGCAATCATTCAGTCCAAACATGTGAAAATCTGCAAACACAATGACACCTCCGTGAATACAAACCTTGAAGAACTTGACCCTCTCCAGGAATTGCCTCACACAAATCCTGCTCCAGAGGATCGAATCCCTGGATCCAACACTGGTGGAACAGACCACAAACCAGAATCCAATCACATCAACACCCCCATTAGAACAGAAGAAACATTGACCACTCCAGAGCCATCCAATGAGGAAAGTGACAAAGAAGAGATCAATCAGATGCTGACCAAACCCGCCAACAGTCAAGTACTCAGAGACAGAAACACCCTCCAAAGACCCAAACGATATGGATTTCTTGCAACATCCATGCCCAGAAACATAGAGGAAGCCCTTAGCTCACCAGAATGGGCAAAGTCTGTGTCAAAAGAGCATAACACATGTAAGGATCTTTGAGCTTGGGAAGACTACTTTGGACCAACACCAGCCAACTTACTAGACACTGTCCATTTGTTCAAACTCAAAGAGAACGCTCACGGTGAACCTCCAACCTGCAAGACCCGACTTTGTGTCAAAGGATACAATCAAAAATTTGGCATAGACTACTTTGAGACCTACGCCCCAACTGGCAAGACCACTTCCCTTCAAGCTCTTCTTCTGTTTGCTCTTGACAAGAACCTACCAATGCTCCAATTGGATTTCAAGGGTGCCTTCTTTCACGCCAAAATAGACGAAGAAGTGTACATTTGAAGACCCAAAGGAAGCACCAGAAAATCTCCCATCCTGGTGCTGAAAAAATCATTGTATGGTCTCAAGCAGGCACCCAGAAGCTGGTAAAAAACGTTTGGAGAATGGATTGAATGTCTGGGATACCAACCTTCTGAATCCAACCCCTGCCTCTACAATCACTTCAGCAAGAATTCATCCCTATTCTTTGATGTGGATGACCTATTAGTAGTTGGCAATGCAAAAGACTTTGAGGGTCAATTCCTAAATAAATTTCCTAATTCAACCAGTCACAAGCCTAACACTATCTTGGGAATGAAAGTGGATTTCAATCAAGACTCAATCTCCCTATCACCACCTCTACATATTGCTTGAGGTCTGGAGGAACAAAAAATGACCAACAGCAAACCCATATCCACTCCGCGCACACCTCCAGGCTTACATCTCCTCCCCGCATCCAAGTCCAAACACGCATCATTCTTAGCCTTGGGAATCAACTACCAATCTCATTTTGGGAGACTCAACTTCATCGCCAGATTAGCCATACCCAACATATCATTTGCCATCTCTAGCCTTGCCTATTACTTGGAAAAACCCGGAATCATCCATTGGGACAAATTTGTTTGAACGTGGAGGTACCTGAGTGCAACCAAGGATTTAAGACTGAGAATTTGAAGAAAAACAACTGCACCAACCTGATCTGCTACAGCAACACCACTTGGGGCAATGATCCTTCCACCCAAAATTCTCAATTAGGCATCCTATGTTCCCTATATGGTGCCCCCTATTCTGGACCAGCCAAAAACAAAGAAACATTAATTACTTGTCTAACAAAGCGGAATGCAACACCTTAAACAATGTTCAACTTGAGTGCCATTGGATCAAACATTCTTTTCAGAAAGATCTGGAGAACGGACTCCAACCATGTCCCTCCTAACATTCACCTCATCAATAACAAAGGATGGAAGATAAAATAATCAAATTTTGCCCAAACTCAAAACCCAAATTCATTGATCTGAAAACAAAAGGAATCAGGGAGGATCTAAAAAGGGGGCTCATCAAAATGCAATTGATAAAATTGGATCTTGATGGTTACCAACGCACTCACCCAGGCAGTAGCCAAACACTCACTAGAGCGCCTGGTCCAAAATGTCACATATTGACCCAATCTCCAACCAAGAGGGGGTGTAAGAAGAACAGGGGAGACGCCACTGTGAATACTCCACACACAGAGCACCCTCTTGGACTGTGTCTCAGTGTAGTCATCATCCTTCCTGTCTCTGAGGAGGAACCAATGGGGATTGGAAGACTTCTCCTCCTCTTTCATCATGCTCAATTGTCCTCCATCCAAGCACAAATCTCACTCGATCCTCTCCACACTCCTCTCAATTCACAGCAACACGCCAATGGCCAGATGACAACCCAAACACCAGTGGTATGATTAATTGGTTTGATATGATGTCAACTTGTGCTGACAGTTCAATAATCCAACTTAGACACGCATCCCATATTTCCTCAGCTCCATCAACTTGGTTGTCACCTTCCCTTCTTATCAGTTTTCTAAATTATGCTCTTTCCATTTTTGATCCCTTCTCCATAACAGTCCCTGAGTGAAATCATTGTTCCATCCATTTGCCTCAGTCTCTATGTCTCCTCCAGAATTTTTTGTCATAACCCAACAAGATTCCTAAATCTCAAGCCTTCAACGCCTATGTTGCTTACACTCTCATCTATTATTCTTCATTTATTTTCTCCTTCTTTTACCTGATTTCATACTCATTTTTGTTTGACACTCTTGGATGAAATTACAACACCAGTGGTCCTGTTTTCTAGCCCAAATTCTTACAAAAAAGATTGATGAAATGATAAGATTGATGACGCTATGAGGATACAAATGAATTAATGAGAGCCATAAATTGATGAGAGTGATGAATTTCTGAGATTGATGTAGTGATGAGAGCAATAGAGTGATGAGAGTAATGTAGTGATGAGAGCAATTAAGTGATGAGAGTGATGGAGTGATGAGAGTGATAAAGTGGTGGAGAGTGATGAATCAGATATTTCTGATGAGTTCAGAGGTAGAAGGAGGTGAGAGGCAGGGTTGTATGATGTGTACTGATGTGTGGTTGAGGTTTCAAAAAACTTTATATACTTTATCTGAAAAATCCCATTCATTTTCAGGTATCTCTC